>CM053626.1:82804782-82818225 GCA_028646595.1 Phalanger gymnotis
CATCAATCTACACCCACACAGGTTTCACACCTGATAGGGCTTTGGGCCTGGGGCTTAGTACTTAATAGCTGAAAGTACTTTCACTCAAGGTAAACAAAAGCCAAACTCCTGAAGTGCTAAGGAGTCCACTCAAAGTAAACAAAAGCCAAACTCCTCAAGGGCACCCCCAAACTAAGTACTAAGGAGCCCATTTTACCTTATTGACACACTATATGAACACAATTACAAAACACTTTTCACCCACAAATGTAGTAATTATATTAGAATGATATAAATTATATAAATATATATATACACATATATATTTATTTATATATATAAAATATATAAAATTATAATTATATAAATAATTGAAAAAAACAACAGTTGCTTATGGTTAGACTGAGCTAATATAACAAAAATGACAATTTTACTGAAATTAAATTACTTATGTACTGCCATACCAATCCAACTACCAAAAAATTACAGAGCTAGAAAAAATAATAACAAAAATAATCTGAAAGAACAAGTGTTCCCAAATACCAAGGAAACAAATGAAAAGTAATGCTAGGGAAGATGGTCTAGCCATACCAGATATTAAACTGTATTATAAAGCAGCAATCATCAAAATTACTTGGTACTGGCTATAAAATAGAGTGGTGGATCAGTGGAATAGGTTAGGCGTACAAGACACAGTAGTCAATGACGATACTAATCTACTCTTTAATAAACCCAAAGAATCCAGCTTCTGGGATAAGAACTCACTATTTTACAAAAACTGCTGGGAAAACTGGAAAATAGTATGGCAGAAACTGGGCATAGATGAGTGTCTTACACCATACACTAAAATAAAGGCAAAATAGGTTCATGATTTAGGAATATAGGCTGATACTACAACCAATTTTGGGGAGCAAGAAATAGTTTACCTGTTAGATTTATGGAGAAGCAAAGAATTCATCACCATATAACAGATAAAGAGCATTAGAAAATGCAAAATGGATAATTTTGATTACATCAAACTGAAAAGGTTTTGTACCAACAAAGCCAATGCAACCAAGATTAGGAGGGAAGCAGAAAATTGGGAAAAAAATTTTATAACCAATGTCTCTGA
Organism: Phalanger gymnotis; assembly: GCA_028646595.1. Classification (NCBI taxonomy): domain Eukaryota; kingdom Metazoa; phylum Chordata; class Mammalia; order Diprotodontia; family Phalangeridae; genus Phalanger; species Phalanger gymnotis. The sequence continues at coordinate 82,805,873 of CM053626.1, forward strand.
TAAAGGCCTCAATTCTAAAATATATAGGGAACTGAGTTAAATTTGTAAGAATATAAGTCATAACCCAATGGATAAATGGTCAAAGGATATGAACAGGCAATTTTCAGAGGAAGAAATTAAATATATTTATAGTCATATGAAAAAAAGTTCTAAATCAGTATTGATTAGAGGAATGCAAATCAAAACAACTTTGAAATACCACATTTTACCTGTCAGATTGGCTAACATGACAAAAAAAGGAAAATTACAAATATTGAAGAAGATATGGGAAAATTGGAACATTAATTCATTCTTGGTGGAGGTGTGAACTGATCCAACCATCCTGGAGAGCAATTTGGAACTATGCCAAGAGAGTTATAAAAATGTGCATGCACTTTGATACAGCAATATCACTTCTAGGGGTGTATCCCAAAGAGATCATAGAAATTGGAAAATGACCCATATGTACAAAAATATTTATAGCAGCTCTTTTTGTGATGTCAAAGAATTGGAAATCAAGGAGATGCCCATTAATTAGGGAATGGCTGAACATGTTGTGGTACATGGAATACTACTGTGCTATAAGAAATGAATAGCAGACAGAATTCATAATAACCTGGAAAGACTTATATTAACTGATGCTGAGTGAGGGGAGCAGAACAAAGAGAACATTGTACACAATTACAGACACATTGTATCTATTACGACTAACTCCGATAGACTTGGGTCTTCACAGAAATGCAAGGTTCTAAGACAACTCCAAAAGACTCATGATGAAAAAAGCAATCCACATCCAGAGAAAGAATTAGGGAATCTGAATTCAGATTAAATCAAACTATTTGCTCTCCCTTTTTTGTTTTGTTTTTTCTTCCTCATGGATCATTGTTATAATTCTTCTTTACATTTCGACTATTATGAAAATATGTTTAGTTTAAATATATATTGTGATGCCAATCAGTGATTAAAGATCTTTCTCTCCCATGCAATAGGCTTCAGGTGGGGCCAGTTAAGAGAAGCTTGATTAGATTCAGGCCTATACCCTTTACTTACTAAGTGATAAGCCCCAGGCCTGCCCCCTTTTGATAACTGGGAGTGAGGCCTTGGCCCCTCAGAAGAGTGTCTATACCCAGTAGGTAGCCATTAAGGTTAGAATTTCAGCCCAAGGAGAAGACATAAGAACTCTGAGATGACAGAGCTGAGAATATGCAGAGTAGCTAGCTACAGAACTCAGAGAATTGTGGAGAGATGAGAAAGCTGAAGAGAGAGTACAAAGCAGAGAATGGAAACCAGAGAGCTGTGGAGACCAGAGAACTTAGGGAAGAGAATGCAGGCAAGCAGACATTTGGGATTTGTGAGTGTTTACCAGAAGGCTGCAGCAGGGGGAAAAGTTAAAGGATGACTTGGTTCCTTGCTATAATCCTGTGTTGTAATGTCCTTGTTGTTACTTTGAGGTGGACTTGCTGGTGTTAGAATTCAATTACTGTTATGTTGAATTGGAATTATTGGTTTTGGGATCTGATCCTCTGGTGTCTAAATTAATCTTATACTTCCCCTGCCTTCTATCTAGAGATTCTCTTGCACTTTGCTATTCCAAACTACACAGGCATGTTCATGGTCATCTTTGAGGTCATGAATCTTGCCTTACTGATACATATATGTAGAACCTATATTGGATTAAATGTTTTCTTTGGTGGGGAGGGGGGAGGAGAAGGAAGGGAGAAAATTTGGAACTCAACAACTTGTGGAACTGAATGTTGTAAGCTTAAATAGATTTAAAGGGGATTTAAAAAGATCCCAAATTGTAAAAGCCAAGGAACATTGTAACCAAATTTTAGAATTATCAGGTCAAGGAGAAAATACTGCAAGTAGCCAGAAAGAAACAATTCTAATATTGTGGAAACACAATCAGGAACCACACAGAACCACACATTCAGGATTGTGCAAGAACTTGCAGCTTCTACATTAAAAGATCCAAGGGCTTGGAATGCAATATTCAAGAAGGCAAAAGAGCTTGGATTAGAACCAAAGATCTACCTAGTGAAATCTAACATAATCTTTCCAGGGAGGAGACAGATATTCAGTGAAATAGTGGACTTCCAGATCTTCCTGATGAAAAGACCAGAACTCAACAGAAAATTTGATTTTCAAATATAAGACTCAAGAGAGGCATAAAAAGGTAAACAGAAAAGGGAAAGAAAACATGTTATTCAAAAAGGGCAAGCTGATTACATCACTACAGGGGAAGAAGTTACTTATAACTTGAGAACTCTATCTTTATTACAACATTTACAAGGTATATACATATACAGAGCGTGTAGCTATAAGGTGATTTTGATGAGATGACAAAAAAACTAATTAAGCAGCTAAAAGAGATTGTAATAGGAGAAGAGAAAAAGGGGGGGGATAGAAAAAGGTAAATTGCTTCACATGAAGAGGCACAAAGACATACTACAGTAGAGTGAAAGAAGTGAGGGAGATGAGCATTGTTTGAACTTTACTCTCACCAGATTTGGCTTAAAGGATGGAATAATATACTCAGTTAGGTATAGAAATCTACTTGCCCTGTAAACAGTAAGGGGGAAAGGTGAAAGAAAAGGGAGGGGAGATAGAAGGGAAGGTAGATTGAGGGAGGCAGTGGTGAAAAGCAAAACTCTAGTGAGGAGGGAAAGGGAGAAGGGAGAAAGAAAAACTTAAATGGGAGTGGGGATAGGATGGAGAAAAAGAAAGAGATAGTAATCATAACTGTGAATGTGAATGGGATAAATTCTTCCATAAAATGGAAACATGTGGCAAAATGGATTAAAACCCATAATCCTATAACATGTTGTTTACAAGAATCACATTTGAAACAGAGGGATACACACAGGATAAAGGTAAAAATCTGTAGTAGAATATATTATACTTCAACTGATGAAAAAAAAAAAGGGTTAGCTATCCTGATCTCAGACAAAGCAAAAACAAAACAAATATCTAATTAAAAGAAATAAGGAAGGAAACTATATCCTACTAAAAAGCACTGTAGAAAATGAAGTAACACCACTATTAAATATATATATATATATATATATATATATATGTATATATATATGCACCAAGTGGTATGGCATCCACATCCTTAGAGGAGAAGTGAAGGGAGTGACAAGAAGAAACAGACAGCAAAACTATACTAGTGGGGGAGCTCAACCTCTGAGAATTAGATAAATCTAACCACAAAAAAAAAATGAGAAAAAAGTTAAAGAGGTGAATAAAATTTTAGTAGTAGACCTCTAGAGAAAAGTAATGGGGATAGAAAGAAATATCCTTTTTTCTCAGTGCTACATGGCACCTACACAGAAATTGACCATGTACTAGGGCATAAAAATCTCATAATTGAATGCCAAGAGGAAGAAATATTAAATGCATCCTTTTCAGAACATAAGAAAATAAAAATTATACATAACCAAGGCCCATAGAAAGACAGACTAAAATGCAATTGTAAATTAAATAATCTAATCCTAAAGAATGAGTGGGTCAAACAACAAATCATAGAAACAATCAATAACTTCATCCAAGGGAATAGCAATAGTGAGACAACATACCAAAACTTATGGGATGCAGTGAAAGCAGTTCTTAGGGGAAGTTTAATAACTCTAAATGCTTATATGAATAAAATAGAGAAAGAGGAGATCAATGAATTGGTCACGTAATTAAAAAAATAGAAAAAGAACAAATTAAAAATCCTCAATTAAATGCCATAGCAGAAATGCTGAAAGCCAAGGGAGAGATTAATAAAATTGGAGATAAAATTATTGCACTAATAAATAAAACTAAAAGCATGTTTTATGAAAAAAAACAACAAAAGAGATAAACCTTTGGTTAATTTGATTAAAAAAAAAGAAAGAATAGCAAATTACCAGTAACAAATATGAAAAGGGTGAATTCATCACCAATGAAGAGGAAATCAAGACAATAATTTGGAACTATTTTGCCCAGCTGTATGCCAATAAATTTGACAGTATTAGGGAAATGGATAAATTTTTACAAAAATATAAATTGCCCAGACTAACAGAAGAGGAAGTTAAATGCTTAAATAACCCCATTTCAGAGAAAGAAAACTGAACAAGCGATTAATGAACATCCTGGGAAAAAGTTTTCAGGGCTAGATGGATTTACAAGTCAATTCTATTAAACATTTAAAGAACAATTATTTCCCATACAATACCACAATACCAATACCGTGTGTGTGTGTGTGTGTGTGTGTGTGTGTGTGTGTGTGTGTGTATGAGGCATAGGTGGTGAAGGATTCCTGCCAATTTTTTTATGGTACAAATATCATATCAATACCTAAACTTTTAAGATTCAAAACAGAGAAAGAAAATTATAGACCAATTTCCCTAAGGAATATTGATACAAAAATTTAAATAAAATATTAGCACAAAGGTTACAGCAACTTATCATGAGAATAATACATTATGACCAAGTGAGATTTATACCAGGAATGAAAGGCTGGTTTAATATTAGGAAAACTATCAGCATTATTGACCATATCAACAATAAAACTAACAGAAACAATATGATGATCTCAATAGATGCAGAAAAAGCTTTTAAAAAAATTATCACCCATTCCTACTAAAAGCACCAGAGAGCAAAAGAATAAATGGAGTCTTCCTTAAAATAAGTAGCATCCACCTAAACCTACCAGCAAGTATTATATGTAATAGGGATAAGCTGGAAGCATTTCCAATAAGATGAATAAGGCATGAAACTAAAATGCCTATTATCACCACTGTTATTCAATATGATACTAGAAATATTAAATTTATCAACAAAAGAATTAAAAGAAGGAATTGAATGGGCAAAGAAAAACAAAGCTATCACTCTTTGCAGGTGATATGATGATATATTTAGAGAATCCTAGAGAATCAGGTAAAAAACTACTTGAAATAATAAATAACTTTAACAAAGTTCCAGGATGTAAAATAAACCCACATAACCTATCAATATTTCTATGTATTACTAACAAAGCCCAACAGCAAGAGATAGAAAGAGAAAGTCTATTAAAAGTTACTGTAGACATTATAAAATATTTGGGAGTCTACCTGTGAAAATAAACCCAGGAACTATATGAACACAATTATAAAACACTTTTCACAAAAATAAAATCAGATCTACACCAATGGCCAAATCCCAATTGCATGTGGGTAACCCAAGCTAATATAATAAAAATGACAATTTTACCTAAATTAAATTAGTTATTCATTGCCATGCCAATCAACCTACAAAAGTTACTTTCTAGAGCTAGAAAAAATAAACACAGAATTAATCTGGAACAACAAAAGGTCCAGAATTTCAAGAAAATTAATGAACATAAATGCTAGGGAGGTGGCCTAGCCATATCAAATTTTAAATTGTTTTACAAATCAGCAATCATCAAAACTACTTAGTACTGGCTAAGAAATAGAGTGGTGGATCAGTGGAATAGGTTAGATAAACAAGACACAGTAGTCAATGAGTATAGTACTCTACTTTGGTAAACCCAAAGACTCCAGCATCTGTCAGAAGAACTCACTGTTTGACAAAAACTGCTTGAGAACACTAGAAAATAGTATGGCAGAAACTAGGCATGGACCAGCAACTTACACCTTATACCAAAATAAAGTCAAAATGGGTACAAAAATTTAGATATAAAGGCTGATTTCATATACGTGCCTATATGTATGATATATATACATGTGCATGTATATATACACATATGTATATATATATATATATATATATCATACATATAGGCACACCCACACCCACATAACCACCGACATATATATGTATTATGTATGTATGTATATGTGTGTACATAATCTGGGAGAGCAAGGGATAGTTTACCTTTCAGATTTATGGAGGACAGAAGAATTTATGAGCAAACAGGACATAGACAACAATATTAAGTACAAAGTAGGTAATTTTGGTTATGTTATATTGGAAAAGCCTTTGCAAAATTCAATGCAACCAAGATTAGGGGGAAAGTAGAAAGCTGGGAACGAATTTTTTTCAACCAGAATCTCTGATATGGACCTCATGTCTAAAACATGTAGAGAATGGATTCAAATTTCTAAGAATACAAGTAATTCCCCAATTAATACATAGTTAAAGGAAATGAATGATCAGCTTTCAGATGGAAAATTAAAGCTATCTATAGTCATATGAAAAAATGTTCTAAATCACTATTGATTGGGGAAATGCAAATCAAAACAACTCTGAGGTACCATATCATACCTATAAGATTGGCTAACATGACCAAACAGGAAAATTATAAATGCTAAACAAGATGTAGAAAATTTGGAATACTAATGCATTGTTGAAGTAGTCAACTGATCTAAGCATTCTGGAGAGAAATTTGGAACTACACCCAAACGGATATCAAAAGGTGTATATGCTTTGACCTAGCAATACCACTTCTAGAGCTGTATCCCAAAGGGATAAAAAATGGCAAAAGGACACACGTTTACAAAAACATTTATAGCAGCCCTTTGTGGTGGCAACTAATTGGGAATGGCTGAACCAGTTGTGGTATATGAATGTAATGGAATACTATTGTGCTATGAGAAATGATGAGCAGGGAGACTTCAGAGAAACATGGAAAGACTTGAAAGAACGGGTGATGAGTGAAGTGAGCAGAACCAGGAGAACATTGTAGACAGTAACAGCCACAATGTTTGGTGACATACTTTGATAGATGTATTTCTTTTTAGCAATGCAAGGATCTAAGACAACTCTAAAGGACTCACAATAGAAAATGTTGTCTACATCCAGAAAAAGAGCTATGGAGTCTGAATGCATATTGAAAAATATTATTTCTTCTCTCTCTCTTTTCTCTTTCTTTTTTGTTTGTTTCCTCTTTCTTCTGGTTTCTCCCTTCAGATCTAATTCTTCTTTATCACATGACTAATGAGAAAATAGGTTCAATATGAATGTATATGTAAAGCCTATATCAAATTACATGCCGTCTTGGAGTGAGGGGAGAGGAGAGATGGGGAGAAAATTTGGAACTCAAAATCTTATGGAAGTGAATATCGAAAGCCTAATATATACATATGTATATACATATATGTGTGTGTGTGTCACATACAAACACACATGCACACACATTCACATCCTTTCATCCCACAAAGTTCTTGTGCTAATCATGAGCCAACGTGCTATCCACAGTTTCTGTCACCTTGCACCTTGATGGGCAGGCCATTAGGATGATTCTGACAGACTCACTTAATTTCTGCCTCTTTGAAGGATCTTGCCACAGGTGAAAGAGTGCTGGATTTAGAGTCAAAGAAACTAAGTTTGAATCTTGCTCCTAGTATTACCTGTGTAATTTCAAGCAATTCATTTAAATACTGTAGGCTACATTTTTCTAATCTATTAAATTAGGGAATTGAATGAAAGGTTCTCTAAGATTCCTTTAAGTTATAAATACATGATCAGCCTCCTCCTGCTACAGTAGAAGGGAAGAGGTAGGGAAAATCACGAAATTTTTCCAAGATAATATAAGCCCAATTGGAATTAATAATGCAGTTATCCTTTCCATACTGTGATGAGGAAAGTCCATGTAAAAAATTTTGGCTCTCCTTTTGCATGAGAAAAGACTGAATAATTATGGCATTAAAAGATAAAATGGTGGTAATATATTATATCATGCATATATTTTACACATTTCTGAGTTTCTAAATATTTTCTGGATCATTCCACAAAACTGCCCCAAAATTCCCATTTAATTTTTCATGCTGATCTACAGTATATCAAAACCATAATGGGGAAAGCCATGATGTTGAAGGGATAAATGTATGATATATCTCCTCAACGAGCTAATGAATTAATGGAAATAAAATGTCCGTATCAAAGGAGATAATAGTGCTATTGTATTACATAGTAGTAATTTTCTAGACAGCATAATTTAGGAATTTACAAACTAGAGTGTGTCCAGAGAAGAAAGAAAATAAACATTTATTAAACACCTATTAAGTGCCAAATGCTATGCTAAATGCTTTATGAATATTGCCTCATTTTATCCTTACACCAACCTTGGCAAGTAGGTGCTATTATTATCACCATTTTACAGTTGAGTAGAGTGAAGGAGACAGATCACACAGTTAGTAAGGGTCCAAGGTCAAATTTGAACTCAGGTCTTCTTCACTTCAGCAAAAATTCTCTATCCACTGCATAGCTAAAGTGTACAAAAATACACAACATTCATTATGGGGGCCTTAAAGCATATCATATGAAGAATAGGTGAGTGAGGTAAAATGTTTATCCTGAAGGAGAGAAAACTCAAGAGGCATGTGATAGACATCTTCAAATATGTATTATCTTATGGAAGAAAATCAGTGGCATTTGGTGTGGCTCCTAAAGAGATAATTAGAACCAATGGGTGAAATTTATGGGGAAGCAGATTTGTTCTCACTATAAGAAAGGAGTATGTAACAATCAAAGTTATTCAGAAATATTATGAAACACCTTGAATGGAAGCATAGTGTCATGTAAACAGTTTTGACCTTAGAATCAGAACATCTGGATTTTTTATCCAAAACTTAGTATTTACCAGCTGGGGATCCCCACTAAGTCACTGATGCCTTTCTAAACTTAACTAGCCTGGTCATCAAACCACACTGAACCTATACTGAAACTTTCCAGCTTGGCAAAGTTAACATTCCATTAGCATAACCTTCAAAAACTCATTGTCACCTCAATGCTACGATGTAGCAATCAGAATAGGACATAAGTGAAGAAAATAGTGCTCAAACTGGTAGAAGATAATGAATCTTCAAAAATGTAACATCATCTTTGTACCCTCTTGAAATCTCTGATACATCCCAGATCTTATAGGATTGTAGGAGTTTTTCATATTCTTAGAAATTCAAAAGTAATTGAAAAAAAGATTCCCTGAGACATCCATGTGTATTCAGCAGTGTCCAGGAAAAAGAAAAAAACAACCAAACAACTTTATTACTAGGGAATCATTATAGCTTTTAACATAAGAAAAACATGGATGGCACTATCAAATCTCAATGTTATCTATTGGTAATTCTATATCAGAGTTCTCTTGACATTTTAGTATAAAACTTGCCAATTGTGAGGTGTCAGGATTATCTCCTATTATCATGTGATAAAAAAAAAGTTACAAATTTACCAGTTGGGAGATGCACAAACCAAACCAATGAACAGTATTTAATTCTTCACAACAATTTTAATGAATTTGATCAACATTTTTAATGCCTCCCAGACTTCAGCACCCATTAATTGAGTTTGCTTGACCAGTTCATGAGACTATTTCACAATGGAGTGGTTAATGGAATGAGTTGGTTGGTGTATACGGCATTTCGTCTATTCCATTTCCCATCACTAATAGTGTAAAGTAGGTTTGGATAATGGCTCTAGTTTTGTTCAATCTATTTTACACAGCTATGCTTGATGAGACAGCAAGACACCCAACAGCATTTGGATGTTTCCAATCTTTGTAATGCTTTCAAAGAGCCATTCATTAAGTAAGTTCTCTATTTTGATGGAAATACATCTCAGATTCACAGAGAAGAACAAATATAACCGACTATACTCAATGGACAGTATACTTTTTTCATCACTAAACATGAGACTACCTTATCTTCATCACTGTAACAAAAATTACTCACTTATTCTGAAGATATTTCATACTGAGTTTTCAGTTATGTGTAATGCACTATGTGATATTGAATGAATGACATAAAATGATAAATATACAATTTCCACCTTCAAGGGAATTAGCATCTAGTATGGTTAATTCAAAATGCAGAAAGACAAAAATAGTAAAAACAACATGCATACTCTTTAAATTCAAAAATATTTTATGAGAAAGACATCATTTCCCTGGGGAATTAGGTAATAGTTGTGTTAGGCTTTGTATTATCAATCTATAATTGAGGATAAGCAATTATCTGGCCCAAATTTGTTGCATTTTCTATTTTAAATATGACATATCTCTGTTACAATCCCAATATTGTTTCCTCTTATGGTCACAATAGATATATTTTTATGATACATAAAAATATATATATATATATTACATATATATGTTACTATATCTTTATATATATATAAATTCCAATATTGTTTCCTCTTATAGTCACAATATATATATTTTTATTATGGTACACAAAAATAGACAATTACTGCTATTATAGACTTTTGTTGTACAAACCAGCAAAATTCCCTAATTAGGGTTAATGCTATTGTCATATTTATGAGGAAAAATATTTGTTTTAATTTTTCAAGCCTATAGTGGTTGTATTTCTTAATTGGATAATTATGACTATAGAATAGAATAAGTATTATTTCCCTAAAGTTCATTAGAAAATCATGTTAATTCCCTTTTAATTACAATATAAATACAGTACTGTCATTTATTATTGCCAGTTCCTTCTTAGTTTTTTAAAAGGTATTATAAAATAATTATTACTCGTTTTAGGTTCATTAGGAAATAATTTATGAATTGTAATAGTGTTTATAAATATTTGAAAATTAATTCCACCATAGTTTTAAATAGTGTTTCTGTTAAAACTTTCTGACAACTTGAGCATTTCCATGCCTATATAACATGAGATAACAGAGAAAGAATTAGAATGTTTTTTAAGTGAGGTATATTCTTGTTTGACTCTGCAAATGGCAGGTAGGTGGCATGGTAGATAGAATTCTGGGCCTCAAGTCAGGAAGGCTTGAGTATAAGTCCTTCATCAGGCACTTATTAGCTATGTGATTCTAAGCAAGTCACTTAAACTCTCTGCATCAATTTCCCCAACTGTAAAATGGGACAAATATTAGCACCTATCTCCCAGCGGTTTTTTTTTTTTTGAGTATCAAGTAATGTAATATCTATAAAGAGCTTAGCACAGTACATGGCATTTGATAGGTTCTTAATGTATTCTTGTTCCCTTTATACTACTACTGATACCTTATGTGACCTTATAAAAACTGCTTAACCCCTGTGGGCCTCAGTTTCTTCCTCTAAAACACAAGGTTAATAGACTAGATAATCAATAAAATTATTTTTCTGATTGTAATATGCTGTGATACCAATCTTCCTCAATCTTTGAGGTTAAAATTAATTTTAAGAATTTAAACTCTGGAAGATGGTGACTGGAAGGCAGGGACTTGCCCAAAGCTCTCCCCCAGGACCCTTCAAACACCATAAAAATGGCTCTGAACAAATCTAGAATTGCAGAACCCACAAAATAGCAGTGGGAAGTAGGGTTCCAGGACAGAAGAGTCTGGATAGTTGCTGGGTAAGGTTTATCACAGAGCTGGAAGTGGAGCAGAGCAGAGCCCAGTGTGCAGACTGACCAGACCAGAAGCCAGGTAGAACAGGCCCTAGTGCCCTGAATCAGTAAGCTGTGGCAGTTACCAGACTTCTCAACCCACAAACACCAAAGACCACAGAGAAAGTTTAGTGGAAAAGCTGGGGAGACAGAGTGAAACGAGTTCACGGTTCAGCCACCGCCCCAGGGGCAGTGGAGGTGGTGCAGCTCTGAGGACAGAACTACAGCTGCAGTTGCTGTCAGCCCCAGGCCCACCTAGTGGGAGGAATTAAGTGGCTGATCAGAGCAGGAGTGGAGAGACTGCTTAAGGTCTGAGTCGCAGTCTGGGTTAGCATTTCTTGGGGGAGGAGGACCACTGGTGTGGCACAGCTCGCAGTGTAGAAATAGCTCTGAAAACAACAGCATAGCCCTTCAAGCTTGGGACAAAGTACTCTCTACTCTACAAGAAGTAATAGCCCAACAAAAACCTCAAGCATCAAGTAGTTGGCAGGGAACATAGCCAGGCAGTGAAAATGGAATCAGATTCAGACTAAGACTGTGGAATCTTTCTTTGGTGACAAAGAAGACCAAAACATACAGCCAGAAGAAGTCAAAAAAGTTAAAGAGCTTACATCTAAAGCCTCCAAGAAAAAAAAACATGAACTGGTCTTAGGCCATGGAAGAGATCAAAAAGGATTTGGAAAAGCAAGTTAGAGAAGTAGAGGAAAAATTGGGAAGAGAAATGGGAGTGATGCGAGAAAACCAGGAGACCCAAAATTTACTGAACAAAACAACACCTTAAAAATAGACTAACTCAAATGGCAAAGAGCTCCAAAAAGCCAATGTGGAGAAGAATGCCTTGAAAGGCAGAATTAGCCAAATGGAAAAGGAGGTTAAAAAAAAAAAACAATGAAGAAAATACTATCTTAAAAATTAGATTGGACCAAGTGGAAGCTAGTGACTTTATGAGAAATCAAGATATTATAAAACAGAAACAAAGGAACAAAAGAATGGAAGACAATGTGAAATATCTCATTAGAAAAACCACTGACCTGGAAAGTAGATCCAAGAGAGATAATT
>CM053626.1:82818725-82851611 GCA_028646595.1 Phalanger gymnotis
ATAGTGTAGAAGATGAGATGGCTGGCAGGAACTTATTAATCCTTTTCATAGCACAGAGCAATTATCTCATCCAGTGAATTATCTGTCACTTGACGGTGGCTTCTAGTGTGATGAGTAGAACTGATGGGTACCAGGAAATTTGGTTATGAGGTCCAATTATGCACCAGCTCAGTCCCCCATGCAAAATAACTTTCCTTATATCTATACTAAGTGGTTAATAACTGATCGAAGAATCAATGGGAAAAAATAATAAATGTCCATCTCTATGTTAAGTGCTATAGGAGGTACAGAAGAATTGGACAAAATCATCCTTACCCTCAAGCTGCTTTCAATCTACTTAGATAGACTAAACATGGAAAAAGTAAACAAAAATTAAAAGGCAACACAGAAAACCTGTGAAATAATTTGAGTATTGACTATGCATAAATTCTGAGGAATTTCAAAATAAAGTAAACATCATTTAGAGTAGACATAGTCAAAGATTTAAGGAAAATGTAATCTTTGCCTTCAGTCTTAAAGGGTATGATTTGGATTGAAGTAAAAGAAACATAGGAAATACTAGTTATTTCAATATTGTAAGCCAAAGTATGACTGCTTACTTGTTCAAGAAATTTACTTCTAAAATTCTCTCACTAGCAACAAGAATCTAGTCATTTAGTAAGCCTTTCTTTTTTAAAAAAATATTTTAATCTGAAGTTAAGAAATAAAACAAGCATTTCCATAACATAGTAGAATAGAAAAAAAAGTTGCACATAATACTGCAAATATATCATGTGCAATTTGCTATTCCTTTCATATAATGAAGTTATCATGTAATTTCCTTTCTTTTCTTTCCTCCCTGCCACCTTACAGATGGCTACCATTAGAAACAAATATATGTGTGCTTATAGGTATATATATGTTTATGTTTATGTATGTATGTATATGTGTATACATGTACATATATATGTAAAATCATTCCATACATACTTCTATTTATCAGGTATTTCTTTGGATACAGACAGTATCTTCCTTCATATGACCTGTGTAGTTAATTTGGGTGTTTATTGTAGTCAAAATGACTTAGTCACTCAAAGTGGTTCTTGAAACAATATTGCTGTTACTGGATAGAAGTTTGTATAGATTGCGCTCATTTTGCTGTTCATTATTTCATACAAGTCTGTTTATGTTTTTCTAAGATCATTGAGGTCATCATTTCTTATAGCGCAGTAGTATTCCATCACAATCATGTCCTACAACTTGTTCAGTCATTCCCAATTGATAGGCATCCCTGTAATGTCCAGTTCTTTGCCACCACAAAGAGGGTTGCAATAAACATTTTAGGACATATAGGTTCTTTTTTGTTTTTCCCTAATCATCTTTGGAAACAGACCTAGTAATAGTATTGCTGAGTCAAAGGATATAGGCAGTTTAATAACTCCTTGGGCATAATTACGGTCTGCTCAAAAATGGTTGGATCTATTCACAGTTCCACCAATTGTGAATTAGTGTCCCAATTTTTTCACAAACTCTCTAACATTTTTGGCTTTCCTATACAATCATTTTAGACAATTTGATAGATGTAACATTATATCTCAAGGTTGTTTTAATTTTCATTTCTCTAATCAATAATGATATGGAGTATTTTTTCATAAGACTAAAAATTGCTTTGATTTCTTCATCAGAAAACTACCTGTTCCTATCCTTTGACCATCTATCAGTTTAATCATTTATCAATTGACTAATATTCTTATAGATTTGAAAAAGTTCTTTATATGTTTGAGATATGAGACCTTTCCCTGAGAAACTGTCTATAAATTTTTCCCAAATTTTTTGCTTTTCTTCTGATTTTAGCTAAATTTGTTTTTATTTGTACAAAAACTTTTGAAAATTTAGCTTAATCAAAATTATTCATTTTTTACCTCACCGTGCTTTCCGTCTCTTGCTTTTTTCATGAATATGTGCCTATACATAAGTCGGATAGGTAATATGTTCCATGTTCTTCAAATTATCTTGTAATCTCTCTCTTTATATCTAGGTCATGTATCCATTTTTACCTTACCTTGGTAAAGGATGTAAGCTATTGGTCTTTGCCCAATTTCTGCCAGATTGCTTTCCAACTTTCCCAACTATTTTTATTTTTTTCCCTGAAACTTACATCTTTACACTTGTAGTTATTTGTGATTATAAATTATATGTATACTCTGTTTCACTGATCTACCTTTCTATTTCTTAGCCAGTACCAGATAGTTTTGATAATTACCACCTTATAATATAGTTTAAGATCTGGTGACACTATACTTCCTTCCTTTACTTTTTTACCCCATTAGCTTCTTTGATATGCTTAACCATTTGTTTATTCAAATGATGTTGTTATTTTTTTCTAATTCAGTAAAAAATGATAATTTGATTGGGATCAGATTGAATATATAAATTAGTTTAGGTAAAATTGTTTTTTTTATTGTATTGGCATATTCATGAACAGTAAATTTTATTCAATAATTTAAATGCCAATAAATTGGCATTGGTCTATTTTTTCTCAGAGATATAAATTTCCCTCTGATTATTGCTTTTGCTATATGCCATAGGCTTTGATATGTTGTCTCATCATTGTCATTTTCTTTAATGGAATTATGAATTGTTTCAATGATATTTTCTTCGACCTACTCCATGTTTAAGATCAGGTTGCTTAGTCTCCAATTAGTTTTTAATCTCTGTTTCCATGGTCCCTTATTAAATATATTTTTATTGCATTGTGATCCGAAAAGGATGCGTTTTTAAATATTTCTGCTTTTAACCATAAAATTTTTATGCCCTAGTATATTGTTAGTCTTTGAAAAGGTATCATTAAAAGCTGAGAAAAAAAGTGCATTCCTTTCTAATACCATTCAATTCTCTCCAGATATCTATCATATCTAGCTTATCTAAAATTCTATTCACTTCCTTGATACTTGACTTCTATCTTATTTATGTTTTGGTTAGATTTATCTAATTTTGAGAGAGGATGGTTAAAGTGCCCCACTCATATTACTACTATCAATTTTCTCCTATAATTCACTTAACCTTTTAAACATTTAAACACTGTAGTATTTGGTGCATGTAGCTTTAGTATTGGTATTGCTTTATTATTATTAAAAGTTTGTGGGGTGAAAGACCCTCACCAATTAAATTTATAATAAGGAGCTATCTCAGGGTGGGAATAGAAATAAATTTTATTCCATTCTTGAGAATAAGGCATCCTCTCCTAGGGCACAGAGCAGAACCAGCAAAGGAGGTGCTTTACAAGGGGCAAAGCACTAATAATTATACCTAACACAAGAGAATTCCTGCCCACTTCTGATCCTTCTCACCATTGGCTGGGAGGCAGGCTTACAATCTGAGCATGAAAGCTAGACAAAGATCCAGGAAATTGAGGCACAGAAACTCCAATTCCCATTCCCTTAGTTAAAGATTACAACTGAGGTGACATCCATAAATCTAAAGAAGGAGAGTAGGATAAGGGGAGGGGGAGACCCTCTCCATTCTTCTACAGCACTTTTACAGTAAAGGAAAGCAGGTCACAGTGACCCTATCCTTACCGAGCAAATCTTTAAACCAGAACCAGAAGAAAGAACAAAAATTTTCAGGGTAAACTTTCCCAGAGGCCGAGCCATCAGACTCTCATGGTCTCAGAAATTTTCCACTTCACTATTTCTTGATTTTTAAACATTTCTTAGTATATGTGTATATATATACATATATATATATGTATACATATATATATATATATACTCTGTTTTAACTGTTTGTATTTCTCATTTTTTGTGTTTCTTGTAAACAATATATTATTGCATTCTGATTTTTAATCCATTCTGCTACCTGTTTCCTAAGACAACTTGAGAAGACATCAGGAAAGACAAGACCTCCAGTGGCTGAAGTTTGGCCTGTGTGAAGTACAAACACTTTCAGGCCTACTCCTCTGGATCAACAAACAACAAGCCCTGGGTTCAACTGGTTAAGGAAGCCACCTAGGCATCAAGAACATTCACCTCAGGAACTTTCATATAAGGAACAACTTGTGTATCAGATAGATGAGTAATGGAAGATTGAAAGACTATTCATTGTCTCAGGATGCTAGGCCTCATAGTGCTGACCAGACATGATCCCAGACTGCAACTGTTGGGTAGATATGGATACAAAAGAAGCCAAAGATAAAGTGAAAGATCTCACATATACCAAAATATTCACAGCAGCATTTTTCATGGTAGCAATGAACTGGTAACAAAATAGGTATCCAGTGATAGGGAAAGGAGAAAAGAACTATGGTACCTGCATGTAATGTAATATTACTGAGCCATAAGAAATGACAAATATGAAGAATTCAGAGAAACACGAGAAAATATTTATGAAATAATGAGGAGTAAAGTGATCAGAACTAGAAAAACTGTATATACAATGACTACATCCACATAAATGGGGAAAATACCAAGAAAGTAAAAACAAATGATTACACAAACTGTGGTACATTAATACAATAGGTAATAACTGTCCTGTAAAAAATATTGAATTGGAACAATTCAGAGAGTAATGGGAAGGCATATAAACTGATATAGAGTTAAGTAATACACCCAAAGGCTACAACTATATAAACACAAGGAACCAAAAAAACCCCATAAAATGAACAAAGAGAAATCATAATGGCTAAATTGGGTCCTAGAAAAAAGTTGAGAAAATGTGCCTTCCTCATTTCACTGCAGAGAGTCAGACACATTTAATGTATTAACTAATTTCACTGAACTTTTTTTTCTTTTAAATTCTTATTACAAGAAAAATATCTTTGAGTAGGAAGTATGGGTATATACAGAAAGGAATGTGATGTTAAATTACAATGCATCAATAAAAACCATATTTAAAATACAAAAAAATACTGATCAGGAGAATAGAGAAAGCAGAGACATTTTAAGAATGTCATGAAAGTTATGATGTGAAGCTTCAAAGGGAATATGAATTTGTCTCAAATCTAGAAAGTCCTCTTGGAATAGCTCATAAAAGACTTTAAAAACCAAGTGAGAGAGGTAGAAGAAAAATTGGGAAAAGAAATGAGATTTATGAAGAATTATGAAAAAAAGACTCAACAACTTTTAAAAGGAAGCACAAACATTGACTGAAGAAAAAAAAAAACTTCCTAAAAAATAATTGGCCAAATGGAAAAAAAAAAAAACAATCCACTGAAGAAAACAACTCCTCTAAACATAGAATTGGCCGAGTGGAAGAGCGGGTACAAAAGCTGACTAAAGAAAATAATTCCTTAAAAATTAGAATTGGGCCAATGGAAGCTAAAGACTCTGAGACATCATGAATAAGTCCAAAAAAATCAAAAGTGGAAAAATCACTGACCTGGAAAATAAACTCAGGAGAGATAAATTAAGAATTGTTGGACTACCTGGGGTCATGATCAACAACAACGAAAAGAGTCTGGAGAGCAGCTTTCCAGAAATTATCAAGGAAAACTGACCTGAAGTCCTAGAATGAGAGGTTAAAGGTAGCCATTGAAAGAGGGTGAGCATTGTTTGAACCTTATTCTCATCAGATTTGGCTTAAAGAGGGAATAATATACATACTGTTGGGTATAGAAATTTACTTTACCTTATAAGGAAATAGGAGGGGAAAGAAGAAAGAAAAAGGAAGGGGCGGGCAGATAGAAGGGTGGGCAGAATTAAGAAGGGAAAGAGGAAAGAAAGGGGGGTTGATAGAAAAGAGGGCAAATTGACACAGGTGGCAGTCAGAAGCAAAACACTGGTGATGAGGGATAGGACAAAAAGAGAGAGAAAAATATAAATGAGGAAAAATAGGATGGAGGGAAATACACAGTGAGTAATCATAAATGTGAAGGTGAATGGGATTAACTATCCTATAAAACAGAAGCAGATAGCAGAGTAGATTAAAAACCAGAATCCTACAGCAAATTGTTTACAAGAAACATATCTGAAGTACAAAGATACACACACACTAAAGGTAAAAGGCTGGAACAGAATATATTATGCTTTGGCCGAAGTTTTAAAAAAGCAGGGCTAGCAATCTTGATCTCAGACAAAGCAAAGGCAAAAATAGATATAATTAAGAAAGATAACAAATGAAACTGCATTTTGCTAAAAGGTACAGGTGACAATGAAGTCATATCATTACTAAACATATATGCAGCAAATTGTACAGCATTCAAATTCTTGGAGGAGCAGTTGAGTTATAGGAAGAAATAGACAACAAAATCATGCTAGTGGGGGATCCCAACCTCCCCCTCTCAGAATTAGGTAAATCCAACCACAAAATAAACAAGAAAGAAGTTAAGAAGGTGATTTTTTTTTTCTTTAATAAACGTTAGATACTATAGACCTCTGGAGAAAATTGAATGGGGTTAGAAAGTAACATGCCTTTTGCTCAGTGGTACAGCACCTACACAAAAATCAACCGTGTATTAGGGCATAAAAACCTCATGATCAAATGCCAAAAGGCAGAACTATTAAGTGAATCCTTTTTATGTCGTGATGCAATAAAATTATTTGCAATAAAGGACCATGGAAAAGATAGGCTAAAAACTAATTTGAAAATAAATAATGTAATCAAACAACAAATAGTAGAAACAAGCAATAATTTCATCAAAGAGAACAACAATAATGAAACAACATACAAAAACTTATGGGATCCAAGGAAAGCAGTTCTTAGGGGCAATTTTGAACTCTAAATGCTTCCATGAACAAAATAGAGAAGGAGATCAAAGAATTGAGAATGCAACTAAAATCACTAGAAAAAAGAGCAAATATAAAATCCCCAATTAAAAACCGAATTAGAAATACTAAAACTCAAAGGAGAGATTAATAAAATTGAAAGTAAGAAAACTATTGAACTAATAAATAAAACTAAGAGCTGGTTTTATGGGGAAAAGACAATAAAATAGACATTCAGTTAATTAATTTTAAAAAAGAAGAAAATGAAATGACCAGGATTAAAAATGAAAATGGTTAATAAACCAACAATGAAGAGAAAATTAAAACAATAATTAGGAGCTATTTTGTCCAACTGTATGCCAATATATCTGACAATCTAAGTGAAATGGATGAATATCTACAAAAATATAAATTTCCCAAATTAATAGAAGAGGAAATAATGTATAAAATAATGTCATTTTAGAAAAAGAATTTGAGAAAGCCATCAAAAAACTCTCTGAGAAAACATCTACAAGGCCAGATGGATCTACAAGTTAATTCTAAAAAACATTTATAGAACAATTAATTTCAATACTGTATGAACAATTTGGAAAATATATGTGAAAAGGGAGTTCTACCAAATTCTTTTTTATGGTATAAATATGGTGCTGACATCTAAACCAGGAAGAGGCAAAATAGAAACAGAAAATTACAGACCAATTTCCCTAATGAATATAGATGCCAAAAGAAAATTAGCAAAGAAATTACAGCACCTTATCACAAGGGTAATACACTAAAACCAGGTGGGATTTATACCAAGATTGTGGGACTGGTACAACATTAGAAAAACTATCAGGATATAATTGACCGTATCAATAACAAAATTAAGAGAAATCATATGATTATCTTAATAGAGGCAAAAAAAAAAAAAGCTTTTGACAAAATATAACACCCATTCCTTTTAAAAACACTAGAGAGCATAGGAGTAATTGGAGTTTTCCTTAAAATGATAATTAGCATCTATCTAAAATCAGCAGCAAGCATTAAATGTAATGGAGATAAGCTAGAAGCATTTCCAATAAGATTAGGGGTGAAACAAGGATGGCCATTATCACCTATCTTCACTGTCATTCTTTGCAAATGATATGATAGTATACTTAGAGAATTCTAGAGAATCAATTGGAAAACTACTTCAAAAATTAACAACTTTAGCAAAGTTGCAGGATATAAAACAAATGCACATAAATCACAAGCATTTCTATGTGTTACTAACAAAGCCTAGTAGCAAGGGATAGAAAGAGAAATTCCATTTAAAATAACTGTAGACACTATAAAATATTTGGGAGTCTACATGCCAAGACAAAACCAGAAAATACATGAACACAATAATGAAAATGACAATTGTACCCAAATTAATTTACTTATTCAGTGTCATATCAATCAAACTACCAAAAATTATTTCATTGAGATACAAAAATAATGAAATTCATATGGAAGAAAAAGACATCAAAATATCAAAGGACTTAAAAAATATCAAAGCAAGGTAGTGTAGCTATACCAGATCTAAAACTATATTATAAAGAAGAAATCATCAAAACTATTTGGTACTGGCTAAGAAATAGAGTGGTGGATCTGTGCAATAGGTTATTATAGAGACCTGCACATTAAAAAAAGAGAGAAAAAGAAAAGAAATTATTAAGGAAAATTGCCCTGAAATTCTAGAACAAGAGGGTAAAGTACAAATAGAAAAAAAACATCCACCATTCACCACCTGAAAGAGGTACTAGTAACTTAATATGAATATATAAACTGAAGATCCTTCCAAGATATTTAGGGCTGAGAAAAAAAAAAGAAAAGAAATGAAAACTTGATATGTTAGATTGGATATTCAGAGGTAAATACAGTATGAAAGTTAGAATGAGGGTAAACGCAATAAGTTTAGTGTGACATCTCATAGGTAAGTAGAGCCTGTATAAATGACATATAGAATTGAGCAACACCCCAGTACACTTACTGGAGTAGTCTCAGCTTATGCTAAATTGCATTAGGCTAAAACAACACTCCCTGGACCAAAGCTAAAAGTAGTATCTAGCCTAGATACTCCTAAGTTGCAATGACAATGACCAGAATAAAGGAGCTTTTAGGGAGCCACCATGAAAAAGTGTACAGAATGTTTGATTTGGAGTACGGGAGACTCAGCTTTAAATTAATTCTAACTCATTCCTTATCTATGTGACCCCTGGGCAAGTCACTTAAACTCTCTGAGTCTTGGATGTTTTATCTCTAAAAATGAAGATTATAATAACAACTACTTCACAGTGCTGTTGTGTGGACCAAATGAGATAATGTTTATGAAGCATTAAGCAAGCCTCAAAGTGACTTATAACAATTTATTGTTATGCTTATTATTAAAATCATCCTACTACTCCTCAGCATCACCTATTATTGGGTTAAACTTAAAGCCAATATTCTCCTTGCATCTTAATTTATTGAGCACCAGAGCAAATAGGTTTGTATGCAGAGGGGCAGTGTGTCACTTTTGCTTTCAAACCTAAAGGCTATTAGTCATTCCAAATATCTACCTGCTTCCTTCCCCTCCCCCATTGTCAATTCACAGCTGCGCTTCAATGACTGACTTAAAATAAGATATATAATTCATATCTATCAGATTGATTATCTAATTTTCTTGGTGTTTTAATCATAAAGATTCTCATTGGTAATTAGAAACCTAATCTTATGTCACTTGTATAGCATATCCTGATTTCTCAATTTTAGTTTCAGTGATTCAAGTGAAGTCCTTAAATATTCAGTCTTCGTAATTTGTACCTTGGAAGTAAAATCATTCAGATTCATGTCAAGTTATGCTTTAATAGTCATTTTAGTAGTTAGAATGAAAATACATATGGACATTGTTTGATTTCTGCCATAGATTTCTTAGTCTGATAGTATCATTGAATTTTTAGAGGAAAATACAGCTAGTCATACTTTAAAATAAGATACTATAAAAGCATGCCTAACAATAGAATGTGATATTCATTCATGTATGCACTACTCAGCATAATTAATGGCCATTGGAAAGAATGCCTCTCATATTAATAATGGTGATAAAATTATATCACTTTTCAGAATAACTTACTTCTCTGTGCCTAGGTGCTGGCACAACCCTGAGTTCATAAATAGTCCAAAAATGAGGTGTCAAGAGGCTACAACTGACTAGCCCAGATTAAATAACCTTCAAACAAGAACCTGATTGATGCCTCAAAAGGCAATCAGTGCTGGAGGGAAAGAACAAAAAAGACAATAGATATGCAAGTCCATCTAAATAAATCAGGCACTTAGAATTTCCCCTTTTAAAATGAATTAAAAGGAGATAAGAAAAATAACAGGAGAGAAATAGGAATTTTATATTTGAGGCTAGTCACACTGAAAAAGCTGGTTGTCATCTTCTCTACAAAAATAAAATAAAATGTGAAAACAGGTGAACTTTCCTGTCTCATTTTAAAATAAAATCTCACAGGACAATGGCCAACTTCAGTAATAGCTACTACTGTTGTTGCTATTGGGAGCACTCCCCCTGAGCATAAGTACACTTTGCTTTTTGAAGCAACTGCCTCGGTAAGCCAGAGTAAAGACTGATCATTCTACAAAATCTTAGGGAGCTCCAATTCTACCCTGCCACCCTACTCTCTTAAGAATGATTTCAAAACATTATTACCATAAATAGCTTACTTGGACTCAAAGAACATTAGAAATTAAATCTCCCATACACACACTTACATTAAGAGGAAGAACAATGTCCCTAGCATGCAAAAATTTTAAGCAATAATCCACTTACTTGGCTCTATGAATCCTTTTTTATTCAAGGCAGATACAAGAAGAATATTATTTATGAACAAATGGACATTTAGCTTTATTCAAACTGCTTTGCATTTAAAAAACTACATTTTTGACAAATGTCTTTGGTTGGGTTTTCTTTTTTCATTCAAATATTGCCTCAAAGTGGTTTATATATATTCAGATTATAAACATTCAGCACACATCATTGTCACCCGTAACACATGGCATCCTCCCTCCCTCCACCAATTCGCTCCCCAAACACTTTTTCCAAATACTTGTCAAAACATTTGCCCTCAGAGTGATTCTTGCAAATGCCTCCAAGGCCACTGCTAATAATATCCAGTTAATTTGTAATTTTTTTTGGCATTTTTCCCTGTATTTCACCTCTCAGAGACAAGGCACATGTTATTTTCTTTCTTCTTCTTTTCTTCCTTTTTTCCTTTCTTTTTTTGAGCCATACAAAGAACCTCATTCTGACTTCATGCCAAGTAGGTCCTACAACAACCAAGCAATAGATTTTGCAGTGTTTTGAGAGGATTGTCTCTGCTTCTTCCAGTTTCTTTTCAATCCATAGTCCTCCTTTTTGCTTTCTTTTCCATTCATGTTTTTCTTTATTGGATTCCAATATGGAATGATTTATTGGAAACAGGCTTTCATTAATATTTCACAGAATGATTTATAGAAAAATGTATTAGTATTAGAGTTGTTTTGTGTTTTTTTTTTTTTATCTGCTGCAAACAAGAGAATTAAATAGCACTGAGAAAATGTGCATTGTCTGTCTCTAGGTGAGTTTCTATCTTATTGGTTTATCTCCCCAAACTAAAAGTTAAAAAAAAAAGCAATTGAAAATATTAGTTATTGGTGGATTTTTTTTTCTTTTGGATCTGTGGATGAGCTCACGCCAAATGCGTCTATATCACTTAATTTCAAATGATACTCATGAGTGGGAAGTCATCCAAAAAAGCAGCTAGAAACCCTTTATGCATCTCCTGAATTGAAAACATTCGGTGTCTCCATCTTATTTTAAGTAGAGAAAATGTGCCTGTTATCCTGTTTTCTATGAAAATTCTCCAAAAAGAAGAAGAGTTTTATGAAGGGTTATCTTCTTTCTGCCTTTAGGAAACAAGTGTTCCCAGATGTGATGAACATAATTAGACAGAATCAGTTTTTAAAAGAACAGTTTTATAATCTTGGGGGTGGGGCTGTGTCTGTTTGGGAAGAGAATTAGATATAATTGGTATCAACAGATGCAACACTTAAAGACGGTATGTGATGAAAAATAATGGTTGTATGGCTTTTTTGTCTGTTTTGCCACAGCCCTTCCATCATTTGTCATTTTCCCTTTTTGTCAAATTCGTCCATCTGATAGGTAGGTGGTAAAACTTCCCAGTTGTTTTATTTTGCATTTCCACAATTGTTACTGAATTACAAAATTTTTTTAAATGACTACTGACAGATGTATTCCTTTGAAAACTGCCTATCCATATCCTTGTTCTCTGCTTCCTTAAAAAGCACTCAAAGCTTACTCATAATATTCTGGGAGGTGTAGTTTAGATATTCTTCCCCAATGAGGCTGGCTTTCAGTCTCAAGTCATTTTAATAATATGCCTTGCTACACAGGGCCTTTACTACTACAAAAGAAAATTAATGTTTCCATAATTATTTATGAGGCCAAAGCATATAAGTGAATTTTCTTTCTCTTTTTCCAATACTAACAAGACAGATTGGTGACTTGAGAGGTTGGTTATTCCATTAAAGACATATATGACTCAAGGAGTGAAAGAGAGGTATAAGACATAGAAGTAGGCTTGATGAAATGGCATAAATAATATTATTCGGGTAATTTATGGTCAGAAAAAGATAAAAAGGGAAGGGAAGAACAAAAAATAACCCTAGAATAGCACACCCATGTAAAATTAAAAAAAAAAAAAACTAGAGGAAAGTTTCCAGTATGTTAGATAGACCACCTAATGAAGCATCTAATGGAACTTAGGGACAACTGTTGAGAGGATATAGATGGGTTACTATCTGCAGTAAAGTAAGGCCATGTATGTGGATCAAAAATACGAACAGTATTTCTGATGTTTTTAATCTCAAAAAGTAAATATATTTGTAATTAATGTGATTAGTTAAGTAGAAATTATCTGCTATAAATTGAAATTAATATATCAGCTAACAAGCATTTATTAAAACTTCTATGTCATAGGTAGCAAGCTGTTCATGTTATTTTAAGACTGCTTCTCCCCATCTCTTCTAGGCCTAAGGTCCAGGAACTACTAATTGGTCTGATTCTACTACTAAACAGAATTGTAAGTTTTAATGTTCTCCATTTAACATCTGGTCTGGTCTGGTTTCTCCTTAGGAAGCTGGTTTAACCCATTGCTTTTCAGAATTCCTAAGTGTACAAGATCCACCAACTACAACTCCCCAAATGGCTGGGATTACTAGAATGTACCATCACTCCCAGAAACTAAATTGTCTGTATGTGAACATGTACATATGTATGCCTAAATATAACACATATTTGAAGAAATATGAGTATACATGAAAAATCAGTTTGATGCCTCTCTGTGGTGTATCCAAAGTCATTCAGTGAATGATGGAAAGAATACAACTTTCCATTATTCTCAAACCAGATTCAAATTCCATATTATCAACAAAGGAAGTCTAGAGTCATTTGAAGTGGTATAATACTAATATATCTAAATCAAATTTTATTAGTTGTACATTGATGAAAAAAAATATCCCTACATAAGATCTATAGCATTTATTAGTAACCCTTTGTGTTTGTAGTGCTCTACTTCCAAGCAATGTGCCATCATTGCAGTTTGGTGTAACACCCACATGCTATTCAAGTTAAAGATATCCATTTCTTGACCTCTATTCATAGGCCTCCATTTGAACTACATTTGATTAGTTTTAAATATGTTGATTTCTCTATTGGCAGACCCATTCTGCTTATATGAGGCTCCATTCATTATAGCTTCTCAGTTGGTGCTCTCACTTCTTTATTAAATATTATTTTCCTCCAGAAACTGATAGTTTGAAGGGCAATCTTAAAGAATGAGTATTACCACTGATACAGCAGATGCCTCATAAAATTAACTCCTATTGCTTTTCTATGACCTCTGTCAAGGAAATAACACTCAAATCCAAGTCAGCATGAACAGCTGTAGAGACTGCTGTTAGATAACAATGACCCACTCTCCCAAGGGTAGTGCCCAAGAATGAGGGAATTGTGGTGTAGCACACTGTATATGTGATTAATGTCAAAATAACTCAGAAAATTTGGCTTCAAACAGACATGAAATACCATGTTTCATAAAATGGAACCATACTTTCTTTGTAATAGTTAAATATTAAATTACATGTAGGAGGTTATTGAAATTATTGTTATGAAAAACAATTTATTATTTTTGTGTCTTTTTAAGGTTTTAAAGTACATTTTAGATATTTATTTACTATCATTTTGTAACCATAATGTGTACTCTAGACATATTCAATCCCCCAGACTTGAAAACTTCTCCTCAGAGAAAAATATTACCAACAAAACACTTTCTATTTGAAATAGTTTTTAGAAAATATGAGATAGGTAGAAGGAAACACCACCATTTTCTCTTTCTTAAAATGAACCCTAGCCCAAATTTCATAATCAGAGTAAATATAATTGTGCCTATATGACAGCTTTGTTGAAAAGTCTTTTGGGGAGTGGGAAATGATGGCATTAGGGATTTGACAGTTTCAAAAAATAACAGCTGCTATTCATAAAGTGCTTTACAGTTTGCAAAGTGCTACACATGTTATTTCATTTGATCCTTATAGTAAACATGTGAGACAGTTACTATTATCCTCATTTTACAAATAAGGGAACTGAGGCTGAGATCTCAGGTGACTTGTTCAAGGTCATACAGTTAGCCAGTGCCTAAGATGAGATCTGGCTAACTCTAAGTCCAGTACACTTACCCACTATAGTGGTATATCACCTAGAAGGCACTAAAAAATATATCTAGATACATAGATATATCTATATCTATAATACTTACACACAAACATGAGAACAATAATGTAAATGCAAAGAATCAGGACAAAGCAATAAGTGAATTTGTGAAATTCTCAAATCTCAGGTTGTTCTTAGAGAATATAGTTGAAATGTTAGACCTTATCCTTTCTCCTTTGCATGAAGGGTTCAGGGGTTTGGATCACTGTATAATATATCAGGGTTTTTTATAAATTTCTATTGTTTCTCTTATTAGTTTTTTTTTTAAATACTTTAAGGGATAACTCTGTCCACCTAAAATAAAGAGGACTACCAAAGTAGCAAAATAAGGGTTTTTATTCAATGCAAGGGAATTGCAATTTGGCATACCACACAACACCAAAGTAATGGAACTGCCTGGAGGGGTAGAAGGGTCAGGGTTTAAATACACTTCAATGGGGAGGGAGCCTCATGGAAGACCCAGCCTCTCAAAGCTGTTACATAAATTGTTTTGCAAAATAGCTGAAAGTCCATAGAGAATCCTGGGGAGGACTGGGGAGTGGTGACTTTTGAGTGGTCTCCAGATTTAGCAAAGGGGAGTTTCCAGTGAAACTCCAAAAGAAACTCTGTGATTTCCAGAGAAATCACAAAACTTCTTCCAACTGGTTTGAACTTGCTTTATCCATAGGGTCAGGATAAGGTAGCCCCTCAGATGGCTTCATTCAACAGCTCTCTAGAAGGAGATACAGAAGGAAAGGGGAAGAAATATGAAATATAGATAATGTGAAAAAAAACCTTACCAATACAAATCTATTTTTTAAACTCACTAATCATTTCTTAACTTTTTGGTATACTAGTTATTTAAGGTCTTAACATCAGCCTCGGTTTCCTTATCTGTAAAATAAGGACAATAATAGTACCTACATCTTTGTTGCTATGAGGGTCATGCTTTGAGGCAAAGGATTTAACAAGTCATAAAATGTCATATAAATTTTAAGCTATTATATGTTCACCTGTTCCTATAATATATGATATATATCCAATATCATTTCATCTTTATGTCAACTTTTTTATTATTGATTTTGAGTAAGTTTTTAATGCCCATAATTATTAGTGCCAGCGCATTTTTGTGTAATCCCTGACTAAACGGGCCCAATGTCTGGGACTTCCTACTCATTGGTGGAGATTGATTATTCAGTGCCCTCTGTATGCATGAGGGCCAGGCAGGCTTGGTGAGAGGAGTAGAGAAGAGAAATCCTGGGCTCTCCTGGCTTCTAGCTTTGAGATAGAAGAAGCATGAGTCTAACTTCTTTTAAAGTCATTAGAATGAGAGAAAGATTCTGGGAAGAAGCCAACAGGTAGAGAAGCAAATAATCCATATCATATCATTGTATGTAGCTTGATAGGGACTTCAGAGAATTTCCTTGGGTTAAATCTGAGACTCTCTCTCTGTTGAGCAGAGTTATCTTACTCTCTCTCTCTCTCTCTTTCTCCATATACATATATATATATATATGTATGTATGTGTATGTGCGTATGTATGTATATATTTATATATTCCTATGTGTACTTTCTCTGCTTTCTGTTTTGCTATTGACTTTGATAAGTGGATTTATTTGTTATTTACTATGTGTGCTCATTGTGGAATTGGCATCTAGAGGTAAGGGAATTAAACTCTGGTTATAAAACTTGGGACCTTCCTTATTAAGAGGGAAAAAAAAGACAATCAAGAGTTTAGTTCAAATCTAAAAATTACATCCCCTAGTTTAATGATACTTAAGGGAGAAGATAAATATAATTCTAACTTGGTCCCACTTCTCTCTGAAAAAAACAAAAGCAGAATGGCGGTGTTTGATTCTAATCTCCTGCTTCCTTTCCAAATAGGAATCAATCCTTGGAGAAGGGTGAAGGAGGCAATGTTAGAGGCATTTATTTTTGCCTCCCTGTGAGCAGCATCTGACAGACCTGTGTGTGTGTGTGTGTGTGTGTGTGTGTGTGTGTGTGTGTGTGTGTGTCTATGTGTGTGTTTGTGTGTGTGTGTATGAGATTGTGACTTTTTGCTCATCACTCAGACCAAGACCTTATCACAGAAAGAAACAGCAGGACGGGCCCTGGAATGACCCTGGGAAATGAAAAGATAGGGAGTTGTAGAGAGAAGAAAGAAGGAAATGCCTTCTGTTCTCTCTATGGGTAGGAAAGGAGTTGGAGGGGAGGGCCATCAGCAGAAATGGCAGAAAACTTTCAGAGAGGTTTAACAATGGTTGCAGGCCAATGGCACTGACAAATATGGAAGAACTGCACTATCCTCTTCTACCTCCTCTTTTCCTCCTTTGTCTAGGTGTTACTTGCATGTTTTTCTGAACTTCTCTCTTTGCTAGATTTTTATCTATATTGATAAATATATATTGAAATTGAGACTTTTATATTGAGATATATATATATTTTTCTGAACATTCGGTACTTTTGTTCATTTATAAGTTTTCCCCTTTTTCTGTCAGACTTCTATTGTGAATATGGATATGCTAACTACCTTGATTTGCTTGAGCCCCCCAATTATCCAAAAAAACAAGAAGAACTGAGAAGAACTCAGATATTGAGTGGCGTGACATAACAAGAATCCTTTGTGGTAACCTAGAATAAACCCAGCTGGACACGCAGAAAACAAACAACTCTGAAACCAGTTAAGCCCATACCAGTTTTGAACCTGAAGTTCAGCCATTTGGTGTTTTATTGACATTCAAAAGACATCCTTATCTTCAGAGAGTCCTCTAATTCTCAGGACTCTCAGACACATTTTGTTTTATATTTTTTTAGAGATATCCCCTTATCTTAGTGTTTATGCGCAATCCTTGATCTTCCAGGCTTGCTTATCACAAGAAATGCCTTCTGATTTGTTTATTAAAGGGCCACAGCTTTGACACCTGGAATTCCTCATTCCTCTTGTTTCTTGAGTCACCCCCTCTCCTTGCGAGTGGGGTTCCCAGCCTCATTCCTTTTCAGGACCTCCCCAATTCCTAACCTTCTTTTGTTTGAAAAGTATAAAGATCTCAACCTATCCAACTCCTTTCTGAACAGATATGGGTCCTGTCTCACTGTTCCAGCTTGCAAACTCCATCTCAGGCAATAAATACAATTATAATCTATATAAATTGTGATTGGACACTGGTTCTTTTCATGTCTCCCTTTTTGGACCTGTGGTTTCTTCTGTTTTAACAATTCACAGGGATTTTAAATTTAGCAATATCTATATTGATCTGTCAATATTGTGATACATAGATATCAATATAGAGATGGGGGAGCTCAGAAGGACACACCAATACAAAAAGCTTAGACAAGTGAACAAAATATAATTTTCATAAAAACAGTGGTTGACTCAGGCAAGTACATTTGTTTCTTTCTGTTTGTTTGAGTTATAAGTGTATGGTAGGATAGTTTCTATAAGTACAGACTGCAGCTTCTTCCTTTGATAGGCTGGTTCCTTCCAAAATCTCCATTTTAAGGAAGATACCAATCTGAATCTGGCTTTATTCCATTCTAGGCTATATTCCTGACTTTCTCTACTTTGTCTACGATGCCCCTGTGAGTCCTCCTTACCTGCTTCCCAGTTTCCTTCTGCATGTTCCGCTTCCTCAGTCAGAATGTAAATTTCTTGAGAGCAGATAAACAGGTATCCCGGAACTACAGTACTTCATGAACCTGGGTTCCCAGATCTGCTTCCTATGAAGATAAGAAGATTTATATCTGCTTATGAAGATAAAATTTACATCTTCAGTATGAGAACAGCAGCCTAGAGGGCTGGGCATTTCCTGATACTATACAATCCCAAAACAGCAACCTTAAAATAGGAGGTTATGTGATAGCATCATTTGGGCTATTGTAAGCAGTTTCTGCCTTTCTGTTCCCATAGCTCAACAGTCTGGATTATGGTGCAATGCATAGCTCAATCATTTTGTTTCTCTGTTTTCGGGGAAGGGTGAGAACTGGCCAAGATCAAAATCTAGTCTTATCTCCCTCCCCCATTAAAATGTTTGTTCAAAGCTGGACTCTTAGGGCCCTATAGGTGAGGTAACAATTGGTTGAGTCTGGTAAACTCATCAATGCTAATGTGTTACCTAGATAATTGTAACTCCTCAGAGGAAACGTTTTGCATTCATTCACTTAAAATATACCTGCCTCTAGAAGGTTCTTAGAGCATTCTAATTGCATTGCTATTCAGAGGATAACAGGGAGTCTTTCAGTCTACTTTGTATCATAACCGTGTAGTTTTCACTTAGGTAGGGCTAGTCTATGTAGAAATTTCCATTAGGAAAATAACTTTCATAATGCAACTTTTCCCCCTGGTAGGCTGATATTGTAAGAGAAAAAAAATTCTTTAGATGCATGTCCATATTACTAAGAAATGTGAACTATTTCAATGAGGTGTTAATTTAATGATTTGCATGAAACACTTAACTATACTAACAGTATCAAATAAGGGAGTCAAAGAAATACAATGTTGAAAGAAATGTCCTTTTTAAAAATATAAGCAGTTAGAATCAAATTGAATTAAATTCAGTTTTATTTCTTCTGAAAAAGAAACACATATGTATGGGTATATGTGTATATTGTGTACATATATGTATGTGTATATATATGGGGTAGAGCTCTATATCTATCTGTTTATCCATCCATCTATCTCTATATATAATGTATATGTGTGCATGTACATGAGATAGAAAAAGAGAGAGAAAAGTGGAGGCAGATGGAAAGAGAGAGGGAAGGGGAGAAAAAGAAAGGGGGAGAGAGAGAGTCTATATCTCAAATGGACACTCATTTTGATACCTATTAACATCTCTCTCTGTATATTCATCCAGATGTCTGTCTACAAATAATACAAACTGGCCTTAGAAGTAGGCTTAGTAAACAGTTAAATGGTAGTAGTAGTAGTAGTAGTGGTAGAATTAGACGCTTATGGCAAAACGAACCTTGCCTTCACAAAAATATTTTATATCTTTGGAGGAAAGCCTTACCCACCAAAGCATTACTCCCTTGTTTCAGATAAGCCCTGGCAGCCATCTTACTCTCACATATTGGAGCAATGCAAATGAATGATGACACAAATAAAGGGTCATACTAGAAGATTTTGCTACCTAAAGACACAGCTGTCAAATATAAGCCAAGGATCCATGTTGATAGTTCTGATTCTCCTGTTCTGCTAAGTCATAAAAACTTCCCTTCTTTCTACTTGGAGTCAACATTTGAGTGGCTGGTAGCAACTGCCACTTACACTCCAATACACTCCAATCTTTAAGATCTACGAAAGTGGAGAGGTGGAGGGGAGGGAGAGGTCTACCTCGGTAGTACACAGGTCTTGCTTTTGAAGCAGACACTTTTTGCTCTGGCTCCCTACATCGCAGGGGCTACTTACTGTCGAAGAATTTTCCTGAATTTCAATAGTCTTTCAGACACCTCCCCCTCAAAAGTCTTTTTGTGGCAAAAGACCCCAAAATGCTAGGTAATATGCACTTATCTGGCTAAGAACTACCACGCCCTGTCACATAAATGAGTTTATTAGTAAAACAATCACCTGGAAATATCCTGCTGTGATGAAGCACAAATATGTTTTTATGGGAGGGAAAGGAAGAGGACTGAGGGTCAAAAAACTACAATTTATTGCCTTGGGCAGCTACTTAGCATCATTAGGTACGCCTAGTGTATAAAGGGGTAAGGAAATTCTAAGAAGAGAAGAAGATGCTGCTTTGCCTGCTTTCCACTTCTGTCTATCTAGAGTCTGTCCATGTTTATGAAACATACATACTTTAAAGTCACAAATATTTACCTGATTTCCTTCAAAGCCCAATTCAAACACCTCCTTCTGATATTCACAACTGCTATTGATTTTCTCAGAAAACGTTACCTTGTATTTTTACTGTAAATATTTTATATATGTACACATTGGCTCTCTACATTATCTGGCACATAAAGGGTATTTAAATATAGTACATATCTATGTATGTTGTGTGTATACACACACTTATACACAAAGTATGTGTTAAAATGTGTGTATATGAATATATATATACAGAAAAAAGAATAAACATTATCAAATGTATACCAATTAATGCATAGATTTTAGAGTATTCCATCCTCCTCCCCCACCCCCACCAAAACAAAACAAAACAAAAAAACCTGTTTAGCATTCTTCAACATTTTATGTGAGTGTCTTTTGGGTTGAGTTTGAAGTCCTACAATTCTTCAATACAGCTACCATTTTGGGGGGTACCTCTGTTGGAGGCAGTGGCTTAAGAAAAATCATGCCAATTTCTGGAGCAGCAGGAAAAGCACCTGAGTCCAACCTTGTGCTTTATGCATCCTTGGACCAACTCATTAAAGTTAGAAAACAGGGTTTTAATATCAACTATGCGATTTTAAGGGATCAACTGGTTAAAGTTCTTATATAGCTCCTACTAGCTGGTATGTTATAATCCTTTCCTCCTACCTGCTTAGGTGTAGGTTGCACCATTTGAGCCCTCTAAAGTATCTTTAAACTTTGGAATTCTGAAATTCTAATTCACTAATGTAACTTCTCTTCCACTACCCCCTCACAATGGGGACATGTACTCTGGATGGCCCCAGTAAAAAAGTCCAGATGATACATCAAAATTATCTTTCCCCATACCCTATATTTTATCATATTATCTAGATGTCATGATTCAAAGGAAAATCTCTCATCTATTAATAAGCACTGTGTTATGATGAAGAGGGAATTAGAAAACCTGGGACCAGAAAAGATAGGCCTACTGCTTTCAGATGTCTAGACTAAAATGTGAAGGAGCAAAGGAAAGAAAGAAGAGAAGGCTGCAAAAATGAAAACAAAAACAACTTGGTCTACCTCTTGGTTTTTTCATCAAAAAGAGTCGGGCTATGACTCAATACTTCTAAAACATGACCTTTTGAGTACAGATAAAAAACCAATACTATATTTATTCCCTTAATTACTTTAAATATCAGTGAACTATGAAAAGAATTCCTGCAAAGAAAATGACAGAACTGGGCTACCTTTGCAAAGTGGCCAAAAGCTTACTCTTTCAGAGCTCATCTGTCTCTTGACTCCAATATTTCTTACTTATGGAGAGATGGGGAGCCCTATATCTCTGAACCATTACCTACATCACCCTGGAATGGTAGGACTGAGAAGAGGAAGAACCTTCATAATGGGAAGTATGCTTTTCTACTTCTCTTTTAATTTAAAACTCAGATACTTTGCTTGCAGTAAGTTCATTAGAATGCTTTGAATATATTCAATCCTTGGCAGAGGGGTTCCTTATGAAAAACCCTCAATAGCTTTTTTTCTTCCTATAAGTAATAATTGGATAGAATGGATTTTTGTATCCAGAAATAAAGCCTGACCCAGGTACTAAACATTTTGGAACATAGGATAGAACCATTCCTAGGCAATTAGTGTCCTTGAGATTATTTCCCTTTTTGTATTTTTGTTTAACTATATGTTTTAGTTACTGATGCAGAGATTTCTTTCTACTTTAGTACAAGAAAGTCTATGCAACTCAATGCTTAATATCTATTTGGGAGTTTTGTGCCTTCATACTTACTTAAGAGTAACTCTGCCATAGAAACATTACAGAATTATGTAATTCTGATACCTTGTAGTAATTTTGGTATGAAAACATTGTTTTGGTCTGCTATGCAAATGAATCCAAGTAAGCAAGAAAGCTCAGCCCTGGAGTAAGGTCTTTATTTACCTCTGATCTAGAAATATTACTAACCTATCATTAACATATGTGCCAGCAAGGACTATCAAGTAACTTATCTGAGTTGGTTTAGTGCAAAATAAATGTGTTCTTTGGAAAATAGAATTTTCTGGCATTAAAATATGCATATTTCATTCTTTTAAAGTAATTAAAATATGTCCGATAATGCGCCCAATGTATGCAGCATCCAAGAAAGATATAGTGAAATTCTTCCTTGTGCAAATCAGAATAACTTAAATTTATGAGATAATAAAATTTTTAGCATCAAGCAAGTTCATTTCTCATTTGGCTCAGCACATGAATGAGAGTAGCAGGGATAGGAATACCCCGCCCAGCTACTCAAAGTTATGAATGGACTCTTACAGTCCTTTCCTAACCCTGGGGCATATTAGATTTTAACCTCATTCTACAGCTCATCTGTCCCTTGAAACAAGGGGTCTTTTCTTTTCCCTTTTTATTTTCTTTTTTCTCTTCTCCCTTTTTTAATGTTATCAGAAGTTCTTAACCTGGAAACCATGAAATATGTATGTATGCATATATACACATATATCATTTTATTTCAAATATATGAGAAGGAATCCATAGGCTGTATCAGGCTGTCAAAAGAGTGTATAAAGCAAAGAAAAAAAAGTTAAGAACCCTTGCTTTAGGAGTATGCTGGAAAACACTTAATTGTCTTTCAAAAATGTACTATGACACATTCCTTTAGGTTTAGTCTGCATTTTTGACATTTTTATCTCCCCCTTAAGTCTTGACAATCAACAGAACAGTAAATTAAGCTCTGATTTGTGGTCTTTGGTGAATTCTGAGGAATAGAAGTTCACACTCAAAATCTATCAGTGGTTCCCACTATTAGTAATAGCTGGCTCCAGCAGCACCTACCCTGCTCTGACTTTTCAGTAATCATGGCTATGTTTTTCCCTGGGCACTATATCATAATAAATTTATGGGAAATATTGCAAATGATCATTTGAGCAACCTATAATTACTGGTTTATTGATTTCAGGACCTCGATCCTAAAATCTTGGTTCACCCCACTTCTATTCTCTTCCAACTTTAATTCAAATCAACAAACATTTGTGAATCTCTGTCTAAAAGACTTTGCTGTGGATACTGATGACAAAATGGCCAAAATAAAAAAAAAAAAAGGAAGGAATCCGTATTCCTTCCCTCAACTGTCCCTCAACTGGGACTAAAATGCTTAGAACAAAGGGGTACCAGATGAAGGTTTCCTGCTAGGAGGCAAATTTTTCATCTTGCAGCTGCAACTGAAGCTGCATTAATTCTTGACTCGTAACCTACCATTTTTGTTTCAACTTCTAACTGAAACCGCCTACATTAACTACCACTTGTGCCAGCTCAGATATCAGAACACTGGTGGTAGGGCACAGGGTGCAGGAGATCAGTGTGAGAGCAATGGGTGTAGAGCATCAATATAATGTAATAAATATTTACTAGGCTCCTACTATATGCCAAGCAATGTGCTAAACAGTGGTGATACAAATAAGAAAAAGAGTCCCTGTCCTCAAGGAACTAATAAAGGAAGACAACACACACACACACACACACACACACACACACACACACACACATACACACACATGCACAATCTTGAGATGTTAAGGAGGAAGGGGAGAAGGTATCTAGCCTATTTATGGTGATGTTGGGGTTGAATCCAAAGAGTGCAGCTTGTGGGAGAGGAAGATTTGTCTTGGCTTATGAGCCCTCTTTAAATGGAAGCTTTTGGATGAGTATCAAAAATGTTTTACCTATTTTGACATTTTGCTCATGTCTGGCCTTGTTACAAGCAGGAAAGTGTGTAAAGGAAGGTTTGGGGTGTGTGTGAAGTATTTAATTTTCCTTTTGAAATCCCTTTCCCCCAGCAAAGAACAGCAGGGTATTAATTGTGTTAATTAGCTACAGCACTAGCTATGTCCATGGTATGAGTGCTTCATTAAAAGGGCATTACCCATCTCCCTTCTTTCTCCTTATCCTTAGGATTTAATAAAAACTTAATTATTGTAGTTTTTAAGACATGCAGTGGATAAGAGTTGCTCTTGCAAACTCTGGAGGTGAACTGAGAGCTGGCATGAATTATTTTGTCTTCTGGTTAAGGGGAAAAAAATGGTTCATATGAGGTAGTTAAATTCAATACGGGATTAGAGATGAGAATTTTATCTTTGAAGGCAAAGAGGCTGTGTTTAAATCCCACCTTATGTATTTAGTCACTAGGTGAGCTATGACTCCAAGGAAGTAGAAAGAGGCTTGGATTTGGACTCAGAGGACCTAGGTTCTGGAGAATACTTCCTTACCTATGTGATTCTGAGCAAATGATTTCACTTCTGTGCTTCTGTAATCCTTGAATTAATGGGTTTGACTAGATAACTTGTTACCACATTAGAAATGTCTACCATAAAAATTTTAGTTAAGATCAAATGAAATAAAGTATGTAAGATGTGAGCTATTTTTATTATAATTCTTATTATACTTCTATTCCTTATCCTGAACTTTGAGGAAGGAAATAAGATCATTTAGTAGTTACTAGGAAAGTGAATGGATCACCAAAAGATGACCCAAAATCATGAGGCTTCATGATTTCCTGAAAGACTTGAATTTATAAAACAATAAATAGTCAAAACTCTTAATGTGGTATAAATTCCATATGGACTCATGGTTTTCTGAAACATAAGTTTTCATATAAGAGCTAGATGCTTCCTTGGGAAGAATCACAGAGGCCAAACAGGGCCCAGGGAACTATATCTAATTAGAAGAGCTTAGATCTTTTAAGAGTTACCTATTTTGCACAGAGTAAAAAAAAATAACTTTTGATTCTATTACCAGAGCATGTTATTTCTGAATTTATATTTTATTTCACCTTAAATATGAATGTACTTTCTTGAACTCAAAATATCCAATCTTTTTGAAGAAGCATGATTGTGTAGGTTCAGAGTCAGGAAAACCAGGGTTCAAAGATTTTTTTTGAACAATACCTTTGTGACCCTAAGTCATTCAAATACTCTGGTCCTCAGTTTCCTCATCTATAAAATGATAGCATTGGACTTAATGGCCCCAAAGAACTTTTTCAGCTCTAATTTTATGTGCTATGAGGGATACCAGAATTAGGTATCAAGTTAGTGTTAATGAAGAAGAAAGTAATCAGGGACTGAGGTAAATTATAATAAGAAATCAAGTAAACAAGTAGGCTCAGGGACCAAGAAAGTCAAGGGAATTTTTTTGCCTCAAATTGAGGTTTAGTTTTCAAGAGAGACTTAGAGAGTAGTGAAGGAGAAAGTCCTGGGCCCAATGCCAATATCTACCTTCTCTGATCCAAGGAAGAACTCATTCTCCTTAAGAAGCTGGCATAGTTTAGCCATTTCTAAAGCCCAGAGGTAGATGTCTAAAATACTTTGTTGGATTAGATTTTAATATTGTTCTCCCCTCCCTGAACTCCCAAAAAAAGCAAGGAGTATATTCGTAATGGTCAAATGCGTAGAAGTAATGGTTGGATGAAGATTGAATGACACTGGATTTCCCCTGTTAATTTATAAACCAAAGGAGAAAATCTTAGTATATCTATTTGTAACTTCCCAGAACATAGTAGTATAAATTTGAATGGTATTTATATCTTAGAAATTGATTCTAGTAATGTGAGTTATTTTCTTCCCAAGACAAATGTGCTTTTTCCCTCTGTGATGATAATTGAAAGCTTCTCCAACAAGCAGCTTGAATTTGCCCTTAAGGGTCTGAAGTTCCTGATCAGGTTATTTGATTTGAAAGAACACTTTCACAATACAACAGTGCTAATTATACCTTTATTATATAAGAATATTGACCATTAAAAATACATGATGAAGTCATACCTTATAGCAGTTTAGGATGTTAGTGGCTCCCCTTTCCTCTCCTGTTGCTCATAAAGCTTTATCCTAATAACACCAGTTTCAAATGGTGAGGATCTTGCCAGTTTAGAAGAGCAATGACCCCTTCCTTTTGGTTGCTTTTAACCCCAAAAACTCAGCCAGGGAGGTAAAAAGGACAATGAAGAAAACACAGTCTGTGTGATTTGTGTTACATGATTCTGGACTCTCTGTTTTGTAGACTTATTGTGGGGGAAGGGAGGCACTTTTCCACATATTAGTCTTGTTTTCTTGCTCCTATATAGTTAAATTCTTACTATGACTCTCTTCTGGTTTTATGTATGTTCAGCCATCAAGATTGCTGAGGAACATAACAATAGTGAGCCAAAGCTTACTACTTACTGTATATTTGAAAAAACAGTTTCTAGAAATTTCCACAAGGCAACCATAGTACCTTGGAAAACTTTATGGTGAACTCAATAGCTTGGCAGTGCACCTTGTGAGAAAACATTACATACCACTTTTATCAGTGATATACAAATGGGGTCCACTTCCATTTTCTTCTGACTACAATTCATGAGTGCTTGTGCAAATACCATAGTATTATGAAGTCGATGCCTTCTTTACCAGATTGTATTGCTGGAGAGTAGCAATAGGATGGACTTTAGGAGCAAACCTCAGGGAAAAAGTTTAGTAGCAGCATAGCCTAGAACCGGTTTCCATCACTGGGTTCCATTATCAGAAATCTGATATATTAAATTCAATTTCCTAGATTGTATCCATTGCATACAGACAAACTTCAGAATAATGACCTATGTTTCTAGTGAACGCTATTTTCAATAAAGCCACAGACTCATCAACAATCTTGGTTTCAGATAAAGCAGCATTCTTACCATTACATATATGTGGGCCCTTGAGACTGCCTAGAGCATATTACATTTCTGGTCTGTCTCCTCAATTTTGTTTTCTTTTAGATAAAAGGGAAGTCCCTTGGCATATGCATCCATGAGCAGAGACCAACCAATGTGAAACCTGCCAAATTTTCCCAAAGCATCATGCACAAGAGTTTGTTTGGACTCCAGGGTAAAGGCTATATTCATTTACCTGTAATGTCTGAGAGTGGCATTATGCAGTCTGTAGAAGTCCAACTTTATTATTTTTTAAGTTATTTTTATTTTCAATTCATGGAACAGAACAAGGATTTCCATAACACAGTAGAATAAAAAAGATGATTGAGCATGAAACTGCAACTCTACCATGTGCAACTTGCTATTCTTTCCAAATACACAACAAAATTAACATGTAAATTTCTTTTTTCCTCCCTTCCCCCACCCTAGAGATGACTACAATTAGACACACACACATAAATATACACACATATGTATACATATATGCATATATTATATATGTAAAATTATTCTACATATGCTTCTGATAAACAGTACTTTGTCTGGATGCAGATAAATTCTTTCTTCATATGTCTTTTATTTTTAATTTGTGTGTTTATAATAGTCAAAATTACCTAACTATTCAAAGTCATTCTTAAAACAATATTACTGTTACTATATACAATGTTCTCCTGGTTCTGCTCATTTCACTCTTCATCATTACATGCAATCTTTCCATGACATTCTAACATCATTGAGCTCATAGTTTCTTAGGGCACAATATTATTCCATCACAACCAGGGCCATCTAGGTGGTGCAGTAAGTAGAGCACTGGCCCTGGAGTCAGGAGGACCTGAGGTCAAATGCTGCCTCAGACACTTGACACATGTACTAGCTGTGTGACCTTGGGCAAGTCTCTTATTGCACTGCCAAAAAAAAAAAAACCCATATGGCACAATTAGTTTACCGATTCCTCAGTTAATGGAGATCCCTGTGATTTTCAGTTCTTTTCACCACAAAGAGAGTCACTATAAAAATCCCATTCAAATTCTCCACTATAATTACTATTTGTGAATTTTACTCTGTCTTATTTTTACTTACTATTTTCTTTCTCAGTCTCTTTTTTAATCTATCCTTATTATCTTCTCCTCCCTTGGAACAAATCTTATCTTACAATCACTAAAATGTGCAATTATTTGAATCAGAAGATAAGAGTTGACTATATGACATTTCTCTTTGAGTGTCCAAAGTAAATATGTAAATGAAGTCGTCATAATAAATGTGGGCTACCATGTTTCTTGTTTTGTTATATTTTGTGTGTGTGTTATGTGTGTTTGGATATACATATATATATATATATATATATATATACACACACACACACACAGAGACAGACAGACAGACATATATTTATGTAGCTAGGTGGTGCAATGGATAGAGCACTGGGCCTGGAATTGGGAAGACGTGACTTCAAATCTAGCCTCAGATACTTATTAGCCATGTGACCCTGGGAAAATTATTAAACTATCAGCCTTAGTTTCCTCATTTGTAAAATGATCTGGAGAAGGAAATGGCAAACCCCTCCAAAATCTTTGCCAAAAATAATTCTAAAAGGTATCACAAAGAGTTAGACATGATTGAAATAGCAGAACATATATCTAAATCTATATATGTATATATACAGACATAATGAAAATATTTGGATATATATGACATGAAAATTCTTGTACATGTCTGCGTGTACATATACATGTACATATGTATATATTGTGTGTCTCTGTGTATGCACGTATAAAAAAAAATCTTGGATTTCATTAACAGCAAAGAAGATAATCCAGAAAACATCACCAACTGCCAAATTATGTATATACTTTCCCACCTTTACAAAGTCTTCATGAAGCTTATCTATATAAATGTAAAAGATATATTTTATCAGTTTATTAATAGGGACCAAAAGATGGCCTTCTCATGCCACATTCAAAAATAGAACATATCTTTACTATACTATATTTGACTAAAAGATGTAGAGAATTTAAAATCTCACTTTTTTTGCTCTTTGTTTCAGAACAAGGATTTGGTTCTGCAGATTGAAACATTACCTTGAGAGTTGCTTTCTAATACACCAAAATAATTCATAAGGCCGTGAAAAATATAACAGAAGTAATGTCCTTCAATAACCTTTTATAAACATAAAACAGTGATACATACTCACTAGGGGTGTTGACTACAATGAGGAAGAAATCCTGCTTTTTACCAAATATTTTAATGTATGTTTATGCATTTAAAATACTTTTAGTCATTTCAAAATGAAATAATTTATCGTATTATGATTACCAAATAATAAATGATAGAATTAAAGAAATATTTGTAAAGAATGCTATTTGTTAGCTCATGCTTGGATAATGTAGGTTGCCATACTAGAATATAGTTCATGAGAGTAATCTGGGATATATGCCCAGATTGATAAAAACTTCCATGCAGAAATAGAGAAACATCTCTCTTTTCAAAAAGTTCTTCTATGAGAAAAGGATAAGTTTAGACCAAATAGAAATAGGTTGGGAATCTCATACAAGATAGGAAATTTGTCTAAAGTAAGGTATTTAGTAGATGGATGAGTGATTGAAAAAAAAAGTATACTTTCTTGTGAAAGAATGCTATTATGTGGTGGCAATGAATTTAATCAATATATGTACTACCAGGACAGATTCCTCTTCACTTTTTTTTAATCTCATACCAAATTGTGTTTCTAATTATTGTTATGACCTATTAGGGAATCGTGACTTAATTCTGAAAACAGATTGCTTCTAATGTTAATTTGGGTTGACCCAAGCAAAGACAGCTAGCATTCTGCCCAATCAAGTGAATCATGTCCAAAAAAGTAATTATGTTATTGCAATAAAAATTGGTATTCAAAAGTATAGCATTGTCTGAAAAGCTCAGAGTGGTCCAAATTAATATCATATGTATTTGCATGTTATTTTACTGCACATCACGGTGATATTTTAATTATATGGTCATCTTAATTATCACATAATTTTGCCTCATTGTGGTATTATAAAGGAATAATGGTGAGAGCTTATATTTTAAGCCACTGCCATATTTCAGAGATGAATGTTACAGTTTTCTTGCTAAGGGAGCAGAACCAATTTTAACTACCCCAAATCTTAATTTTATCTAAAATAATCCTGTGTGATTAATCATTAGGAAAAATCTCTGATCAGTATCTATCATAGCACTAAAACTACTGCAAGTGGGCTATGAACAACCATAATGAAAAGAGAGTGATCGATCAGTTATCCAATAATAAACCAAATTGAGAACAATTATACCAGAATTTATTTAAGGCTTAACAAAAAGCCTCTACAATTAAAAAGAATATGTTGTCTTCAACTGAAAAAGATATATGTATTTAATAGTTTAATATTTCCATGTCCAATCACGTTTCATTTTTATTCATTGCCAAAGCAGTTAAATATTAGATGGATCTTAAACATCTCCACTGTATATTGTTGAAATGTTTTGATTTGCAAGTCTTGTCTAGCAGCTAGAAATGAAACCCTTCACTAAAGGAATGCAGGGTTAAGTTTGTTAAGTTGGGTTTTGTGCTATGCATTTGTTTGCATAATTAATATGTTTTTTCACAGGATGTACAACATTTATGTAAATCATGTTTATATGCTTGTGAACCATACTGCCTTGCATTTCATTTATGGCTGGTTGATTTTTACTCAGAAACATGAGTTCTGTAACCAGGGTTACAGGGTTACGTGGGTTTTTTACTTAATGTACTATGGGTATTATATAGCAATCCACAACAAGTTTATTCTCTCAGTGACTCTGGACAGTTTCATTTGATTCTTTTCAATACTATTTGATATATCCAGGGAATATTGATTTGAAGATGCTAAATATTGATTGGTAGTAAGTATAGAAAGGGTTTTTTTTGTCTATATGTCTGAAGAGGTTAAAGAATAACATTCTCACAAAAGACTCCTTGTGATTTAGAAATACTATGATGTATGTTGTATATTTCAGGGCACTGGACAGAGTAGAAGTATAATGAGAAATATTTCAACACATTTTTCTTAGTAAAATAACCTTATAATGACAGAGGGAGAAGAAGGTCCAAGAGTCATTTCTGTTGGCAATGTATCACTGTTATATAGTACACTGGGGTCAAGTCTATGACTAGCCTAAATATTTCAAATTTATTACCCTTACACAAAATCATAGCAACAATCTATGGTAAGCTATGGCCAGCCCTACACACATTATGAAGTAGAAAATAGGAACTGTAGAGTGGACAGAATTTTTTTTCAAAAAGATTTTATGGATAACATTTTTATATTTCCCCTTTTATTCTGTTTAACAAATATTTTAAAAAAAGAAATAAATGCAAAAGAGGAAGAAGAGAAAGTTTCAGCAAAATTGATCAATATATTGAAAAAAAATCCAAAAGTATATGCTATGTTCCCCATCTGGGTTCCGCATTTCTGCAAAAAGAGGGGTAGTACATTCTCATATCTTTTCATTTAAGGCAAAGCCTAGAATTTATAATATCACAACATTCATTTTCAGTTGTTTTGTAGTTATTTGTTCCACATTTTCCCAACCCTACTTATTTAATTTTGCATAAATTCATGTGACACTTTCCATATTTCTCTATATTTGTGATATTCATCATTTATTATAGGATTTATTATTTACTGCATATTTATTACAATATTCAATTTTATTTATATGCCATAACCTGTTTAGTTGTTCCTGATTTAATGAACATTTACTTAGCTCTTGACCATCACATAAAATGCTGCTGCAAATATTTTAGTGTACATAGCAACTTTCTTTTTATCAAAAACTTTCTATTAGTATATGCCAAAAGTTGAATTTCTTGGTATAAAGGTATGAACATCTTTTTTTTTTTCACTTTATTTGCTTTTACTTTCAGGAACGCATGTACTATTTCACAGGTCTACCAACAATGCATTAATGTAATTCTCTTTCTACAATCACTCCAATAATGACTATTATAG
Organism: Phalanger gymnotis; assembly: GCA_028646595.1. Classification (NCBI taxonomy): domain Eukaryota; kingdom Metazoa; phylum Chordata; class Mammalia; order Diprotodontia; family Phalangeridae; genus Phalanger; species Phalanger gymnotis. The sequence continues at coordinate 82,850,720 of CM053626.1, forward strand.
CCTTTTGTCATCTTTTCCAATTGTCTGGTAATGAAGTAAAACTCAGGGATATCTTGATTGGCATTTCTTTATTATTAGCAATTTGGAGCGTTCTTTAATATGGTCATTAACACTTTATGATTCTTTTGAAAAATACTTTTTTTCATATCCTTTGACCATTTATGTATTAGGAAATGGTTTTTAATTTTCAAATGCCTATTAGACAAAATGAACTGGATGTACCATAGACATTGGCCCCTTCTCTCCTCTGACATTGCCACCCACTTAAAATGTGCTGTTAACACCTCATGCTTGGACTATTGCAATTGCCTGCTGGCTGATTGCCCTGCCTCAAGTTTCTCCCCACTCTAATCCATCTATTAGTCAGCTGTAAAATTGATCTTCCTAAAATTCAGGTCTGACCATATCACACCTGCCCTTAACCTTGATTGAATAAACTCCACTGATTCCCTATTAAATCCAGAATCAAATATGAAATCCTCTATTTGGCTTCGAAAGCCTTTTATAAAATGGCCCCTACCTACCTTTCCTGTCTGCTTATACATTATTCCCCTACACTAACACTGGCTCTCTTGTTTTTCCTTGCAAATGATATTCTATATTTTGCCTCCAAGATTTTTCATCCTCCCATTCCCAGAATTCTCTCTCTTCATCTCTGTTTCCTACATTCCCTGGCTGCCTTAAAGACCCAGCTAAAGTTTGACCTTCTGCAAGAAGCTTTTCCCAGTCCTCCTTGATCTTAGTGCCTTTACTTTGAGATTAGCTCTGATTTATCATTGATTTTAGTGCTTTTCCTCTTAGATTAACTTTGATTTATCCTCCATATACTGTGTTTGTCCAAAGCTATTTATATGTCTTCTCCACCAAGAGACTGTGAGCTCCTGGAAAACAA
>CM053626.1:82860484-82883837 GCA_028646595.1 Phalanger gymnotis
GAAATGTAAGTGCTCAATACCAAGCTATGCCCCTCATTCTGTACTGACTAAAACTTTTGCCTCAAATTCAAAATGTTTTCCAAGTAATGCTTATTGAATTAAATCTAGTTGAAAGATCACTAAGATGATGGTGATAACCATCGAAAAAGGAAAGAAAATTATAATGTGGAATGTGGAAGGTGAAATGGGCATGGAAACAATAAAATAAACAATGACCTTTAGCTAATATAAGCACAATGACTCTACATTACCATTTATCTGATACAGAGATAGTGTTGTCATTGCTATTAAAAAATTAACTGCTTAAGCACTTATCTATATACGACTATATAGCCTTGTTCACTGGGGGCTTTTGCAACTTTAATCAATATTGTATTTTATTCATGCACAGTGCCAACACTTTTGTAGGACTTATTAGGTGAATATCACAGAATCTCTGGTAAGTATGCTAGCTTATTGGGACACCAGGGTTTTAGAATTGCAAATGTTTTGAAAGATCAAGTCCAAATTCTTCAATCTATAAATACGGAAACTGAGGCCTTACAGAGATTAAGTAATTTTAACCATGGTTAAGTCAATAAAAGCTTCAGAACTGATTCCAGGACCCCAGTTTTCTAGCATTATGAAAAGGAAGGGAAGTTCTCTTTCATTTAATATTGTCAGTGCATAGTTTTAGAATAAAAATATATTTTTTTAATAAAATCATTATTTAAGCTTAAGCTATATGGGTCTCATTCACAATTAGCTAAACAAAATGCAATTAGTAAGCACTCACCACTTCAGTATCAAATAAACAAGAGTTTGCAGACTTATTTTCTCATGCTTGGGGGGAAAAATGTGATTTATTCATCTGTAGAGTGGGATCAAATTCATCAGGGTACAGGTCATCAAACAAATTCTTGGAGTGTATCAGAACAAAAGGCTAAGGAATCAGCTTGTGCACAGACTGGAATGCATTCTTTCTCTCCTCTAGGCCTCAGACTTATAGGAAGACCAGAAAATGAACTCCCTGTGGAGAAAAACAGACCTTTATAGATGAGTAGACCCATGCCCAACAGGAAAATGGATGATGTTTCAGTACTTTTCTTTGCCTTCTCATTCTCAGACCTTTTCTTGCTTTTATGGTATTCTTGGCCCTCATCGTCCTTAGTACCTTAGTAACTGATGATATGTCTCTCCCCTTTCTCTGCCATCAAAATCTGCTCTAAGGAAAAGATCTGATATCAGTTATTTCTAATGGGTAAATTCAAAACAATATGTTTTGTCTGCAGTGCCATTTGTATTTTTTGCAAATCTGGTATTTCATTCCAAGGAGGAAACTTGCTCTCCCAATGTTTATCATCACTATATGTTCTACAAATTATAGTTTCAGAAAGTTTCCTGGAGCACTGAAAACTTAAGCATCTGGCCCAGGTCACACAGGGGTATTTGCATTTTAAGTTGTATTTTCAAGTATACTTTTATCTCCTGTTTGAGGACACATGAGTTGTCAACAAAGAGGAAAGGAGGGACAGATAGTATATGAGAGAGAGGGGATCTATGCAGCAATTCTGAAATCATACCATGAGAACAAGTCTCTCAGCCCCCAAATTTAGGAGACATACAAAAAGACAGTTAGGAAAGGGACAGCGAAGTGGGAGAGAGAGAAAGAGAGAGGGATAGAGAAAAAGAGACAGAGACAGAGAGGCAGAGACAGAAGGACAGACAGAGACAGACAGACAGAGACAGAGAGAGGAAGAGAGACAGAGGGACAGAAAGAGAGAAATAGAGAGACAGAGAGAAACAAAGGAAGATAAAGAGATACTGACCGAGTGACCAAGACAGAGATGGAAAGAAAGATAAGAGATTCAAAAAAGAAGCAAAAAGAGAGGAAGAGACAGAGGCCTGAAGAGAGACACACAGACACTGAGTTGGAGAGAAATGTGAAAGAGACAATAAGAGACACTCTTAGAGAGACAGAAAAAATACAGAGGGCAAAAGGAGACAGAGAGAAATAGAGATAATACATTGTGCCTTTCTCACTTCTAGAGTAATTTGATTCTGTTGCTCCAATGAGATGGAGTCAACAATCATTAGATCACAGTATTTAGACATGGAAGGAACTTTACAGATCATTAGAATTAATTCTGTTGTTTTACAGAAAAGAAGACTTAAGTGTCCAAAGATGAACTCCTTTGCCCAAGATTCCACAGGTAGTACGAGCAAGAGCTGATATTCAAATGCCCAATCCCTGATTCCATAGTCATTGCTTTTCCTACTGGATCACAAATGGTTAATTGGGACGTATAACAATTGCAATTTGTTAGACCGTTGGTCTTTAGATTTCATCTAATAAATTTTATGTCCTTGGTAAGTTACTATCCAATTCAAATCAACCAAATAGCATCTAGGTCATATATTAAAGAACTATACAATAGAATGTTTGAATCCAAAAACAGGGTCTCAATTTTCATTGCTATTCTAAAGACTACTATTTCCTTTGTACCTGGTTCCCTCTTCTCTCCAAGTCTTGGTGGTATTGTTCTTGTTCTCTGGTTGATGGATTACATGATGACACATTTCAATAGGATGATTCAAGCATAGGGAATGTTTTTTTGAAATTTTACCAATTGACTTCTATCTCACAAAGACTTCCCAACTTTGTTAAAAGAATTACAGTACATTTAAAAAGCTATTTTTATAGAATTGTTAAAGACTGTTCCATCCCAAATGATTGCTTAGATTGTCACAGGTAATTATTTAAAACAGCTGCTCTGGAGACATCTGCTGTTTAGGATTAAAAGAGGATAGACAATACTGGAATCTTTCCAGAACTGAGCTTAAATCTTCATACAAAGTAAATCTTGACAATTTTTGTCTGATCACAAATGTTTAGATATAATTGTGTGAAATATTGAAATCATTTATATGGTATTAGAAGAAATTATTAGTGTTGTGTAGTGGAAAGAAAACTGGTTAAGAAGTCAGAAGACTTGTTTTACCTCTCTGATCCTTAGATCCATCATCTGCAAAATGGTTAAGTATGTATTGTATATATACATTAACTTTCACAAGGTCATTGCAACCTAATAGCTAGCATTTGCACAGTATTTTACAGTTTCAAATGTGTTTTAAAATTGTCTTCTCATTTTATCCTCACATCAACTGTGGGAAGATGTAACATTCTGGAAACAAACTTTATGTACTTCACCTTTTTTTTTTTTGTTTAACTAAGACTGGCTCTACTTATCCATGGACAAATGTGCAGTTGTATCAGTTTCAGCCAGGAAAGGATTTCAATATTTTCTTTTGATGCGTGTGTTGTAAATGTATTTTCCATTGTGTGTTGCTTGTCATTTTGTATGTGAGAGTAAAATTCTTGAGCAGAAAGAGTACAAGTGTGGTTTTGTTTTAGAATAGCTTTGTGTGTGGTTAACTATATTCATTTTTATATATTGGTTGTATAAATGAAAAGCCAGGTAGCTGGCCATAAACAAATTTTGATCATAAATTTAAAACTAATGATTAAAAAAAAACTGTTCACAGCTCTAAATGACATACATTCTAGGATTTCCTATTTGAAGTAGCACAGACAAAATATTGGAGAAATGTGGTCATCTTTTACATAACCTAAATAAATCCCTATCATTGAGAACCATTTGCAGAGGGGGTAAAGAAAGCAGTATGATACTTGATATTATCATCAAAAAACACCAGGGAACAAATAAACTGCCACCAATGATTCACTCTACAGAGAAATGTAAAGATTAAAGACTTCAGCTATAGAAGAAATTAACAGACCTGAGGAAAGGTACATAAATGGCCCAAAGTGGGTAATCAGACATCTAGTAGGAAAGATCTACAGGTCTGTTTGACAATGATTGCCCTAACATAAGAGAACTGATAGTTTGGCTCTAATTGATAGGTCCACTCCAGGTTCCTTAGGTAATAAGATTTGTGAATTATCTAATCTTTACTATTACCAACAGCCACCAGGAGTAGTCTCCAGTTATAGCTACCACAATTTTCTAATCTTGCCATTGATTGCAAAGAGAAATGAAAGCTTGTTTCCCCTTGCCTTACTCCTCAATACCCCAATCTCTCTGCTTCAACAGTAGTGTAAATAAACAGAAACTCATCAACATGGTTGATCTCATATCCAGTTATAACTGAGACCTGCCAAAACCTCTCTTACCTGGCCTGGGGCATTCCTCCTCCTCTCATTTGGATTGTTACCAATCAGTAACTAGTTGCTTACGACTGATTTGTCTAAGTGAATTAGCCTCGAGAAACATTGACAAGAGCTATGAAGACCACTTAAATCTCCACATTTTAAATTACAGTCTTCTAAATCAAAACCTTCCATACCTAAAATAAATTATTTTAAAAATGTGAAATGGAAATGGTCAAGCTGTATGGGATGAAACTAGCTTTAGACATTTCTTGGCTGAGCAAAACAATTACTGCATTATTCATGAATACAGCAACATTGTTTGAATTTAATTCTTTCTCCTCATAATTCTTCTTTTATTCCAAAATGATTTAATTTCTCAAAATAATAGCAATTTATTTTTGTGCCCAGAATGACTATAGTGGGAAACTACCTGATTTGCTCTATTGTATGTCATTCTGGTTCAGGAAGATATTTTTTTCTCCCTTCTTCCTGATCTGATTGAACTTTTTGAGAAAAAAAAAAACTATATGGTATATGGCATGCAGTAATAACTGAATGCTACACATGATTCTCATTTCCTGGAGTTCCCAGAACCCCAGAGTATTTTGAAATTTCCATTTTATCATAAAACTTTTCTTGTTTTCCTTTAGAGTTCATAATACCTCACCTGTTCAAAGAATCTTCCCAAAGTTATTTGCTTTTGACCCTGTGCTGTCTTTAAACATGTAGACCTTAATAGCACCTTTGCTTCTCTATATTTACAGTATAGAGCAAAAATAATCCATTTAATCCGCTTCTCATAGGATCATAGATTCGGAGCTTTCAAATCCAACTCTCTCATTTTCCAAGAGAGGAAACTGAGGACAAAAGAGGTTAAGTAATTCCCCCATTGTCACACAGGTAATAAGTACTAGAGAAGGGATCTACATCCAGATTTTCTTTCTCCTTCACCGTTTCGTCAATGATTACTTTTCATTGTACCTTCATGTCATTAGAATTTAGCATATTGCTGGTTATTGAACTGAATTAGATTACTGAATTGAATAATTCTAATTACTGAATTAGAGAAATGAATTGTAATCAGATTAGTTGAGATTAGACTGAACAATGCCTCTAATTGTCTATATGTCCTTCCTGCATTGGTCTCCCATTACATGATCCGTTTTATAAATCTTTGTAAAAGTCACCAAAAAAACCCTATTTTCAACTTCTTGACAACAGAGAATCTAACAAATTCACATGCTCCATAATCATTTATTTATAATAATGCATATGCATTTTTCTCCCAATTCATCATCATAAACATTTTCTGTAAAAATAAATAAATAAATAAGTAAAAGTTATAGGAAACCAAACTGTGTATATGAAAAGAATCCAAATTCAAGCATAGGCCTTCCCCCCATTCCCTGGCTCGATATCATTACTGTTGAATTTATGACATATGAACATACACAAAAATAGATACTGCAAATGCATTACAAGCCGACTGTATTTAAAATTCTACTCAGTTATTTTCATCTAAGAATGTTAAGAAATAGAGGAAACAAATTATAATACTTCAACATTAGAGATAACAGCACTTGCTGTACCATAAAACAAACAAAAGATACTGTAGCAATGCATCTAGTTCAATATTTGGAAACCAAGTGGATGAATGTTTCAAAAAAATGAGAAGTTATAGATTTTGTGAATATATGTGGTAAAAAAAATAATAAATTAAAGAAATATTCATTATTATAACAGGGAAAGCAAAATTCTTATGAAAATATTTTCTTGGTGTTGGACTTGTACAAGGAGGAAAAGCAGTTACCTATATTACATATCTTTTCAAAAGGAAAACATACACACACACACACATACACACACACACACAAACTATGTGACTATGTGCATGGTCATTTCCTAATTGGGATAATGTGTGGAAAAACTGCTCTAAAGTTGAGTTGGATTTTAATGCTTGTTCATGGCTCACCAATACTATATGACCTTGCTGAATCACTCATGAGTTACAAAACTTATACATTTTCACTACTTTTGTTTTACTATGTATTCTGTTTTTCCTATTTTCAGTCATTTTAACCAACAAGGCATTTTTTTCTTTCCTCTAATAATTTTCCTCATAGTTAATTGAGAGGATGGGTTGGTTGGGGATGGAAAATGTTGTTAAATGTAAGATTGCAAATCAGAAGATCACTCTTCCTGAGGACTGCTCTGCTGTCAATCATTAGTTCAAAGAAAAAAAAAAACACTAAAAGCTTGGGTTCGTATTTCCTAAAAGCAAATGAAACTGAAACAAATCACTTTTTTAAAAAAAAGACTATTTGGTGAGAAGATATATCTACAAATAGGTAAAAAAAAATTATCCAAACATCAATTTGACATAATAATATTGCAGTAAACAGATCTCTATAAAACACTGTTCAGCTAAAATGTAATAGCTTCCTATACAAAAGTGAACTAATGCATTTAAAACATAAGAGCTGTCAACTAAAAGCAAATGACAATACCAAAGTTTTATGCAAACATATCTAGCTTTTACAAAAAAGCAGTGCCAGAATTGTTGGTGCCTTGGAAGGAGTAAAACTTTTATTACTGACTTGATTTGCTTGACAAATATATTATGATAGAAAAGAATGGTATGTAGTAAGCACCTCAGTCACAAAATATTACATTTATATGCATTTAATGTACAACTGAAACAAGAAATTTGTTCATCAACAATACTTGTAGCACCATGTCTTAATAAGAATGTTATAGCAAAAATGTATTTTGCTTTTCTAAGATTTTTGGTGGTTCCCCCAGATCATTTTTTAAAACTAATATGAGAATTCCCAAAGAAAGAAGATGCAAATAAGAACAGTAGTGTAAGTTCTAAGGGGTAAGTTTCAGAGACCAAAAAGAATGATTCATTGGCTCTTTTCCAAAAGTGTATATATTTCCACCATTGACATCAATCACAACTCCACACCATCTCAGCAAGGTTAGCATCAATGGACATTAGAAGACTCATAAGAGTAAATCACTTTTTATGGTTGATATAAAATAGATAACTTCTATTTTTCCTTCTTGAACCCAAAATTTTCATTATTATTTAACACAAATACAAGGATCAACAGACAATGAACCAAAATCAAAAGTGGTTCAAAAGACTTATTGCTTGATATTTGGAATTCTGTTTTTGTTTCTTTCACTCATTGTATGCTTTCGTAAACGAGAAATATGGGACACAACTTTTAACCATATTTTCAAGGAACTGACTAATTCAACTATTTGTGTTCTCATCTTATATATGATCCTGGGTCATGGCATGAAAGGGTACAATTTTTGTGAGTTCTAACACACAATCTTTCTGGTTGATTCTGCCCTAAGGCAAACTATAAGAATACTAATATCTGAGTCATTTTCCTTTCCCAAAGGTACCTCAGTTCCCCCTGTAAGCACTTAAGCTCTCAAGACATTGAATATAAAACAGGTTTTATTTTCTACAACAAAGCAAAATTGATGAGAACAATAGGATCAACAGAGCAGCAACAGAAACAAAAACAGTATCATCAACAGAATGGACTTAAACCAAGGCCTTTTAGCCACCAGGAAAACTTTCTCCCCCTCTCCTTTTCAAAAGTAGTCAATGAACCCTCCCTTATGGTAGATTAGGCTTTCTGTCAATACTTATACAGCCCATATAACTCATAGTAAAAATTAGGGCACAGATCTGGGTTTATCCTCACTGTGTGTGTGTTTCCCTGCTTTACCATTCTTTCTAGTACCACTGAGATTAAGGTCCATGGATTTACTCCTCCCCATAGTGCTTTTGTACCTTTTCATTCTTTGTACATGTGGTTTCCTGCTGCATTGATTGCTTTAGTACTAGCAAGAACAAATCTTCCCTATTGTTACTTTATCACCATATCAGCATCTACATCTCATGCCAGAGTTTAGTGAACAAGATCTTTTTAGAGGTCCTATGGATACACAAACCTCTCTATAATTCCATTAGCACATATTTCCTCTACTTAAAAGCAGTCTCTGAATTCCATATAAATCAGGGGGAATATGCTTATTAGCATGACTGATATATAGTGCATATCAAAGTTTTGACCTAATAACATAAAAATGTTATTAATGCAAATAGCAAAAAAAAAAAATTAATCATAGTGATGTTCCAGCAAATGGTTGGTTAAAACTACAATTTTGCATTCTGAAAAAGAGTGAGGAAACCATTTTTTTGTTTGCTCTAGCCTATAACAGGGGCATCAGCAGCAGCTTAAGAGGGCAGACAACTAGTCACCAACTGTTCATAAAATGATGACCCTGTGGGATAAATTTAAAGAAAATCAAATGACTTTTCTTCATCATCTCCACTCCCATATTGCAGTTACTAAGTCTTGTTTCCCAGACTTAAGTTGTTTTTTCTTCTCTACTTCCTTTATTTTACTGCTAGATCTGATTGGTTCAGTTAGCCCTTCCATCCATTCAATATATCATCCTTCTTTTGACCCTTTCACTGTCTATCCTCTAGAAGTGGTTGGCAACAACCATTGCCTCAATTTCCTTATCACATGACTGAAAATGCTGAGGAACTCAAGGTTACAAATGTCCTTACATCTGCTAAGTCCAATAATATTTTCTCAGTTCTCATGCTCTGCAATGTCGCTGTGACTTTACGCACAATTGGTCATTCTCACTTCCTAAACACACTCTCCTTCATTGGCTGTTGGTATTCAGTGGTCTTTTGGACCTCCATTTCCATTTGGCTAATTCTGCCTTTCAAGGCGTTCTTCTCCTCATTGGTTTTGTGTAGCTCTTTTGACATTTGTGTTAATCTATTTTTTTAAGGTGTTATTTTCTTCAGTATTTTTTTGGGTCTCCTTTAGCAAGTCATTGACTTGTTTTTCATGGTTTTCTCGCATCACTCTCATTTCTTGTCCCAATATTTCCTCTACTTCAATAACTTGCTTTTCCAAATTCTTTTTGAGCTCTTCCATGGCCTGAGACCAATTCATATTTTTCTTGGAGGCTTTTGATGTAGGCTCTTTGACTTTGTTGACTTCTTCTGGCTGTATGTTTTGATCTTCTTTGTCACCAAAAAAGGAATCTAGAGTTTGACTTTGAGTGTGAGTGTGAATGTGAGTGTGAGTTCATTTTTGCTACCTGCTCATGTTCCCAGACAACTACTTGACCCTTGAGCTTTTTGTCAGTGTATGACTGCTTGTAGATTAGAGAGTACTTTGTCCCAAGCTTTAGAGTCAGAGTACTGCTGTTTTCAGAGTTACTTCTACTCGACTGTCACCACACGCTCTGTCACAACAGAGCTCCTCCTTCCCCAAGAACTGCCAACCAGGACCATAATCCAGATCCCAGCAGGGCACAATAAGAGATCCTGCCACTGTGTCCACAAAGCGCTCCTTGCACTCCTACTCTGATCCACTGCTAGATTCCTCCTACCATGTGAGTCAGGGATGCAGGAAGCAGCTGATCCTGGAGCTCTGGAAGCAGTCCCAGGAGCTTCCTGCTATTTCCACTGCCACCGCTGTACCACCTCCACCACCCCCAGGGATGGGGCTGGACTGTTCTCACTTCTATCCTTCAGTTTCCCACTAACATGCTCTTTGGCATTTCTGGGTTGAGAAGTCTGGTAACTGCTGCAGCTCAATGATTCATGGCCCTAAGGCCTGTTCTGGCCAGCTGACTCCAGCTCTGGTCTGACCTGGCATGGCTCATGCTGGGCTGTCCTCTGCTCCCAGCACCATGTGATAAACCCTTCCCAGAGACCATCCAGGCTCTCCTGGGCTGGAGACCTGTTTCCTTCTGCTATTTCATGGGTTCTGCAGCTCTAGAATTTGTTCAGAGACATTTTTCTACAGGTTTTGGAGGGATTTGGGGGAGAGCTTAAGCAAGTCCCTGCTTTCCAGCTGCCATTTTGGCTCCACCCCCCAGTGCCCTTCATTGGCTGTTGGAATTGCTCTCTCTTGATTATTTTCCTATGACTCCTTTTCAATGACTTTTTCGAAGAACATCCTCCTCCTCCAACCCAATCGTTTTAAGTGTCTATGAGTGACCTTCCCATTACCCTCTTCCCTTTTTCCTGTACTCTCTCTTATTGAAATTTTTAGTACCTATGTGTTCATTCTTATGCAAAAAAAATGCTAAATCTCCGAATCTAGTGCAAATTTCTCCTGAACTTCAGGTCTTTATCATCAACTGACTATTGGGCATCTCCATTTGGATGTCATATAGACATCTCAAATTCAATGTGTCTAAAACAGAGATTATTACCTTAACACCTTCCCCAAGGCCTACAAACTTTACCATTTCTATTTACAGCATCACTATCTTGCCAATTTCCTGGATTTGCAAACTTGGAGTGATCCTTGATTTTTCCCCCTCCTTCAACCCCTGTATCCAATCAGCTATTAAATTCTATCTACTTCCATATGTACTCTATCTGTTCTCTTTGTTCCACTCACAGATACCATACCTTAGTCACAACACTTAAAAATTTTGCCTGGACTGCTGCATGAGTCCCTTAATCAGTGTCTTTGCCTACAGTCTCTCTCCCCTCTCTAATGAAATTTCATCATAGCTGCCAAATTTATAGTACAAGTCTAAAAGTCACAAGCTCTGACACTACAAATCATCTTCACAATAGTGGGGCAGAGCCAAGATGGTGACTGGAAAGCAGAGACTATCCTAAAGCTCTCCCCCAGGACCCTCCAAAAACCTATAAAAATGTCTCTGAACAAATTCTCAAACTGCAGAACCCATGAAATAGTAGGGGGAAGCAGGGCCCCAGCCCAGGACACCCTGGATAGTCACTGGGTAAGGTCTATCTCACTGTGCTAGGAGTGGAGCAGGGCAGAGCCCAGTGTGGGCCACACCCAGACCAACCAGACTGGGAGCCTGGGCAGAACAGGCCTTAGCGCCCTGAATCATAAGCTGTGGCAGTTACTAGACTTCTCAACCCACAAACACCAAACACAACAGAGTGAGTTAGTGGGAATAAACTGCAGGGACAGAGTGAAAGGAGTTCAGGGTTGGCCACCGCCCCAGGAGGTGGTGGAGGTAGTGCAGCTCTGAGGCTGCTTACAGAGCTACAACTACATTTGTTTCTGGACCCAGGCTCACCGGGTGAGAGGAATTAAGTGATGGATCAGAGCAGGAGTGAAGAGCCTGCTTAGATCTGAGTCACAATCCAGATTGGCAGTTCTTGGGGAAGGAAGAGGGCTGGTTTGGCAGAGCTTGCTGTGTAGAAAGAGCTCTGAAAACAACAGCACAGCCCCTCAAGCATGGGACAAAGTACTCTCTACTCTACAAGTAGTCATACCCCACTGAAAAACTCAAGGGTCAAGTAAGTTGGCTGGGAACATGGCCAGGCAGCAAAAACACACCCAGATTCAGTCTCAGACTCTGGAATCTTTCTTTGGCAACAAAGAAGACCAAAACATACAGCCGGAAGAAATCAACAAAGTCAAAGAGCCTACAACAAAAGCCTGCTAGAAAAACATGAACTGGTCTCAGGCCACACAAGAGCTCAAAATGGATTTGGAAAAGCAAGTTAGAAAAGTAGAGGAAAAATTGGGAAGAGAAACGAGAGTGATGCAAGAAAACCATGAAAAACAAGTCAATGACTTGCTAAAGGAGACCCAAAAAATACTGAAGAAAATAACACCTTAAAAAGTAGATTAACCCAAATGTCAAAAGAGCTCCAAAAAGCCAATGAGGAGAATACCTCGAAAGAGAGAATTAGCTAAATGGAAAAGGAAGTCCAAAAGACCACTGAAAAAATAATACCTTAAAAATTAGATTAGATCAAGTGGAAGCTAGTGACTTTATGAGAAATCAAAATATTATAAAACAGAACCAAAGGAATGAAAAAGTGGAAGACAATGTGAAATATCTCATTGCAAAACCACTGACTTGGAAATTAGATCCAGGAGAGATAATTTAAAAATTATTGGACTACATGAAAGTCATGATCAAAAAAAAAAAGAGCCTAGATATCATCTTTCAAGAAACTACCAAGGAAAACTGACCTGATATTCTAGACCCAGAGGGTAAAATAGAAATTGAAAGAATCCACCGTTGACTCTTCAAAAAGATTCCAACAAGAAAACTCCTAGCAATATTCTCGCCAAATTTCAGAGCTCCCAGATCAAGGAGAAAATACTGCAAGCAGCCAGAAACGAACAATTTGAGTATTGTGGAAACACAATCAGGATAACACAAGATCTAGCAGCTTCTACATTAGGGGATTGAAGGGCTTGGAATATGATATTCTGGAAGTCAATGGAGCTAGGATTAAAACCAAGAATCACCTACCCAGCAAAACTAAGTATCATATTCCAAGGGAAAAAAAATGATTTTGAATAAAATAGAGGATTTTCAAGCTTTCTCAATCAAAAGACCAGAGCTGAATAGAAAATTCGACTTCAAACACAAGAATCAAGAGAAATATGAAAAGGTAAACCAGAAAGAGATTATGATTATAAGGGACTTACTAAAGTGGAACTGTTTCGTTTACATTCCTATATGGAAAGATGATGTATATAATTCGTGAGACCTCAGTATTAGGGTAGCTGAATGGAATATACACACACTATATATATACATACATACATACATATATATATATATATATATATATATATATATATATATATATATACATGTATACAGAGTGAGTTGTGTATATATATATATATACATATATATATATATATATACAGGGTGAGTTGAATATGAAGGGATGATATCTAAAAAAATCAAATTAAGGAATAAGAGAGGAATATATTGAGAGAGGTAGAAAGGAGCGATAGAATGTGGTAAATTATCTCACATAAAAGTGGCATGAAATAGCTGTTCATTGGAAGGGAAGAGGGGGCAGTTGAGGGGGAATAAGTGAATCTTGCTCTCATCAGATTTGACCTGAAGAGGGAATAACATACACATGCAATTGGGTATCTTACCCCACAGGAAAGGAGGAAGGAGATAAAAAAGGGGGGAATGACAGAAGGGAGGGCAGATGGGGGGAGGAGGTAATCAAAAGCAAACACTTTTGCAAAGTGACAGGGTCAAGGGAGAAAACTGGATAAAGGGGGATAGGATAGGAAGAAGCAAAATACAGTTTAGTCTTTCACAACATGAGTATTCTGGAAGGGTTTTGCATAATGATACACATGTGGCCTATGTTGAATTGCTTGCCTTCTTAGGGAGGGTGGGTGGGGAGGGAAGTGGGGAGAGAAGTTGGAATTCAAAGTTTTAGAAGCAGATGTTCAAAAAAAAAGTTTTTGCATGCAACTAGGGAATAAGATATACAGGCAATGGGGCATAGAAATTTATCTTGCCTTGCAAGAATGTGAGGAAAAATGGGATGAGGGCTGACTGCGGAATGGGGCAATCAGATTATATGCCATCTTGGAGTGGGTGGGAGGGTAGAAATGGGGAGAAAATTTGTAATCCAAACTTGTGGAAATCAATGCTGAAAAGTAAAAGTAAAAAATATTGAATAAATAAATAATCAAAAACCTCTTCAAAGTCTCTGCATTGCTTTTAGGATTAAATACAAAAATCTAAACCTGGTATTAAAAACCCTGTACATTATGGTTTCCACTTGCTTTCCAGTTTTATCCCTGCTTATGGATTATCCTTCACAAACTCTCCATTTCTGTCAAATGGGTCTATTGATTTTGTTTACCAATATCCTCTGTGTATTTGCACATTTAGAATGTGTTTCTTTTACACCTATACTAAATACAAGCACAGGTCAGTTATTACCTTTTTTAAGATTTTATATCTAGTCTTCCAGCTCTTAGTTATTAGTTAATGGGTGTCCCCCTTGAAATTACTTTTCATTACTTGACCTATTCTTTTTATTCACTTATTTGCATCTACTATCTCCTCTTTGAAAGTAGAATAATATCATTTTTGTTTGTATTCACTGGATTTAATGCAATTCTTTGCAGTATTTTAGGGGGGAGAGTTGAGTTTGTTCAGTCATTTTTCAGTTAAGGCCAACTCTTCATGGCCACATTTGGGGTTTTCTTGGCAGAAATATTAGAATGGTTTGCCATTTCTTTCTCCAGCTTATTTTACAAAGGAAACTGAAGCAAACAAGGTAAATGACTTGTCCAAAGTCACATATGTAGTAAGTGTCTGAGGTCAGATGTGAACTGAAGATGAGTGTTCCTGACTCCAGTCCTGACAGTCTATTCACTATGCCATTTAATGGCCCCAACCTGCACATAGTAGTCATTTAACAAATATGTGTTAAGGTCAGTTGAACAGTCTAGTAGGGTTTATATAATTAGTATGCATTGAACAAAATGAATGTCATGCCAGTACTTTGAAAGAATGACTATATATTCAAATGTACTACAGATATTTCCTAAAGAATGAAAATCACCCATGTTATTTCTAGCAAGTGTATCAAATTATCTCTTCCCCTGCAGGTACCAAAAAGATAAGCACCTACTAGAATTAATATTTCTAAATATATTTACCAAACAAAAAACAGATTGGATCTTTTCTCTTTCCTGTAGCAACCAAGGTACCTGTACACTTTTCATGAAATTCATATATAAAATATTTTCTTTTAAGTTGCCTTACTTTAATAAAGGAAGAAGAAGCCTTCAGGGATGCATTTTTCCTTCCTAAGACTAGGTACTGATTACAGGCCTACAGTTCCTTTTGTTTGTTTGTTTGCTTGGTTTTTGTTTACCGTCTTGCTTACCCTATTGTAATCCAACCAGCCACATTTCTTTTTTGTAATTACTTAATTTATTTTTAGTTTTCAACATTCACTTTCTGAAGATTTTGAGTTTCAAATTTTCTCCCCCTTCCTCTCATCTTTATTCCCCAAGATGGCCTGCAATCTGATATAGGCTCTACTTCTGCATCCATATTAAACATATTTTCACATTAGCCATGATGTGTAATGGGAGGACCCATGAGAAAGAAGAAACAAAATAAAACAACCAAAGAAAAGGAGAGCAAAGACATCTCCTCTCCCAAAGCTTCACTAGAGCACAGATAGGCTCAGCCACTGACCAGGTGGACCCCTGTCCTCCAGCTCAAGTGGTGGTTCTCCATGCTGGGTTTCTGCTAGTCCCCTGGCTGCACCAATGCATGCAGGACATCTTGTTGTTGGAGCTTGCCTGCCCCACCACCCTGGTGCTCAGGATATCCTTCTGGTTTGCTGAGGTGGGGCTAGCTGCTGGCTTGTCAGGATGTTCCCCATTCTTTACTGGTCCATTTCAGCCACAGCAAGAGGGACTTCTCCCATCAATCTCTCCAATCTCATGAGCCAAAAGACTGCTGTATCCTGTCTTTCTGCTGGCTCCAGTATTACAGAATTTTTCCTGGGGTAGTATTTTCTGGGTTTTTCAAGGTCAATAAGGGAGACTGAGAGTGACTTACTGCTTACCTCACCACTTTGGCTCCCAGAATTCCCTACAGTTTCTTATTATGATTTTTTCATGATTTATTTCTTGAGTAATGTCATCAATTTTAGGTACAATTTCCATTAACTGTTTAACATTAATGATTATTAATCACAATGTTGATTCAAATTCAGGGGACTTGAAAAGGCTAGCCAAACTATTGAAAAGGCTAAAACTCTTCAAACATGGTTATAGGCTGCCTCTGAAAAGGACCAAGCAACATGGAAAATTACCTACAACACAGAGAATAGATAATGTAATTTCCCTTGTGCTTCTGGAAAAAAAAAATTACTATCATCTCAGAAAAGTCAATTTTCTCTGGCATATTTTTTTTTTTAAATTTGGAACTTTTAGTAGCTACATTCAAGTTTGCATTTTGACCCCTTCCACACTTGTAGGCTTGTTCTCAGATTCTTGAAAGGAGAACAGAATGAGTTAATACTTTGTCTCTGAGAAAAGCTGCATTTTTGATAAGATGTTTCATTTATTTGTCTAGGAGGAGTTCCAATTTGTCCTTCTTTATTGCTGTTTTTACAAAATATCTTCTACAAAGGAAGATGCTTTGAGATTCCTTTGATTTCCTTTCAAAATTTTGGCTCTCAGAAATTATTCTTTTAAAAAATAGATAACGTGAAAAGCATCATTAACATTTCATTCTGTCTCTTCATTAAGGATTTTCTTTTGAAGTTTACATAGTCATCTCATCTTTTGTCACTTCCAGATTTTCAATGCTTTTTCTTTTTTGTGTGCAAAGAAAAGCTGGAGGAGACACATGTTTTATATTGCCTTTTATTTGTGTGAACAGCAATTAATAAGAAGTTTAATACATCCAAAATTTAATTTTGGCTGATAAGGTAAAAGCATAAACTCTGAGCCATTAGATCTAAATATACTGAAAGCCCTGAGGATGGAAATCTATGAGACAAACAATTGCAAGTTTAGGAGGGAGTTATAGTCCTAAATATCAACAGCATGAGGGACCTTGGGACATTTAACCTTCTAATTCCTTCTAGGAAAGTATGAGAAAGTGCACAGGCCATGTCTTTTGGTGAAGACATGCATTAGAAAATACACCTTGATGAGAGGAAGTTGAAGCTGATGAAGCCCAGGGTCCCCAACAGTTGGAAGCCAATGATGGAATCTCCATTTAGTAAAGATTGAGCACGGTAGATTATAGTCTGGGAGCTTGAGAGATGGAGAATAGTATTGTGTAAAACATATAAAGGAAACCATGGTATTATGAGAGAACCATGAAATGACTTTCTTGAGTATGAATGTTTTGTGGCTTTGGGGGATTTTGGTTGACTTAATTCAGAACTTTTCCTCACATCTGTTTTGCCCTTAGAAAGTACTCTCCTGATATTCTCCTGTTTCTATCTTCCTCAGTCTACCTGAGCAGCAGAAAACTTGCTCAGTATAATCACTTGGAATACTCCAGTAATGAAAAGAATTAATTCTTGTCTCATGCTTGGCACATCCTTTTTAGGGATTTCTTTATTATTCCCCAGTAAGAGTAACCATAAATCAGCCTTTGCACTGGTAAGGTATTTGTGAATTAAAAGACATGTTCCCATCAGGGGAAAAAGATGTTTGCATGTGCTGATGAATTTCCTAAGCCAGAAACAAATTCCCTTATGTACATGAAACATAACATTGTACTGAACCTTACCAATGGTGCATAACAATGGCTCTGTGTTCAGACTACCAACCTGAAAACCTAAGAAAAATTCTGAACACTCTAAAACTTCAAGGAGATTTGGGACCCCCATCCTTTTCTTTACTTCTCTTTGCTTGGCTTGGGAGACAGGGATTCTCCTAATTCTAAGGCAGTGGTGATGGTACATGTGACTTAAGGCCAGGGATATTCTAAGACAGAGAGTGCGGCAATAAGTGGCTGGAGGTGTGAAGGCGGAAGAGAAACCTGGAGGACACCAAGGTTTAGGGGCAAATTATTATCAATTGGGGGAGAGAAACATTGCCTTATGGAGAGAAACTAAGCAGCAGCAGAGTGAGAGAACAAAGGAAAGGAATGAGAAGCTAGGAAATAGCAAGTGGTAACATTGTGCAAAGAAAACAGTCGTATTATTCCTGGTGTCATTCAGTTAGGATTATTTGGGTATCAGGAAATTTCACAAGGCAATAGATTGGGAATGGGGACAAGAGACAGGAGGGAGTGAGAAGGTCAAGTATATGAATATTTCATTTTTTTTCCTGCTATGCTAAATGATAAAAGCCGTTACTGTAAGTATTCAATTTCCTTAACATAGCAGGAACCAGGTACCCTGTCTTACCTCCCTAATTTCCACGACATAAATTTAGGCCTGAGAATTACTTTAGATGCTGCAAGTACCTTAATAATAATCTACCAAGCCCCTCCTTTTTACATGTGGGGAAAATCAGGACAGGAAAAAGGAAATGTTTTGTTTGAGGTCACCTACCTAGGGGGTAGCAGAGTGGGTATTTAAAGCTGATATAAACTAGCAAACTCCAATGCTCTCTTCTTCTTCTCTCCATTCTGCTGAATCCTTCATTGGAACCTCCCCAAAACACAAAAAAGGTAACATACTGATAACAGGATTCACTATTTCTGGAAGTTAGGGAAAGCCAAGCAAGTGCTATTTTGAATTGGTTGCTCACCACTCAACACATTTCTTTAAATTCCCTACCTTCTTATCCTCACCATCCAAACACTACTTAATCCCTTGAAATCTTCCATCTATACCATTCAACTGAAGTTATTTTTACAAAGGTCATTAATGACCAGCTAATCCCAAAATCCAGAGATATTTTCTGATCTCATTCTCCTTGACCTTCTAGTCGCATTTCACACTATTGACCACTTCTTCCTTCTAGAAACTTTTTCATCCTTGGCTTATTTGAAATTGAACTCTTCTGTTTCCTTCTTACCTCTTCTACAACTTTATCTCTTTCTCTTTCATTCAGTTTCATATGATCACTATTCTCTCTCCCTTAATGAACTTATGTACTACCAGTTTCAGTTATCATTTCTGTCAAGATGAGTTCTAAACCTCCATTTCTACCCCGATCTCTCTCATCCTCTCAAGTCCAAATTTTCCATGTTTGTTGAACATGTTAATTTAATAAGCACCTTTTTATGTACTCCACACAAATTGCCATTATTCACAAACTTTTGGAACTCTTCTTTTTAATTGTCTTCAGCATCAGTTTGCAAGCCATGTAAGAAAAAAAATCACATCACTTTATAGTGACACCTCTTCCTTTGAACAAAAACTATGTTGTCCACCTCATTCATCAAGTATCAGTCAGACATGGATTTGAATATCTTTTGCCTGTTTGTAATAACCAAAATTACCATTGGGAGTCAAGAATTTCCTATCACTGTGAATATTTAAACAAATATGTCCTACTGCTTTAACCACAATACCAAATGAAAAGTTCCAAAAATATTTTGAACAATGTCAGTGATTCTGGAATGAATAAATAAATATATGGATAACCAAGGTGACTGTTTCAAAGAGAATAGCATTTCTTTGGACATGTAAGTTCTAGTGTGTTAGTTATGAAGAGTAATCTCTGTACCGTATAGATATATTGAATGTGGTTGTCCTTGCAAAGGGAACCTACTGCCTTTACTATCATGAGGAATAAAAGTTTAGAATTACAATGATAGAAGCCCTTTTTGAGATGCCATTGTTCATAATGTCTAACAAGGATAATAATAGTGAAATATAGAACATTCAGAAGAATTTACAAAAGCAATGTCCCTAATGCTATCTAGTCCTTATATCATCCCAGATTGTGTACCAGGCTCCACTTTAAAAATTCTGTCTTAAGGGAGCTCTAAAATTTTAGAAGCTAGTATAAAAAGAGACTTTCATAGTTTAGTGATTCCTGCAAAATCAAAAATAAATAATCCACTAGTAGGGGGGAAAATGGAGATTTCATCTGCTATAAGCTACTTAACTGGCAATTTTTGCTCACATCAAGATCTCATTTGAATACCCCTTCAGGCTATTGCATAGTGTAGACACAATCCAGTGACCCTACTGAATATTAATCTAATTAATGCAGTATGCAATTTAAATGTGTAGTATGTTTTTTCTTCCATATTGCAACAGTATCCTTAGTTTGTAATTACTTTGCTAAGATTTCTCTAAAAAAGTATAGGAAATTCAATCTGAATAGGGATAATGCAGAGCATTGCACGTGACCAAATGGTACATGGACTAATTTTTAATTTCTTGTGCTTCAAAGACTATTATATAAAGAAATCCTAAGAGCACACATACGGTACATGAAACTCATAAAGGAAGACAAAAATAAAATTTGGTAAATAGCAATGATCTATAATAAGAATTATTTTTTTGAATTCATTTTTATGGCCACTTTACTGTTAGACACTCTCTTCATTTCTCTCACCTTCCCCCTGCCCAATTTCTACATGATCCCAAATACATAAAACTCACCTTATTTCTTCTTTATCATTCTACTTGGAAAAATTAACATTTGAATATCTCTCTCTGTGTATTTCTACTTTTCTATCTCCTAATTTTTCATTGGCTATAATCCTTTGAAACTTCTCTGACTGACTTCTCCACAATGCTTCAGGAAGCTCACTATTGGGGAAACTTCATTATTCTATGCGATCCTATCAGCCTTTGTATTCCATCTCATCACTACCCTCTGATTGGAGCAGAGAACCATGAAACCCAAACCCTCCATTTAAGAGGAAGCTCAGCTCAGAACACTTCATTTCTCACCTGGCTGTACTACTTTGGGATTTCTCTGACATTTGCACCATTCCCCTGAGTAAGTTATCTTCTGCCACCTCATATATTTCATTCCACCTTTTCAGCTTCCTTTTATGCATTGTCTTCTCCCTTTGATTATAAGTTCCTTGAGGACAAGGACTGTCTTTTTTCACATATGTATCTGTCCCCAGTGTTAAGCATAGTATCTGGCACATAGCAGGCCCTTAATAAATGCTTATTGAGTGAATGACTATTCTATCTAGCTAGCTAGTTAACTAGCTAGCTATGCACATATTTGCTTGCTTCTTTATCTTATTTCTCTCTGTGTCTCTCTTTCTTTTTCTCTCTCTGCCTCTCTGTCTGTCTTTCTGTATGTTTCTCTGTATATATCTCTCTGTCTCTCCTTTTCATTATTTTAGTGACAATGCAAAATGATAAAGTTATTCTGAAACCTGAGACAACACAGTACATCCCTCACAGGGGATGACCAAAGAGTTTAGTATGAAGTAATCTGATAATATTCATCTTCTCCGAAATCTTCAAAAAGAGGTTGTTTCCTATTAAGCCTCCAAATAAATTCTAAGCTTCTTTGCCTGATATTCAAGTCTACCTATAAACTGGAGCCCCTCTACTTCAATAGTCCTATCTCATATTCTTCACATCTGTGAACAACACTGCTACTTTTTGGCCTCTTTACCCTTTGCTCATGCCATATAGCTAAAACATCCCCCTCCACTTTTGTCTGTTTAATTACTGACTATACTTTTAAATGAATGCCACCTCTTTCATAAAGATTTCTGAATCTGACTTCACATTGGTCTTTGCTTTGTGGTGCTTCAATATTCCTACCATATTATACTATATATTATATTTGTATTTTTGTGTCTTACCCAGCTCTCAGACTAGAAGCTGCAGTAGGGCAAAAAGCCTGTTTTATATAAACTCTGAAATGTGTTACATTTGTTTTACTGTGGATTTCAGCAAAGAATAGGGAACAGGTTTGTTGTTACCATGATATTCTTTTTCTCCCTCTGTGGATACCTCCACACCAGTTGCAGCTAATTTGAGAGCTTAGTTTGAGCTTCTTGTTTGTTCCTCTTGGGCAATATATAAAGAGAAAAAGGTCAGAAGGAATAAAGTTGATATGGCGTCATATTCTTTCAATATCAACTAGACTTCTTTAATACTTAAAATTTCATAGCCACTCACTCAATTTCAATAGCCACACAATTCTTCATTTCCTCCCCTCTACCACCCCCCCCACATTCAAAACTAAGACATCTTAGTAAAAAGCACTTACATAGAGACACCCAGTTCAACCATTTTTACCTTTTTAAGGTCTCTTTTTATTCACCTCTTCCTCCTCAATCTATTATAATCACATGATTTTAGGGCCTCATCATTTAGGTCTGGATGATGCAATGACAGGTTAAATTGTGTCTTTCAATCAAGCTAAACTTTCATGAAATGATTTCTTCTCTCTTCTCAGTACATCCTGATTTCACACCACCCTATAACAAGACAGGAACAGGGACAAAGAAAGTAAAGCAAGTACTCTTCATTGAAAGGACATCGAAAATGAAGGGGCAGTCAGGGAGGATGGATACCAGCAAGTCTATAATGATCCTGAATGGAGTAAGGGTCCCAAATGAGGGCAAATGGCAGGTTTTATAGGCTTTCTGTCTGGTCAAACAGGAACACAAAATAGAGAGCAGTGAAAAGGGAACTCAGAGCTGGTTTGTAAATCAAAGTTTGGTGACTGGTGCTGATTCACACTGAGGATGGGGGAATGCATGGGGAATTAACAGTTAGTTGATATTTGAACTCTCCCACATTGGAAAAAGAGGACTTTAACAGTTCCTGCAGGTTTTCCTCTTATAGAGGAACTGCAGGGTTTTGAGCCTCTGAGAGGCTTCTTTCTTTATTGATTCCTTACAGTGAAGAATGAATGTTCTTTTCAGTTCTACCATGTGGTACATTCCATCCATGAGCTTCATCTATAGATATCTCCCTATCTCCCTATCTCTTCATGTATTTTAAATATCTCACTTTAAACATATATATATATAAACATGCATACATATATGCATGCATGTATGTATACACATATATGTATAAATATGCACATACACACATATATGTGTATATGTACAAATATGCACACACATGTATATATACTCTAGTTAGAGAAAATGAAGCTCCAAAAAGTAAAATAAACCAAATGGAAAAGGAAGCCTGGAAGCAAAATGAAGACAATCCATTAAAAATTAGAATTGAGCAAGTAGAAGCTAATGATTCTATGAGGCATCAAGAGTCAGTCAAACAAAATCTAAAGAATGAAAAAAAAATAGAAGAAAACATGAAATATCTAATTGGAAAAACAACTGACCTGGAAAATAGATCCAGGAGAGACAATATAAGAATTATTGGTCTACTGCAATGCCATGATGAAAAAAAAAAAAGCCTGGAAAATATCTTCCAAGAAATCAACAAAAACAACTGCCCCTAGATCCTAGAACCAGAGGGCAAAATAGTCATTGGAAGAATCCACCAAACAGCCCTGAAAGAGATCCCAAATTGAAAACTCCAAGAAATATTATAGCCTAATTCCAGAATCATAAGGTCAAGGAGAAAATACTTCAGGCAGCCAGAAAGAAACAATTCAAATATTGCAGAACTACAGTCAGGATCATGGAGCATCTTTCAGCTTCTACATTAAATAACAGTAGAAATTGGAATATGATATTCAGAAAGGCAAAGGACCTTGTACTACAACCGAGGATCAACTACCCAGCTAAATTGAACATAATTTTTTGGGTAAGGAGATGGATATTCAATGAAAGGAGGGAATTCCAGATCTTCCTGATGAAAAGGCCAGAGCTCAAAGGAAAACTTGATCTTCAAATACAAAACTCAAGAGAGATATAAAAAGCTGAACAGGGAGAAAAACCTTGTTAATCAATAAGGGCAAATTCTTTATATCCATATGTAGGATTATATTGTTTTCTATATGATATATATATATATAT
>CM053626.1:82884337-82931331 GCA_028646595.1 Phalanger gymnotis
GGGGTTACAATCCTAATCTCAAACAAAGCAAAAGCAAAGATAGATCTAATTAAAAGAGATAAGGAAGGACAATATATCCTGCTAAAAGGCACCATACCCAATGAAGAAATATCATCATTTAACATATATGTACCAAGTGATATAGAATGCAGGTTCTTAGAGGAGAAGTTAAGGGAATTCCAGGAAGAAAACAGAGAGCAGAACAGTACTAGTGGGGGACCTCCACCTCCCCCTCTCTTAACTTGATAAATCTAACCTCAAATTAGATAAGAAAGAAGTTAAGGAGGTAAATACAATTTTAGAAAAGGCAGATATGACATGCCTCTGGAGAAAACTAAATAGGGATAAAAAGAAATATACTTTTTTTCTCAGTGGTACATGGCATATACTCAAAAATTGACCATGTACTAGGGTATGAAATCCTCACAATCCAGTGCAGAAAAGCATAAATAATCAATGCATCCCTTTCACATCATAATGCAATAAAAATTATTTGTAATAAAAAACCATGGAAAAATAAGCTAAAAAATAATTGGAGACTAAATTATCTAATCCTAAAGAATGAGTGGGCCGAAGAACAAATCAGAGAAACAATCAATAACTTCATTCAAGAGAATGACAATAATGAGACAACATACCAAACTTATGGGATGCAGCAAAAGCAGTTCTTAGGGAGAGTTTTACATCTTCAAATTCTTATATGAATAAAATAGACATAAAGGAGATCAATGAATTGGGCATGCAACTGAAAAACACTAGAAAAAGAACAAATTAAAAATCTTCAATTAAATATCAAATTAGAAACACTGAAAACCAAAGGAGAAATGAAAAAATTGAAATCAAGAAAAGTGTTAAATTAATAAATAAAACTACAAACTCGTTTTCTGAAAAAAATACAATAAAATTGATAAACTTTGGTCAATTTGATTTAAAAAAAGAAAGACGGAAACCAAACTACTGGTATCAAAAACAAAACATGTGAATTCACCTCCAATAAAGAGGAAATCAAAACAATAATTAGCAATTATTTTGCCCAATCACATGCCCATAAATTTGACAACCTTAGAGAAATGGATGAGTATTTAAAAATATATAATTTGCCCAGGTTAACAGAAGGGGAAGTAAAATACCTAAATAACTCCATCTCAGAAAAAGAAATTGAGCAAGCCACCAATGAACTCCCTAGGAAAACATCTCCAGGGCCAGATGGTTTTACATGTGAATTCTATCAAACATTTAAAGAACTATTAATTCCCATATTTTATAGACTATTTGGGAAAATAGATGGAGTCCTTCTAAACTCTTTTTATAACACAAATATGGTACTAATACCCAAACCAGGAAGAGTCAAAACAGGGAAAGGAAACTATAGACCAATTGCCCTAATGAATATTGATGCAAAAAATTTGAATAAAATATTAGCAAAAAGATTGCCACAACTTATCATGAGAATAATAAACTATGATCAGCTAAAATTTATTCCAGGAATGCAAGGCTGGTTCAATATGAGGAAAACTATCAGTGCAATTAATAATATTAGCAACAAAACTACAGAAACCATATGACTATCTCAATAGTTGCAGAAAAAGCTTTTGAAAAAATATAACATCCATTCCTATTAAAAACACTAGAAAGCATAGGAATAAATGGAATCCTCCTTAAAATTATAAGCAGCATCTACCTAAAACCATCAACAAGCATTATATGTAATGGGGATAAAATAGATCCATTCCCAATAAGATCAGGGGTAAAACAAGGATGTCCATTATCATCCCTATTATTCAATTCGGTACTACTAATAAGAAAAGAAAAAGAAATTGAAGGAATTAGAATAGGCAAAGAAGAAACTAAATTATCACTCTTTGCAGATGACATGATGATTTACTTAGAGAATCCTAGACTACTGGAAATAATAAACAACATTAGCAAAGTTACAGGATATAAAATAAACCCACATAAATCCTCAGCATTCTTATGCATTATTAGCAAAGCCCAATAGCAAGAAATAGAAAGAAGAATCCCATTTAAAGTTACTGTAGGCACTATAAAACATTTGGGACCCTACCTGCCAACAAAAACCCAGGGCCTATATGAACACAATTACAAAACACTTTTCACACAAATAGAGTCAGATCTAAAAAAATTGAAAAATATCAGTTGATCATGGTTAGGCAGAGATAATATAATGAAAATGACAATTTTACCTAAATTAATTTACTTATTCAGTGCCACACCAATTGAACAACCAAAAATTATTTTACAGAGCTGGATAAAATAATAACAAAACTTATCTGGAAGAACAAAAGGTCCAGAATATCAAGGGAATTAATGAAAATAAATGCTAGGGAAGGTGGCTTAACCATACCAGATATTAAACTGTACTATAAAGCAGCAGTCATCAAAACTATTTGGTACTGGCTAAGAAACAGAATGGTGGATCAGTGGAACAGGTTAGGTACACAAGTTGCAGTAGTCAATGACTATAGCAATCTATTCTTTGATAAACACAAAGAATGCAGCTTCTAGGCTAAGAACTCACTATTTCACAAAAACTGTTGGGAAAATTGGAAAACAATAGGGCAGAAACTGGACATAGACCAACATCTTACACTGTATACCAAAATGAGGTCAAAATGGGTCCATGATTTAGGTGTAAAGGCTGATATTATAAGCAACTTGGGAGAGCAAGGAATAGTTTACCTGTCAGATCTATGGGAAAGGGAAGAATTCATGACACAACAAGAGATAGAGAGCATGACAAAATGCAAAGTGGAAAACTTTGATTATGTTAAATTGAAATGTTTTTGTATAAACAAAGCCAATGTAACAAAGATTAGTCGGGAAGCAGAAAATTAGAAGAAAATCTTTATGACTAGTGTCTCTGATAAAGGCCTCATCTCTAAAATATACAGGGAACTGAGCCAAATTTATAGGAATAAAACCCTTTCCCCAAATGAGAAATGGTCAAAGGATATGAATAGGCAGTTTTCAGAGGAAGTAATTAAAGCTGTCTATAGGCATATGAAAAATGCCTTAAATCACTATTGATCAGAGAGATGCAAATCAAAACAACTCTTAGGTACCACATCTCTCCTGTCAGATTGGCTAACATGACAAAACAGGAAAATGATAAATGCTGGAGAGGATGTGGGAAAATTGGAAGACTTGTTACATTGGTGGTGGAGTTGTGAACTGATCCAGTCATTCTAGAGTGCAATTTACAATTATGCCCAAAGGGCTATAAAAATGTCCATAGCCTTTGACCCAGCAATGCCACTTCTAGGGCTGTATCCTAAAGACATCACACAAAGGGAAAAGGGATCCATACGTATGAAAATATTTATAGCAACTCTTTTTGTGATAGAAAAGAATTGGAAATCAAGGGGATACCCATCTGTGTTGACAAGCAAAATGGTGTTTGTTTTCTTTGAGTAATTCAGTGTATTTTGTAGAGCCTTGCTAAGTGTTAAGCCCCAGGCCCAGAGCCCTGTTGGGTGTGGAACCTTTGTGGATGTGAGCCTCCCAGGATCCTGAGGGGAGTGGCTAGGACTGGAGCCAATAGAAGCCTGTGATGGGAGGAGCTTGCTGAACGGTTGAGGCAGTGGAGAGGCAGTTGGAGAGGCAGTAGAGAGGCAGTTGGTGAGGTGGTTGGTAACAGCAGTTAAGAGCTGAAGGAGAGAGGAAGCAGTCAGCTAGCTGGAACACAGCTTGGAGAGTGTGGCGGAAGCAGTGGTGATGGTGGCAGAGACAGCTACAGCTGAAGCTGAAGCAGGAGTTGTGGAAGCAGAGCCTACCCGAAAGTAGAGCCGACCTGTGTGTGAACCGAGGAGTGCCAAGCAAGAACTTGAGGGCAGTTTGTGATCCTCTTACTGGTAGCATGAATATGATTTGGTTTAATGCCATTATGCTTTTCTGTGGCCTCCTGGTTATTCCTGTGAGGTGGACTTATTGGGCCTGGAAGCTTGTAATCAAAGTGTCAAAACAGGGAGGCTGGTTCGTGAGTCTGTTACTGTGGAGCCTAAATAAATATTTTAATCCTTCTGCCTTCTACTTAGAGAATTCCTTATATCTAACGATTCCGAACCATTTAGACATATGTACGATTCTCTTTGAGATCATAAATTCGGCCTTCCTACTACACCATCAATTGGGGAATGGCTAAACAAGTCGTGGTATAGGAATGTAATTGAATATTATTGTGCTATCAGAAATGGGGAAGATATGGAATTCATAATAACCTGGAAAGAATTACATGATATGATACTGAGTGAGAGGAGCAGAAGCAGGAGAACATTATACAGAACAACAGATATATTGATTCTGTGATGACTAACTTTGATAGACTTGGCTCTTCTCAGCAATACAAGGTTCAAAGACCACTCCAAAGGTCCCATGATGGAAAGAGCTATCTACATCCAAATAAAGAACTATGGAGTATGAATGCAGATTGAAGGAAACTATCTGCTCTCTCTTTTTTTCTATATCTTTTTTCATTTCTTATCTTTTCTTATTTCATATCTTCATATTTCATATTTTCATATTTCATCTTATCTTTTCTTATTTCATATCTTCATATTTCATATCATCTTTTCATTTCATTATTCTTTCTCATGATTCACTCCATTGATCATGGTTTTCTTTATGACTTGACTATTACGTAAATATGTTTAATGCAAAGGTAGATGTAGAACATATATCGGATTCCATGTCATCTTAGGGGGAGGTGAGAAGAGAGGGAGGGGAAGATAATTTGGAACTGAAAAAACATGTGGAACTGAGTATTGTAAACTAAAATTTACAATTAAACTAAAATAAAAAAAACTAAAAAATTTTTAAAAATGTAAAATATCTCACTTTAAATACATACACATATAAACATGCATACATATATCTGTGCATGCATGTATGTGTACACATGTATACGTACACATATGTACATGTGT
Source organism: Phalanger gymnotis (assembly GCA_028646595.1). Taxonomy (NCBI): domain Eukaryota; kingdom Metazoa; phylum Chordata; class Mammalia; order Diprotodontia; family Phalangeridae; genus Phalanger; species Phalanger gymnotis. The sequence goes on from CM053626.1 coordinate 82,889,281, forward strand.
GTATATATACACACCTATAAACAGACAGACATATGTGTGTATATATGTGTGTATATGCATATATACACATACACATAAATATACATACACATATACATATTACTCTTTAATATCAACAGTAATCAACAGTGATTTAGAGCATTTTCATACAACTATAGGTAGCTTTGATTTCTTCTTCTCAAAAATGCCAGTTTATATCCTTTGACCATTTACCAATTAGGAATAAATCGTATTCTTATAAATTTAACTCAGTTCTCTATCTGAGAAATGAAGCCCTTATCAGAGAAACTTGATATATTTTTCATAGTTATGACTACTCTGTATTTCCTTCTATTCTCTTTCCCCATTTATTATTCTTTCTCTCTCTTCACTCTGTCTCTCCTCAAGTGTTTTACTTCTGACTACCACTTTCCCCAATATGCCCTCTCTTCTATCAGCACTTACATTTCTTGTATCTTCTTCCCTTCTTAATGCCCTACAAGATAAGACAGATTTCTATACCCAACTAAGCATGTATGTTATTTCTCTTCAAGCAAATTATGATAAGAGTAAGGTTCAAGTATTGTCTACCATGACCATCCCCATTATAACATCTACTGTAAAAGCTCTTTTGCACCTCTTTTATGTGGGACAATTCACCCCTTCATACCTCTCCCTTCCTCATTCTTTCAGTGCATTACTCTCCCCCCTCATATTTACTTTTTAGATGCTACCTCATCATACACACACACACACACACATACACACACACACACACACACACACACACACTCCTTCTAGGTGCCCTATTTAAGTTCTTAGGAGTTACAAGTATCATCTTCCCATGTAAGAATATATTTAGCCTTATTTAAACCCTTATGATTTTTTTTTCTTGTTTACCTTTTCCTTTTGATGCTTCTCTTGTCTTGCATTTGAAAGTCATATTTTCTTTTCAGCTCTGGTATTTTCATCAGGAATGCTTGAAAGCCCTCTATTTCATTAAATCTCCATTTTTTTCTTCTTCACAGACTGTACTCAGTTTTGGTGGGTAGGTGATTCTTGGTTGAAATCTTAACTCCTTTTCCCTTCAGAATATCATATTCCAAGCCCGAATGATATAATAAGAAGTTGATAATTCTTGTGTTATCCTGTGTATGGCCCCATGATATTTGAATTATTTCATTTTGGCTGCTTGCAATATCTTCTCTTTGACCTAAGAGTTCAGGAATTTGGCTATAATGTTCCTTGTATTTTCATTTTGGGACCTCTTTTAGGAGGTGAGCAGTGAATGTTTTAATTTTCTACTTTAACTTCTTGCTCTACATGGTCAGAGTATTTTTTCTTTATAATTTCTTGAGATGATACCTAGGGTCTCTTTATTTTATTATGGCTTTCAGATGGTCCAAAAATTCTTGTTATCTCTCCTCAATCTATTTTCTAAGTCAGTTGTTTTTCCAATGAGATATTCAATGTTTTCTTCAAATTTTTACTCTATTGATTTTGTTTTATAGTTTCTTGATGTTTTATGAAATCATTAGCTTCCGCATGCCCAATTCTAATTTTTAAGGTATTATATATTTTCTTCAGTGGGCTTTTCCATTTGGCTAATTCTGTTTTTTAAGAAATCCTTCTCTTCAGTGAATTTTTGTGCCTCTTTTTTTCCCATTTGGCCTATGTTGTTTTGTAAGTATGATTTTATTCAGCTTTTTTGTGCCTCCTTCAAGCTGCTGACTCTTTTTTTCATGATTTTCTTACATTAATTTCTTTTCCCAATTTTTCTTCTACCTCTCTTATTTTTTTTAATTCTTTTTGAACTCTTCTACAAATTCTTTTTGAGCCTGAGAACAATTCACATTTTTCTTTGATTCTTCAGATGTAGCTGTTTTGAGGTTTTGGGGTTTTTTGAGTTTGTGTTTTGATCTTCTCTGTTACCTTAGTAACTTTGTATCATCAGGCTCTTTTTTTGTTGTTTACTCGATTTTCCAGTGTTGGTTTTTTTGCTTTTAATTTTACATTAAAATTGGGCTCTCCTCCTAAAGTGGAGGGTTCACTGTCCCAAGATTCAGATTTTTTTGTTCTATTCTTTTCAGACCCAGGTCTGCGTGGTCTGTACTTTTCAGCTTTTCCATGGTGGTATGATCTAAAGAGAGGTTTGATAACTGATTTCTTAGCTTGTTTTCTGGTCTGTGAGAGACCATAAGCACTCTTTTCTGCCTTGGACTGTGACCAGAGTTCCTTTTCTCCAATGGCCACAAGCTTTAGTGTGCTAACATTCCTCCTGGCCTTGGGACTTAGACCCGGAATCATATATGGACAATGCAACAGAATCCTACAATCTCCTTCTGACCAGTTTTCTGACCCCCTTATTGTCTTAAGCCTGAGAGCTTTGAAATTCACTTTCACTGATTCAGTTAAACTACAAAGGCCTGCTGTTGACTTGCCATGGCCTGGAAACATTTTCAGGTTGTGTCGATAGAGCAGAAATAAAGAGGTGATTTAGGATTTTTTTAAATATCAAGAAAATTATTTCAAGTCAACAACAAGCATTTATGAAGTACTTATTGTGTTTTATGCAGTGTTCTAAGCACTAAGAGCCATTTACACAGTGTGTCTCAAAAGTCTTAGTTTAAATTTTAAAAGATTAAAACTTAAAATGTTTGGAGACATCTTATATAGTATAGGTTTGCAAAGTACATGATTGAGATGACTTGGAAAACCCACATTTCTATTTTTTTTAACCTGACTAATCTAGAATAAATATACTTGCCAAACTACCTTCTTCATATTTTGACATTCATAGAAGGCAAGTGATGGTTGTAGCCATATGATTTTTAATCATATTTAACTACCAGATTAAGAGATATCTTCCCCTTTCATCCCCTTCTCTCCACCCCGACTCCTGAATAGTGGTTTGAATGTAGTTAGGTCAAGTTGAGATTCTAAAATGCGAGCCTGCCATAGTCCTGGGAAGGTTTATAGACATCACGTATCTGTGTACTATATTGCATGTTGCTGAGAATTTGCCACATTGTTCATATGAATAGAGTTTGCTAGAATAGTGAGTCCAAGAATTCTAAATTGTTAGATGCTAACATTTTGCTCGATTTCTGAAGGCATATAGATAATAATAAATGTTTCTTAGGCTCATAGCTTCCAAGCTATCATATTTCCTTAGCACTAAATTGATCAGCCACTATTTCAGAAGTACACTTTATTTTTGAGTTTCTACATGGTTGAGAGAAAATCTTAAAAAGTATGAATTTTTATTGGAAAGAAATACAGACGAGGTTTTCAACTGAATGGATATTTCTTTGAATAATAAAAGATGCAAAATACAAATTGCTTTTGGTACCAGAATGCTGAGAAAATAGCTAAACAAATCTACAGGCATATGATAAGGGACATGAAATTTGCTTGCTTGTTAAAATAGAGACAATTTCAGTGATTAAAAATATTTTATTATATTCCCAAATGAAATGCCTAGAATAGATATGTCTTAAATAAAGAAATGCCCACTCAGCAAGTCAGATTCTTACCTCCCAAACAATCTACAAATGAACTGAAGTGTAAATATTCCCCTCTAAGAGCAGATGTTACAGAATGAGGATTTTCATAAAAATATTATTAGAAACCACTCAATGTAGATAAATATAAGCTGCTTTTGAAAAACACTAGGTACCAGGTTTCATACTGAAACTATTTGTGCAATAACATTCAATTTTTTTTGATGTTACATCTATTTTAGAAAAAAAAAATGAGACGGGTAAGGAAGAAATATGTTTTCAACTGAAATTAAAAATGAAGTAGGTGGTCCAATAACAGACAAATTACCTTGAATTGAACATTTAAGAAGAGATGACACTCATTCCCAAACTACTGAAATTGTGGAAATAAGACTGTTGAAAAGATCAGAACTCAATGAGGGAGCAAAACATATGATGCACTGAGATGGTATATAACAAATTTTTCACGTCTTAAAAACACATAGAGAAGAAATACAAACATAAGGAGTCAAATTATTTTAAAAAGGTTACTTATAAAGTGAGTCTTAGGCTTGAGATCATATAATCTCAGTAACTGACCTCCTCAGTAGGCTATAGAAAGTAAGCCAACAAAATAAACATAGAATAATTAGAATTTAAAATGAATTGAAGTTAAAGTATGATTTACACATGCAATATTTTGCAAACATGAGTTAAATACCACGATTAATATGGTTAAAAAAAGGATTTGTACCAAATACAAAATTAAATTTATAGTAAAACAAAATTTGAAAATCTGACAAAATAAAAACAAAGTGTAGATTTTACTATTATTTGTTGACAAAGAAAAAAATATTTATCATCAAAGCTAAAATGTATGTACTTAATCTCCCTCATGCCCAAGTCAGACCATGAAAATGCCCTATTAAAAATGTTTACAGAATCAGATTCCCAGAATATGGAAGAGATTTTAGGTACCACCTTGTTCTTTCGTCACCTGAACAAGAATCCACTTTACAACTTACTGGACACATAATCATCCAGCCTTTGCTTCAGGACTTCAAGTGAGAGCACGTCCACCACCTCCAGAGGTGGCCCACTATAATTTTGGAAAGCTAGACGTGTTAGGGAATGATTCCTTACATTGACGCAGAGTGCAAACTTAATTCTTATCTTTGACCTTTCAAATCCATCTAAAAATTCAAAAAGTCTTTCTCATAACATCCTTTTGTTCCTTCAAGAGTCAGCTCTGGTATCATCTCTTCTATGCAATATGGCAAGACTTGCAGCCAGAAAATGGCTTCAAATCTTACCTCTGACAATTAGGTGAATGAACATGTGCAAATAATATTTTCGGTTTTTCCAGTTGTTTATCACATGACATAATTTCCCATCCATTCACCAATATGGTTATTAACATTTCCAGATTTTCATCATTTCTCATACTGGATGTACATAACTAGACACGGTATTCCAGACGTGATCTTTATCAGGGGCTAATAGAAATAATATCTCTGCCCATAACTGGTTAAAATTTCTTTATTTTTTCTTTGAATTAGACCCAAGTTCCTGAAGAGGAACTCCTTCTACCAATATTGGTACTTTTTGTGCATATTATAATATTATAAAATTCCCAGAGGCATTGAGAGGTTGACTGACAAAGGCAGTGTCAGTTAGGGTGACACAGTCAGTATGTGTCAAATGCAAGGCTTGAACATGGTCTTCCTGTCTCTGAAGCAAGTTCTGTCTACTAATGCATACTGCCTCTCTACCACCAAGGGAGCCCTATCTTCTTCTTTTCTCTCTTTCCCCCTCCCATTCCATGCAACACCAGAATTTATATCCAAAGGTTGAGCAATGGGAAGAACCTCCCATCAGACGCATACTTCTCACTTTGCCATCTATCTTGAAACTGAACTTTCCTTTATGTGTTATTTCAGTCTATTAGAGTGCAAGCTCCATGAAAGAAGACGTTCTTTCACCTGTTTTTGTTTTGTGTCCTTAGCAGTTGGCATACTGTTTGTCACAGAGTAAGTACTGGTTGAATTATTTTTCATGCATTTATTCCTTCAATATTTACTTAATGTGAACTTAAATGACATTTACAAATTCCTTCTCAGATGGGTTTTTATTTCGTTAGGTTTGTTTTTTGGTAAAACAACATCCACATAAACTTTTACGTTTCTTTGGATTCTTATTATCTTTGAAATATTTTGATATTTGACAGCCAAAAGCCTTTATAATTGCACTTGAGTATAATTTATATTTTATGTACTTGTTTAGCTCAAAGCTCTATTCTTTGTTTTTGTTCAGTCATTTTGTTGTGTTTGACTCTTCATGACCCCATAAAGTTTACTTGGCAAAGATACTGGAGTGGTCTGACATTTTTGTCTCCAGTGGATTAAGGCAAACAGATATTTAGTTACTTGCCCAGGGTCACACAGCTAATAAGTGTCTGAGGACAGATCTGAATTCAGGTCTTCCTGAATCCAAGTCAAGCATTTTATCCACTGAGTAATCTAGCTAGATACTTCTATTCTTTACACTGCCTCTTTAAGATTCATTACCAATTCCTACCATATTGAGATGGAAAAATGAAAATGTGGCCATTCCATTATCACTACCAATGTGTCTAGATCATTCTAAGTGTAAAAGATGCTTTATTTTGCATGTTTGTTTTTTCCATCCATTTTGTTCTACAAATGTTTTGAGGTGAACAGACTTAGATTTGAAACCAAGACATCCACAATCTTATTTGTGCTCATCTTCTTTTAACTGTTTTGTGAAATAATATTTGTTGTCATCTCCTATTATCTTTTCTTTGTTATGTTCTTGCAAAAAGCTTGATGGTGATTCCCTTGGTTTCTGTGTCTCTTAATTTGGCCAAGAGATGCTTAGCAGAGGGAGTTCCTGGGAACTTTAAGACTGCTATAAATACTTCACAACAGTTAGACTCTCCCAGAAAATGATAATAGTCAATGACTCCTTTTTTGACTGTCTCTTACCATCTTCCACCATTTTCTTTTTCAGTTGACGTTGTTTTTATATACATTGAGATGAAGTTTCTGTGATCATATTCAGTGTTATCTCATCTTTATAATTTCTTCTTATTTTATGTTTTCTTAGACCCATTAGACCTGCCTTTACCTGTTAATTTCTTAAGAGAAAAAATACAAAGGTGAAAGAAGAAAGAAAAGGAAAGAGAAATAAGTTGGAAAAGGATTAATAGATGAAAAGGAAAAGGGAGTAGTAGATATATTTCTTTCACTAACTTTATTGACTGGAGGAAAGACAGAGGCTGACTATTTATGTGACCATACCTCATTTCAATCCAATTTATGTCAAAGTCAAGACATCACTCCATGATGTCATTGGGTCTCTTTGGAACTGAAGGATAAACAATAACAATATAGTTTTTAAATCACTTTCGTGTATATAATCTCATTTGTATCCCAACACTACCACGAAGAAGGCAGGGCAAGCATTTTTATTTTCATTTGTCAAATGAGGAACACAAGGATATCAAAGATTATGTGACTCGCCCAAAATTGTTGATATATTAATTGATGACATTTTGGCTTTTGAGTCTTTATATAGTGTTATTTTACTACAAAATTCAATGTGACACTAATTTTGAAAGTAAAAAGCAAGTAAAAGTTCATAATATGATGATGTTATAACAAATCAGAGGCCAAATTAATTTTCTCAGGGTATTGATTATTGGTTCAGTTAGTACAATAGTTATTCCATCCAATACTATTTTAAAAACAAATTTTGAACTTTCTCATTCTCTATGCATTTGTTGTTGTTCAGTCATTTTAATCACATCTGACTCTTTATGACCTCATTTAGGGTTTTCTTGGTAAAGCTACTACAATGACTTACCATCTCCTTCTCCAGCTTGTTTTACACATGAGGAAACTGAGGCAAAAAGCTAAGTGACTTCCCAGGGTGACAGAGCTAGTAAGAGTCTGAGGTTAGATTTGAACTTAGGTCCTCCTGACTCCAGGCCTAGCACTGTATCCATTGTACCACCAAGCTGCCATCCTATGCCACATTTGCATCTTAATTAAGTTTTATCCTTCCTTAGTACCACTCCAAAAAGAACTGATAGACTGAATTGCTCACTCTTCATTTTACAAATTTAAAATGAATTACCTGCCCACATTTAAAATTTATCATTTAAAAAAACTCATAGTTTAATTTACAAGAACAGATTGAACAATATTTATTAGTGTTTGCCTTATATAACAATTTGTACAATAATACTTCTCAATCAGGGAGCCTGGGTTGAAGGCATACCTATTTTCTTTATCTTTTATTAAAAGTCTTTGTTGATATTTTCGGTTTTTTACATCTACATGGTATCTTATGTATCCTCCTCTGTGAGAGCAATCCCATATAACAAATAGTACTGGACCAATCATGGACTTATTCTCTCCAAGCTAAACATTTTCATTCAACAAAAGCACTGGCCCCAAGGCAAGACAAATACCAGAAAACTTAATGTTAATGGATTAGAACACTTCTCATTGAATGAACAGTTTGTTGCTAACTTAGAGGGAAATCTGAGGCAAAGTATGTTTGGCAACAGTGAAGCAGAAAAGGAGTAAGCATCTTTCAGAGATTTGGTATATAGCAATGCATTTATTCCTCTGTGTCAGAACACTAGCAGACATCAAGATTGATTTGATGAAAATGATGGGAAAATTCAGAAGATGCCAAAAGAAAAATGAGAATTCCACAGAGTTCACCAGCAGGATAGTTTGTCCATATCTAAGAAGGCAGCATTTGACTCCATCAAAAGTAAAGTGCAAGAGAGCTGAGCGAGATCCAGTCTTCTTGTTTCAGTAAGAAGTCAGATTAAATTCAGTTTTACACCGATAGTAACAATCCAAACTCTTTCATGATGCCCTAAAGGTTATTTATGAGTCAAAGAGCAACATTCTCATCTCAACTATTCAGCAGTAATGGAACAACATTAATTAGTGTTAAGTCCATGGTCCTGGGGAGATAGGCTGAAAACTTCCATAGTATTCTCAACAGACCATCATCAATCAATGGGAAGCCACTGACCATTAGCCACAGGCTTAAGTCAACCCGTCTCTAGTCAAATTTCCAACTAAAGAAGAGGTTTTAAATGTCACCAGGCTCCTCTTGTGTGGCAAATTGTCTAGTACTGATTCTATTCCAGTTGAGATTTACAAGGTGGGGAACAGGGGTTACTGAGCTTTTGTGTATTCTTGGGAAAACACAGAAGCACCCCACTGGCTTCAGCACACCCCAGACACCAGTACTAGGACCCCAGCTCAGCACCAGGTAATTTGCCAGAGCCTTGCAGTCTACAGCAGCAGCAGCCAACTTCCACCACACTGCCTTAGCACAGCTGTCACCGGGCTCCCTTGTTGATTTCAAGTCAACATCAGTGCAGCACCAGGTAAACAGCCAAGGCCTACAGCCACTGGCTTAAGAAGCCTGAGGCAGTGTCCCTTCCACCCTCAGAGCAGAGATCAAAGTTAAAAGAAAGGAAAAGTGTCCCAAAAAAGATGAACAAAAACAAAAACAAAAAAGTATCTGACCATAGGAAGTTATTATGGTGACAGGGAAGAGCAAGTCACAAACTCACAAGAGAACATCAATGTCAAAACACATTGGGTAAAATCCCAAAGAAAAAAAATGGGAATTACTCTCAAGCCTAGAAATAACACAGAAGAGCTCAAAAAAAAGGACCTTAAAAGCATATGAGAGGTAGAAGAATATACTGAAAGAGAAATGAGAGTAATACCAGAGAATTATGAAAAAAAGAGTCAACAACTTGGAAAAGAAAACAACTCCTTAAAAAGTACAGTTGTCCAAATAAAAAAGAAAGTACAAAAGCTAATTAAAAAAAATATTACTTAAAAGGTAAAATTGGGGAAGAATGAATCAAGCAAATTCAAAAGAATGAAAAAAATGGAAGAAAATGTAAAATACCTCATGGGAAAAGCAACCAACCTGGAAAATAGATCCAGATCTATTATGCTTCAGCTGAAGTAAAAAAAAAAAAAAAAGCTAGGGTAGCAATGTTGATTTCATACAAAGTAAAAGCAAAAATAGATCTAATTAAAAGAGATAGGGAAGGAAACTTCTTCTTGCTAAAAGGTACCATAGACAATGAAGCAATACCACTACTAAAAATACATGCACCAAGTAGTACAGCATCCAAATTCTTAAAGAAGTTAAATGACTTACAAGCTTCATGTAATATAAGATAGATGATTTTGATTATATTAACATAAAATACCTTTCCTACAAAAAATCAAAACAATGCAACTAAGGTTAGAAGGAAAGCAGAAGTCTGGGAATCAATCTTTACAGCAAATGTCTCTGATAAAAGCCTCATTTCTCAAATATATAGAGAATTCAGTCAAATCTAACAGAATACAAGCCATTCCCCAATTGATAAATGGTCAAAGATCTGAAGAGGTAGTTTTCAGATGATGAAATCAAAGCTATCTATAGACATATGAAGAAATGCTTTAAATCCCCTTTGATTAGAGAAATACATATTAAAAACAACTCTGAGGAACCAGCTCATATCTATCAGACTGGCTAGTATGACCAAAAAAGAAAATGATAAATGTTGGAGGGGATATGGGGAAGTACACTTCTGGGGGAGTTGTAATCCAACCATTCTGGAGAGCAATTTAGAACAATGCCAAAAGGGCTATAAAATGTGCATACTCTTTGATTCGGCAATACCACTACAAGGTTTATATCCCAAAAAGATCATTAAAAAGGGAAAAGCACCTACATGTGAAAAAAGATTTATAGCAGCTCTTTTTGCATTGACAAAATATTGGAAATTGAAGAGAGGCCCATCAATTGGGGAATGGCTGAATAAGCTGTGTTATATGAATGTAATGGCATACTATTGTGCAATAAGAAATGATGAACAGGCAGATTTTGGGGGCAGGGGAAACCCAAGCTGATAGACTTGCACAAACTGATCTGAGGTGAAATGAGCAGAACCAGGAAAATATTATATGCAGTATCAGCAACATTATGTGATAGTCAGCTATGAATGACACAGCTCTTCTCAGAAAAAAAAAACAAAAAAAAACGGTCCAAGACGAGTACAAAAGACTGAAGAAGGAAAATGCTATCCACATCCAGAAAAAGAACCGTTGGATTCTGAATACAGATCGAAACATATTGTTTCCCATTTTATTCTTTTTGGTGTTGTTTCCCTTTTGATCTGCTTCTTCACAATTGCGACAAATATGGACTTATGTTTTATATGATAGCACATGAATAACCTATATCAAATTGCGTGCCACTTTTGAAAGAGGGGAGGGGAGACAAGGAAGGAGAAAAATTTGGAACTCAAAATTTTGTAAAAATTAATGCCAAATTTTGTCTTGACATGTAATTGGGGAAAATACTATTAAAATTTTTTAAAAAGAAAGAAAGAATGCTGCAATCAATTTTGAGACAAGGGCAACACTGGCACAGGATCACTCTGTATAACATGCCTGCATCATAGAAGCTACTTTGCTCTTTGAGCCAAGCAGAATTGAAATAGCTCAAAAAATGTGATACGTATAAATTTAGAGACATCTCCACTCTAAATGTTCATAGACATTATTTGTTCCCAACAGGTGGTAGAGACTTCTCAGCTTTTATTTGTCTGATCAGCCACAGCTGGACACACTATAACTTAACTCTGACATAGTGATATCACTTTAGCCCTCTTTGAGTATCAAGCACAACAACCAGACAACTTTTTTTCCCCTTTTTTTAGAGAGTTAAAAAAGTCAGTTCAACTGATCAATACATTGAAAAAGTCCAAAAACATGGGCAATGGACCTTCCATCCCCATAAAGAGGTAGGTTGGGGATATCTTCTCTTGTGGCTTCATTCAAGTCCCTCTTAACATTTTAAACTTGGTTTCATTTACTTTTTCGGCATGTCTATTCTTTCTCTATATTTTCTAGTTACTGTACGTATTGTTTTCTCAGCTCTGTTTACTTCATTGTGCATCAGTTCATATAGATTTTTCCATACTTGTGCATTCATCGCTCACATGCATACTTTCAAATTGGAACTGGACATTCTACTTGTCTTAATTGACATAAAAAAAAATCATGGAATCAGATTTTTGGTAAATTGATTTACTCCTTTAAAATCAGTTTCACATGGGCATGGCTATGTTACCCTTATGTTTGTATTCAAATATTAAAGGACTATCAAAAGTAAAATAGAAGACACACAGCTTGAACTATGTTGTATTTTTTAATGTGAACTGATGGGGTTAAACTATTTTGAGTGATTCAAATTACTTCTGTACCCAAGATATGCCTGCATTGAAGTTCATGTCCAGTAGTACTTTAAATCTTGATAAATATGTTTCCACTGGGACCATGAAGGGACACTTAGTATCGAACTTCAGCATGTAATTACAGAGAGTTTCCATTATCAAACAATAATAATCATCAGAAATCTATTTTGAAATAACCACTCTTATTTATAAGCTTTGTGCTCATGATTCAAGTTATAAAACTACTTGTAGCAAGTGACCAGCATAATCAAACATAAAGGCATCATAAAGAAATTATTTTTCATAAGTGGAAAGGAAATCATTATCTCACATCTTTGGTATGACCCATGATTCCATTTAAATGTAATGCCTATTTCATCCTTTAGTAGGATAGTTAGATAATACATGGCAGATAAAGAGTAAAGCCAATCTGATAGGTTTGTTAACACTATATTCAGGATGGAGGTAAACATCATACATATGCTGAAAATGATGTATCTGTCAAGGTTACACCTTTTAAGCCTCTAGACTTCTTATACATTCAAGTGTATTTCTTCCAATTAAGATTCATGAAATTGTATGTGGCATGTTTCTGGTTGAGTTTAGCCCAGAATAATTTCTTATGCTATCATGTTGGTGGTGCTACTTTGAGACAAACAAATAATCAACAAACATTTAATAATGCCTACTCTGTGCCAGGTACTGTGATAGGTGTTCAGAATATAAAAACAAAATGTATAGTGGAAGATATGTCTATGCATATGTACATAAATATACATACTTATACAAAATAAGCATCTATGAAATCTATATGATATAAATTAATCTCTCATGGCCATTGTTTCCATTTGATTTTTTTTAATTCCAAATTTCTATCCCCATTCATAGACTATAAGCCTCAAGAGGACAAGGATAATTTTTAATTTTAATTTTATATTTCCATTTCTTAGCTCAGTGCCTTACAGAGAATATCTCTTGCACATTTAATATAGGCCTGATGGATTATACTAGACTACAGGACTCTAGATTTGGATGATCTGTAGATAATTTAAAGAAAGATTTCAAAGAGACCTACCTTAATTCACCAGGTTTATCAAATGAGAAGGTATCTCACCCAGGGTGATAACAGCTCACAAAGTGATAGAAACAGCTTCTCCAGAGCTATGCTTTCATTGCTATTCAAATAATGGCTCCTGAGAGCTCACACAAGCCACAGAGTGACATAGCCAATAATTCTTTCCAGTTTGAGTGAAGTTATATAGTATTGTGGCATATTCTAGTATAACACAGGTGCAGCTTTGCAAAAAAAAAAAAGTACTTCCTTACTTATTGAAAGATCATTTTAGATAAAGGTGAGAGAATTTATGTATCAAGGGTGTAGTGTTAGGGTTTTTTTTTAATTTGTTTTGAGTTTGTGTTACTACCTTTGTTTCAACTGAGTTCCTGTGGCTTTATGCATTAATGAAAGACAGTATGCATTAGTGAAAGATTAGAGTAATATTTATATAAATAAGGGATGCCATACTTGTAGCCAGTTCATACTATGTTTTCCCCATACCTACCCTTAGTCTTCCTAGACTTGATTAATTTATTGGCCTATCCCCATATCAAGGAGAGTCCTTCTAACCACTACTCTCATGTTAACTACATATATCTAGATATTCTAATCCTCTTTAATTTCTCCACAGGTGTAATGAGTAGAACTGAACAGTGTTCCAAAATGCATATAGAACATAACTGGGTAGACAGGTTACAAGATATTGTCATTACTGTGATATCCTCAGAAGCATCTGAGGATATATTCAGAGGGATATATTCAGAGGGAAGTCCATAAACAATCAAAAAATGTCAAATACTATGCTAGGTGTTTTGGTTATGCCAACAAAAGATATGCTAAGAAAATTCCTGTACCATAATAAATTGAAAATCTTACATAATGTCATTAGTCTCCTTCCAAAAGCATCTACAAACTCACTTTCAGGAAGCATGCTACCAACTATCTCTTTTCCTTTAAAGCTTGGCTCAGGTGCCATCTTCTCTATGTATTGAGGATGGTCATGGAATTGGGAAGTTTTAGGGTCAACTTGTACCCCCAAAAGTTGTTAAAAACTTGACCACTCTAGATAACATACAGAAATTACACACACACATAGTATGTGTATATGTGTATGTATATATGTACACACATATAATACATACACATGTATGTTACACATATATACATATAAAATATATAAATGCACATATAGGTATACATACCTATGCATAGCATATATTTACACAATATGTGTGTAAATACATACATATATGCACACACATATATGATAAATTGCATTTTTATAGCCCTTTAAGATTTGCGAAGTGCTTTACAAATATAATTTAATTCATTCCTCATAGTGAGGTGGGTGTTATGATTGTCATTATACAGATGAAGAAACTGAGGCAGACAGTGGTTAAGTGACTTGCCCAGGGTCACATAACTAATAAGTATTTGAAGTTGGATTTGAACTCAAACTTTCCTGAATATTGGTCCCATACTCTATCCAATGAACTACTTTATTGCCTTCAGATAGGTACATAGACACACATATACATACATATGCACACATATACATATATACACATATGTTTATGTGCCCACATATAAGTATGTATATGTAATGCATATTGTACAGTATCTCAAAAATCTTCATGAAGTTTTACACTGTCATATAGCTTTAAAATTGCACTAAAAGTTTAGGGACACCCATACAATGTGTATGTAACCAAGCTCAGTAGGACATGCTGTGAAGTTAAAACAAGGTAATATATGAAAAATATGCTTCTTGAACATTAATGTGCACTACCAATGTCAGTTATGGAGTTGCTTCATAGTAAGTTTAGAAGAGAAATTGTAAAATCATTTAGAGTACATTTCTACTTTACAAATCAGAAAACTGATGCTTGATTTTATTATCCTTGACATGGCTTCCTCTAAGAACATAACACTTAAATTTGTCTTTTGGTCATATGTTGGTTTGCTGACTGATTCTAGATTCCTTTTCTGACTTGATATTTACAGGTACCATTTGGATTACTTTTTTAAAAAGCCATTCCATTATAATTGTCTACACCTAAACCTATCTACTATTTTTCTGCTCACCCATACACTTTCAGCATTTATCCTTGTCATCTTGCTATTTCATTACCCATAAAGTTTAGTGTCATGTACAAACTTGTAGGATACACTATGTTGCACATGCTTTATAAAAGCCCTTGAAACTCTAGTCCTGGTCTCTAAGCCTTATTAAAAAAAAAATCTTCTGAATTGCTGACCCATCTTTCTCAGGATTAGAGACATAACAATTTGAAAGCACTTTAGTCAACACATAATCCAATCCCACCATTAAACAGATGAGGAGACAGAGGTCCAGAGAGGTGAATTAGCTTTCCCAAAACCACATATCTATTAAGTAAAAGGTATATTAATTTAAAGATATACCAGGTAGTAGCCTCTTCATTACCTTATCCACACAAGGGGTGGGCTGATAAATTTTTAACAACTGATTTTCTGAAAAAAGATGAATGCATGAATATTTATTAATCAGTTCCTCAATCTAGTAGGAGCTAAGTCTAGTATGCTCCCTGTGTAATGAAAAAAAAATATACTCAAGTGTCATCAATTCTTCAATACTTTCCTTTCCTAGAATTTTGTATATATGGGATATAGTCTTATATTCTAATATTTCAATTATTTTATATATTGGATATGTGTTGTAAAAATACATAAAGAACATCAGAAAGAAGAGTAGGGGAAGAAGGTTGGGCTGATATTCTTGTGGGGAAAAATACTCCTTAAAAAAATTCCATAGCCAAATGGTTATGGACAACTTTATTGCTGCCACCAAGAAGGCTGAGGATGTACCTTGAGTGCTGGAACTCTAAGCTATAATGGGGCCAAAGCAGATCCAATATCAGTACTATTTCTGGCACCAATATGGTGAAGCTCTGGAAGTTGGAGGACTACCAAGCTGCCAAGAATGGTTGAACTGACCCAAAAACAAAAGAATCAGGTGAAGGCTGCTGCACCTATTAGTATCAAGTTTGCCTTGTGAATGTCTGCTGTATTGATAGCCCCAGTAAGACAGAGTAACTCAGTCTGAAACAGACAGGTAGATAGACAGTCTCCTAAAAGGTAGCGAACCAGTAGTGGACTATGAAGATTATTAATTTTTCTTTTCAATAAATACTTAAGCATCCATTATGGACAGAATACTATCCTTAGTGGAGAAAAAGATAGAAAGATAGTGAAGGCAGAGTTTGCCCCTTCTATCAAAGAACTTGGTATCTGACGAAAATGATGAGGCATATAAAATATTTGTTTAATACAAGTATTAAATAAATAATGTGAATTACAATATGATAATTTCATGAGTATTACAAAATTCTTTGAAGTCATGTGAGAACACCACTTTTGGGGGGAATCAGGCAAGACTACCTAGAGAAGCTGGCATTCAATTTGGACTAAGGGGAAGAGTAAAATTTCATATGGCCAAATTCAAGGTTGGAACTTTTCCGGGAAAAGGAAATTATGTAAGGAAGATTCAGCCTTTGGAAAATATAGAATATGTTCATGGAATAATGAGTTCTTCTTTTTGCTACAGTACAAGACATGCGAAATACAAGTACACAAGATAATTTTCAAGAAGCAAATTATAGATGGCCTTACTTGTTAGCAAAATGAGTGATAAATATTTAGCAAAAAGAGTAAGCAATGAAAAGTAATCAAAAGATTTTTATCAGGAGCATGACTTGATCTGAGTTGTGCATAAGATAATTTAATCTACCTATAATGCCTAAAATGGATTAGACTGAAGAAAAGGAGTGGTTTGGGACAAAACGTTTGTGGTCAAAGATTTGCAAATGGTAAACTCCCAGGTGACCTATAAAACCCTGTCCTAAAAACTCCTCCCTATAAAAACTTCTATTTAAAAACTCTTTGACAGAAAAATCTCCCTCCTGGCTACCTGCACCCCAAGGGTCCTTTACTAAGCTAAGCAAGCTTTCAGGATCAAGTTTGGGCAGCTAGAAAGGTTTTTCATTATGTGTGAGTTTTCGGGATGGAAGCTGAGATTTGGACCAATAAATAGAAATTAGTCCCAAAGCACTGTTTCAAAGTAGTGATTTTCAATGGCTCTAAACAATGTCTAAATGGCACATTTTCAGTACAGTTAAAAGGCATGCCCAGTGTTTTATTCCTGCTTGTTCACTGCAGTTTAGAAGCATGGGCAGTTTTGTGCCAGCTAGAAGGTTCTCAGATATAGTGCTTCTTACTACCCTCTCATTTTATTCCATGTGGCTAGAAATGTACAGTCAAGCGTTTTTTCTGTGTAGCATATTTCTTAATCCACATTAGAGTCATTATTTTACTAAACTTCACAAAATCTATTACAGTGGTATTACCGATAAAGTAATCAAAACAGAATGGACCAAACAATTTATCCAAGGTCATTTAAATAAAGAAAGCCATTTAAACTAACATCCAAAGATTTTGATTCCCAAACTGGCATTCCTTTCTCTCAGTTATTCCCTAAAAGAAAGATATAGCCTTTTCTTTTGTAGTAGTTACTCTGAAAAGAATAGTTATAATAACTCATATGTATGTTGTTTTTAAGTGTTAGAGTGTTTTTTTTTTCCTTACAATAAACAAGTCTTTATTAAGTCTCTGCAATGTATAATGTACTTAGCTGGGCACTAAAGACAAAAGATAAAAAGAAAACAAAACAATACTACCCTAGAGGATGTTGTATTTTACCAACAATGACAAGACTGTCACCTGTCTGCTGACACAACCAGGAAGAATATTCTAATTAATCCTTGCTGCTTTTGGCTCACATTTCCTGGATGCCTGCCTACTAAGGACAAAATATGTAAAGCCACTAGCTAACACAAAATAATTTAAGTATCACATTATCATGGAATTTAAGATTTAGAAGGGACCTCAAAAGCCACTTAATCCTACCCACACACGAAATTGATTCCCAATGCATATCTAACATGAGGTCAAAGCCTCCAAGAAAAGAGAGTCCATCACTTCTTAGGTCATGGTATTGGACTTTTCATCAGGTCTAATGGGCATTAGGTGGTGTATTTTTTTTTTCCTCTTGAATTCTAGTCTAAATTTGCCTCTTTGAAATCTCAATCTCTTGCTATAGGATCTGTCTTCTAGGGTCATATAGAACTGGCATAATCCCTCCTACACAGTACAGCCATTTAAATAATTATAGATCACTATCATATTCACACTTCCCAGAAATTATTGTCAAACAGAGAGTTCTTATTCTAGTAGCTGGGATTCTGTGTTTGTTGAATACTAGGGTGGTAGATACATTTGCTTCTGTGTGCTGTGTTCCACTGTATCTGTTCCAATGATCCACCTCTATTTGATAGTGAGTAGTAAATTGTTTTCATGATTAGTGCTTTGTAGTTTACTTTGAAATCTATCACAAAGAGAGCTCTTTTGTTCCTACTTCTTTTCATTATTTCCCTTGAGGTACTTGAACTTTAGTCTCTATATGAATTTCATTATTATTTTTTCCTGTTTCTATAAAGTAATCCTTTGGTAGTTTGATTGGTATAGAATTGAATAAGTTAATTTAGGAAGTGTTATCATTTTTATTATATTCACTTATTTTACCCATGAGCAATTAATATTTTCTAATTATTTATGGCTGCCTTTTTTTCTATAAACAGTTGTGTTAATTTATATAGCTCTTTACAGGTAGGCTCACAAGTAATTTACACATTCTGCAGTTATTTTAAATGAAAATTTTCTATCCATCTTTTCTAGTCTTATTTTATTGGAATTATATAGAAATGCTTATGATTTGTATATATTTATTTTGCATCCCGCAAGATTGCTAAAGTTACTGTTTCAATTAATTTTTGACTTACTCTTCAAAGTTCTTTAGGTCATGTTATATCATCTGCAAAAAAATTAACTTTGCTTCTACTTTACCTATTTATTTCCTATTTACCTATTTATTTCCTTTGTTTTATTTCCATAAACAGCATTTATATTTCTATGTCAAAGATAAGTGGTTTTCCCTTTTGACTAGTTTAGATGAAAAGGAAGTTCAAGTATATTTCTAGGTGAATATAGGATAAAGTCAGATTTTGAAGGATTTTAAATACTAAGCCTAAGAATTTTTATGTTATCTTTGGAGAACTAAATTGCCCCTGGTCAAAACTGGGTTTTGAGAAGATAATTTTGGCCATTGTGTGGAAGAAGAATTAGATAAGGGAGTAGGGGACAAGATGAGAAGTGATGAGATTTTTGACTCAGATGGTAAATGTGGATAAAGAGGAGAGGACAAAAGCAGATCAACTGATTGGATATAGGGCATAAGAGAGAATGAATATTTCTGGTCGCCTCAACAGGAATCAAGAGTTTTAGAGAAAGGTAAGATATAATGAACAAGATATAATGAACCTCATTTAGGTATATAGGAATATTTAAGTGGAAATGTACAGCAGAAAGTCAGGAATGTGTACTGGAGCTCATAATAGAAACTAGGGCTATAGAAATAGATTTTAGTCATCTCCACTGAATATCCATGGTATCTTTGGGAACTGATGAAACAATCTAAAGAATGAAAAGGTGAGAGTCCATGACAGAATATTAGAGAAGACCAACACTTACAGAAGAGACAAGGTGATGACTAAGAAACAGAGTATGGGAAGCAAAATAGCATTTGTTATGTACCTACTATGTGGTAGGCACTATGCTAAGTGATTTCAATATTGTCCCATTTGAGATTCACAACAATATAATATTATATTATAATATAAGGTAATTGTTATAATGATCCCATTTGACAGTTGAAGAAACTAGGACAAAAAATGCTTCAGTGACTTTCCTAGAATCACAATGTTATTAACTGTCTCAGGCTGGATTTGAATTCAGGTCCTCTTTATTTCATGCCCAGAACTCTCTGCACTGTGCCACCTAGCAGCCTATGAGTAGGAATAATCAAATAGGATCACAAAAGCCTAGAGTAAAAAGAGTATTCAGAAGAAGATGAATAATGGATGATATTTTGTGTCGAAAACTTCAGAGAATTAAAGGATGAATTTAGAAGACGTAGGCATACAGGGTACTCTGGCACACATTGTACATATTCTATGCATACCTATGTGTCAGAGGAGCACTAGAATGTAAATTCCTTGAGGAGAGTTATAATTTTTATTTTATGTATTTTACATGTATATGTATGTATTTATGTTCATATACATATATAGATGTGTGTGTGTGTGTGTTATGTAGCCTTGCAGGTGTTTAGTAAATAAGTGCATGCTTAATAAATGTTCCTAAATAGAATGGAACTGCCAAAAGTCCATCATATTTAGCTAATAAATTGTCTTTGGTAACCTTAAAGAGAGGACTTTCATCAAACATGTGAGTCCGAAGGTAGACTTTAAAAAGTTGAGAAGAGTGTGGGATGTGAGAAGATGTAGTCATGTAGTGCCAATGATGCTTTTTTTCCATAGGATTTTGGCTACATGATGGAAACAAAATATAGGACACTAGCTTGAGAAATTGGCAGATCCAATGGAAGTTTTTTTTGTAAAAGATGGGCTAACCAGAGTCATTTCTGTAGTCAATATGGAAGGAATTAGGAGATAAAGAAATAATGAAGAGGGTGGAAGAGGGGATGGGAGATGATATTCTGAGGTATAAATAGACTAGAAGAAGAACGAGCTCAGTATCTCTAATTTCTGTTTTCTTAGGAACATGGGATATAAGATGCTCTTTAATTAGAGAAAAAGGAAAAAAAAGGTAAGGAGGGGGAGAAAAAGGAAAAAATAAAAAGAAGGCTAGGGAAAAAAAGACTTTTGGAAGAGCTACATGTTATTTCTATTGGTATCTTTCTATTGGTATTGGTAGAACCTTTTAAATCATGTTATGTCTATTGAAATCTTTCCATTAAACCTATATAAGGTCTTTTCTCAGTAAGAGCCATGGAGGAAATTCTTAACATTCTGGATTTCCCCTGCTTTTTTTAAATGTCACATGCATACTAGAGCTGCATTTGGACTGATGTTTTATTATTCTCCAACTATACTTTATAATGGTCCCATCCTCTTTTCTAGTTGGACATGTCCTTGGTTGTGCTTTTTCTACTACATCTACTACTTCAGAAGTCTTTTAGAGCAATGTACTGTAGTTCCCCTATCTATCATGCATTATTCCACTACTCTTCATGTCACGTGAAATTCAGATTTTTTTAGAATCCCAGGTGGTATCACAGGGAGAATATTACTTTTTAAAAGATGGGCTTTTATGGAAATGAGCCATGGAGCTTAGTACAGAAGAACCAGTCACAAGAAAGTTGGGCAACAGATGATGAATTTTTTGTCTATGATCACCCATAGAAAGGATAAAAATAACACCGTGAAAGAATGAACCACACAACCTTGAAAAGTGGTTCTCTCTGCACAGCAAATTCACTATCATTTTTTAGAAGTCTTATTTCTGCAGAATAGAAAAGACGGAATCATTTTTTATCTAAATCCTTTTAGACCTTTTTTAATTTAGAGTAAAGTCAATGAGTGCCTAGTGCACAGCTGATGAAGGATAGATATGACGGAGCAGTACAGCCATCTGTCACTTAACAGAACCTCATAGTGGTGTCAAAAACTAGTTCTGGTATATGAGTCACTTGTATTTCGAGAAACTCTGCACACCATTAACTGCTTTACTTAGTTTTATAAACAAAAGTCATTTGTAGGAACAAAAAAAAGTGTTCACAAATTTCTAAATCCCAAGTCTTATTTTCACTAATTATTTACAATCATTTAAAAAATAAAAAAAAATTTAAAAAACTCAATTCAAAGGGAAGTTTTTTTTTCCTTCTTTTTTTTCTGTCTTTGTTCTTTTATTTTCTACTCTCCCAAATCTTAGTCTGTTTGTTATATTGCTTCTTTCTTCATTGGTCCTTATTGTCCTTTATCTTTTATTGTAGTTATGAGTAATACAATAGGAGTAAGAATGTAAATGGAAGAAAATGTACCCAAGAAAACTCAGCAACAACTATCTGCCAGGAAAGTTTCTAGGTATTTGACTATAATATTTATCTTGTGGAATATGTGACGTTCATATGAACAAAATGTAAATAATCATGGTTTGCAGGCATGCAAAGATGTCTATGAGTATGTGCATGAGCAAATATGGAACATACATACATACAACTCATAAAAAGGCCACCATATCTATCTTCCTGAAGGATTTTTATTAAATGCTAAAATATTATGAAGACTGACCTTATGCAAATTAGATATCATGGTGAGATGCCAAAACCTCCCCAATTTTTCTCTCTAGCCAGTCCACAGTTCTTAGAATTCTATGAATTCCATTCTTTTTGTTTAAGTAATTGAAACAACTAAATAAAAATTTTGTGGGTCAGATGGGTTTCTACATTAAGCCAATATCATACACTAAGGCTTTCTCTTAAATTACCCTAACTGATTATCTAGCAAGAAATAGAACTCTTAAGGAAAACAAGACAAAGAAAGGTAAGAACCTATGTATATAGAATTGGTTTTTGCCTAGGAAGGTGTGAGGAGGCAAGACTACCAGGGCAGACAGCAAGAACCAGTATAAAGATAATTCTTGCTTAAGGAGTAGAGAAATGGTTTTGCAGAATCATGGAAGAAATGCAGAACTGGGAAAGCCAAGGACAATTATCCACTTTACAATGTTATTTGTTGTTGTTCAGTCATTTTAGTTGTGTTCAACTCTCTATGATTCCATATTTGGAAATTTTCTTGGAAAAAGATACTGGAGTAGTTTGTCATTTCCTTCTCCAGATCATTTTACAGATCAGAACATGAGGCAAACAAGGTTAAATGGGTCCCAAAAACAAGTTAGGTTCTGAGGCCATATTCGAATTCAGCAAGATAAGTATTCCTGACTTCAGGCCTGGCCCTCTAACCACTGTGCTACGAGAGTTGTTTTGACAACCCAGTAATCTTCACAACTATACAGTGTTTCAGTGACTAAATATTTGGATACGTACTTAAGGTATTGCAACCTAGGTGCATTGTATGTTAAGCCATTATCAGTTAATAAAAGTGTTATGTGAATTAATTATTAAGAATTATCTTTTTTGATCAAATAGCCAAGAACTATTTCTTTTCAATTTTTTTTTGTTTTTGCTTTTCTTTGGGGGGAGAGTCAGGAGTACAGAGGGGGAGAGGGAAGCTAGATCCAGAAAATGATGACGCCAGTGGAATGTCAGCTTAGTTAGATATAATGGCTACAAGATGGTGCTTAAATGATGGAGGGCTTATGGAGAGAAAGCCAAGAAAAGAAAGAGATTCTAAAAATAAAGAGACAAGGAAACTGAACCAAATTTTAGACTATTTTATTCTAACTCTACATCTTCTCTTGCATTTGTTCAGTTCCATCTACTCGTATAACCACTATATTAGTTGAGGCCTTCATCATCCCTCCCCTGGATTATTACTATAGTTTGCTAATTCATCTCTCTGCCTTTAGTCCTTACACTCCCTAGTCAATGTTCCTTACTGCTGTCAAAGTGATATTTCTAAAGTACAATTCTGATTATGTTATTCCTCTGTTTAAGAGAGACCAGTGACACTATGTAGTATCAAATATAAACTCTATTTAGCATTTAAAGCCTTTCATCTCACTCCAACTTACCCTTTCTGGAACTGTTACACGATATTCCTCTTTACATACTAAATATTCCAATCAAATTGGCCTTGTTCTCCCTCAGAAAGCACATTCCTTTTCCCATTTTCATTCCTTTGCACAGACTCCACCATTGTTCTAATTTATTCCATTCTTACCTTCATCTCTTAGAATTGCTAGTCTCCCTCAAAGCTTTTTTCAAATATCACAGCCTCCATGAGAAGGAATGAAAGAATTGATGCATGAATGAATTAATTAAAAGCACTAATTTCATGAAAAATGCACTGTGCTGAAGGAGCAGAGGCAAGATGGTGGAGAAAAGGCAGGGACTCACATGAGGTCCCCCAAATTCCCCTCCAAATAACTTTAAATAATGCCTCAAAAATAATTTTGCAGTGGCAGAACTCACAAAAGAACAAAGTGAAATAATTTTCTGGTCTAAGATGACTTAGAAAGTTGTCAGGAAAGGTCTGTGGAACTGGAGTGAGAGTGGAGCGCAGTCCAGTCGAGGCCACACCACAGGAAACCAGCAACAGTCCTTGGGGGTGAATTAGTGGCAACAGTTACTGCTCCCACAGCTCTGAACCCACAGACAATAAGAGACTCGGGCAAGTGATCAGGATAAAATTCCAGCGTTCCCTTTGCTGGCACTAGGGGTAGGACTCTTATATTATCTACACTCAATTATGGGTCTGTACTGGTAATTAAGATGGGCTTTTAGCACTTACTTAATCAAGTGCCCTTGAAGAGTTTGGCCTTTGTTTCCTTGATTAAATTAGGAGTCCTTGATGACCTCCTTGCCTCAAGGGAAAGCCTAGTTTACATGGGTTTGAGTGACATGTTTGTGACATCAGAGGCTTTTAGACCACATGGGATTAAGTCACATTTTTGTGACTTTTTATGTCATGTGGGTGAGTCACACGCATGACTCACCTTTGACCCTGAAGAAGACATATAAACCCAGAGGCTGGCATTCTCCCTTGAGGCTCTGAGGCACTGAGGAGTGGCATGTGACTCTGCGCCAGCCTTGTTAAAAGCTGGTTTCTTGGTAACTAAGAAATGTGATCTTGTCTGTGTATATTGTATATGTTTGTAGCTTGTTTGTATTTGCTCTGAAGTTCAGGCTCATGGCTTTTCCTCCTGAAGTAGGTGAATGATATTTGTATGTTGGATTAAAATAAGATAATTAACCACTTAATATTACTTTCCTTAGTAAAGCAGATCAAAAGAACCTGTGCTGGCAGCATTCTTGTTTTCGGGCTTGTGTTGGTCTTTCACCCCACAACAGTTGCTAGCTGAATTGTTGCAATAGGGTCACAGTCCTAGGTCATACTCTCAGAGAGAAGAGGAGCACTAGCATACCAGAGGTTGCAATCACAGGGAAACAAGGAACACAATCACAGTTCCAGGGCAAAAAAAGAGAGTGCTTATGGTCAGTCACAGACCAGAGCACAGTCGAGGAAAATAGTAAACACATCTCTCTTTAAATTGCACTGCCTTGAAAGAAGTGAAAGCTTACAGACCTGCAAAACTAGCTCTGAAAACAGCAGCACAAAAAATGTGAAGCTTGCAATAGTACCCTCTCCACCCCAGGAGCAAGGTCCAACATTAAGCCAAGAGTTACGAAATTGGCTGGAAAATGAGCCAAATAACAGACAATAAAAGCATATAACCATGGAAAGTTACTGTAGTGTCAGGGAATATCAAAACACAAACACAGAAGACAACAGCGTCAAAACTGCTATATCCAAAGCCTCAAAGAACAATGTGAATTGGTCTCAAGCCCCAAAAAGAATTCTTAGGAGAACTCGAAAAGATTTTAAAAATCAAATAAGAGAGGTAGAGGAAAAATTGGAAATAGAAATGACAGTGATTCAAGAAAATCATGAAAAAAAAAAAAGAGGCAATGGTTTTGCAGAAGAGGCACACACAAAATACTGAAGAAAATAATACCTTAAAAAACAGAATAAGCCAAATGGAAAAAGAGGCACAAAAATCTTCTGAAGAGAAGAACTCCTTAAAAAGCAGAATTGGCCACATGGGAAAAGACGCACAAAAATTCATTGAAGGAAACAACTACTTAAAAATTAGAATTGGCCAAATGGAAAAGCCATTACAGGTACAAAAGCCCACTGAGGAAAATAATTCATTAAAAATTATAATTCAGCAAGGGGAAGCTAATGACTCCATTAAATATTAAGAAGCAATAAAATAAAATCAAAAGAATGAAAAAATAGAAGAAAATGTCAATTACCTCATTGGAAAAACAACTAATAGGGAAAATAGATTGTGGAGAGATAATTTAAGAATTATTGGAGTACTTGAAAGCCATGATCAAAAATAAAAGAGCCTAGACATCATCTTTCAAGAAATTATCAAGAAAAATATTCAGATATTTTAGAACCAGATGGTAAAATACAAATTGAAAGAATCTACCAATCCCCTCTTGAAAGAGATCCCCAAATAAAAACTCCCAGGAATATTGTAGTAAAATTCCAGAACTCCCAGGTCAAGGAGAAGATATCACAAGCAGCAAGTAAGGAATAATTCACATATCATGGAGTCACAGTCAGAATAACACAAGATTTAGTAGCTTGATATTTCAGAAAGGAAAGGAGTTAGGATTACAACCAAGAATCATTTATCCATTAAAATTGCTCATAGTCTTTCAGGAGAAGAAAAGGATATTCAATAAAACAAAGACGATACAAGCATTCCTCATGGAAAGACCAGAGCTGACTAGAAAATTTGACTTTCAAATACTAGTCTCAATAGAAATATAAAAAGGTAAACAGGAAAGAGAAACCATAAAGGAATCAATAAGGGTAAGCTGTTTACATTCTTACATGGGAATTTAATACTTATAGCTCCTAAGAACCGTCTCATTTTTAGAGCACATAGGAGTGCACATAGACAGAGGGCATGGGTGTGAGTTGAGTATGCTGGGATGATATAAAAATAAAATTATACTAATCCTGGAGACAAACAGTAAGTGAAAGATCTTTCCTGAATATTGAATAGGCCTCAGGGGGAGCCAACAAAGGGAGGCCTGATTAGAGGCAGGCCCACACCTTTGTGATGCCAATGAGGGATTAAAGACTCTTCCCATCTCAATAGACCTCAGGTGGGTTTGTTTGCCAGGCTGGACTAATCCTTTTACTTAATAGCCACTAAGTCTCAGGCCCACACCCTTTTGCCAATTGGGCATGATGCCCTTGGGCCCCCAAAAAGAATACATACACCCAAAGGGTAGCCATTGAGAACTGAGAGTTGACAATTCAGAAGTCAGAAGGGAAGCCAGAATTCAGAATTCAGCACAGGGAGAATGAGACAACAGAGTTGCAGAAAGAGTGTGGAGTGGAGAATCAAAACCAGGAAACTGCAGAGACCAGAGAACTGAGTGAGGAGAGAATGCAGGCAAGCAGACAGTTAGGATTTGTGAGTGACTGTTTACAGGAAGGCCCTAGCAGGGGGGAAGGTTATAGGATGACTTTGTTCCTTGCTATAATACTTATTATCATTTCCTTGTTGCTACATTGAGGTGGACTTATTGGTTTTGGAATATAATTGCTGCTATATCAAATTGGAGGCATTGGTCCTTGGATTAGATCCCCTGGAGTCTAAATAAATGTTATACTTCCTGTGCCTTCTACCCAGAGAGTTTCTCATACTTTGTGATTCCAAACCATACATGCATGTTCATGGTCATCCTGGATGTCATAAATCCTGCCTTACTGATACATTTGGTGAGAAATAGGAATGCACTGGGAGAAGGGGGAAAGGAGAAGTAGAATGGGGTAAATTATCTCAAATAAAAGAGGCAGGAAAGAGCCATTACAGTGGAGGGGAAGATGGGGGAGGTGGACATAAGCACTTGAACTTTACTGTCATTGGAACAGGCTCAAAGAGGGAATAACATACACACTCAGTTGGGTATAGAAATTTATCTTACCCTGCAGGAAAGTAGGAGATAAAGGAGATAAGAGAAGGTGGCAGGTGACCAGGGCTGTTATAAGGGTGGGGATATTAGGGAAGGTGGTAATTAGAAGCAAAACACTTTTGGGGAGGGACAAGGTGAAAGGAGAGACAGAGTGAGATAAACAGTGGGGAAAAAGGATGGAGGAAAGTACAGTTAATAAGGACAATTGTGAAAAGAAATTTACATCATTTATCTCTGATAAAGCCATCATTTCTTGAATAAATAGAGAATTGAGTCAGATTTATATGAATACAAGTAATTCCAAAATTGATAAATGGTCAAAGGATATGAACAGGCATTTTTTTCAGATGGAAAAACCAAAGATATATAGTCATATGGGAAAAATGTTCTAAATGCTCAAAAACATGCTCTAAACTATTGCATATTGCAAACTATATGCCCATGCCTATTAGATAGGCTAATGTGACAGAAAAAGAAAATGGCAAATGTTGGACGCAATTTAGGGAAATTGAGACACAAATGCACTGTTGGTGGATTTTTGAACTTATTCAACCATTCTTTAATGCACTTAAGGGCCATAAAATCAGGTATACTTTTTGACATGCCAATAGCCCTCCTAGGGCTGTATCCCAAAGAGATTAAAACAAAGGAAAAGAATAACATGTATAAAAATATTTCTATTTCTCTTATTGGTGGAAAAGAATGGGAAATTAAGTAGATGCCCATCAATTGGAGAATGGCTGACCAAGTTGTGGCATACAGTTGTGATGGAATACTACTGTGCTATAAGAATGATGAGAAAGAAAGAAAGAAAGAAGGAAAGAAAGAAAGAAGGAAAGAAAGAAGGAAAGGAAGAAGGAAAAGAAGAAGGAAAGGAAAGGGAAAAACGACTTACATGAACAGATGCAAAATGATGTGAGCAGAACCAGGAGAGCATTGTGCACAGCAACAGCAATATTGGATGCTGATCAACTGTGAATAAGTTAGCTCTGATCAGCAATACAATAATCCAAGACAGTTCTGAAGGTGTTATGATGAAAAATACTATCCATCTCCAGAGAAATAATTGGAGTCTGAATAGAACTAAAAACATACTTTTTAAATTTTTCTTTTTTTGGGGGGGGGGAGACAATGTTTTCTTTCACTACATGACTAATATGAAAATATGTTTTGCATGACTGCACATGTATAACCTATGTCAAATTGCTCATCTTCTCAGCAAAGGGGAATGTCAAAGATGGAGAGAATTTGTAACTCAGTTTCAAGAAGGAAAGATTAAAAATTTTTTTCATACATAATTGGGAAAATACAAAATATTTCCAAAAATTAAACAAAAATAAATGCACTGTGCTAAATGCAGGTATACAAATAGAAAAGCAAGGCAATCCATAATTTCAAGGAACTTACATTCTAATGGGGAAAACTCCATATGTAGGTTGATCCACCTGCAAGTCAGATGGAAAAGTGCTAGGGTCCGCAAGATACAAAGACCAAATAGGTGGCATTGTGTCTTCCTTATTGCTGTTTAAATTGATGATATCATGTAAGTATTCAGCCTTTTCTGATCCCTCACTCAAATGCATTAGCACCGCTTCTTGAAATTACTTTGTATTTATTTTGAGCTTAATTAAATGCATATTTATAATATAAACTTCTTAATGGCAGGCACCACTTCATTTTTGTCTGGGTATTTGAAGCATATAGCTGCACAGATTCTGGAAAATATTAGATAGTTAATAAATGTTTGCTGATTACTTGATTCCTTAGTTGTTATTTAATCATTTGGTCATGTCTGACTCTTCATGACCCCACAGACCATGCTATCAGCCGTGAGGTTTTGGCAAAGATACTAGAGTGGTTTGCTCTTTCCTTGTCCAGTGAATTAAGGCAAACAGAGGTAAAGTGACTGGCCCAAGGTCACACAGCTAGTGTCTGTGGCCAGCTTCACACTCAAATCCTTCTGATTCCAGGCCTAACTCTATTCACTGAGTCACCTAGTTTTGTAGTATGGAACAAAAACTAGTGATAACCTGACTCTACTACTTTCTAACTCACTATGTGACCTTGGGTAAGACATTTAATGATTCTGGACATCAGTTTCTTTTTCAACTGTAAAATGAGGGTATTTTATTAGATAAGCTTTGAGTTCTCTTCCAACACTAAATTAATGACCCATTGAATTGAACTATGTCCAACCCTGTCTTCTTTTATGTCTCATTTTCTTGAATCATTCTTTGGAAGGAAAACTCCTATGTAGCTACACTAGGAGGTATGTAGTGTGGCTATAAAATAGTGCAACATTTCTGTAAGTGTGACTAATGGAAATCCACCTCATTACTTTATATGGCCATGCTATGACCTTGTTCTAAGCCTTCAGAGGGAGACTTTAAGGTCGTTAGTTGTGTTTCCTGTCATTTCGTAATCATTTTTTAGCATCTTCCTTTTTAAATTGGCCCTTGACTTTATCAATGTAGGTACTCTCTTCAAAAGATCAGTACCTCTCTATCTACATCTTCTCATCCCATTTAACTCTTTCTTTTATATAATATTCACAAGGTTCCACCTAACATGATGGGAGGCTTTCTCTAGATATCTTGACATTATATGGAAACCACTATTTTCCCTTGTTTATGCTACATGAGGGGCTTGCCTCCTTTTTTTCTGATCTCTCTAAAGATTTCCTTTAGAGTACAACTATTCTGCAATTCTTCATTGATAATATGTTTTGCCCTATCTATAGCCACCATGTCAGGTGCTTTTTAACTGTCCTTTGGGTGATCCACAATTTAAATTTTTCAGAGAGAGTTGTATTTCATGACTTGAGGCTACATACATCATGTTAAGAATATTGTTGTTAAAAAGGAACCTTTGTTTCAGGAAAAGTTTGGAGTCATTAAAATTGTGTCTTTGCATAATTTCCCAAAGAGAAACATGCCTACTTTTCTCTTATTCATTTCTGTGCCAGTGCACTTTCTGTCTGCAGTATTTAGCTCGAATATATGTATTGTAAACTCTGAGGGTTGTCAATCCAAATACATACGATAATGTGAAAAATAGCCATTCATCACCTATTTTTTCCTCTGTGTTTATAGTTAGGGTGATTTCTTGTGTAATCTTGGATCTTATTTAGAAACATTTGCAATGCTCTACATTTTCATGCAATTAGCATGATTCCATCCACAAACAGGAGCATACTAGAATCTCACCCAATGGTGAAAGGGTAACCTTCTATTTGAACTCTATGCTGATTATGTTGGTAGCTATGAGGCACAATGGAGAGAGGGCAGTGCCTGGAGTCAGAAAGATGGTCTCCCTAAGTTCAAATCAAACCTCAAACACTCCCTAACTATCTGACCCTGGGAAAGTCATTTAACCATTTCTATCCCTGTTTCTTCATCTGTAAAATGAACTGGAGAAAGAAATGGGGAATCATTCCAGAATCTTTGCCCAAATGGAACCATGAAGAGTTGGACATGACTTTAAACAACTAAACAACAACACAGTCTGATTATCTTCTGTGATAATGGTAAACATTTTTCTCAACCATATGTCTCCATTTTTATGTCTTGCTTGATATGAATAATCTGAGAGTGATTCATCAAATATGTCTCTGTGGTTAAATCTTTCAAAGATGCTCACATGATATTGACATATGCACGGGGAACACATTTGTAGAGAAGAACCTTTAAGGTAGCATTTTGCTCTATGTTCAATAATCCTCAAGATATCATTTACTTGGGCAGTGGTTCTCTATTTGACAAGAACATTGGGAAAACTGGAAAGCAGCTTGACAAAAACTAGGTTTAGGCCAACATCTTAGAGATATGTCATACATGGATATGTCAGGTTAAGACAAAAGGTGATGTCTTTTAAAAATGGAGTAAAATGGAAAGAAGTATTATTAAAAGTTATGTTGACGCAGCAATCCACTGTTTCCCAGGCCTGTTTGTCAATCATTATTCGGGTAGGCATCACCTAGTCTAAAGCATTGTTACTTATTATTTGTCACATACCAATTTACCATTTACCTGCTTTGTACCTGGCGAGTTTTTCCCATGCTTGCTACCTGGGGGAGAAACTCAGATTCAATGAACCATCCCCTTTTGCTGATGTAGGCCTATCCTAATTGTCTTTATCTCATTATGAAAATTATCAAAAAAAGCTGGCCCCAACATGAAACCCTCGCAGATTTCCAGTGATCAATTCATCAATGTATTGCTAACTTGGTGTACTTTTAATAAACTTTTTTAATTATCTTTTTTCCTGAACTTTGCTTCATTAATCAGGGTGAAACTCTTAAAAAAAAAAACTTCCTTCTAACAATGTCTTCCTCAGCTATTGCTGGGGAGAGATACTTAACCAAGTAAGGAACAGGAGCATCAAAAAAGATAAAAGAGATAATTTGAATGATAGAAACTTAAAAGTCTTTGTCTAGGACAGTCAATGCATCGATGTTAGTAAAGGAAACAGTTGATATGGAAAACTTTACAATTATCTTTAATAAATTCTTATAACAAAAGTATTTAAATAATTAGTGTAAATATATTAGAGGTAGACATTCAGTGTGGTATAATGGATTGAGAGGACCCAACCTCAAAGACTAGGATTCAAGTTCTGCCTCTTGACACATGTATGGCTATGTGACCCTAAGCAAGTCCCTTAATCTCTCAGTTTTCTTGCTAACTCTTTCAAGTTTGTTCATGTAGAAATTCCTTATACTAGTGATGTCTTGTGTCCCGTCCTTGACGCCATACCAGATCTATTTCTTAAAATAATTATAGACTATTAACAATTCTAAGAAAGATCACTCCAAATCACTAAAAAAATGAGATAAATGAACAATACAACAAGCTTTGGGTCTTACTTTGCTCCCAGAAAATTGGGAAAGCAATGAAGGAAACAAACATTTATTAAGCACCTAGTAGGCATTATATAAAGGCTTATTCCCTCCCTCTTCCCTTAAGGAATTTACAAATATTGTCTGGATCCTCACAACAATCCAAGGAAATAGGTAATATTATTATCCCCATTTTACAAGTGGAAAAAAAGAGGCAAACAGAGGTTAAATGATTTCCCCAGAGTCAACCAGATAGTAAGCGCCTGAGGTCACATTTGAATTCGGATCTTCCTGACTCTAAGCCCATCACATATCTCATGGGAGGTCAAATAAAAAAAAAATCTTAAGAATATCAGAATGTTCCTAGAATATTTTTGTGGGAACAAGGATTTGGAAATAAAATGAATCCTCATTACTTAAGAGACTGGTTAAACATGATATGATATATGCATGTAATGGGATAATATTAAGCAATAATAATTACTCCTCTATGAGAAATTCAGGGAAATATGGAAAGACTTTTATGAATATCCATAGTACTATATAAGTAGAACTAGGAAAACAATATAAATGATGCCTACATGAAAAACAAAAATAAGCAATAAAAACCCTGAAAACTGCACATATAATGACCAGGTAGTTCTCAGAAAAGAGATAAAGAAAGGTGAAGGTGAGTAGCTGTGGATGAAGAATGTTAAACTTGTTATGAGTGAGAAAGGCTATATCCAACCTTGAAAAAGGACATATACCACACAGAAATTTACAAGATACTGGTTTTTTTTATTACTTTTTATTTATCTGTTTATTTATTGTTTCTTACCCCCTTCTCTTCTTCTTCTCCCTTTGCCCTCTCCCCTTTCTCTCCAAAAAGAAAGGGTCTCTGAGAAGGAGAGGTTTGAATGGTATATTCAGAATATACTCTGATAATATTTTTTTAAAGAATTGTAGGATTTTTTTTTTTGGCAAGGAGAGGGGGAAAAATTTTTAGACCCCTTCCCCCCCAAATAGATAGTTTCTCTTCTTGTTCACATTTTCAGATTTCCCAGGCAAAACTTTCTAGGGAAGTGAGCCCAATTAGAATGTTAAAAAAAAAGAAAAAAGAAACAATTTCAGGCAAATCAAACCAAACGAAAACAAAACAAAATACCACTTATCTCCATATATCATAGATCAACAGTAAAAATCAAAGAAAACAAAAGAAAGGGGAAAAAAATAGCTCAACAGAACTGCACCATTGAAGGAGTTATTTTTGTAGAGGTCTTTGTTTTCAAGAAAGTCCCCTGGTCTAGCACAGGTTATTTGTTTGTTTGGTTTTTTTGTTTGTTTGTTTGTTTGGCTAAATCCAGGTATTCAGCATAAGGCAAAGGAAGCTGCAGCAGTGGGGAAGAGAACCTTGCTCTGGCCCTTAAAAGCCATTTGCCTTTCCTATACATCCATTGCTTGGAGATCTCTGTGTGGTATACATCCTTTTTCAAGGTTGGATATAGTCTCTCCCATTCTTCTCCATGAGTGACTTACTACATATGTATGCTGCATCTGGTTTTTTGGCAACTGGACCAATAAAGTTGGGTATCAATAAATGTCTGCAAAATCACATACAAATCTTTGTCTAAAACCATTCATGCACTTTCATTAGGACAGGGGTGGGGAGCCTGTGGCCTCTAAGTTCTCAAAGTGTGGCCCTCTGACTGAATCCAAACTTCACAGAACAAATCTCTTTAATAAAAGGATTTATTCTGTAAAGCTTGTACTCAGTTAATAGGCCACACCCAAGGACCTAGAAGTCCACATGTGGCCTCAAGGCCCCAAGTTCCCCACCCCTGCATTAGAAATTTGACCTTCCGTTTAGGTCCTAGCATTTATTTTAGTGGAACACTTAGACATCAACTTGACCATTCATGGCTATCAGGGATGTCACAAAAACCCAGGAATTCCAAAGGGCAAAGCTCCTTATCCATCTATGTAAAAGAGAGAGAGAGAGAGAGAGAGAGAGAGAGAGAGAGAGAGAGAGAGAGAAAAAAAGAGAGAGAGAGAGACTTTATAGAGATGAGAAAGTGTATGGATTAGTAGGTTTTTTTTCTTTTTCTTTAAGATATCTATTTCCATTTCTATCTCTATGTCCAGGTGGCACAGCATGCAGAGTGTGCTAGAGATGGAATCAGTAAGACCTGAGTTCAAATACAGCCTCCATCATTTATTAGCTTCGTGATCTTAGGCTAGATACTACTTTCAGTGATAAATAAGGGCATATAAAAGCTCTTAAGGAAACATCTGATATATTACAAGTATGCAATGAATACAGACAGGATCAGAAGAGATCTCAAATGTCATGTAGTACCACCCTTAGCCATAGCATGAATTTCATTCCAAAAAGTAGCATAGAGGTAATGCCCCATCTTGTATTTGAAGATGTCTTATAATAAGGAATTCTGTCTATTGCTCAGCGTAATTTTAGTTTTTGGTAATTATAATATTTCATTCATATAAATAGAACATCATCTTACAGCTCCCAAAAGACAGAGCTTTTCTTTGAGGTTGGTTTATGTAAACAATCATCATTGCTCTTATATGATAATTTAAAATGTCAATACAATACTTAGTACATTAGACACTCTAGAAATAGATTGGCCTTGACCTTGAAAGATTTAAGTTACACAAAGTTATTCATGTAGATAGAAAACAGACCAGATGGCATGGGAACACTTTCCAATTGATAGTTAGGACTGTGGAAAAGGTTCTAGTTCTTGAGGTTAATTATATTCATATTTACATAGCATCTGCTATGAGTGTTTAGAAATGGATTTGCCAAATTGCTTTGAGTTTTAGAATTTTGTAAGTTGTTCTACAGCATTTTTTTTTTCTTAATGAACTTTAAGTATTACTATGGCTAGGGCAAATAGATTTTCCAATTCGAACAAGCAATGGACCTGCATTCAAATTCCATCTCTTCCACTAGTAGTTAAGAATCTTTTAAAATAACTGACTTTATTTTGGATTGTTTTTCTTGTTAAAAATGCTATTAGTGAAGGCCTTTTCTTTATCCTTCACAAATGAAGAGATTGATGATAATCAGGATGTAGAATCTGAGAATATTGTTGTTCTATGTATTTAAAAATATATTTGCATTTTCTGTATGCTTTGAGGTTCAAAAATGAGAAAATGCCTCCACTCCTTTATAAATACAATCTATGTGAGAAATAGTTTGACTGACAGAGTCAGCTTGAAAGTTTGTGGTCCTAATGCATTAATTGACCTTAGCTGGAGAGCCTAGCAGAGGGCTGGGGGATTGATGTTCACCATGGTGCCCAAGATAAATGCTTATTTTAATTGGATAAAGGAATCATTGAGGAGGTGCTTTCTTCCCACCATTTTCTTTGTTTTGGGTTTTTAGTTGAGTTTGAACTACTTCAGACAGAGGAACTCAAGAGTTAGCTAGATTGGTTGTAGTTCTGGCTGAAGAGGGAAGCAAGAGATGCCTGGGGCTCCTGGTCTCATTAGTAAAAGGGAAACCTGTGAAGCCTGATTCTGAAGGGCACCTGAGGGGTTCTTACAACAAAGTTTCAGTGGTTTGGCCTGCAGACATGCAATAAAGGCTGACTTTCAACTCTGGAAAGTAGAGCCATTCAAGAGGGGTTGGGCCAGGGGCAAAATCACACTAATTGTCCTTCCCCCTCAAAATTTGGATAAAGGTGAAATCAGGTTAAGAGCTGCCTTGAAAGAAAAAATGTCTCAAAGAAGAATTTCAGAATTAGGAAACCTGAGAGATCAAGCCTTCCTAAAACATGAATTTCTTATTCAGTATCCCCTCTTACTGGAGATGTATATGGAAGGGAGAATAAGTAGGGAATTCTCACCTAATTTGCTTTGATGACGCAAGGTAGGAGCAAGGTGTGATTATGAATTTAGTATATAGTGACATAAACTTGAGGTGTGTCTTGTTCCCCTATATCTGTCTCTAAGCCACTGTGTAAGTTACCAGTTACATGAACAACAAAATTCCTCCAAACACAGGACATAAAAGGGTAAAGACTTCAAATGATACTGTCAAATTGTGACTGTATAGAAGAAGGCAAAAAGCTAAAACTGGAGGTTTGATTTAAAAGAGAACAAGCAACTGGTAACTGTGGTTAAGCTTTGTTGTTTAGAGGGAACTATAAGAGGCTATTTTTTTTTTTCTGGCTGGATTTTTGAAATCTATAGTATAGATGATTATTTAAAAAGGTACTTTCATATAGACTTTCCTTATTTTGTTAATGAAAAATACTCCAATGGATGGAGTGTGGCTTGTCTGGTTTCAGGCTTTAGGCATGGCCATTGTTATTAATCTACTAAGCATTACCATTGGGTAGTAATTACCCTTAATCATAGACAATCGAAAATAATTACTCTGTAGAGGTCATGTTTCATCAATTCAATCTAACTTAAACGTTGGAGATATCATAAAGAGAGAATAATCTTATAAATCTTATCAAAGCTTACCAAAATACATGATTTCAACATTTTGTTCATTCTCTCACTATTAAAATTGTTTTAAGACTTAGAAGATGATATTCATGAATTATCACGTCTCTGCTTGCTTTCCCCTAACCCCAAATATTCTATTTAATTTATTTAGAATTTTATTTTTTATTTATTTATTTAGAATTTATTATTTATTTAGAATTTATTTAGAATTATTATTTAT
Organism: Phalanger gymnotis; assembly: GCA_028646595.1. NCBI lineage: Eukaryota > Metazoa > Chordata > Mammalia > Diprotodontia > Phalangeridae > Phalanger > Phalanger gymnotis. Next base: position 82,926,197 of record CM053626.1, read on the forward strand.
TTAGAATTTATTTAATTTATTTAGAATATAAATATATTCTATATTATAAATATCTATTCATGGATATTAGATCTATAAACTTAGACATAGATGGAACAGGACCCAATATTAAAGCTTTTTCTATCTTGCTAAGAACTGAGAGATTTTATGTAAGTGGTGTGGTCATCAAAACCCAAGGCCAGCTTCATATCATGACATGCCACTGAAATAGGGCACAGATAGTTGTGATGATTTGCGTGTGTGGTAGGTGTGACAGGTCCAGGTACTGGTGCTTCTATAGTTGTAGTGACCTTCCCCTGCTCTCTACTGTTATGGAAAGCAGCAGGCTATTAATTAACCAACTGAACAGGGTGGAGCATGTCCAACACAAGGAGGTGAGAGTGTGTGTGAGTAATTTTCTTTCTGACCCTAGTGTGGCAGCTGGCCCCCAAGTTTGATAGAGGTGTCAAGATAGGATTTGGAATATACACAAAAAATTCGCAAAAATGCAAAGCCACTCATCTCTATGCTTCAGGCCCTAATTCCATAGGTCAATTGCTCCCTCTTTGGGTGAACTCCTGTCCCCATGAATAGGATTTGGCAATTCACTCTTTATTTTATATATATATATATATATATAATTTCCCAACTACATGTAAAAAATTTTGACAATTATTTAAAAAAAATTTTGAATTCCAAATTATCTCCCCTTCTTGCCTCTCCCCTCTCCCTGAGAAGGTGAGAATTCGATATTGATTATATATGTGAAGTAATGCAAAACATTTCCATATTAGCCGTGTTGTGAAAGAAAACACAGATTAAAAAAAGAAAAATAAGGAAAGATAAAAAGGGAATGTCTCAATATGCAATCAGATTTCATTACTTCTCTCTCTCTGGAGGTAGATTGCATTTTTCATGAGTCATTTGAAATTGTCTTGAATCATTGTCTTGATAAGAGTAACTAAGTCTTTGCAGATGATCATCTTTAAAATATTGCTGTTACTATGTACCCTGTTCTCCCAGTTTTTCTTACTTCACTTTGCATGAGTTCATGTATGTCTTCTCAGTTTTTTTTTTCCTGAAACTATCCTATTTGTCATTTCTTATATCACAATAGTATTCCATCATAATTGTGTAACATAACTTGCTCAGCCAATTGTTGGGCATCCCCTCAGTTTCCATTGCTTTGCCACCACAAAAAAAGCTGCTATAAATTTGTGTGTGTGTGTGTGTGTGCAAGAAGTTCCTTTTCCCTTTTCTTTGATCTCTTTGAATTCAGACACTGTAATGGTATTGCTGAGTCAAAGGGTATACTCAGTTTTATGGCTCTTTGGTATAGTTACACATTGTTCTCCAGAATGCTTAGATTACTTCACAACTCCACCAAAAGTGGATCAGTCTCCCATTTTTTCCACATGCCCTCCAACATACATCATTTTTCATTTCTGTCGTGTTGGCCAATCTGATAGTTGTGAGGTGGTATCTCAGAGTTGTTTCAATCTAAACTTCTCTTATCAGTAGTGATTTAGAGCATTTTTTCATATGATTATTGAGAACTTTGATTTCTTCTTCTGAAACTGCCTTTTCATATCCTCTGACCATTTATCAATTGGGGAATGCCTCTAATTTTTAGAAATTTATCTCAGTTTCCTATATGTTTGAGAAATGAGGCCTTAATCAGAAAAACATGCTATAAAAATACCACTTTCCTTTTTTTCCTAATTTTAGAATTATTAGTTTTGTTTTTGCAAAAGCATTTTAACTGGCAACTCACTCAACATTAATGTGGCTCATTGAGACATAGAGAATTATTTCAAAGAAACTATAGAAATCTTTTGAGTTGACGGTCAAAGAAGAAGTAGAGTTCTATAGTTTTGGAGAGCCTTACCTTTGCGACAGCAATTGTCCTGAATCAACAGTGGAAATGGTGGAGAAGCACAGCCCTATTTAGTAGAGCTTGCTCTGCTAGAGGTTTTGTTAGTTACCAGTCTTGCTTTGATCTATGCTTGGGCACAATACAGAACCTAGACTCTCTGCTCTGCCTCTTCATCAACTTCACAATTCTCTAGCTCTCTTTGGGCACTACATCCTCCAGTATACCCGATCTCAACAGGCTTATCATTCAGAAGTATCTCTGCTCCCACCTGAAGCCTAGAGTTCAGCTGCTTGCAATGAAGAGAGTGGAAGGCTTCACTGGGGACATCTCTAACCCAATGAAGCCTCAGAAACTGCCTAGGGCCAGAGTAAAAGACCTCTCACGTACAATGGAAATCGAACCTTCTTCCCACTTTTCATGTTACTTCAGTTTGGGTGGATTGTTAACTGTTTTTTCTTGTATTCCATAAATATGTACATCCTAGTTTTCCCATTGACTTATAACAGGATATCAGACGAACTACGTTTTCCTTTTCTTTCCTAGGATCTTCATAAAGTGAAAGGAATGATGTTTAAAATCTTACTTGTATCTTCCCTAATTAGAAACGTGATCATAGAATGTTTTAGGCACTATGAGAGGGTTCAACACTTAAGTGATTTACTGTATTTGTCGTATAAGTTTCTCAGAGTTGGAGCTGGCTGCATTATTAATGTTGATCTATGGTTGCAAGTTAGGAGAGGGCATTTTGTCACTTTGTGTGGTACTTGATGCTGACACACAGAATGATATAAATTGAGTGTGTGTGTGAGTGTTTTAGTCCTTACCAATGATTTTTACAATTATATGGAACACATGCTTTGGGAACTCCATCCACTAAGATAGGTAAGCAACTCATCTGTCACTTAAAATGTTGCATGTGACCACTCCGTATGTGTGCGTCTATAGTCTTGTTTATAAATATATACATATATTCATACTTTGGGAAGATGAGACAAGTCTATTGGCTTTAATGGTCTCATCTTCCTGGAGAAAACCTCCAGACTCTCAGTGTGACCAACATCATATAAGAACTAATCATTGACCAATTAAGTCTTACATTACCCAAATTGACTTGGCATTGTGTGTGTGTGTGTGTGTGTGTATTTGTAAGATGTTGGCCAGACTGATGGCCTGAGGGTTTTCTCCAGTAAGCCAGGAGGTACTGGTCACAATTCCAATGGCAGGACAATTGTTAAGAAGGATGAGAGATGAGTCATGGAGCAGAATGCTGACAAGTTTTATGTAGAATACATTGTCCCACTACAGGTTGTCAGAGGCACCACTTATTACCATTAAGGAGATTCCAGTTGAAGCAGGGGTTCATGAGATCAGACCATTAAAGCCATAAACTTGTCCCATCTTCCCAAAGTATGAATGTATGTATATATGTTTAAACAAATTTACACACACATACACACACAACCTTTAACCATCTCATGCAAATTAAGTGACAGATGAGTTGCTTATCTATTCAGTAGATGGAATTGATACTACCCAGGATTCTCTGAAATCATATCTTTTATCATTACTTACTGCACAATAATACTCCCTTATATTTATATGCCATAATCTCTTCAGCTATTCCTTGTTTGTCTAAGGAACTCCTTTAGATCTCATTTCTGTTCTTTTATTTCCTTTTGCCCATTCTACTTCACTATGATATTTTCTGGATTTTTGTGGGGTTGGAAGGAAGAGCTCCTTTCAGGAAGCAATAAATGGATTCTTACTAATTTCTCTTTGCCCCCTGTTTCTAATAGGTCTAGGTAGTATTCCAATACCTAAGATTTTTTTAAATACTGGTTTTGAAAGGGAAATAATTCTTAAATTATCTTTATTGAATGTTTTCTTTATCTTTTATTTTGTTACCTTTGATTTTTCTGTTTTTTGATTCTGTTCTTTTTTTTTTCTTTTTAGTCTTTGTTCTAGTTATCAATGATTCCATTTCTTGATAAAAATGAACACTTTCTCTTTTAAGTGAATTCTCAATTCAATCATTTCCTCAAGGTCTTTTATTTTTATATAAATTCATTCATCAATCCATTTATTCCTTTTATTCATTTGTCTATTTCTTCTATCTATCCTTTTATTCATTTATGTAGTCATTCATTCATTATTTACCTATATATTTGTTTATTTATGTCTCTGCCTCATTTTTTCCAGATATTCATGTAGCCTTTCTGGAAAATCCCCCACCCCCATTCCCTTTTATTCTCTGCTTGTAACTGAGATAAAGTTAAATTTACAATGAATTTTGTTATTGGTTATTATCTGATTTATTTATCTCTTTAGCTTTAGTTCTCTATGCTATCCTTTTGGGTTCTTTGGCCCTGCTTCATCTCACCGTAGGTCCTTCAATTATTTCAATGATGTCTACTTCTTGATGTTAACACCCTTCCCTACTTGGAAGATTACTAGATCTTTAGTAATTTCTCTGATGTCTCAGAAGAGAGTATTAGGAACTAGAGAGGTCCTGGACTAGGGCTATCATATACTGAGCATTGTAGCATCATGTTGGTTGTCACCAAGCAGCTTGCTTTTGATTTCCATTCTCCTGGGGATCCAAGGTCACCACTCAGGGTTTTTTTTTTAACTACTCTGGGGCTTTTTTTATGGGAAACCTTTTCCTATATTTAATATCCTCCCTTCCTGGATACTCATTCTGTCTTTTCATGACATTAATCTCTCCAGGTTCTCCTTTAATCTGAATGTTCTCTATCTTATGCTGATTCATCCTTTACATCCTGCCTTCTAAATGTGGATCTACACCAAGGGTATACTCTGCCCCTATTCTCTGATTTCTCTAATTTCTTTTGATGGTTTCTTCAACTCCCACGAGTTCTTAATTTCCCTTCTGAACTCTAACCCAGATTATAAACTGACTTTTGGATATCTCAAACTGGATGTCCCATAGACATGTCAAACGCAAAATGTCCAAAACAGAATTACTATCTTTCTCAAAAGCTCACCTGGCTTGTGAACTTTCCTAACTTTATGGAGAACACACTATCCTCCCAGTTTCCCAGGTTCATTAGCATTGTTCTCCATTTTTTATGTTTTTTCCTCTGTCAAATTTTGCCATTTCTGGAACAACATTATGTCTCTTTTACCTCTTTACTATTTTTATACCCACTATCTTAGTTTAGGGCTTTATCACTCTTTTTGACGTATTACAATGGCTTCCTAATTTGTCTTCTTGCCTCAGATGGCTCTGGAAGAGAAAGTAAGGCTAGTGACCTTCCAC
>CM053626.1:82931831-82974948 GCA_028646595.1 Phalanger gymnotis
TTCACTGAATGGGTGTTACCTCACTCAAAGTGAAAACCTGAAAAGACCTTAACTTAAATGGGCCGGTGTCTCCCATTGCATCCTGGGCCATCTCCAGTCATCCTGATGAATATCTGGTCACTGGATCCAGATGGCTCTGGAGCAGAAAGTGAGGCTGGTGACCTTGCACAGCCCTCCCTCACTCTAATAAAAGTCAACTGCAAGTCATGTCATCGTATCCCTGATGTCATGGTCATTTTCGAGAACAAAGATCAAACACAATCTTGCTATTCTGAACAAATCTGCCAAACAGATTTTTCTTGAGCACATGTGATCAAATAAGTACAATATTCAAAACATCCCAGTGGATCCTTATTGCATCTAGGTTAAAAACGTAAATTTCTCTGTTCACTTTTTTTTTAATGCAGTCTGGCCCCAATTTATCTTAGAAGCCTCACTAAGTATTATTCCCTAATTTGTACTCTAAATTCTAGCCAAAATGTACATCTTGCTATACCTAACACAACACTCAACCTCCTGTTTTCTTGCATCACCAATATAGGTTAGAAAAAAATGTATATTCCTAATTTTTAAATATAGGAATTTATCTTTTTTTTAATAAAACATTTATGTTTCTGTCACATGCAAATAAATACAGGAGGGTTAACACTTTAACTCAAATATTACCTTTTATGCAGTTTCAGTAAATACTTATGTTTTCCCACCATAAACTCCTGAAACCATACTAGAGTTTCCATCTGCAAGCCATTATGTCATTTATACTTTAGTAAATCCTGAGGCTGTAACACAAGTAAATGAAGAAGGACCTGAAAGTTTTCAAAGGTAGAAAGAGGCCTCAAAGGAATACATCTTTGACACCATCAGGTATCTGATTTTATTTTTTTAGTCACCCTGATTGAATAGGGGAATAAGAAAGGGTAGAGAGTCAGGGAGGAATCTGAAACTTCAAATTTGAGTGCCTGAAAGAAAAATAATCCCATAGACTGGAATAGTAAGTTGGGGTGGGCAGGTTTTATGGAAAAAATGTCTAGTTTTGGACATTTTGAGTTTTGTGGTGCCACTGAGTCATCAAAGTGCACTTATCCAGCAAACGGTTAAGATCAAAATGGAACAAAAAGATTTGAAAGTCAGCTGATTTTGAACATTTTTTGGACTCTTCCAAAAACAATTTTCTTTACCCTATTGTAGTTAGATAGTGATCAACAGCATGGAGGGGGATAATTAAATGCATTTTTTTCTTGTTGGATTGGATGCCAGGAATAGGATTAGTTAGTTTGACAACAGAGTTTGGGGTTATTGGGAGAAATGGATAAGAAGATGGCAGTCAGTTTATACTTTCCCCTAAAGTAGTATTTTGAATCACTGCCTTTTCTGATTTCTGTCCTTGTAACTTGACCTTGCTCCTGGGGTTCCTACTGGTTGAAGAACCTCTGACTCATATCTATATTTTCTCTTGAAGATTCAAATTACTGATAATTACTGCATATATATTCATACAGTATTTTATGATGGCTACAAAGTATTTTGTGTACATCACTTTATTTGATCACCTCAGAAATGAGTAGTGATATGCTCATTTCACAAATAAACAAGCTGAGAATAAGGTAAGGATTTTGTCCCAGATAGATAATCATAATGTATGTGCCACATTGTAAATACTCAATAAACTCTTAGGAATGCAATCAAATGGGTCACATAGCTATTAACTATAGGAGCCATAACTTGAACCCAAGTCTTTGCAGTGCAAGTATATGATTCTTCCTACCACACTATCTTAAGTTGCCAAATTTTTGTACTTGTATTCAAGAATACAAATTTATCCTCATATTTGGGTTTGAAATTTTGATTTCTATCTTAGATACAAACTTCATACAAACAGATACAAATATATACATTCGTGAGTGTGTGTGTGTGTGTGTGTGTGTGTGTGTGTGTATGTGTGTAGATGTATGGGTATATAATTGTTATGCTGAGGTTGGATTATCACCAGGATTATTTTCTTTAGTGTAGTCCTACCATTCCAGACCACCTAGCAGCCTTAGCTCATGCTGAATTCAGCGGCTCAGCAACTAAGTGGTACAAGCCACAGGGAGCACATTATACCAATTTTCCACAGTCTGCACTGCCTACCCATTTGCTTAAAAGTGCAATTCAAGATGTTGACTTTAGTCTATAAAGCTCTAAGTGGCTTGGGCCCTGGTTACCTTAGAAATCCCTTCTCTCCCTGTGCACTGTCATGACAATTGAAAGCAATCACTGAGCTCCTGCTGATAGTTCCTAGATTTCCAGCATATGGAACTTTATTTAAAATAGGGAGGGATACTTCACATTGTCATCCCTTGCCTAAGATTTTCTGGCCCGCCATGATCCAGTAGCATCCCACTGTGCTGATCTTCTAGGCCTTTTTAAGTCATACAGATTTAAAAAATTTTTCCCTAGTAACAGTGTTCTGTGTCTTATCTAGTGTTTTATTTTCATTTTTATCATCAGAACAATTTTCATTAAAGGTACCATTTAAATTTACTTTTAGATAACATCTTCATTAATTATGATAAAATTAGTAAAACATTAAGAGAAAAGTCACTATTTTTCTGCTACATAAGGAACTATGATTTAGAGAAAAGTCATGAATGGAAACTTTATACAGACTCATCAAAAACTAATCACCAAGCATTGAATAAATTTTTGTAAATCTTTTGATGTATTCAAAGAAACAATATACACATTTTCCTGTCCTATTAACAATGACCTATTTTAATGAGAATATAATTATGTGAATGATACTCATATAACTAAATATACTTTCTGTCAAACATGTGTTTACATTTTCAATAATCAGTCTTTTAAGAATCAATATAAAATTTAAATTATGTGAGTGTTTTTGAAATTCAAATTTAACAACTGAGATATTCAAAGACCAAAACCTGAGTCTCTTCAACATAAATTACAGTTAAATTGCATTGATTTTCTTTTTATTTCTGTATTAATACTCAGGTCTACTGGCCATTAAGTCATTATTAGAAGAGTTTGCACCTTTACATTTGATTTTAAAGATACATAACATGCATTTTAAGCACTTTGAAACTTTTTTGTTGTTTTAAGTGGAGAATCTTGAATTTCTGTGAAAATATTTTATATGACTCAGAATCAGTTTCCTGAGATAAATATTAAAAAGTCATAGTAGTATGATTCTCCTGAACAATTAACCTCAATGACAGATCAGTTGGGGAAACCAGCCAATGTAAAGGCACTTAAAGACACGTTGACTATCCCTTTACTGTGAAGAAGGCAGAATCTTCTTATTGTAGCATTGTTTCTGTGCATTCCCTCGACACTTGCTGTTAGTTTTTAAGCATTATGTAAGAGTCCCAACCCAGTCATGTTTTTAAATCTTTCCCCATATCTCAGTTGATAATTTATAGAATTTCTCCTTTGACAATATCTCTTGAATAAACTTCCTTTCTACTCCCACTGCCTCTAAACTAGTTTCTGCCCTCAGTATCCCATGCCTAGATTACTACAACAGGATCCTAGTCATCATTGACAGACTAATTTTCCTGAACTAGTACTTTCAAAAGACTATTTCCTTTTTCAATAAATTCCAATGGCTCCCTATTGCTTACCACATTGAAAGTCTCTTCTGTCCAGATTTCATGGGCTTATATGATCCTATTCTACCCAACTTATTGAATATATAAGGGTAAAAAGTCCTGAAATGTAAGAGATCAAAGGGACCTAAGGAATAATCTAATGTAACTCATTCATTTTATACATAAGGAAATAAGGACAGAAAGAGGTCAAGGGATTTCCTCAGTATCATTCTATACTTCGAGGTCAAACCTGGAGTCAGAATCTTTCAATTGTGTTGCTTAGCAAACCTTTGGGAAACCTAAGTTTTCAGGATTTGACTTCTTATTTTTCAAGACCAATTTAAGTTCTTCCACCTGGAAACATTTCTGATTACTAAAAGTCATTCTGATCCCTCCTCTCTGGATTACTATACAAAAATAGCATCTATTGTAATTCCCATTGTAACAACATGATGTTCAGTCCATAGTGTTTAGAAAGCAATTTTCCAGTGATCAAAAGGGTGTTTTTTTTCAAATTTGTACTTGAAAAGAACTCAAGTACTTGAAGAGAACTACATGTTACAAGACTTGTCATTCTATCCTCAGTGAAGTTAATGTAGCAGTAGTGTAGATAGGTAGTTGGAGTTAGGGTATGCAAAGAAAACTAACCTCTAGTGTGAGAGCTGCCAAAATCTTTTCGAGGTGGCTTTCTACCTTTTGTGTCCACCTGATTCACTCAATTCTTACCTGTGGCTCCAAGAAACAACATAATGCACAGTGACCACACCCGATAAACTGTTTTGACAGATAGGCTAAACCAGGCTGAAGGTAAACAAGGGGTATCAAACCTATTGGTGAGTGTCTACTCCAAGCATATGAAGACTTCCTCCAGCAGAATAGGCAGATAAAAAAAAATTGTACCAATGGCCATGAAAGTGACTGAAGCAGATGCTGTGAAACACTTAGAACTTGGTTAGATATCAAAGATGCCAAGGTCATCTACTACATCCTGAGCCATTGCCAGTCATATTGACTTTTGTCTTGCTACTGGACATGAATGACTCTGGAAGAGAGAGTGAGACCAACAATTTCATGCAATTCTGTCTCACTTAAATCCAATTTATGTGTGAGTCAAAAGATATCACCCATATCATTTTACCACGTTTGCCTACCTCAAAGTCCTGATGTGAGAGGCAAATGACGAAGCATCCAGTGAGGATATGCTGGGAGCTGTAGTCACAAGCCTGTACACTAGGCCATAGTCTTCTCACTGGACTGAAGCCACAGTGGGATTCAGCAACCCCTTGGGTGTCTGAACTACCTTTTTTAACTACCACACTATTCACCTCCTGGCATGAGGAAGGGGCCAGAAAAGGCACCCTAAAGATTATCTGCTTCATCCAACCCTGGCCTATTTACTATGGCAAGCAGGGATTCCACCCTGTGGTGGAAACACACGCAAAAAATGTACAAAAACTATTGAGAAGATGATTCCACTTACACGTACATGGGATATGCACATGCTTATGGGCAACACAAAATCTAGTAGACCTGAATGATGAAAAGCTCTTGTCAGCAGATATCACATACATAAAGCAACTCTGAGTGAAATAAGGCTGGCAAATGAAGGCCAGATTACCAGCGTTGGAGCTGAGTAGACATTTTTTCAGAGTGGCTACAATGATAGGGAGCACTCTGAAACTGGGGTAAGTTTTGCCATCAAAACCAATCTAGTCAACAAGCTTATATGCTTACCAAAACATATAAGTATACTCAAGACAAAGAGATTGCCATTTGCAGGAAAGTGCCACTCGACCATTATCACTGCATATGCTCCCATCATGATGAACCCTATTGAGTTCAAAGAAAAATTTTATGGAGACCTAAAGACTCTTATCATCGATGTGCTCAAAAAGGACAAGCTTTTAATTCTGGGTGACTATAATGCCGGAGTATGCACAAACTATCAAAGGTCTCAGGGAGTCTTGGGGAGGAATTGAGTCAGAAACAGCAACAGCAGCAGTAGCTTACTGCATCTCATGACCCTCTCATCTGCAACACTGCCTTCCATTTACCTAAATGCAATAAAACTGCACTCTTGCAGCACACAATGGCTTTTAATAGACTATATCATTTAAGGAGAAGAAACATATAGGATGTGAGAGTGAAGGTGGCGCTAGACCAATCAAAGTCTTATCCTCTGCAAGCTAAACATTCCCTTTCAAACCAAACAGCGGCACCTAAGGCAAGAGGACTGCAGGAAGATTTAATGTCAGCAGATCAGAGGGCTTCTCAGAGCATGAACACATAGTTGCTAATGTGATGAAAGCTGAACCAATATACAGTAGGCAACGGAGAAGCAGAAAAGGAGCGGGAAGTTTTCAGAGATTTGGTGTAAGCACCACAGCTCCTCATCTGGGCCAGAATACCCATAAACATTTAGATTGGCTTGAGGAAAAAATGATGGGGAAATTTAGAAGCTGCTAAAAATTTTAAAAGGAGAACTCCACAGGGTTCTCCAGCTGGATAGCTTATCTATCTCTAAGAAGGCAGAATTTAACCCCATCCAAAGTAAAGTTCAAGTAAAGCTTGTAGAGATGCATGATTCTTAGCTCAGTAAGAAGGCAGAATAAATTCAATTTTATACTGATAGTAACAATCCAAAGCATTTTTATGATGCCATGAAGGCTATTTATGGGCTAAAGACCTAAGGTGCATCTCAGCTACTTACCAATAATGGAGCCGTATTGATTAGAGTTAAGGACTTGATCCTGGAGAGATGGACTAAGAACTTCCATAGTGCTCCCAACAGATCATCACCAATCAATGGTGAAGCCACTGACAATTTGCCTCAGGTTGAAGTCAATCCCTCTCTAGCTAAACTTCCAACTGAAGAAGATGTTTTGATGCTGTCAGGCTCCTCTTCTGTGGCAAAGTGGCTGGCGCTGATTCTATTCCAGGTGTCACTTACAGGGTGAGGGTGGAGTGAGGCGGGAGGGCTCCATTGCCACTACAAAAGCTAATGGAAATATCCCAGGTTATATGGCAAGAGGAGGTTATTCTCCAGGAGTTGAAGGATGTCTCCATTGTCCACCTATATAAAGGAAAGAGAAATAGGTTATCCTGTGACAAATCACAGGGAAAGGATTGTTGTCAAGATTCTCATCAGAGTCCTTCTTAATGGGCTGATCCTTGGAATGTAGTCATCTCCCTAAAAGCTAGTATACATTCAGAAAGGGCTTAGGAATGTGTGATATAGTGTTTATTGCCAGACAGCTCTAAGAGAAATGCCAGGAGCAGAACTATATGAAATTTTCATTTATCTAAATAACACCTTTGATACTATCAGTCATGAAGTCTTGTGGAAAATTATGGCAAAATTTGGTTGCACATAGAAGTTCATCAGTATTGTATGTCAATTTCATAATGACATGCTTACACAGGTTCTGTATAATAGGTAATGCTCCCATGCTTCCCAGTCACCAATGGACTAAAGCAAGCCTGTGTGCTTCCTTCCACATTTTTAGCTTGATGCTTTCAGCAATCTTATTGGATGCCTTCAATGAGGACGTAAAAAGAATCAAGGTCAACTACCACACTGACCATAAACTAATTAATTTGAAAAAGCCACATACCAAGACTAAAGCAAAGGGAGAATTGGTAAGTGAGTTTTTGTTTTAGATGATTCTGCACTCAATGCAGCCTCTGAGGCTGAGATGCAACAAAGTATCAATTCTCTGCTGCTTGTGCTACTTTCGACTTAACAATTAACACCAAGAAAACAGAGGATCTTCACCAGGTGACACCAAACCACCATCCATACACGGAACCATCAGTTACTGCAAATAGAAAAATTTTGAATGCTGTTGATAAGTTCACTTACCTTGGCAGTATACTTTCCAGGGATGTGCTCATAGATGATAAGGTTGACACACACATTTCTAGAGTTAGCTCAGTGTTTGAGAGGCCGCAAAGGTAAGTGTGAGAGAAGAGTTATTAGACTGCCTACCAAACTTAAGGTCTACAGAGCCATTGTGCTGACCTCATTGCTGTGTGGCTGTGAAATGTGGATAGTCCACCAGTGCCATGCCAAGAAACTGAATCACTTCCATTGGATTGTCTTGGAAAGATTCTGAAAATGACCTGGCAAGATAAGGTTCCAGACACTGAGGTTCTCTTTTCAAGCTGAAATGGCAAATGTTCAAACTCTGCTGCAGAGAGAGAAACTCTACTGGTCTAGCCACATTGTTCAAATCTCAAAATACATTTGCCTAAAAGACTAGCTTATGGTGAACTCACACAAGGCACTCACATGGAGGTCAGAATGAGCAATGAAAGACACTCGCTGGGTCTCTTTAAAGAACTTTGGAATCAATTGTGAAATGTGGGAAACACGGCCACAGGACTACCCAGAACAGCATGCTCAAATCAAAAAAAGTGCCATATTTTATGAGCAAGGCAGAATTGCAGTAGCTCAAAAGAAACATGAGATGCGCAAATTTAGAGACATCTCCACTCCAAATGTTCACATGGACAATTTGTGCTTGACCTGTGGCAGAGTCTTCCAAGTTTATATTTCTCTGATTAGCTATAGTTGACACACTGTACCTTGACTCCAACATAGTGATTTCATTTTTTTCCTTTTGAGAAAAAAGAATGACAGCCAACAAATAACCCTAGTTTAAGTTCATGACCTTTCATCTGTATTATTGCAATAGTTTTCTAACTGATCTCCCTTCCTCTATTTTTTCCTCTCTCCAATCTATGTTCCATACAGTTCATATCTTTATATCACACTTCTAATCCCTTGCATTATATGCTCTAGGAGATACCAAGAGGATTTTAGAGCCCTTCATTATCTGACGTCAGCCTATATTTCAGGTAAATTCTGCATTCCTCCACTTTAGGCACTCTCTCTTTGACTCAAACTGGCCAACTATTGCTCTCTATTTGACCTGGTATTTTTGTGCTTTGGCTAATGGCAGTATCCTCAGTGTCTGGAATTCCCTCCATCCTTAGTTGTGTGCCTTAAGAATCAATATTTATTTTCGAGATAAGGAAATTAAAGCCATCTATAGTCACATGAAAAAAATGCTCTAAATCACTGTTGATTAGAGAAATGAAAATCAAAACAACTCTGAGGTAACACATCACACCTGTAAGATTGTCTAACATGACAAAACAAGAAAATGAGAAATGTTGGAGAAGATATGGGAAAATCAGAACACCAATGCATTATTGTGTAATGGTAATCAGGGTGGTGCTTTTTGCTGTTCTTCTCTTAAGTGCCTTTAATGATTCTTGCCTTTCAAGTGTAATGGCAAGCAAAATGGGATTTTTCACTATCCTTTGTGTGAGTGCTTCTCAGCACTGAGGTAATCAAGTGCCCCAGGGCCCAGAGACAGATATATAAGTTCCGAGGCTGGCATTTGACTTTTGGGGCAAACTCATGGAAGGAGTGTTTGGAGTCTGGGCAAGCTGTAACTGTTCCCCAGCTTTGCTAACCCACACCCATTGGTTCTCTGGTAACTATGAATTGTGATTTGGTCTATTTATATTGTCTCCGTCGGTATTTGCAATTTCTGTTGTATTTTGCCTTGAAGTTCAGGGTGCTGGCTTTTCCTCCTGAGCTAAGTGAATGATATTTGTATGTTGGATTAAACTGAGATCGTTAACCCCTTAAAGTTACTTTCTTTAGTAAAGCATATCAAAGAACATGTGCTAGTAGCTCTTGTTGCTGTTGCTGCGTTGTTCTTTCACCCCCACAACACCTTCTAGCTGAATTGTTGTTACATATTGATAGAGTTGTGTGCTGATCCAACCATTCTGGAGAGCAATTTAAAACTATGCCCAAAGGGCTATAAAAGTGTGTATACCCTTTGACCCTGCAATACCACTTCTAGGTGTGTATGCCAAAGAGATTGTAAAAATGGGAAAAAGACTGACGTGTACAAAAATATTTATGGCAGCTCTTTTTGTGGTGGCAAAGAATTAGAAATTGAGGGGATGCCCATCTATTGGAGAATATCTGAACCAGTTGTAGTATATGGATGTAATGGAAAACTATTGTGCTATAAGAAATGATGAGCAGGAGAACTTAAGAAAAACCAGATTTATATAAACTGATGCTGAGTGAAATGACTAGAACCAGGAGCACATTGTACACAGCAACAGCCACATTGTGAGATGACCAACTTTGATAGACAGCTCTTCTCAACAATGACAGCTCCAAAAGACTCTTAATGGAAAGTGCTATCCACATCCAGATAACCATAGAGACAACGCAAATGGAAGCATATTGTTTACTCTCTTTTTTTGTTGTTTTGTTTTATTTCTTCTTTCTTATATTTCCTCCCATTGGTTCTAATTTTTCTTTACAACATGACTATTGTGAAAATATATTTAACATAAATGTGCATGTAGAGCCTATATCAGATTGCATCCTTTCTTGGGGAGGAGGAAAAAGAGGGAGGGGGGAAAATTTAAAACTGAAAATCTTATGAAAGTCAATGTTGAAAACAGAAAATAAATAAGTTTTATACACATACACACACACACACAAACACACACACAGAATCAATGCCTTCTTTCAAGTCCCAATTCAAACTCTATCCTATAACAGGCTTTTTCTCATCTTGCTAGTTGTTAGCATCCTCTTCTTTTGAAATTACCTTGTATTTGTTTTGTCTCACTTATGATTGTTGACTTATTATTTAACCTCAATAAAAAGTAAGCTCCATGAAGGTGGGGATTACTTCTGTTTTTGTCTTTTAATCTCTAGAACTTAGCACAGTTATTTGCCACTTAGTAGGAATTTAATAAATTGTGGAATAAATGAATGACAAGAAAACACTTTAAATGGAATCAAGTCTTCACTGATGCTCTGAGAAACTGACCAAGGCTCTCATCAGGGGTATCTTTTGCAAGCAATGTCATTGGAATTAATAATTAAGTTCTTAACAGTTTGAAAATTTCCAGAAGGTATCTGCTTAAAATTACATGCTCAGGACCACCCAGATGCTATTTAGAACCACTAAAAAAATTCTAGAAATTCACTCTTTGCTCCATTCCTTCTAAGAAATTCTGGAATAGATGTGATGATGTTCAGAGTACGTTACTTAAAATTACAGAATCACTTTGCAATAGGACAATTGCAGGGATCTTCCCTAAAACACACAAGTGTCATAGGTTAATGAGTTGAATATATCTATTGAAATCATTCTTCCAATCACCTTATAGCCATAAACTGATTGTCCAAATAGTTATTTGGTTCACCACAGAAGACTTTCCTATGGAACATGGATTGTCAAACTATGGCCAGAGGGGCAAATCCTCCTGCTCCCTGATTTTGTATAAGCAGCAGGCAGATTTGGTTTTCAGGCCACAATTACTCAACCCTGCCTTGGAGGATTATTTCACTCATAAATGAAGTGACTCATTCATTTATTTCCATGTATCTACATTGTGAAAGGTTTGATAATAAATATAAATTGTTTATAAAATTTACCAATATTAATATAAATCTGTTCACATAATCTTTATAGTATTCAGTCTCAGCATCATAGAAGATGTAACACTAATTTAATCCCAAGATTTAGTTCAATGGACAGAAGTAGTTAAAATAAAAAAGTCTAAGTCAGTGATTTTATTAAAATTGGGCATTTCTAGAGTATGGAAATTAGGCTAGGCTGAAATATTAGGTATACCAGAATGCACTGAATATATTTCCCAAGATACTTTATAATGGACCCAAAGATAACTACAAAATCCACTAGATTATTACACAAATGCTTCAAGAGAGGGTGAAAATTGAGGTGTGGAGCTATCATGACTTATCCAATGTCACACAACTAGTTATTCAAGGGGTGAGATAGCACTCATATTCAGGTCTTGCTTGACTCCATGTTGATCGTTCTGTCTATTATGCTTTGTTGCCTAGGATGAATCAGTGAATATATTACTTCCAATATTTACTGTGTGATAAAATCCTGTAACAACAATGTTACTTGCAGGTACTGTGGCTGTGTAAGACCAACAACACCAGCACACAGGAGGGCTGCCAGCAAAGGTTCGTTGTTCAGCTTTTCTAAGGAAAGCAACTTAAAGGGGTTCACAATCTTACTTTAATTAAACATACATATATCATTCACTTAGTTCAGGGGGAAAAGCGAGCTCCTTGAATTTCAGAGAAAACACAAACAGAAATTACAAGCAGAAACCAAAGAAACAAAGCAAATAAACACGAATCAACAGACAGGGCTTCTAGCTGCCTGACCAAGATATTACATACACAGATACCAGAGAGAGAAGCACCAACATCTGGGTTTTTCAAAGCTAGTGGGCTCCTTAATGGCTGCCCAGAGTCTCTACACCAACATTCTTCAAATGAGTGAACCCCAAACAAAACGCTAACCTCAGAGTATGAATACACTTCCTCAGGGTCAGACCACTTCACACCTCTTGAGGGTTTCACACTTCTTGTGACCTAATTAGCAAAAGGGTGTGGGCCTTTCTACAAAGGCAAGACTCAATCAAAGGCACTTGATTGCCTTAGTGCTGAAATGCACTCCAAAACAAAAGACAGCAAAAAAGTCCCATTTTGCTTGCCTTTACAAATCCCCAAATAGCAAAATTCACTGAAAGTGAATATGGAACATAAACATGAAAGCATGGGAGGATATACAAAGACATGCTTTTGGTACAGTCAATAATGATGCATTGGTTGCCTGCATTTCATAACCATGTTGATCTGTTGTCCAATACAACCTTCATTACAACATATAGAGCCACAATACAACGGCATTTTGGTTCGTGTTAACACTTAAAGTGCATCTACCTCCAGTCCTTTATTTTAAAGATAAAATAACTGAGGCCAAGAGAGATTTAATGAATTGCCCAAGATCACACAGCTATTTATCCCCAGCAAAATCACAACTGGAACTTGATATTTTGAACATGAGGCCAAGGCTCATTTCATGAAGCTCCAGTAAAAATTATGTTGGTGTGTATTTGTGTTTGTGTATGTATCACCTACTCATCAGGGAAGGTACTTTATACTTCCATACAGCTTTCTGGAGAATTAGTGCAGCACCTTATGAAATTTCTTGATATTCTCAATTTACAAGTTCATAACTATCCCCTCTTTGAGCAGCATTCTTTATATCCTAGCACTCTTTATGAAATCCCTGATGAATTTCGAAGTACAAGGGCAGCACAAAACATATATCTTACTGTTGAAACCTCCAATGTTGCTAAAAAGTAGTCCAGAATTAGATAAATCAGAATTTTTTTTCCTAACATCATTTGTAATTTAGGGTAGATATGACTCCTGAAGTCAAGAGATGTTAAACCTCTGAGGAAAAGTGATGGTGTTTCTTACTATAATATTTTAGCAATTAGTTGTAGAATTTTTACACTCTAAGGTGGGCTAAAATCATATCTGAGCATGAAATATTCAAGAAAATCTATTCCATAGATATATACACTGTTTCTCAAAGGAATATTCTTACATAGCACTTTTCTTTTTTTATGAGTTTCTATTTGAAATTTATTATCCCCTTTGGGCTCTTAACATCTTTAGTAGGCTTAAATTTAACTTAAATATCAAATGAAAATGTGATAAATAAGGTCATATAAAAGATCTTGAGGAAACATCTGATATATTACAAGTATGTGTTTTACTATCCATATATTACTCAAATACACTCCATGATATAAAACCTTTGAAAAGCTTATCATAAAAGCCATGTTTAGAAATGATTTAATGAACAAACAGCTAAAATTTGTGTGCTATACATATTAAAAGTAACAAAGAATGAAACTATTTCCAAAGTCCTACCCTCAGTAGTAAACTGTATTTTGAATTGAACTTAATGAAAAAGTGAGTTCTTGTGGGTTTATAGTACAATATATTATTCTAGACTTTTTCCAAAGTCTGGAATCGGTTTTAGGTATTCTGAGTTTCACCAAACGTGATCAGTCAACAGTGATAGTCTCCAGAAATAATTCCCTCAGTACTACATAGAAAGAATACAAGTATCTTAATGTATTATCAGGGAACGGATAATTTCCACTTATCATTTTAGACTGTCCGTATACAGGCTATCCCAAAAGTCTTAGTGCAGTTTTAAGCTTTAGTATCTTAAAATTGCACTGACTTCTGAAATACCCCAGTATTTTTGGATTCCAATTCTGTCTCCCATTGAATTAGCTATTCCTTCCAACTTCATGTCATGAACAAAGTAAAAAAGCATAACATCCATGATTTTCTTAACTTGTGTATAAAACTGTGAACAGCAAGCAAAAATAAAAATCTCTGCATCACCCTATCAAAGACCACCCTTTACACAACCACCGATCTGTTAACCAACATTATTTGAACTCAGTCATTTGAATTCCCAACTTCCTGGATTGTTCTGTTACACTGATTACATCTTTCATCTTGTCTACTATGTTATTATAAAGGACTTTTTCCAACAGCCAGGCGTTCTCCTGATCTATTAGTCTAGAAACCATGTCCAAAAAGGAAACAAGGTTAGTCTGCATGACTTACTCTTAATGAACTCATGCTTGTTCACAGTGATTGCCTCTTCTCTAAGTGCTTACAAACTATCTCTTTAATAACGCATTTTAGGATTTCATCAGAAATCAATTTCAATTTCACTAATCTATCATTTGAAGTATCTACCTTGTTCCTGCTTATTGAAAATTTGAACATTTTCTCTTCTCCAGTCCTCTGGCCACTATCTATCACATTTTCACATCACATAGGATTATCTATCACATTTTCAAGTTCTTGAAGTAACCTGAATATAATTTATTCCAATTTGAGCTCACTCGCACAAGTTAGGTAATTTTTGATTATCTCTTCATTTATTTTGCATTTTAATACCTTCCTAATCATTTTTGTTCTTTGACTCCCTATCTAAAAGTCATTCTTTGAGAAAGAAAATAGAAGCAAAGTAAGAATTTATCTAGAAATGTATTTCAAAAAATATGACAATGGCAGCCAAATAAAGATCAGTTCAAAGTGAGATGGATTGATCAAGAAAATGCTATGGATGTAGTGTGTATATCTATAATATGTGCAGAAGTCATCCAACTGGAATAATGGTATGGTCAGTTAAGTAGGACCACTTTCATACCTCCTACATTGGTATGCCCATTTTTTCTTCAGTGTCTCTTTTACTCTCTTTAACATTAAAAAAAATTTTAAATGTGACATATTTACATAGATTTTAATTTTTTAGGATTTTAAAAATTAAGATAACTTGTCTTAGTGATTTGGGGTATATTTTATATGGTCATTGATAATGTACAGTTAAGTATTCTTTGTAAACTTGTTTATGTGCTTTGAATACTTTGTTATTGGTATGGCTCTTGATAATGTTTGTACATATATAACACACATGTAAGTGTATATTATAGAGTATACTATATTAAATTAAGTGTATTTAATAATATAAATATTAATTTTAGATATTTCTATGTATTTATACATATACACATATATAAATATACATTCCATATATATTTTGCACATCTCTTTTAGTGATATTTGATGCATGTAATTTTTTTCTACTTTACTGTGTCTCTTCTCATTATACTGATATTTATCTTATTTGTGTAAAAGTGAAGCCTTAATTGACTTGTAAAGCACTCTTTTAGGGGTTTCATATTGTTAAGAGTGGATTCTGGAGGAGTGACAGTTACTCAGGACAGAAATCCTCAGTAAAAGGGCCAGAAAGATAGAGGAATTAGCTCTCTCAACCAAACAGATTCTACCAACAACTGTGGCTATAAACATACCACCAAAATTACTAAGTATCGTTTATGTTCTATTCTGTCACTTGTGGGGTTAAAATTCCTCTCCTTAGGTATAGTTGTGAAGGTATCTCCTCCCTTTTTGTTATGCTATAACTTTTTATATTCAGGTATAAAATTTTGTTCCAAGCCTATTTTTTCCCCAAATATCTTCATTTCCCTTGCAGTTATTTTCAAAATGCTGTTAATTTCTCCACTAAGTTATAATCTTAGGTTTACAAAACACTGGGATGCCATTGGAACTCTTAAATATGTCTACTGCACTTGCTCCCAGTTATGTCAGTGCTAATGTCCTGTGGGGAACATCTGGAGGCTTGAGCTGGTTCAGAAAAGCATCAGACTTAGCCCATAGATACATGAGTCACAAGGATTATTTTCCAATGGTATCCTGGAATCTGATAGATTACTGGTTAGCTGCCTTGTGTCGATTTAATACTAAGTTTTTGTTTTACAAAGCTCTCCTATCTCTTAAATGACATATGTTTATAATCCATACTTAGTTAAAGTTGCTTTGGTTAGATAGGTAGATTGTCAATTTTTCTTATAAACTGTCTCTATTCTTAGAGCTGTTTCAGCTAATTCAGATAGCACATGTGATCTCCAGATTTAGACTTAATTGACTTAGATGTAAGGAGTTTTAGTGGAGGATTTTAAAATAAGGCCATGCAGAACCTCAATTTAGGATAGTTCAAGATAAGGAAAAATGTGTGTTTTCCACAATAGGATGGGTAATCCTCTTGGAATTATCATATTTATAGAAATCTAGCTTGCTGTTATTCTTCAATCAGGATGATATTTGAATCTACTTGCTGAGGTGTTCTAACACGTTTATGATAATTTTTTTTTAAAAAAAATACATGAGGGAAATGTCTTATTTCAATAATAGAAGGAAAATCAAGCATACTTATACAATGTCCTATTTTCCATTTTCCTTCGAAGATGTACTAAGTTTGGTTGGTTTGTGCAAAAAGCAGGAAAGAAATAGGTACGTGACTGATGGAAATAGATCATTGGGGTAATTTCCTATTTAAGTATCTGCTACACTGATGTTCTCACTACTTTGAGAAAGAAGCACTTCAGTTTTTTTCAGAATACATTAGAAAACATACCAGATGTGCACTAAAAATATTTTGTACTCTGGAAAGGTAAAGTTTTATTCCACTCAGATTCTGTTCAGGCTCCTGAAAGGCACTTTGAACTAAATGAAGCTCAGTCAATGTGCTGCACATGATTAAAAGGATAAGCAGAGTCATTAACTAAACTGACTAATGGACTACAGAGTCCTAAAACTCCCAAATGCCATCATGATGAAACGGAGGCATTTACTTATTAATTTTCCTGCATAGATCTTATTTTGGTAGCAAGGGACTGGATTCATTACAACTTCTTAGACAGGGTAGTTGTCGTCAGCATGCAGTGATATTGCTTACCTTATCACAGGAAGAGGCCCTCATTTGCATGCTCCCAATATAATTTCAGGCAATATGTTTTTATCTGTCCTGTTTTAGAGGCTATGATTACACTGAGACTTGTGAGTAGTCAACACAGGATGGCCAGTTCGACTCTCTGCTTTAGTACACCTGATTCATTAAGTTGGGTGATGACCAATTAAGCAAAAATTCGGGGCACAATCTCCATGATCTAGAGGATCTTGTTTGTAAGAACAAAAAGGAGTTCATGAAAGTGTCTGTCCTGTTTTAAGAGATCACTCCCTTTGAAAGTTTTAGCACAAATTTTAGTGGAGTTGATTGTTCAAGTATTGCTTTGAGTCACCCTTCTTATCTATTAAATCAACGGAGTAATAATAAATCACACATAAATGATTAAATATATTTAAAAAAACAATCCTTGTGAAATTAAGAAAAATATCTGAAGGCATGGCTAAAGAAAACAAAGGTAGTTGCAAAAATTAGTAGGTCATTGGTGAGGTCAAAAGCTGCTGTAGCACTGCTGCTGATTGAAGATGCTGCAGGCTAGACGTCTTTTGACACTATTGAGAGGACAAGAAGTGCTGGATGCTGAATAAGGAAGTCAGAATATAAAACAGATGAAAGTGAGGTAAGCATTAACAAGTCCCTTGGGATTTTTATAAATAGAACAATGGTGACCTGGTTCATAAAATGAATCAAGAGCTACTAGGAATAGCAATTTGAGCCTGAGATTAATGAGTATGGGTGCAAACTTAAAGTCAGTTGACATATTTGGAAAGTTGCTACTTAGAAGAAAGCTTTTTTGTTATCAAAGGAAAAAGATATAGTCAACTTTCGATAGTACTTGCTAGTGGAGGAGAGGAATAGTATGAATGAAATGAAATACATGTATAACCTCAGCCACACATTAGTCAGTGATATACACTATTCACACAACTTTAGGTTTTACCAAGCACAGTGGGTAAGAGCACTTATCAGGAAGATTCAAGTTTAAATCTCAACCTCAAACACTTAAGAGTTGTATGAACCTGATATAGTCACTTGATATCTCTCAGCCTTTGTTTCCTCATCTGCGAAATGGGAAAACAGAACCTTCCCTAAAGTGCTATATAAATAATGCTAACTAGAATTAAGGAATTAAATAGTGTGATGTGACAGTCAACAAACTAATGTGAGATTAAGCTACATTAATAAGAGTCTAATATGTAGAAAGAAAATAAATAGTAATGCTTCTGTACCTTGTCCTATTTCAAACTACAGTATATCTTCAAACGGTATTATGTCTTGTTTGTTATGGACACTGAAGGACAATGAATAGCTCATGTGTGTTTGGAAAAGCAAAACAAGAATGATACAGTACTTGAATTTATGAAGATTAGTGGAAGGAACTGGGGATGTTCAGTTTAGAGAACAAAAGACAAGTAGCACACGGCTTTTGTACTCACATACTCACAGGGCTCTTATTTGAAAGAAGGATTCAAATTGTTCCTGAGGCTGCAGAAATTGAATGACCAAGGGGTGGTAGTTATAGGGAGGTGGACATCAGCTCAATATAAAAACCATTAGAATATTTCTAAATGGACTGCCTTAAAAATAGCAAGTGCTCAGTCCCTTCAGATATTAAATCAGTGATTGAGAAAATTATAAATGTAGTTGATGTTTCAGGCAAGGGGTTCCACTGAAAAACCACTGACTCAGGGGTTACGTGATTCTGAGTATTGACATCAATCATTTATGTTTCTCCATTCTCTTCTAACTGCTACTATCTGGTGGTGGTGCTAATGAGACAAACCACAAATTGAAGAAAAACTATTTTTTAAGAAAAAAGTTTTAGTTCCATTTGGAAAGGATGAGGCATAAGGCCATGCTTTTCTGACTAATTAGTGAATAAGTGCTGGTAGAGAAAGTAGAGAATTTATTTTTACAGTAACATGAGATAAGAAAGCTTAATTTTAACTGATAAAAATGAGAGCGTATTCTTGTGATTCTTAGTATTTGCATGTTTTTCCCTCATTTCCCACCTGGCTGCATTCCTCTGGATTTTTCCACCATGTCCTCAGGAACCTCATTATCCTGCAATGTATGTATGATGAGACTAACTCTGAGGAACTACCACTACTTCCCATATTCAAAGTGTTATTTTGGGGTCTTCAATTTTCTATGTTTTGGCCTGAGTCACCATAAAGGTAAGTTCTCTGCCAGAATATATGAAAGAAAAATAGTATGCTAAAAGCCAAGTTAAAAAGGCATTTAATTAAGATAGAATAAGTATTCATTCAAATGACAAGCAATGGAATCAAGTATTAGATATTATTTAGAAAAAAAGGTTCTTAAC
Organism: Phalanger gymnotis; assembly: GCA_028646595.1. Lineage (NCBI taxonomy): Eukaryota > Metazoa > Chordata > Mammalia > Diprotodontia > Phalangeridae > Phalanger > Phalanger gymnotis. The sequence goes on from CM053626.1 coordinate 82,950,989, forward strand.
ATGAGGTCTGGACCCATGGGGATCTATAAACTTGGACAGAAAAAAATACATCTTTATTTCAATATAATCAATTTCCTTTTTAATCCTATGTATTTTATTTTATACATTCAGAGAAGGGCTCTAGAGGCTTCATCATGCTGCCAAAAGGGTCCATCAAACAAAAACAAAACAAAAAACTCTGCTCTAGACCCATATAAAAAAGTTTTATACTTCCATGATAATGATTCTCAAGCACTTCTTTATTCCCTCTGTCCCACAACATAGAAGGAAAAAGACAGACTGAAACAGCTCAGACTCACAAGAGTGATAGTTGAAACTTAAGAGTCTGATGCCATGTCTTGAGTTTTGTTTTGTTACTTGTTTTTGTTTTTTCCACTCCAGTCTCAGGGTGGCAGGCTAGAGCAATACTGATGCTTTCAGACAGGTTTCTCTATTGCTGCGGCTTTGTAATAAGCATATCTTGGCTAGTCTGCATCACATGATCTAAACCTATGTTTTTCAAGGCTCTCCAGGCCCAGTGCTGGCTTCCCCAACTACTGGTTCTGAGGGCTATTGTAATGCTTAGCTCTGATTTCGTCTCCCTTCTCAGAGGAGTTTGAACCACCTGCTTACTAATTATTGTTACATGCATTTATTCTGCCTGTCTTCCAGCTCTACATTTCCAGCTCTCCCAAGTTACACGGGGTATATATACGGGTATGATCTTCTTCCCAATCCATTTCAGCATGATAAATTTATGTATTCAGCTGTTAGGGCATCCTGGGATTTTTGTGTCCAAAAGCTTTCTCCAATGAAGAGAAGCTCTGTCCATATGAAGCTTCACTGGAGTGGATCCATTAAAAGATTGAAGCAATCTCCACCTGTACATATACACATACATACATATGTACATATACAGTGAGTGAGAGAGAGAGAGAGAGAGAGAGAGAGAAAGAGAGAGAAAGAGAGGTGGGGGATGTATTTGTGGTTAATTTACCAAATGATATCAAACCTGCAAGGAAAATGTAGCATTTTAAAGTTCTAATTTATTTCATTTTAAAATATATAAAAATTGCTAAGATATAGGATATTTGCATGCAGAATTCAGAGTCTCATAGATAGCAATTTTATATCAATTTAAAGAGGACCCTGCCATAATTCACTTTTAAATTAGACCATTAATCATTATGTAAAAATATACTCAGCACTTATCAACTGGTTCTCCAAAACTTCTTCTAAGAAACAAAATATAAATTCCCATGAGTAGTAGTCTCATTTTAGAGCTTAGGAAATGGAAAAAATATGACTTTAAGTTCCAGTGATCACCAAATAAAAGGCTAGAAATCTGTCCTCAGAGACAAGAAGATCCAGCTTCATGTCCTGCTTAGGTTACATCCTGGCTATGTAACCCTTGGCAAGTCTCTTAGCCTCTCAAACAACTCTCCAAGAGTATGTTACTAAGACGACAATCTACATTACTAGAGTGAGTTACTCACCTGAGATGTCTCTAAAACAGTGAATCCCAAGTTGAACCCTTATGCGTAGAGAATGGAAACAGGCATTATTCGACTGAAGAGGTTTGGGAAGAAGGGGAGGGAGGTTGTTTCTTATTCAGTCTCTTGATCAGAATTGTCTAACTACAGATCCAGTTTGTTTCCAAATGTGAAAGTAACTTCATTCACATTTGGGAGAAATTTAAAATGACTTAAGGAAACATAGATAAAAGGAACCAGAAGTTCCCTTTTTGTGAAAAATGGTTTTCTCTTATTCATTTTAAATTCATCTGTGATTAATTTTATCTTTTACTATGAGCTTGTAATGTAGCACTCCATAAAATGAAGGTGCAGATAGATGAGTTTTGGTTATGTACTTTATAATCTAACATTCCTAGGGCGTTTATAGTAAAGAAACCATTTATTGATTTAAAAATTAGTGTATTTTTCATTGTAACATTCGATAGGGCTAAATCTCTTTTCGTTAAGCAGTTTTTTTTTTGAGTAGAAAAGATTTATGCCAGGATGAAAATAAATTTCTAAACTACATTTTGCCTCAGAAATTTACTAAAATGGCAGCTACTAATGTTAGAACAAGAAAATGAAATGGAAAAGGTGAAACTGTAATCCTTGATTCAATTTTTCTATGTGAATACTGCACAGTAGTACATTATGCTTCTTGAAACCATGCTCATATATCATGACACTGCTGAATAATTTGGCTTATTTACTATTTTTTAAATAGTCATTCAGTGTACTGAGTTGACATTTTATTTCCCAAGCTACTTCAACATGGTGTGTGATTTTTACATCAATCCGCAGTAAGCAGAAGTTATTTTCCGTAGAAAACAACAACAAATATAATTGACAAATTGTATTTGCTTGTGGAAACATAGTGCATTATTTTCTAATAATGAGGCAAATAACACATCACCACTGATCAAAGTCCACAAACAAGAAAAGAGCTGGTGAAGTAGATTTGTTCTAAGTCAAGCTGATAATTGTCAGGGCACAAGAGGAACTGAGCTTTGTTATAATAAGACATAGAATGGTGAAGCTCTGTTTAAGGAAGTCTGATGCATTCAGAAGAAAGGTCAGTCAGGCAGCAAAAACCAATTATTTTCCTGCAGTTGGGACCACATTGATTTCTATACCTGAGGCTGTTCAATGGGTGGGCCATGAATATATACTGAATATTTTTATCTTGCCTTACCTGCAGAATAGCTTATAGAGAACACAAACTGTCAACACACATTGTCAATGAGTATTTCTTAAAAATGAAAAAAAAGGAAGAGTCTTCTTTCCCAAAAGGACCTGTTAAAACTATAGTGTGATCATATAACAAAAGATATAAATTTTAGACTATAGGTAATTCTTATGGACCGTCTTGGGAAAAGCTTCATTTCCTTAAGGTAGTAAAAAAAAACCTCTCACTAAGAATGTAAAATGACTTTAGTTTGGACATTAAATATCATAAAACTTTATACTATTTGCATTGGAATAATTGTTTTTGCTGTCTCACAGCTTACAAGTTTGTTTAAGAAATCAAGGCAAATATAATGAGGACCTGAGTTCTAAACACAAGAAATAGATTAAAATATTCTCATGTCATCACCACTGGACCACTGTCACTATTACTATATCATTTTAATGTGTCTCCAGTATGCATGATAGAAAGCTAGATAATTAAAGAAAAATATATTGAGAAACAGGAGGAACCTAAGTCAAGTCTCATTCCATCATTTTATAAATGAACAAACTAAGGCCAATTTCTAAAACTCATACATCTAATGAACTCTTAAGAAACAAATAGGATTAAAGTCACCTTTCCTTATGTTTTAGTTTAATAATCTTTCTAATATACTACCCTTCCTCTTATATGTAGGGTTTCTCAAAAAATGCATGTACTTATACTCACATAAATAAATATGAATAATTATAGGAATAGGAAGGGTACTAGAAGTGTGATTTCATTAATATAGGTAGTTCCTAGATGAGGAAACTCTCCACTAATGAAAATTGGCACATTCTCCACAATTTATAGTGTCACAGAGAAGCTAAGTGCTTTGCCCAGGGTTATTCAGCCATTACTTGTCAAATGCAGGACTTGAACTCAAGTCTGCCAGGCACTGAGGCCAGCTTGCAAGCCATTATATCATCTATACATAGCTATCTCTATCTCTATCCATCTATATGTATGCAGCATAGCTATTATATAACTAATTTTCTTAAGAAATAGAGGCAGATGTGTTATTTGCATATGGGTACCATCCACACCAACAAAGCTCTGAAACTCATTTGCCAATTATAGTTTTAAAGAGTTTCCCTAGTTATTGGGAAGTCAAATAACATATACATGGTCACATGCTTCATATCTATCTGAAATAAGATCTAAAGCCAAGTCTCCCTGACCTCAAGGTTAGTCCTCTATCCACTACACAATTCTGTTTGTAATATAATTATTAAAAGACAATGATGTGATATACTAAAATATGTAACGATTATTGTATTCTCAATAATTAGAATTTTGTTGATTCTCTTGGTACATTTCACAGTAATTTCAATGTTTCTCTCTTGTGCTAAATAATATTCTGGATGTCCATTATGATTATTCTTACATATTTAATGGTTAATTGTTTTGAGTTTTTTTGTAAATAGTATTTTATTTTTCTAATTACGTGTAAAGGTAGTTTTTCACATTAATTTTTATAAGATTTTGAGTTTCAAATTTTCCCCCTCACTCCCTTCCCTCCCAACTCCCCAAGACAGCAAGGTCTGATATAGGTTATACATGTGCAGTTATGGAAAAATAATTCTAGGTTAATCATCTTGTGAAAGAAGAAACAGAACAAAAGGGGAAAGTCACAAAAACAAAAAAAGTTTAAATAATATGCTTCAATCTACATTCATACTGCATAGTTCTTTCTCTGGATGTGGATAGCATTTTCCATAAAGTCTTTCAGAGTTGTCTTAGATCTTTGCATTGATGAGAAGAGCTAAGTCGAAAATAGTTGATCATCACACAATGTTGCTGTTACTGTGTACAATATTCTAGTTCTACTCACTTCACTCCTCATCAGTTCATGTAAGTCTTTCCAGATTTTTCTGAAATCCACCTACTCATCATTTCTTATAGTACGATAGTATTCCATTACATTCCTGTACTACAATTTGTTCAGCCATTCCCCCACTGACTGGCTGTAACAACAGTGTTACTAGCAGCTGCTATGGAGGTGTAAGATGGACGACAAGGCCAATGACACCAGCACACAGGAGGGCTACTAGCACAGGTTCTTTGATCTGATTTTCTAAGGAAAGCAACTTTAAGGCGTTTACAATCTAACTTTAATTAAACATGCATATATCATTCACTTAGTTCAAGGGGACAAGTCAGCACCCTGAACCTCAGAGAAAACACAGAAATTACAAGCAGAAATTATATAAACAAAGCAAACACAAATCAGCAGACAGGGTTTCTAATGTCAGTCTGTAGCAATACATACATAGTTACCAGAGAAAAAAGCACCAACATCTGGGTTTTCAAAGCCAGGAGTATCCTTAATGGCTACCCAGAGTCTCATCTGGCCAAATCACATGAACACACTTCCAATGAGTGAGCCCCCAAAGCAAAATGCTAACCTCAGAGTATATATAGACTTCTTCAGGGTCAGAGGGCATCACAACCATGTGACTCAAACTCCTGTGATTTAGGCCTTCTTGTGACTATGGCAAAGACTCTTGATCCAATCAAAGACTTTTGATTGAAACAAAGGCAAGGCTCCATCAAAAGCATTTGATTACCTTAGTGCTGAGAAGCACTCCAAAAGAAAAAAGCAGCAAAAAGTCCCATTTTGCTTGCCATTACACTGGCATGCTGACAATTTCCAATTATTTTCCACCACAAAAATAGCTGATATACACACACACACACACACACCCCATATGTATGTGTATTTGTACATATGTGTCCTTTTCCCTATTTTAGGATCTCTTTGACATATAGACCTAGTAGTCATATTGCTGCATCAAAGGGCATAAACAATTTGATTGCCCTTTGGGCATAATTCCACATTGCTTTCCAGCGTGATTGGATCATTTCACAACTCCACCAACAGTGCATTTGAGTCCAAATCATCCCACATCTTCTCCAACATTTATCATTTTCATTTTCTGTCATATTGTCCAATCTGGTAGGTGTCAGGTGGTACCTCAGAGTTTTTTTAAATTTGCATTTCTGTAATCAACGTTGATTTAAGAGCATTTCTTCATATGCCTATAGGTAGCTTTGATTTTTTCATCAGAAAGTTGGGAAATGACTTATATTCTTATAAATTTGAACCAGTTTTCTATATATTTGAGAAATGAGGCCTTCATCAAAAACACTTGCTAAAACATTGTTTTCCATATTTCTGCTTTCCTTTTTTATTTAAATTGTTTCTTTCTGGATGTCTGTAGTATTCTTTTTTTGACCTTGTAATTTTTTTTTAATTTGGCTAAAATATTCCTTGGTGTTTTTCAATTTGGGATCTCTGTCAGCAGGTGATCAGTACATTCTTTCAATGACTATTTAACTTTCTGGTTCGAGGACCTTAAGGCAATTTCTCTTGATGATTTCCTGAAAGATGCTATCAGGGCTCTTTTTTGTTTAACATGGTTTTCAGGTAGACCAACAGTTTTAAAATTGTCTCTCCTGGATCTGTTTTTCAGGTCAGGTTTTTTTTTTTTTTTTTTTTTTTTTTACCAGTGAGGCATTTCACATTTTCTTCTATTTTTTTTTCATTCTGTTGTTTGTTTGACTGATTCTTGATTACTCAGAGTCATTTGCTTCTACTTGCCCAATTCTAATTTTTAACAAATTGTTTTGTTTTATTAGATTTTGTACCTCCTTTTTCATTTGGCCCATTGCTTCTCTTTAGTGAGTTCTTATGCCTCCTTTTCCATTTGGCCAATTCTACTTTTTAAGGACTTGTTTTCTACAATCCATTTTTTCCTTCCTTTTTCCAAGCTCTCTCTTGCAAACTTCTCATTTCTTTTCACAATTTTTTCTGCTACCTCTCTTATTTGACTTTTAAAATCCTTCTTGAGCTCCTCCAAGTAGGCTTTTTCATCTTGACACCAGTTCGTGTTCCCCTTTGAGGTTTTGGATATGGGTATATAGAAAATGTTGTCCTTTTCTGAATTTGTGCCTTAATCTTCCCTGTCCCCATAATTACAATCTTTGGTCATTTTCCATATCTGCTTTTTGCTCATGGTGTTTACTTAATTTCTAGCTTTTAGGGTTGAGCTCTCCTGCTCAAGCACAGTGGGCATAGACCCAAGTTTCTTGTGCTAGGAGCCTAGGACCTGGTCACTGGACTTGTGTGCTGGTTCCTCAAGTGCTGGCAACTGGAGGCTGTAGGGGTCTGGCAGTTTACCTAGTGTTGAGCTGAGGTCAGCAACACTGGAGCTCTTGGGGTGGGGAGAGGGAGTCTGGCTCCTGGGTGATGCCTGCTCACCTGGGCCTTGCACTCAAATGTTTGGCTTTTAGAGGATGTCTGCCAGTCTGTAGCTGTGACTCCTGAAGTGGTGCTGAAGCACTGGGAGATTTGGCTGCTGGAGAATGCTGTTGCACGTGTTGGTTTATCAATCTGGTGCCTATAGGTCCCCCTGTTTTATGAGAAAGTTCATCCCATTCACATTCACAACTATGATTATTACCATGTATTTCCCTCCATCCTATTTCCCCCTTCTTTATATTTTTTTTTTCTTTCTCTCCTTTCACCATTTCCCTACTTACCAGTGTTTTGTTTTTGACCACTGCTTCCCTCAATCCTCCTTCCCTTCTATTAACACACTCCCTTTTCTTATTCTTCCCCCTCTTACATTCCTATAGGGTAAGATAAATTTCTTTACCCAGCTGAGTGTGTATGTTATTCCCTCTTTGAGTCAAATCAAATGGGAGTAAGGTTCAAACAATGCTCACTCCCTCCATTCTTTCCGTCTACTATAATAGGTCTTTCATGCTTCTTCATGTAATTTAGTTTACTACATTCTGCCTCCCCCTTTCCTCTTTTCCCAGTACAATCATTTTTTTCACCCCTTAATTCTTTTTTTTTTGTCATCACATCAAAGTCAACTTATACCCACACCCTCTAAGTATATTCCTTCTAATTGCCCTAATAGAGATACAGTCCTTAAGACTTACAAGCATCATCTTCCCATGTATTGATATAAACAGTTCAACCTTATTGTGTTTTTTCTTTCCTGTTTATGTTTTTATGCTTCTCTTGAGTCTTGTTTTTGAAGATTAAATTTTATGCTCAGCTCTTGTCTTTTCATTAGGGAAATTCGAAAGTCCCCTATTTCATTGAATATCCATCTTATCCCCTGAAAGATTATGCTCAGTTTCGCTAGTTAGGTGATTCTTGGTTGTAATCCAAGCTCTTTTGCCTTCTGGAATATCATATTCCAAGTCTTCAGATCCTTTAACATAGAAGCGCTCTATTCTATTTAATCCTGACTGTGGCTCCTTGATATTTAAATTATTTCTTTCTGGTTGCTTACATGTATTTTCTCCTTGACTTGATAGTTTTGCAATTTCACTACAATATGCCTTGTAGTTTTCATTTTGGGATCTCTTTCAGGAGGTGAGCAGTGGATCCTTTCAATGACTAATTTACCCTCTGATTCTAGGATATCAGGGCAGTTCCCTTTGATAATTTCTTGAAAGATGCTGTCCAGGCTCTTTTTGTGATCATGGTATCAGGTAGTCCAATAACTTTTTTTATTTTTTTTTTTTGTTTTAATTTTGTCTTTCTTTTTTTAAAAAAATTTCCTTTTAAGCTTAAATACAAAACAAGAAAGGAAAGAAGAAAATTTCCATGTATATAATAGAACATAACAGAGGATTCAATATAAAACAATAAATTTCTATTTCAAGAAAACTTATAATAAATATTGTACATTGTTTTTAAAGCTATTCAGCTTTTCTGTATTTCCTTCTAGGTTTTCTTTTGTTCTCAGCTGGGTACTTTTTTATTTTTTTTTCTGTCATTCCCCTTCCCTACTCCAGCCCTAGAGAAGGCTACAATTAAACTTGAATACGTATATACATATCTAAAACATATCCATATATGTATATAATTGTATACATGTATATATGTATATACATATACTTCTTACATATACTTATATATGCTTACCATATTTTAATATATCCCTGATGATTTTTTTTATTTCTCTGGCTCATCTTATTTTATTCTTTTAAATTTTATTTTAGACTCAAGAGCCAGAACACAAATACAGAATAGAGAAAAGAAACAAAACATATCATAAACTTAAATGTTGAAACTTAAATACAAAATAAGAAAGAAAAAAGGATGTCACAGGCATGGCAGAACATAAGAGAGGATTCAAAATATGTAACAATAAATTTTCGTTTCAAGAAAGCCTGTGTGATAAATAATACACCTTGTGTTGAGAATTGTCCATCCTTTCTTCGCTACCCTGTGTTTTCTTTTGTTCTGTGCTGTGCATTTTTTAACTTTGTTGTTTTTTTTTCCTCTACTCCCACCCCCCAGAAGGCTACAATATAGTTTAGATGTTTCTCGATAGCAATAGATATATACATACACATATACATATATATGTAGATATATACTCTTCCAAACATACTCTACTCCTGTCTTTGTTTTTATGTTTCTGCATATCTCTTGTTTCCTAGGAAAGAAGTCCAATAATTCTTTAATTATCCCTTCCGGATATATTTTCCAGGTCAGTTGTTTTTCTAATGAGGTATTTTATATTTTCTTTTATTTTTTCATTCTTTTGAATTTGTTTGATGATTCTTAATGTCTCATAGAAGCTTTCACTTTCATTTGCTCAGTCTTAATTTTTAAGAAAGTATTTTCTTGAGGTAGGTTTTGTACCTCCTTTTCCATTTGGCCAATTCTACTTTTAAAGAAGTTATTTCCTTTGGTGGATTTTTTTTCTTTCCATTTGTTCAATTCTATATTTTAAGGAGTTGTTTTCTTCAGTCAATTTTTGTGTTTCATTTTCCAAACTGTTGACTCTTTTTTTTTTTCATAATTCTCTTGCATAACTCTCATTTTTTTTCCCTTTTTTTCTTCTACCTCTCTTACTTAAGTTTTAAAATCCTTCTTGATCTCTTCTATGAGGATTTTTGGACTTGTGACCAATTCATATTTCCTTTGAGGCTTCACACATAGTTATTTTGACATTGTTTTCCTTTTCTGAGTTTGTTTTGATCTTCTCTGTCGCCATAGTAGCTTTCTATGGTCAGGGCTCTTTTTTTTTCTTTTTGCTCATTTTAAAAGTTCAGCTCTACTGCTCTACTCCTAGGTTATAGGGGTCAGTGTCCCAAGATTTTGGCCCTAGGGGCCAGGGATCTGGTCACTGGCTTTCTTTGCTGGGGATTCTGGGGTTGGTGGTTCACCCACTGAGCTTGGATGGCCCAGCTTAGTCATGCCTGTTGTGCCCTGGGTTCTGGTTCTGGCAGTTTACCTGCTATGCTGGGTTTCAAAGCCTCACCCTTGACCTACTTTGCCACTGGTCTGTTGAGTCAGGATGGCAAGGCCTCAATTTCTGACCTTTTCTATAGCTAAGAGCCTCCTGCTGGCTTTCCTGGACATTATCTATGTTAGGCTGTGCTCCCCTTTTACCCAAGTGTAGTAACAATTTAGATTTTAAGATCTTTACCACCCATTAACAAGCCATGTGATCTGCTTCCATCACAAAAAGCCTAAGTTAGTGTGTTAGTGTGTGGCAGGAGCTTCTTGACAGGAAAAGGAAGCTATGTCACAGGAAATGCTGAGAGAGAGCGAGAGAGGGAGAGAGAGAGAGAGTGCACAGTTATGGCTGCTAATGGCTGCTAATGGCTGCCATCATGATTGTTAGAACTGAACAGGCTGACTTAGCTGCACTATGAGTTTGTTTTGGGAAGACCCCAGCTGGGGGGCAGAACGGTTTGGGAATGGTGAGTCTCCATGTGATGACAGCATGTTTTAAGTTCTTTGCTGTTATGATGAAGTGGGCTAACTGGCTGTGGGAGCTGAACATTTGGTTATACGATATGGTTCTCCAGTGTCTGAATAAATGTTATACTTCTACCTTCTTTATGGAGAGTCTCTCATACTTTGCAATACAGAACTACATAAGGCGTTTTGACAATTATCATCTACATTGTTATTATTGCCTTACTGATACACCAAGTGAGGCAGACCTTTCCTGAACTCCTTCTAACCTATCTTCTGCTAGAAAAATGTTTCACTCTCTTTTTGTGGAGTCTCTTGCTCCAGAATTCTGTTAGAGGCATGATCTAAGGTTGTTTCTTAGGGAAACTAGGGAGAGCTCAGGAAACTTTCTGGCTCTTTTCCACCATCCTGGCTCTGTCCATGATGGCTTATTAATTTTAGAGCCCACACTAGTATCTTCTTATAATTTTCTTTTCTAGGAGAAGAATGACAATAAAGTCCACTAATAAAAAATAATGAACATGTAGAAAAGATGACAGTCTAGGTATGCACTGTATTTTATGTCTTCTGATCTCTGTTTTATATATTGTATAGACACACACATATGTGTGTGTATGTGTGTGTGTGTGTGTGTGTGTGTGTGTGCGTGTGTGTATACAGAGAGGGAGATCTTTTTTATGTGGCAGTATTAAATAAACCTTTGACAAATCCACATGGCCCCAGGCCAATTCAATGAATAACTTTAAACGTCTTTTCAATAACTATTTTACAATCAAATTTGGACTTCAAAAAAGAAAAAAAATAGTCTGATAAAAATAGTTAATTTTAATTACCCTGAACCCCCCCTAAATGTTATTCCTGACCAAAAAAACATATTAAAAGTTATTACTCAATGAATTAAATATATTTGGGGTTTAAAACATGATTCAAAGTACCATAATTCAACTTAATAAATATATGCTGAGAGGGGAAAAATTAAACTACTAACATATGTTCATGGGCACATTTTGGGCAGTGGTCAAGATGTATCATTAAAGAAGTTTTATGGACGATGCTAATCTTGGATGTTGGCACTAAATATGACCCAATATGATATGGATAACATTATTTTTGTAGACAAAGAACTAGATTGCACCATTAAGCAGCTAGTGAAATTAATACTTTATCTAATATATTTGAATGAGACACATGACTATGCTCACGCTTTAGAGGTTAAATAGAGTTTTTGGACAGAAAGATAGAAGCATACTAAACTAATGATCATGACAAGATTATCTCTACATGTTGCAAACTCAACAAAGGGTACATGGTGCTTGAAAGTATAATTTTAAGACTGTCACAAGCTGTCTGAAGTTTCAACACTGTTTCTTTGAGCTACTTTTAACTAACTGAACACATTGAAAATGATTCCTCACATCCAATTCTTCCTTTGGAAAGGCATGTAAGTTCAGCTACATGAAATTAAGGAACCTGGAGAATTACAACTTTATCAAAAGCAAAAGCAACTTTTATTCCTTTGTTTTTGGGGATTTAGGCTAAATGATTTTTCAGTAACTGGATTACTTACACCCCCAGGAATAAATAGGCCTAACTTATTTGAACTAAGGTGCAACTTAGTTCTTAAGCTGGGTTAAATTTATGGGTTAGTTCATTTGAGGAAAAAGTCATATTTGCACAATGATAATCCTTAAAAACAGGATAGAATAGAATGAAGTGAAAGTAAGGGTCAACATGTGAGTTTTAGTCATCACGGGTTGGGTGAAAAAAATCATACATTAATCCACGGGAATTAGTTTCAAGTCTGGCTTGACAAAAGGGGCAAAATTTTCAGCTGAGTGAAAACTTAGGAAAGAGAACTGTGCAGAGAGGTAGAATGGGAAAATTATTTGGTGACTTAAAAGTTTAGCAGATGAGTGTTCTAAGTGGAAACTTAGGCCTTGTATTTTGGTTGAACTGAGTCAGTGTTTCCATTGTATCTACTGTGGGTGCTCAGAAAAACAAAGATTTTCCAGAAATCATCCTCAACTAGATCCTCAAAGTTAAGAATTTTCTTCATAAAAACCTTTATAGTGAGGGTGAATAGGAAATAAAAGAGTGAAGGAAGAATCCTGCTTCCCATAGCAAGAGAATGTGCCCACCATATGTCACTAGTTTTAGAATATTCCATTATCTTCAAAATTTATTTTGTCCAGTTTAGGACCTTGTCCAAATTTGATTCATTTTATTTTTCTATTCTAAAAAGTCTACTTTCCTGCCTCAATAAGTAATTCTCTTCCATACCTTGGTGTCCCGATTTTATTTTCCCCATAGTAATTATTATTAAAAAATCATTTTATTCTATTCCCATCTTATCATCTTGTGTTGATTTTTAACCCTAAGGAATGGCCTAAAGTTATAATAATGAAGTGGCCCATATGAAGACTATACGACCTGTAAATGAAAAAAAAAATTTATCTACTAATAAAGTAGTATTGTTATTGGGTGTGAAAAGTGTCATAAAGGTAGAGACTAGATATGAGAGCTCATTAGTATAGGATGGAAGGAAACAAGGAAACAGACATCTGTTAAGCACTTACTAGATCATGCCAGGTATTAAAATAATCCACGATCTTAATGAATTTGCATTCTAATGGTGGAAAACAATACACAAAAGGAAACTAAAAACTGAGAATGAGATGAGAAAGGAAAGTATCCAGAGATGGTATATAATTTTGAAATCCAGAAGGTCAGAAAAGAGGTCCAGAAGGGAATGAAAGTGTTGGCCCTTGGCCCCCTTCACAAATGTCATTTATGGGAGAAGGAGGGTGGGCTTGCAGAGCAATATTCCATTGTGAGTAGACTGAAGAGTTAGCGGGTGTTCTAGGGCAAGGAAGTCCCAGGTGCTCAGTATAAGATACCAATAGAAGTATAAATTTGAATTCCAGAAGGTCAGGAACAGGAACAAGAAGGAAATGGCCTATATGAAGAACCTCTATGTAAGGAAGCTTTATCCATTGATACAAATGAGTAACTTCTTTGTAAATTCTAGTCTGAGAGATTAGTCAAGAGCACTGAGACATTAAATGACTTGCTCATAGTCATACAGCAACTAAGTGTCTGAAGCTAACTGATAGCTAATAAACTTGTTGGTGAGTTAGAGGGATGTCTACTCCAACCATGTAAGACTTCCCCTAGAAGAATGGGTGGATGAGAACAATTTGTTCCAATGGCCATGAAAGAGACTATGGAGGCACTATGGAACTCTTAGAATTTGATCATACATCAAACACCAGGGTCATCTACTGCATCCTGGACCAACATCTTGACTTTTGCCTTGCCACTGGACTTTGATGATGCTAAAAGAGAGATTGAGACAGGCAACCTTGTGCAACTCTGCCTCATTTAAATCCAATTCACACTCAAGTCACAAAATCACCTGTGATGTCATTGGTCCTCTTCAAAACAAAGGACAAAAGAAAACACATATCCAAGGTAGGACTTGAACCCAGGTCCTTTTAGTCAACTTTCCTCCATTATTCCATGCTCTTTCTGCAATGTTTTCAGGACTACAGATTAAAAACTAGAAGAGGCCCTAGAGACAAAGGAGAGAAAAGAATAGTGAGTTTCTTTTTGTTTGCTTGCTTGCTTTGCTATGATAATTTAAATTTGTAGGTGACCCAAAGTCTACCATCCTAAAATTCTGACATGGCCCAAATAAAACTAAGTAACAGATTCAAAGTAAGTTTAAGAAATTGCTGCCTATTTTCAATTTTGGCTTTTATTTTGTTTTTTGTAAGAATTGGTAGGTGATTTTTTTTTATTTCAAGTGATTAGAGATAGGAAAATTAGCCTGCAAGAGGAGCTTGGCAGCAGCATAAAATGTGGGTGGTTAAGGAGGGTTATGCCAGTTTTTCAGTCTTTGATAAAGGTTTTGGAGACAAAAGATATTTTCAAGGCCATTCTATCTGTTAATGACAAATGTTCACAATTCATGCATCACCCTTTCACCCCCAGATATATACCAATATTTTCACAGAGATAGTGTACAGTAAGTCAGGTTGATTACCTGGCAACAATGTCCACCTTTCAAAATTGAAACAACAAATACCAAACTACAAGAATAAATAAAGGAAGAAAGACGATAACAATGTTTCCTCTTTTAAATCGAATCATGATGCTTTCAAATTACAGTGCAGAGTTATTTTAAGGGTCTCTACTTCCTTCTGAGTTTTTAGAAAGTCAATTTCCACCCTGAAGCATTGAGCCGAGATGATGCCATAAAGGCATGTTCTTCTCCTCCCTAGGCATTTGTCTCATGATTCTATTTCAAGGTCTGTTATGTGCCAGAGGTTTAGTGAGGGTGGTCATTCCAGTGGTTAGGCACCAGCTGCACCTTCTGTTGAGTGAGTACAGAGTGCCAGGTGTTATTAGGCAACCGACAGGGAATGATTGATTAGGAGAATACAGGGGCAGGATGGAGTGTGTTGCTAATGTTAGCACAGAGAGTGTGAGAGTAGAGCAGAACATTGTATTTGACTGTTGTAATATTTCCTATCTCAAGAGATCTGTCAATCAAGGACTGCATTATTTATCTACACTTTGCCCTTGTTCTCCAACTTTGTAGGAAAAGGTCAGGGAAAAGCAAATTTCTGGACTTCGGGTTGGACAAAACCTAATACAACACTATCACATTGAATGAAGGCTACAAATAGTGATAGCAACTTCATTCACAAGGAACATTCCAAGACAATATTTATTCAAAATGTAAATGTGTTCTCCATTTTCATTTTAACTGTTGACGGGGAAAAGATTGATAACATTAACCTACTTTAAGAATGACATGTGTAGGCTTAGAAATTATGATCCACATACTTAGTTTAATAAGCTTTTAGAAACATTGAAATGTAAAATAATTCAGTGTGATTATATTAACAGTTCAACCTGACTCAAATCTAGGCTTGCTAGATAAAGAATTGACCTCTCTATTTCTAGAAATTACGTCTGTTAACTTCTGGAAGATTATGTGGTGTAAACAATTTCCATATAGAATTAGAAAATTTGCACCTCCAAATACAATTACGCGCCTATTTCTTTGTTTGTCAAATTAAAGAGTATATGGCCATCTAAGTTGCTAACAAGCAAATATTTATATTGATTGGATAGGATATTGAGACAATAACAGCATATCAACAATGAAAATGTCAGTTAAACTTTGTTTAGCTTATAGGGAGATAGATGTATTTACCTAAAAAGACTATTTCATGGACAACTCACACAAGGCAAAGACTCAGGCAGAGGTCAGAAGAATGGGTAGAAGAACACTCTCCAGGTTTCTCTGAAGAATTTTAGTATTGATTGTAAGATATAGGAGACTCAGGCATAGGACCACCAGGCATGGTGTGACCACATCAAAGAATGCCCTGTACTCTACGAATAAAGCAGAATTGCAGTAGCTCAAGAGAAACATGAGATAAGCAAATTTAGACATCTCCACTCCAAATGTCCATAAGGACAATTTGTGCTTGACCTGTAATAGTCGTCTGAGCTCATATTGATCTAATCAGCTATAGTTGAACACACTGTGCTTTGACCCCAGCATCATGATTGGTCTTTTTCAAGAATGAAGGATGAACAACAAAAAAGATAGATCAGACTTCATCTGTTTTAGGAAGGAAGACCCATGTAAAGAAGTTCCATATACTAATACAGGATGCCCCCTTCTCCGCAATTTATAATCTTAAGAGAGCCGCCTTTAGCACTGAGGAAGTGATACCTGCCCAGGGTTACAGTGATAATAAGTATCAAACACAGGACTTGAACAGATCTTCCAGGATCCAAGGCCAGTTCACTATCCAGTATGCCAAGCTGCCTTGGTAATTAGCTTATAAAGTAATTTTATTATTATAACTATAATGCCTTTATAGTAATAGAGATATGTTTACTCTATAAAACAAGCCAATTTTCAGGGGAGTTGTTGTCTCCTATTTACTACTTGGGTACTTTTGGACACTTAACTTCAACTCTCTAGGACACTGTTTCCTCATTTGTAAAATAAGGGGAGGCAAGTAGATCAGATGATTTCCAGGTATTTTTAACCAGTTCTTAACCTATCACTCTATTGTCTGTTGTCTCATGATTCAAATATAAAGTTCTTACTTAAGATATGCTTATACTAGTTTTGATATGACAAAGTTTGCATGCTTTATTTGAGATCCAGAGAAAATAAAGGACGGATCAAAAGACAAGCAAAAATATTCTTTATATTATTGAAATAATTTTGAATTCTCTTTTCCCACATAGAAATCCATCAGTGAGAAAAAGTCTAGACATAATCTTATGGGAAGAAAAAGGAATGGATTAAATGATAATACTGAATTCACCTTTCACTGATGGATTATTGTTAGGTCTGAAAAGATAATTCAACATTATTTAACCTATAAATGCTTCATAATTCCAGATTTTCAAGACAATCTTTTCTGCAGTCCCTTTCCTGTTTTTTTTATTGTATTTGTTTCAATAGAACCCTAGAATTGCAGTAAATTATTTAGGAATAGCCTCATTTTCCAGTATGACTTAAAATTTCTGCAGTAACATAAACTTATAAAGCATCTCTTGTGCATAATTCACTCTGCTAAACTCTGAAGGACACAAAAGAAACATGGGATTAAGTAAAGTTCTGGCCTCCAGAATCTTACAGTATAATTAGGGAGTCAAGATATTAGCATAGGATATAGTTAATTAACAATATCGTATATATATATATATATATACGACATGTATATATACACATATGTATAGTATCTATACATCTATGTCTTTCTATCTATACTAAAATGAGTGGTTCTGAAAAGGTGGAAATAATTCAAAGAGAAGGAATATATGTATAACAAATAGGTGGATTCTGAAATTGCTTGAATTACCTCGTACAAAGAGTAGTGATTAATGCACATGGATAGGACCTCCCTACTAAAGCGTTTGAGGGAGCTATGCTTGGATATATTCTATTCAACATGCTACCAATTACTTGGATGAAGGCATAGAAGGCATGATTTTTAACTTCATCTAGGCAACATGAGAGGCAAAAAGTTGGATGAGAGAATACAGATCATGAAAGATTGAAATGAAGGACTATATGTAATAAAACAAAATTTAATAATAAAACAACACTTATGAGAAATAAAGATTATCAGACAACTGTAGATTCTTTGTAGAATCAAATTTTCAAATTATCTAAGCATTCATTCTCTCTCCACAAAACTAAGTTGTTTTTTTTTCTGGATTCCTCCATCTTTCATAGTTCTCTCCTCTTCTTTTTAGCTGTGTTCCTCAACTGCTGTGGGTTTTTTTTTCTAATATAGTCCCTAATCTTATAGAAAACAGTTCTTTTTCTACAGGTGGATAGAATTTCCCATTATGAATCTTTTGGAATTGTCATAGATCATTGTATTAATTAGGGTTGCCAAGTCTTTCACAGTTGATTATCATCACAATATTGTTTTTATTTGTACAATGTTTTCCTGGTTCTGCTCACTTCACTTTGCATCAGTTCATATGTCTTCTCAGATTTTTTTTCTGAAATCATCCCTTTCCTCACTTCTCATAGCACAATCATCCATCACAATCATATACCATAACTTGTTCACCAACTTCCCAGTTGATGGGCATCCCCTTAATTTCCAATTCTTTGAGAAAAGGTTGGTCATGTAGTGAATGTAATGGTAATATTTCACACAGTGTGGCCATGTGGCAAAAATCAGTAGAGAAGATATTTTCTAGCTAGAGAAGACACTATTTACATGAGCCAATTATGATTCCGAAATTAAGCTTCATAATAACTGCTATCCCTACTTAGCTTTTCTAATTCTGAACCCATCTTTTTTTTCTGAAATCTCATATAGAATTTAGGTTTTTTTTGTTTTGTTTTATTTCCTACAAAAGACTTTTAGCAGTAGGGACCCTGCTGGTGTCATGGCTGGATTAAAATAGGGGTTTGATTGACATTCATATGTATGGGTCATTTTACAATTCTGGCTTATGTAAGTGGGAAACTGCCTACTTTTACCTGCTTTTGCAATGACATTTATAACAATGCTCACAGCTAGCACCAGCTTCATAGTGTTGCCAATTGAGTCAAACCAATAATGCTATTTTTCAATTGACAAATCCTTTTTTGTTAATATGATCATATGAAGACATAAAATCTAAATAAGAGGAAATATTATTTATATATTACATCAATTATATATATGCAACTATAACATTTGTATAAACCTAACTATCTATATTATATGTGCACATGAAGATAGAGAGGGATAAATATGTGTTATTTGTATGGAGTGATTAGAATATTTAAATACTACTACCTGCTCACCAAAAGCAATTGTTTGTAAAACAACCAACTTGATACCTCTTTCAAGGACTCTGAATGAAATTAGTTATGGAAAGTCAAACTAATTATTCCAGGATATATGAAGAACTATGCCTACTTCAAACCACTACAAAAGTACCTGTGATAGCTACTACACCGGTAAATTTTTTGTAACATTCTTAAAAAAATGATAACGATATAATATCTAATCAGAAAAAATATATACATAAAGGCTAAATTGGGTTCCTCAGTTGAAAACAAATTTCCAACCACATCTCTTCCCTATAGGTATTGGTTAAAATTTATGATTTGAAAATAGCAACCAAGAAGAGATATCCAAATGCATTAGAGTATAAAAAGTGTGTGACTCAATTTACCAGAATAAGCCTCAAGCTGATACAAAAAATGCAGTTCGTGGGAATATATGGAATAGATGTAGTCTATATAAAAATCCACAAGAAGTAAATATTTTTTTATAAAAAAAAATCTTCATCCCTGAAACAAGAATGATACAGAAGTTTTAATTTTTGCTTTAATGCTCTAGTTACACATTAGTCATATATATGTACATATATATATATTTCTGTGTCTCTATATATTTATATAGCAATCTGTACATATCTAACATCTCTATATCTATTCCTATATCTGTATCTGTTTCTATTTCTATCTATCTTTATATCTATGTCTATATTCACATTCACATCCACATCTACATCTATATCTATCATCTACTTATGCACTCCATGTGAACCAAATCAAAAGCCTCCCTAGCAGGTCCCTCAGGATAAAGTGACCTATAATGCTTACTAAAGATTATCTATATGCCTAAATAGTATGATTCAATGACCAGCTCTAAACTGCTCTTATGGGTGACATGGCTGGCTCACACAGGTAGAAGAAGCAGCATCATCATTGCTAAGTTGGATTCAGTCTGGCAAGGAAACTATTCCAGGTATAAATAAATCATGAGTCTTCTGGAGTGAGTACACATTATTTCAGGACATTAAAGGGGAAATTAATATAAAAAATCAAGCCCCTTTAACCTATGCAACTGTCAAAGTCTGAACCAAAGTTCATGTGGTAAAAGGAAATTGAATCAAAATAGCCTGTATTACAAAGGATGGATTCAAGTACTTCCTTGTTGTACTATCTGACTTTGCTTTTGTCTAAAATCTGGCTTTTGATTAACTGAAAGTAGATTAATCAATAAATAGGAAACCCCAAAGACTATGGAAGACTGAGGGATTACATCAATCCAAATGTCATTTTTATGATTGAGAGAGTCTTCATCATCAGACCTATAGGAGTGGGGTGGATAGTAAAGGAACATCATTATCAGGGAATAAGATCCTAGGTCATTAGCATATTTTATTCCACCTTAAGGACACAAACTCCTAGAAAAAAAATTGCTTTCTGTTCTCATTTTCTTTACTTCCTCTACACACATCCTCTTCTCAGTCTTTTTTAATGTAATTTCCAATCTTAATTATCACCTGAAACTGCTTTTTCCAAAATAACCACTCAGCAAATCTAATGGCTTTTTCCTCCGCAGTTCATCTCCTTTCATTTCTGCAGCATTCACTGCTGTAGGCCAAGTTCTCTTCCTTGGTATTCTTGCCACACTGGGTTTTAGTGACATTGACAGCTTTTGATTCTCCTACCAGTCTGACCATTCCTCAGGCTTCTTTACTAGATCATCATCAATATAATAACTCAATTGTGGGTATACACTGAGACTCTGTCCCAGATTTTCCTTTATTTTTCTCTACATACACAGCTGCTACAGTCTTTTACTGCTATGCTCCTTTACTGACCTCATCAGCTCCCATTGGTCTAATTACCATTTCAAGGCAGAGGACTCCCAGCTCCATCCAAGTTTATTTTCTCTCCTGAATTCTAGTGATGTACCAAACTGGGAGGGGAAGACCCTCAGGGATGATGGCCAAAAGAGAAACAGTTTGGACCAAGAGGGCCCCCAAACCATGGTGACCCAGTTGGCCAGTTCCAATTGGGCAACTCTTCTGCTCTCCTCCCTTCTGTCTTCTCCCCTCCCATTTCCCCCTCTCTCCTCTCCTGTCCTCTCCCATTACCTGAGGATATTCTCCCCAAAGGAGGGTAAAGTTTGATGGCTAAAAGCTACCTAGTTAACTTGGGGTTTACTGGTTAGATTTCTTTCTCAATTACCAAGCCTGAAACCCAATTAACTCTGCATCTCATGGATTGGACAACAATAGATCTCTACCCAAATACCACTTAATGATTATTTTGGGGGCCTTCCTGGCTCAGAGTGTAAATAGTAATGGTTTCTCTTTTGGCCAGCCACCCTGAGGGTCTTCCCTCCCAGTTTGATTTTTTTTTTTTATTAAAGGGGCCATCCTTTGACTCACTTCTTAAAGAGTACTATTCACTGAGTGGGCATTGCCTCACTCAAAGTGAGAATCTGGAAAGACCTTAGCTCAAAAGGGCCAAGGTCTCCCATTACATCCTGGGCCATCTCCAGTTCTGATCCATCTCTGGCCCCTGGACCCAGATGGCTCTGGAGGAGAAAGTGAGGCTGGTGACATTGCACAGCCCTCCCTCACTCAAATCAAAGTCAATTGAAAGTCGTGTTAACATCTCCCTGATGTCATGATCCTCTTCCAGAACAAAGACCATAACCACAGCTATGTACCACCTTGGAAATGTACAGAAGAAATCATCATTTCAACCAAACACACCCCTCCTCTTTATGTTGAAGACATTACCAATTCTAGTCACCCAAGTTCCAACTTAAGAGCTATAACTATTCATCATTTCACATATATCTTGAAACCCCAGTACTACTTCTTTTTGTCTCTGTATTTTAAATACTAGGGCAGCTGGGTGATGCAGTGGGTTGAGGCCCACTGGAGTCAAGAGGACCTGAGTTCCAATCTGTCCTCAGACACTTACCAGCTGTGTGATCCTGGGCAAGTCACTTAACTATGTTTCCCTCAGTTTCCTCATCTATAAAATGAGCTAGACTAGTATGGTTGCCAATAAAACCCTAAATGGGTTAACAGAGTCAGATAAGACCCAGACAACTCAGCAACAGCAAATCTTTAAGCACTAACACATTACCTTTTGTATACTGAGATAAATGCTTAATGTTTTGCATTTGGAAGTCTCCTAAGTGGTCTTCCCAACCCAAATGTTTTCCCCCTTTAATCTGTCCTCCACAAAGGTCAGTGTAGAGTGCTTATCCCTAAGTGCAGGGGTGGCCCTTTAATTCCTCTGTTTGTTCTAGGATAATACATGAATTCCTCTCTTTGGTGTTTAAAACCCTTCATATCTTGGCTTCAACCAATCTTGGAAGTCATACATATTCACACATCCTATGATCAATGCATCAGAGTTTTCTTGTTGTTCCTCACAATAGAGATTTCATTTCCTATCTCTAGTACTCCACAGGCCATTGGCCACACCTGGACATACCTTCACTTCTTAGA
The DNA here is from genome assembly GCA_028646595.1 of Phalanger gymnotis. Classification (NCBI taxonomy): domain Eukaryota; kingdom Metazoa; phylum Chordata; class Mammalia; order Diprotodontia; family Phalangeridae; genus Phalanger; species Phalanger gymnotis. The sequence goes on from CM053626.1 coordinate 82,973,250, forward strand.
AGCCTCAAACTTCTTCAAAACTCAGCCTAAATGACACTTCTTATTTGAATATTTTCTTGATACTTCAAACTATTAGTGCCTTCCTACTGATAGACTTACTTTGAACTTCATCCTCTATATAATTTCTTTGATAATAGCTTTATATATCTTTTTTCCAGCCTCGTTTTTTTCCCCTCTTCTGTTGTTCAAGCTTAGAAATAAAATTGACAGAAGTAATGTCAAGTGTAAGGGATGCCATGTGGTTAGAGTAACCCTATGCCTCAAAACATGAGGCCTATTCTCAGGCTGAGTTCTAATCTCTAAGATTATGCTATTCTATTTCTGTTTTTATGAGACTTCCGAAATCATTCTGGTTGCCAGCTGTCCTTAGGAACTCAACCCTAAACCTTGTACCCCAGCCTCTTTTTGCAGTGGCCGGCTGTCCATGGAGGTACCAGCATCTGCTGATTTATCTGCCTGTGAACTGCATTTGTGCTTTTCCCATTTGGTGTTTCAGATTTCTTGTATTCCTCATTACTCATTCTTTACCCTAGACCCTTCTACTCATGAACAGATCCCTGAAGCTGTTTGAGTGAATTTAGCCTCCTCAAACTGAGAAATATTGGCCCTGATAGGGCTGGATCCTGAACTTGGGTAATAACCAGGGCAGGGGAAATGAGCCTCAAGCTGAATTTCTAGTTCACATTCTGTCTTACCTAATATTTTGTTCCCCTTTAGTTTAAGAATTGTGTACACACACACACACATATACATATGCATATGCATTCACACATGCACCCACACACACACATTCAGCTCTAACCAATTCCTTCATCCTTAGCATCCTCCTTTATGGGCTAATTCTTCTTCAAAGGGTAGGAAATCTGGAAGAGATTTCAAAGTCCTAAATGACTTCTGGAATATGTTATTTCTAGGGGACTTTTACCCGCTAAATGGTACAGAGCATTCTGTCTTATTTTGCTGACACAGCTGTAATTACTCTGTATCTAGCACCTAATTATTTTCTTTTCAACAGAGGCAGCTAAGTAGTACAGTGAATATAGCTCTGAGGCTGGGAGACCTGAGTTCAAATCAAACTTCAGGCACTTACTGTGTGACCCTGGGAAAATCTCTTAACCGCTGTCTGCCTCGGTTTCCTCAATTATAAAATGGTGATAATGATAGCACCTATCTCCCTGGGTTGATGTGAGGATCAAATGGCATATTTTTAAAATGCTTAACAGTGTTTGGCATATAGTAATTGCTTAATAAATGCTTATTTCCTTCTTTTCCAGGTTATAGAGTTCAAGAGGTTTATTATTAAATCAGTTTTCATGACTCTTTGTGACCCCATTTGGGATTTTCTTGGCAGAGATACTGGACTGATTTCTCATTTCCTTCTCCAGCTCATTTTATAAATGAGACAAACGTATTAAGTGACTTCCCAAGGTCATGTAGCTAATAAGAGTCTGAAGGCAGATTTGAACTCTGGAAGATCACTCTTACTGACTCCAAGCCCTATGCTCTATGCACTGTGTCACTTATCCACTGAGCCACCTAGATGTCCCAAGAAGTTATAGGAAGTAAGTATTCTGCCAGCTTGCTGCACAGGTAAAATGTTGTAGGTAGAATTATCTCTTTCATTCATTTTCATTCATCTTAGTATAAATATTCCAAATAGCTCTCTGCCAGTATCTCTGAGAGGAGAAAAAGAAGGAAA
>CM053626.1:82975448-83011263 GCA_028646595.1 Phalanger gymnotis
CTAATAGATTACTCTCTACTAAATTATTCCAATAATTCCACAAATCAGGAAAAAGAATGATAATAATATTTGGCAAAATCATAGCATTATGGTTATTAAGTCTGAAAGGGACTTTAGATATTAATTATTTAAAATTGGGGAAAAACAAAAACAAAACAATTTCTTCCAAAGTGGTTTGTTCAGTCCACCTAGGAAATATAGAACTATGTTCATTTGCATTGTTTATTGTTACTTTATCAGTTTGGTTTTGCACATCCAGAAATTTAGAGGTATCATTTCTTTCTCGTTATAAGGCTTCTGACCTATACAATGAATTAAGAACATTATGAACAGGCTACATCTCTTTGGTTCAGTCACCTAAGCTTACTACAGGCATATTAATAATTAAGAAAGAGCAGATTATAATCCAAATTCATTAATTATATTCTTACGTGAACACACAAACATATATATATATATCTTTAAACAAGGCAACAGTGTAGAGAATGATGTAAACAAACAAAAGCCTTAAATATAAAAAAAGTCTGACTATATTGTTAAAATATCATTTCTTATAATGTTTTTATTTAAGCCTATATTTATTTAAGGTGAGGTATAATTTTAAGGACTGCCTATTTAGCTTTCGTAGCCTCCTTTCATACTCATCCTCCTTACCTTTTTTTTTTTTTCACAAAGATAAACTGCTATATTCTGTATGCTCAAGTTAGAATCATGAATAAAGTTTACTTCCCCACTCTGAATTCTCAACTCAGCAATGGGCATCCCATGTCTACTCATCATATCTATTCCTTACCTTCACCCTGTCCAAGCTGTTGCCAAGGCTTGTCAAGTTCACCTTTGCAACATTTTTAGAATATGCCCCCTTCCTTTCTCTGACACTGCCACCACTCTAGTGACCACTCTCATCATCACATGCCTTGATTAGTGCAATAACCAGCTGATGAGTCTTCCTGCTTCAAGTCTCTTCTCACTCTAATCCATCTTCCAATCACTTAAGTGATTTCCCTCAAGTACAGGTCTGATCATGTCAATCCCCTTCTGAATAAACTCCCATAACTCCCTATTGCCTCTACACTCAAATACAAAATGCTCTGTTTAACACTGTAAGACCTTCCTATGCCAGCCTTCTCCTAGCTTTCTAGTCTTCTCACACTTTAGTTTCAGTGTAACAGCAACCACACTGGCATACCCAGGACAGCAGCTAGTACAGGTTCCTAAGGAAAGACAGCTGTTTCAGGAGTCAACGACCTTCCTTTAACTAAATATACATACTTCAGAACAAATACAAACAAATTACCAACAGAAAAAATAACACAAATACACAGACAGACTTATAATTGTCTGAATACAGCAATACATAGTAACAAAAGAGAGAAACACCAAAGCCATGGGGCTGCTTAAGGGCTACCCAGAGTCTGGTCTGGCCACATCACATGAACACTCTTCCAGTGAGTGAACCCCAAAGCAAAAGCTTATGTCTCTGAATACATACTCTTTTAGCTAATAAGTTAAGAGCCAGAAGACATTACAACCTGATTTATTGCCTAATTAGCTTATTAACAAAAGGTGTACAAGCCTTCCTACAAGCAAGCTTCCCCTAATGGGCTCCACATGAAGCTTATTAATGGGCAGGGAAGATCTTACACCTCCCCCCTCTCCCCATTAACATTACAGCTAGCCGGGTACTCTTCAATCCAGTGACACTGGTGTCCTGGTTATTACATAAACAAGACATTCAATCTCTTGGCTGTGGTTATATGCTCTCTTCTACTCTGGCTACTGATGACCCTGGCTTTAAGTCCAAACTGCAATCTTACCTTCTGCAGGAAACCTTACCATATCCTGCTTAATTCCAATGCTTTCCCTCCATTAAATATTTCCTGCATATATATATATATATATATATATGAAGAGAGAGATAGCTTTGTTGTATTTCTTTGCATGTTGTCTCTCCTATTAGATTAGAAGCTCGTTGTTGCCTCTTCTTGTATTTTTAGCATTTAGCACACTTGGAACATAGTAGACACTTTATAAATATCGATTGAATGATTGACCACTACATAAATACTTCATTTTTTAATTAACTTTTTATTATTTAATATTTTTAGTTTTCAACATTGATTTCCACAAGATTTTGAGTTACAAATGTTCTCCCCATTTCTACCCTCCCCCACTCCAAGATGGCATATATTATGATTGCCCCATTCCCCAGTCAGCCCTCCCTTCTGTCACTGCACTTCCCTCCCTCCCCCTTTCCCCTTATTTTCTTGTAGGGCATGATAGATTTCTATGCCCCATTCCCATCTATCTTATTTCCCTGTTGCATGCAAAAACAACTTTTTTTGAGCATCTGCTTTTAAAACTTTGAGTTCTGAATTCTCTCCCCTCTTCCCTTCTTATCCACCCCCCTGAAGAAAGGAAGGCCACCATTCCACAACACTCATATTGTGAAAGACTAACTATATTTTGCTCCCCACTATCCTGGCCTTCTTTATTCAATTTTCTCCCTTGACCCTGTCCCTTTTCAAAAGTGTTTGCTTTTGATTGCCTCCTCCCACTATGTGCCTTCCCTTCTATCATCCCCCCCCCCTTTTTAATCCCGTTCCCCTCACTTACCTTTGGGGTAAGATACCCATTTGAGTGTGTATGTTATTCCTTCCTCAAGTCAAATCCAATGGGAGCAAGATTCACTAATTCCCCCTCACCTACCCCGTTTTCCCTTCCAACAGAACTGCTTTTCCTTGACACTTACATGTGAGATAATTTGCCCCCATTCTATCTCTCCCTTTCTCCCTCTCTCAATATACTCTTCTCTCACCCCCTAATTTAATTTTATTTTTTTAGATATCATCCCTTCATATTCAATTCACCCTGTGCCCTCTGTCTATATATATATTCCCTTTGACTACTCTAATACTGAGAAAAGTCTCATGAATTACACACATCATTTTTCCACTTAGGAACGTAAACAAAAAAGTTCAACTTTAGCAAGTCCTTTATGATTTCTCTTTCTTGTTTACCTTTTCAGGTTTCTCTTGATTCTTGTATTTGAAAGTCAGATTTTCTCTTCAGCTCTGGTCTTCTTATCGAGAAAGCTTGAAAGTCCTCTATTTTATTGAAAATCCATATTGTTCACAGAAGTATTATACTCAGTTTTGCTGGGTAGGTGATTTTTGGTTTTAATCTTAACTTCTTTGACCTCCAGTATATCATATTCTAAGCCCTTTGATCCCTTAATGTAGAAGCTGCTAGATCTTGTGTTATGCTGATTGTGTTTCCAGAATAGTCTCCAAATTGTTGTTGTTGTTTTTTTTTTTTTTTCTGGCTGCTTGCAGTATTTTCTCCTTGACCTGGGAACTCTGGAATTTGGCAACAATATTCTTAGGAGTTTTCTTCTTGGGATCTTTTTCAAGAGGTGATCGGTGGATTCTTTCAATTTCTATTTTACCTTCTGGTTCCAGAATATCAGTGCAGTTTTCCTTGATAATTTCTTGAAAGTTCATGTCTAGGCTCTTTTTTTGATCATGGTTTTCAGGTAGTCCAATAATTTTTAAATTATCTTTCCTGAATCTATTCTCCAGGTCAGTGATTTTTTCCAATGAGATATTTCACATTGTCTTCCATTTTTTCATTCCTTTGGTTCTGTTTTATAATATCTTGATTTCTCATAAAGTCACTAGTTTTTGCTTGCTCCCATCTAATTTTTAAGGTGGTATTTTCTTCAGTAATTTTTGGGTTTCCTTTAGCAAGTCATTGATTTGTTTTTCATGGTTTTCTTGTATCGCTCTCATTTCTCTTCCAAATTTTTTCCTCTACTACTCTTACTTGCTTTTCCAAATCCTTTTTGAGCTCTTCTATGGGCTGAGACCAATTTATATTTTTCTTGGAGCCTTTTGATGTAGGATCTTTGACTTTGGTGACTGTATGTTTTGTATGTCACCAAAAAAAGTTTCTAGAGTCTGCGTCCTTTTTCACTGCCTGTTCATGTTCCCAGCCAACCTCTTGACCCTTGAGCTTTTTGTCAGGGTATGACTGCTTGTAGAGTAGACAGTATTTTCGCAAGCTTTAGGGGCTGCACTGCTGTTTTCAGAGCTACTTCTGCTCCACTGTCACCACAAGCTCTCTTCCTCCCCCAAGAGCCACTAACAAGGACTGTGACCCAGATCCAAGAAGGGCAAAGCAAGAAAACCCTGCCTCTGCACCAGTAAAGTGCTCCCTGCACTCCCACTCTGATCCACTGCTTGATTCCTCCCACCGTGTGAGTCTGGGGCCAGAGGCAGCCACAGGTGGAGCTCTGGAAGCAGCTGCAGAAACTTCCTACTGCTGCTGCCATCCCCAGGACTGGTCCTGGACTGCTCTCACTCCGATCCAGCAGTTTTCACACTAACCTGCTCTGTGGTCTTTGGCATTTGTGGGTTGTGAAGTCTGGTAACTGCCACAGCTCAGTGATCATGCTCTGCCTGACTCCTGGTCTGTTTGTTCCTGGCATGGCCCATGCTTGGCTGTACTCTGCTCCCAGCACCTTGTGATAGACCCCTCCCAGTGACCATCCAGGCTGTCCTGGGCTGAAGAGCTGCTTCCTTCTGCTATTTCATGGGTTCTGCAGCTCTGGAATTTGTTCAGAGCCATTTTTAACAGGTGTTTGGAGGGATTTGGGGGAGACCTTAAGTGAGTTCCTGCTTTCCAGCTGCCATCTTGACTCAGCCCCATAAATAAATACTTCTTAATAGTTCACTGACATGCTACTCCATCTCTACTAATAAATAATCATGTAGGCAGCTTCAGCATTTTAAAAACAGGCCTTTGCCTCAGGCTTAAGGCAGAAAATATTTCCTAAAGATGTTACATTTTTTTTCTCCTGAACACTTCAAAAAACATTTAAATACCATAATAGTTTTGAAAGGATATACATATATCCATATATATCCATATATAAAATCTGTAATATATATCCAATTGAAATTAATATGTATATTTGTATAAATATACATGTATACACATGCCTGTATATACATATATGTATACACGAACATGCATGTATCTACATACATATGTCAATGAATTATTGACTCTATCTTCCATCTCTAAATCTATGATTCTAGGAATTTAAACCTCCATCTGACTCCATAAATCAAATATCACTTCCCTGGCCTCCACTTCCCCATAAGTGCTATCTCTCCTATTAAAAGGTAAACTCTTTGAGGACAAATATAATTTTATTAAAGTATCTGCATCTCCAACACTTAGCACAGTGACTGAAATAGAAACACTTGATAAATACTTGTTTCTTCCATTCCTTACACCCTTGTCTTAGAATGAATGATCAGGTAGTACCTATAGTTTATCTGGAACCTACAATCATTAATATTTTCCCCCAGAAAATGAATGACAAGACAAGACTATCCTGACTCTGGGACTATTGTGGCAAGTCTAGAACAGAGGGAATAGATCTCACTTCATTTTTGGGAAAAAAGTAAATAAAACACAACAATAGAAATCGTATACTTTAGTGATGTGATCTTCTGAACACTTTCTCTATATAAGCAATGCAGAAGGACATTCATTCTATGAATAGCATCATTAAGTTGAGGCCAGATCCTTAGAAGTAACAACCAGAAATAAACAGAAAGCATCTACTGGCACTAATAATAAACATGAGCGATTCACCTCTCTCTGACTTTCCTGTTATGAGGAATCATCCTTGCCCCTTATTGTAGCTTTACTCTGGATATAACATTTTCAGATGTGATCAGGTATGCAGTATACTTTCCCAAAAATACTATGTGTTCAATGGAGATTCAAAAGTGGATGGTATCCTACTGAGTTCTGTGACATCTATAGCCAAAGTTCTAACACCATGCTCTTCTTAGTGTCATAATGGTCTCTTTGATTTGCTGAGGACTATAATCATGCTCCAAACATTATAATGAGATCACAAAAATTCCAGATCAGAGAGATAACTGTTCATTCAAATGCTTTTGCAAATCTACTATCATTATACAAACATAGCCGGTCAAAACAAAACAAAAGGAAAAATATAAAAAGAAAACTTCATTGTCCCTGTCAAGAGAGCAAATTATTTACCATGTACCATATTCTTAAGTGCATTTATATACTTTACAGGTACATTGGGTACCTGTATCTATCCATTTTACTGCTATTTCAAGTATAGCACAATGTGAAAAGATTCATCGAGGGACTTACTTTTACAAATAATTTTCTCAGTTCACATATACTGTTATACATGAGACAACTGAAAATTGAAACAGGAACTAACATTCAGAAATGAAAGATCTTTCTAGCACCATATAATTGATTTCAGTGCAGTTGCCATATGGATGAATATTGATTTTTTTCCAAAATTGGGACCATCTTCATTTAAAGAACTATCAATATTTGACATTTTCTTCAATAAAATTTCAGACCCCCTATCTGAATTTTAAACTCATCCTCTCTATTAAAAATGTCAAATGCATAATATCATTTTTATGAGAAAAATTCCCTTAAATTCACTCTGAAGTTTTACATTGGATATTTATTGTCTTTCTTTGATGCCAAGGAGTCTAAAGTTGATTTTCAAATAAAAGACACCATGTATCATGGAAATTTAAGTATGAATTGGAAAATAGTGTGCATTTCAGAGAGTATTTTTTTGTTCTTTTACACCTAATTTTTTTTAATGGAGGATGCTAAATGAAAATATAACTTCCAGACTATTTTGAAGACAACCTTGTGTGGATTGCCTTCCCATGTGTCCTAAGATTTTCTAAAACTCTTGGTCCTTAGAGATTTCAACTTCATGAATTCATATTAGTGTTAATGAGCTGCCTAAAATTGGAACAACCAAATCCAATTTGATAGCGCATATATAAATACAACTTTATTAACAATATTTTTAACAAAATTTAACAAAATTATTAACAATATATTACAACTTGTAATACAGTGGCAAATGAAAGGGGAAGTTGGCAATAATCTCTTTCTCTTGATCTGTATAGACAACCAAATCAGATGATTCAGGGCTAAAAGAAAGTGAGTTGGAGGATTATCAGTATGTTATAGAACATGATATTTAAGTACTGTCATACTATCAATATAAAAGCATTTTTGTATGGGTAACGACTCATATTTCTAGAGCATGTTAAGATATACGAAGTGGTTTTCTTAAAACAACCCTGTGAGGTTGTTAGCACAAAAACAATTATTGCTATTTTATAATTAAGGAATGTACAGTTCCAAGACTGAATCATTTTCCCATGGTTTCACAGGAAGTATTGTGCTGGGATTTAAACCCAGGTCTCCTTGTTGAAGGTCGTGAATATTCAACAAATTCCCAATGGAGTATATATTTCTTAATAAAGTGCCCTTTATGCCTCACCTTATATGTGAGTGCTCTCCAAAGAACCTGCAAAAAAATTAAGTCTTGATTCTTCCAATACCATAGAAATGGAAAGGGCAAGTATTTTTATGTCTATTTCACGAAGGAGGAAATTCAGGTATAAAGAGATTAAAGACTTGCTCAAAATTATACATTTAGTTAACATCAGAGCTAGGATCAAAATCTAGGTCTTGGACTCCTAGTCCGTGGTACAGATAAATTGAGGCTTTTGTTGTTAGTCTTTTTTCAGTTGAGTCTGACTCTCCATGATCCCTTTTGGGGTTTCCTTGGCAAAGATAATAGCACAGTTTGCCACTTTCTTCTACAGCTGATTTTACAGATGAGCAACAGAGGCAACCATGGTTAAGTGACTTGTCCAGGTTCACGCAGCTAGTAAATGTCCGAGGCTGGATTTAAACTAGGAAGATGAGCCTTCTCAACCCAGGACTGGCAATCTATACACTGTACCACCTAACTGCCCCTAAAATGAGGTAGGCAGGTTGTAGGCAGGGTATTTAATCAGTCTATTTAGCCAGCTAGGTTGCTCAGCAGATAGAGTACTAGACTTAGAGTCATGAAGTCCTAAGTTCAAATCTGGACTTAGACAATTCCTTAATGTCTGTCCTGATCAAGTCATTTAATTTCTGACTAACTCAGTTTCTATATCTGTTAAATGTGGAAAATAATACCACATACCAACCAGAGTCAGAGACAGTTAACTGTAGAGATAAATAGGAAAAGTCCATAATCCTTTGGACAGAAAGTGGACAGTTGTTGGGAAGGCTCTAGCATTGCTGGATCCATCTTTTATAAGATAGGAGCACAGGAGTTTATTTTGGCTCTGCATATTAGAAACACAACATAAAAGGCAATTATAAAAGAAAGGAAACACCCCATACACTAAGTTCTTAAAATTGCCTTCTAAAGAAAGATTTGTTTCTAAATTTGTTGTTTGGAATTTGGAAAACATTGTCGCATAGATGAAACATCGATTGGTTGTTGTTCTTTGTTCTTGAAACAGAACAAACGTGACATCACTATGTTAGGGTCAAGTTGTAGTGCGTCTGACTCTGGCTGATGAGACCAATAAGAGCTTGGAATGCTCTACCACAGGTTGGCACAAGTAGGCCATGTGAACTTTTGGGGTGGTTTCTCTAAACTTGTGCATCTAATATTTCTTTTGAACTACTTCAATTCTGCTTTGCTTATAAAGCACAGCAGCTTCTTTGATGAGGGCATGCCATGCCAGGCAGTCCTGTGCCAGCATCTCTCATGTCATGCAATCAATTATAAAGCTCTTCAGTGAGACACTGGGAGTGCTTTTGTATCATTTCTTCTGCCCACCATATCAGTGCTTGCCTTGTACAATGTTATACGTACAGGAACTACACTTTGCCTTTCTTGTATCCCCTCTATCCCTACTTAGCACAGTGAATGGCACGTTGTAGGTGAATATTATTTTTTACTTGAATCGATACATATTGGTTAGTTTGTTAGACTCTCTCATGAATGCCTATTTAATTTAACTCCTCATATGCCTGGTATATCTATGAAACCCAACAATTATGTATAACACTTTTTTATAGGAAAATCAATCCTAATTCCAAATTGAGAAGCAAGAAAAGATTCTCTTAGAACCACCTGACCCTTCAAAATGGGATTCAAATTTCTTTGAAGCTCATTTTTCATCTACCAACCTAACCCAGGGACTTCCCCAATACTAGGCCACTTTGAGAAGCTCCCAGATCAAGAGTAGGGCTTGAACATGGCTTGGCTTCTGCTATTGCTGGATAGGAAAATATAGATCACTTGTGGGGAATAAGGAACAAAAATAGATTTTGCGTGATGATGGACTTAAATGTTTTGAGAGGGACAGAACATCCTGCTAATGTCAATTCTTAGGAATAGTTCTTATTTGTCATTCTTGGACCAAGCATTTTTGTAAATTTTTTAAGGTAGAACAAGAAGAAATTAAAAGTTTCTTTCCTATACTCCTGCCTCTCAATTTGATTATGAACTCGCAGATTTTCAGAACTACAGGAAAATTTACTGTTGACCTAGTCCCAACCCCTCATATTACAGGTGAGCTTTCTGGGCCCCAGAGAAGTAAAATGAATATTCCAAGCTCACAAAGCTAGTTAGTAGAAGTGGGACAGGAACCCATTTTTTTTTGAATATCAGTTCAGTTCTATTTCTATGACACTATGTTAGTAGTACTCCCTAAACTAAGGATTATAAAAGTTTTCCACTATATTTACAAATTTCCTAAGTTAGAGAACTAAAGCTATGATTTAAAATAAAAATTTAAAAGAAAAATAAAAGTTGTTTTTAGGGGAGTGGATTTTGACTTTGTGTTTGATGAGGAGAAGAGGTTTTAGTCAAGACATATTTTTGTCAGTGTGAGGAACTTGCTCCCCCAATGCAGATCAGCAACTCTCTGTAATTTATAATTTTAGGAAGTTGTTCAGGGACACAAAGCAAAAGTAGCTTTTAAATACTCATACAGTCAATATGTGTCAAAAACAGGACTTGAGCCTAGGTTCTCCAGTCTCTAAGGCCAGCGTATAGAGATCCACTACATCATACTAACTCTTGAATAAATGTTATGTGGTAAAAACTCAACATTCAAATTTCCAAATATAAAACCTTCTGAACATTCCTCCTCTAAATCTTTTATTTGAATAACTACTTGAATTTACAGAAAAAGATCTGACATTTCCAAAATTATACTTAGCTTCAGTGCTTTCTAAAGGAAAGTGTTCTAGAACACTTTTAGGAGAGGAACACGTGGAAATGCTGGCACGTTTCTTTCTTATTTCTCATTTTTCTGTAATAGAGAAAAAGAAGTTATTATTAGCAAAAAAATATGTAACCAGTATCATTTCTATATATTCATCTAAAGTAAACATTTGTTCAAGTCCAAACAATTCAAATATGTTGTATGAAATGTTTTCATGTTGTTTTTCTTTTTTCCATCCAACTCAGGTAAGCATTCCTGTAAAGCTGGGAGTTAGGCAAACATAGAGGAAGGGTCAAGAGCAGCAGCTTACTGAAGCCCATCAGACAATGTACTATGTATGTCTATATTAGGAATAGATGCTCCATTCTAATCAAAGCAGTACAACATAAAAGGAGGTTGGATAATGGTTGTCATTTAGGTAGCCTGTGTTTAGACTAAATTTTATTAAGGTTGTTATTTTTAATAAGTTTTTAAAGTTATTTAAATTAAGTTTTATTAGATCTTTGTGGTAGCCTCAGTTATAAGATGAGGATAATATCACCTACCTCCCAAGGTGGTTATGATAATCAAATGAAATAATATTTGAAAAACATTTTGCAAACTTTAAAGTAATATATAAGTTGTATTATTCTTATTTTAATATTATCATCATCATCATCATCATTCTAGCACTCTATAGTTCATTCTCATGCTTGACCATACTGCTCATCATTCAGAAAGAAATACCTGTGTCTTGCATAAATATTTTGGCAATCATAAAAAGATCAAATGATCTTTGACATAAACTAAAAGAGCTTTTGTCTAGAAAATAAAGATGCACATGTTAATTGACGTGGAAATATTTTGAGATGGCAAAGAAATGCTTCATAGTCATCTTAGACTGATTTGTTTATACTTGTAAGGAATTTAGTTCTAAGGTATTTCAACCTTGCAACTGATGATTTTTCTTCATTTAAACAGCTGATTGATCTGGAAAATAAAACTGAAAGTAACAGAGCACTTACATACATGGACTTGAAATCCATTTTTTTACTTTTTTTAAAGAAAGGAAAATAACAAGAAACTGAAATTTTTGAGATTATGGAGAATTAGATAACAATAGCTGGCAAGAACTGTTTCCATTGCCCAAAAAAAGAGAAACTGAGAAGCTAATCGTCTCTTTCACCATTGAAAAGAAAGCGTGTCACATTCTGCACAGCTCTTTGCTACATTTGGTACAGTAATCTCCATCAAGGGGCAAATTGGCTTTTCTTTTACAGACCATTACCAATCACAATCCAGCCAATGGTACTTGGATAAAATAGTTCTAGAACTATCTCAAGTTCAAATGCAATTTCTTACTGCATTTTACATAGCAAAACTTTCTAAATTTAAAAAAAAAGAAACAAAAAACCTTGCTTCCTTACTGTAGTGCCTAGTTTAGGTCTCTGACATCAATAAAATTGTTTGCAATGAGTTATATGTTTTATATAACTTCATCGTAAAGCAATAACAAAGACATTTCCAAGATGACATTTGGTTAAATATCCCATGCTAACATAAACCTTGACATGCATTTGCATACATGTATGTATGTACGTATGTATATATACGCATATATATTATATATGCGTATATATACACATGTGTGTGCACATAGAAACATATTTATGTATATATTATTCCTTTTCTTATTATTTGAAAAAAAATTATCATTTTACCATCTTCAGATGGTAATGATAAAAGTTCTATTTCCCCATGATGGAGGATATTTGTGCTAGCATCATAGATTGAACATTTCTATCCAATGAACTCTGGTCAGCCATTCAAAGAAGGAAGGAGTAGTTTATGGGGAATAACTGAAAGAAACACTAGTATGTACAAAGACCCAAATGATAGCATAGTCTGAGGAAGAAAAGAAAAAAAAATACATTGGATTGGCCTGACTGGGAATTTATCTTACATGCAAAAATCTTGACTTCCAAACACATTCTAAAGAAAAGAATTACCTCACAGATTTTGGAAAAATCTTGCCATTTTCTCCATAGTCTTCAGCAATGCTATGAAACTGAATGGTAAAGTTCACTTACATTTCCAAATGTTTTAGTAAAAAGAAAATGCGTTTTTGACTTGCGATGTTTTATTTTACTTTATCTAAAACAATTATTTTATTATTTTGCCATCCCCAATCATGATCAACACAAACCTTACAGAATTCTATTTAGTACTGTAAAAGTTGGCTGACTTTTCTAGTTAAGAGATTGTATACTTTCTCTAATATACTGAAGACTTGTCCCCTGGCCCTTTTGCTGGAACTGTCTGCTGTTGCCCCGGGCATGTACTCAGTCATCCTCTGCTCTACAGTATCTCTTACTATCCATAAGGCTTTGTAAACATCAGGATGTTAATTTGAGTTGAGGATAAATGAATACAGCTAAAGGCAATTGCAACAAAATAGGAAAAATTGAGCCTGGGGACATTTAAGTAAGAAGTAGGCTATATGTGCAGAGAGGGAATAGAAATAAGGAACCAGCTGGCAAAAAGTGGAAAGGCAACAGACAAGGAAGAAGAAATTCAGGGGCTTATGATGTGTCTGCAGCTCGATGAATGAAAGTTAAAGGTCAAGACCAGGATTGCAACAACAGAATAAGTTTGATCTGAAAATTCCCTTAAGGTCTTATCTCATTGAGCGAAGGAGACTGTGATGAATGTGAAATTTTGCAGTATAAAATAAATGATTATATTACTACTACTTATCGAGACATAGAGAAACAAAGTTCATTTTTAAACTATTTTTCCCCATCCAAAAGGCAGCATAGCATAACATGTGGAGAGCTGGATTAGGACTAGTACAACCTGGCTTCAAGTCCTGTTTTGATACACTCTAGTTATGTGACCCTGAGGAAAACACTGTTTCAGCTAGTTCTGAAAGATTGTAAGTTGCAGAAAAGGTCCTGACCTGACTCAGGCAAGCAAAGTTAAAGGACTCTTTAGTTCCTTCTCTTAAGAAACACATGGTATAAAAGAGGAATGACCATATATGCAAGAAGTATGCAGCAAGATGCAATATGATAGGCAAAGGATAACTAAAGGGGAACAAAGTATTCAAAGAAAATTTTAGGTAGGAGAAACTACTTTCAGTTAGGTGGACCATGAAAAGCTTCCTAGAAAGGCACTTGAATTAGTCACTGAAGAAAGAGGATTCCAAAAGACAAAGTCTGGAGAGATGAAAGTTACAGGTGTGTGTATATACATACCATACTAAGGTGTTTGTATTTCACTATTTTATCCTACATCAGTTAATCAAGCATTTATCCTACATCACCCTTTTTGTTCCAGGGAAGTCAATTAGATGCTGAGAATACAAAGACAAAAGTGAAAATCTTTGCCATCAAGGAGATTACATTCTATTGGGAGAGAGTATATTTTTGATATAGGAAAGTAATTTGTCTTTGACAGGGAAAGGAATTGCATAAATGAGCCTGTGTGGCTGCTGGGATTTAGAGTTTTTGCTCATCTCCTGGGCCTAGGAATTATCCCATGAATGTTTTAGGAATGGGAACACAATTGTAAAATTTTATTTGAAGCAGGTAGAAAGAATATACCCAGAGGATGTTGGAAAGCACAGTTTGAGGGAGGACATGGAGGTGGCAGAGAAAGCAGTTTTGAAATAGACACTGATAGGGAAGTTTGAATTGCAGGAAATGATGCATGCTTTTTTGCTGTATTTTGTTGGGATTTGATTTTCTCTTCCCAGACTACAGGAAAAGAAAGGAAAAAAAAAAGTGGACTGGCCAAAGAGGCAGTCATTACTGTGCTTAGTGGTATAGGATCTTAAAATGAACTGGGTATGACAGGTACCTGTTTCTAAGTGTTTCTTGATTCTTTTATGAAACTAGTTATTCCTGATAAACCTCTCTGGTATGCTCAGTATATGTATTTCCTTTTGTTAAGTGGCTCACCTACAAGGAGACAGCTTTGTTAACAAGAAAGTAATGGTCTTTCCTAGCACAGGGTTAGGATTGCAACCCAGTCAACTCTTAGAGATTCTCTCTCCTCCTCCTCCTCCTCCTCCTCCTCCTCCTCCTCCTCCTCCTCCTCCTTCTCCTCTTCTCCTCTTCCTTTTTCTCTTCCTCCTCCTCCTCCTTCTCTTCTCTTCTCTCTCTCTCTCTCTCTCTCTCTCTCTCTCTCTCTCTCTCTCTCTCTCTCTCTTTACCTGTCTCTCCAATTCTAGAGGTACAGAGTACATTCTAGGTATAGGGGTGTCAAATGTCAAGGCACAGAAATGGGAAAGGGAGTCATGTGGATAAGAAATGGTAACAAGGCCAAATTTACTGTACATTAGAATACATGAAGTTAAATATTATGTAATGATTTTGGAAAGGTAAGTTGGACATAGCTGTGAAAAGCTTTAAATGTCAAAAAGTGAAGTTTATTGTTCACTGACTTTCAAAGGTAATAGAGAGCCAATGAAGTTTATTGAATAAGGAAGTTATAATGATCAGATGTATACTTAAGAAAATCATTTTCCTGTTGTGTGAAGGACAGATTGGAGTAGGGAGAGACTTGTGATATGAAAACCAATTATAAGAGGATTATAAAATTCCAGATGTTGCCTAAACTCTGGGCAAGAAAGAGTCACTGACTTGTTTTGAACACACCTGTGATGTGCATTAGAACTAAAGAGTTTAACAGCTGTGTGAAATATGGATTAGAGAGGGGAGGAACTTAATACAGAGATTTTCTTTAGAAGCTATTACAATATCTTAGGTAAAATGTCATGAGAAGATGAGCTATTATAGTGGCAGTATAGATGAAAAGGATGGGATGAATGTGAGAAATACAAGAAAAGTAGAGTATAAAGGATTTGAACCTGAGACAGTATTATATATGTATAGAGAGAGAAAGGAGCCGAGAAGGATCCCAGGCCTGATTAACAGAAATAGTGGAGATGCCATTAGGAGAAAAAGAGAAAGTTGGGAAAGTTAATTTAAAAAAAAAGTATTTAAGTGGTTGAGAACTGAGTATAGACTTTTAAATAAGACAACAAAGACAACACCGAAGGACTTGGAATGAGCAGTTTGACTAGAGTGCTGAAGATAGAAACTAGATTGCAAATGGTTTAGTGGGTTACTAAGAAAGTATATCCAATGAGGATATATACAGAATCTTACAGAAGCTCATAGTGAAGGGAGGGGAAATATAAGACACCATTTTTGTGGGTTTTTGGGGGGAGGGAGGGAACTGGTAAGTTTAAGAGAGTTTTTAAACTGAGATATTCTGCATAAAATGCTGTAACAATTTGTGAAATGCTATGTAAACATCACCTAAGATTGTCACTGGTATTACTTGTAACTGGAACTTCTAACGTGTATGTAAGCAGAGGGCAGAAGTAAGTTTTAAAACTATAATAAAGTTGGAAGAAAGATGAGGGACAATTGATGAGTCCGAGAGGAGATTTAAAAAAAAAAGGATTGCATCAGGACCCAAATAGGAAAGCTAGCCTTGACAAAGATAGGGAACAGGTCATCTTCAGAGGTTAACACAATGGAAAAGAAGATGAGTGAAAACATAAAGACATTTTTCTTTATGTAGGAATGGAGATAAGGAAATTCATGACCAATGCTCTCAACTTCTTAGTGAAGTATAAGATGAGGTCATCTGTTCAGAGATTAAGAGTAGACTAGGGCTTCCTCTTAGTCTCTGAGCAGATGACCTCATCCTATTGGGAGTTTGGAGCTTGAAAGGAAGAAAAGAAGGTTTAGAAAAGCCACTATGGTGAAGGTAATAGGGAGTCAGTCAATCAAACACGAAGAGAATTGTGTAGCAGTGAGGGTTCAATTGAAATTAGGTAGCATGCCACTGAAGTGGAACCAGTCAACATGGTTTTGTGATTCCTTTAGTAGTGTCCTGGAGCTTGAGTGTATGAGCAGAGACATGAGATTACAAATATATGTGTGGCTACAAATCTTTCTTGAGACATCAGTAAATAATACTCCCAATCTTCTCATATACAACAGTAGAAGACTTTAAAATGGCCACGGTAGTTAGAAGATGCAAAATAGTACCATTGCAGTTATTTTAGTGAAGATTTTCACTGTTGTTATCAAGGAGAAGAAAAATGGTTCATTTGTTTTCCCTTTCCATTTCCAATTTCCATTTCCATTTCCATTTTCCATTTCCAATAACCATTTTCAATGGTTACTATTGGTGAAAAAGGTAAATACTTGTAAAATTAACATTAGATTTTAAATATCCATGATTTTATTTCCTCCAATATACTGGAAAGCATCATATATTGAACATCATATATGACTATCACATATTGAACAACAGACTGTAGATTGATAAACGCCTACTACAAATCAAGTAACATGTTGATTACCTGTTAGTTAATAAAATTTGTGATTGTGTTCAATATTGGTCCATGCTATATTATATCAATAATAACTTTCTCAAGTTTTAAAGCTACTGGGAGAGAGAATATACAAACAATTATTTAGAAAGAAGATATAAAGATATATACAGGATAAATCAGAGAATATCAACAGAAGAAATGCACTAGACTAGACCAAAAGAAAATCCCAGGAAGGGCTTTTAGAAGGGGAGATTTCAGATGCCCTAGATTTAAGAATCATATGCATAGACATACTTGAATTCATGGGAGGTGGTGAGACCACCAAGTGAAATAGCACAGAAGGAGAAGAGAAGGCAGGCATCTGAAGGACACTTACCATTACTAGAGATGTCAAAGAACTAGCAAAGGAGACTGAGAAGGAGTTATTAGAGAGATAGGAGGAGAACCAAGATAGATGAAGGTCACAAAAATCTAGAAAGAAGAATGTGGATTGAAAAGAGGCCATTAGATGTTAAGGTTAAGAAAACAGTGGCATATTTAGACAAAAGAGTTTCGTTTGAATGATGATGTAGCAAGTCACAATGTAGGGAGTTAAGAATAAAGAGAGAGGAGAAGAAATGGAGCCATCAATTATAGATAGCTTTCTCAGGGAGTTTAGCCTCAAAATGAAAGAGAGCTAAATGGAATAACTGCTAGCACAGATGGATAGATGAAGTGAAATTATTTAGAATGCAGAAGATATTGTCATGTTTATGGGCAGTAGGGAAGCATCTAATAGACAGGAAATGATCAAAGATAAGTGAGAAAGTTGGGATTATGTGAAACAATACAATGCAGAAGATGGAATGAGATAGTATAAGTTTTTAAATGTTACATTTTTAAATTTAGCTAAAATCTAGCCTTTTTATCTCTTCCTCCCTCCACTGAGAAAGAAAGAATAATAAATCCTGTTACAGACATTATTGGTCAAGGAAACCAAATTTCTACATTGGTCCTCTCTCCCCCTCACAATATAAATCTCATTCTATTCTCTAAGTCCCTTCTACCTATCAGAATGTTTGTTGTATGTTTTTTTCATCAGTCTTCTAAAATTGTGATTGGTCATTATGCTGATCAGAGAAATTTTTTCATCAGATTATTTTTATTTTCAATAACTTTTTTCCAATTACATGTAAAAACAATTTTATTGTCCTTTTTAAAAAAAAATTAGTTCCCTCCTTCCCTCTCCTCCCCCTTCCCTGAGACAGTAAGCAATTTGATATAGGTTATACATATGCAATCATGGAAAACATATTCCTATATTATTGTTGTGAAAGAAAACACAGATGCCTCTTCCCCCTCCCCCAAATAAAAACCCTACACCAAAAAGTTGAAAAACAGTATGCTTCTATCTGTATTCAGATTCCATTAGCTCTTTCTCTTCAGATGGATAGAAATTTTCATCATGAGTCCTTTGGAATTAACTTGGATCATCGTATTGCTGAGAATAAATAAACTAATCACAGTTGCTGATCAAAGTTTGTAAGTCTTTCAAATTTATTTGTCTTTATGTTATTGTTAGCATTTTATAAATTGTGCTCTAGGTTCTTCTTACTTCATTCTGCATCAGTTCATACTCTTTTAAGTTTCTCTAAAATCATGTCCTTCACCAGGTTGTATTCTAAGATCTCTGCTCCTATATAATGTGAGTCATTGTCACTATGAATCATTGCTATTTGAATCATGTCTGGCTGCTTAGTTTGTTTTTGTTTATTTTTTAAATCTAGAGGCTACAGATTTTAATCATAATGTTTTTATTTTTCTGTGCTTTCAGGAAGTAACCAATGGATTTTTTTTTTCCTATTTCTACTTGGCCCTCTGGTTTCAATATATGTAAGTAGTTTTCTTTTATGTTTTCTTGAAATATTATTTCTGTGTTCTTATTTTTGGTTGTGGCTTTCAGGTAGATCTATTTTCCAAGTCAGTTTTTCAGTCTTTTAACTTTTTTTTCAATATTTATTATTGTCTCACAGAGTCATTAGATTCAATTTTAAAAGTTTGCTGCTTATGTAATGTTTTGTACCTCTTATGACAAGCTATTAATTCTACTTCAATTCTTTTTTCACAGTTATCACTTCTGTTTTATTTTATTTTACCACAGGCACTATCATTTCATTAGTTATAAACATTTCTAACTGAAAAACAAAACAAAGCAAAACAAAACAAAAAATGCTAGCTTCATATCTTCTAGGAATTCATTTAATTTGTGCCCAAGCCATGTTTCTCTTTGAGACTCTCCTTGCAGACATTTTGGAACCTTTCTCTTATTCTGGTTTTGTATCTTGAGCATTCTTATCACCACAATAGCTTTCTGTGGTAGAATTATTTTTGTGTTTGCTGATTGTTCCAATCTACTTCCTGACTGTAGGCTTCATGTTAAGGCTGAGCTCTGCAAACTTCTGAAGAGAGTTTCCAGGCTTATCCTGTTGCTGCTTTTTTTGGTGTATTTTTCAGGACAGAAAAATGCAAGCTTTTGGGTTTCCCCATACGGTCTGATCCAGGGCAAAGTTTGATTGCTGTATCCCTGGTTTGAGCTTTACAAATTTCTAACCTGGATTTAGTTTTGAGCAATCATCCCAGTTTGTTTCTGGTCCAATTTGGAGTTCCAGTAGACTGCTGCTGGATTTAGCCATTATCAGCCAAAGGAAAAGCTCTATTGATTCTGTTTGAAAAAACTGTAAGCTTTCATTTGATCTGGGATCTCTGCCCTGGTTATTCCTCTACATAATTCAGATGGCTTGAAACTGAAAATGAGCTCCGGTTTGTCTACTGAGATCTGAGTCACACACCTACTATTGGCTTCTTAACCTGCCCCTAGCTTGGTATATAGCCTAGGGACTGTCACCACTGATAGGTACAGCTTCCCTTCTCACTCAGCCCTTGATCTATGACTCAGTAATGGGTGATAAGCTACAGAACTGTTGTCTGACACCTGTCTTTTCACCTTTCACAAATATGGACCTTTCTGTGCTAGATACACATGATGCTTGTCCCCAGCATCTCAGAACTGCCTGTTTCACAATGACAACCTAGGTTAGAAAAAAAAAATAACTCGCTGTAATTTTTTTTTCTTGTATTCCCCAATTAGGATAAAGTTTAGTGTATTTTCTAGGTCTGTTTGTTGGAGATGCGGAGGTGGGAGCTTGCTACATTTCTTCCTACTACTCCGCTATCTTGGCTTCATTTCAGAGAGAGAATAGGATCACTTGCACATACAGTGTTGTTTATCTTGGCAAGGAGAAAGGCCATCTCTTCATGATCAACAATCTTATGCTGCAGAGAGGTGAAGAAGGATTAAGATTGTGAAAAGTATATTTGATTTGCCAAATACGAGATCACTGTTAACTTTGGAAAGGTAGTTCCAGTTAAATAATGAAGACAGAAGCCAGCTTACATAGAGTGTAGTTCCCTTCCTCCAGGAATTTATTTGAGAAGGAAAGTAGAGATTAAGAATGGTAGATAAAGAAATGGCAGTTCATTTTTTTTTTCAGTTGGTCAAAAAGTTGACGTTACCAGTTTTTTTGTTTGTTCATTTCAACCAGTAATTTTATTAATGCAAGGAACTCCAAAGAAATTCACTCTGTCAATACAAATGAAATATAATACAACTTTAAAAAAATCTTACAAAATTGCTGGGGGTGTTGAGGTAAATGGCTTACCCAGGGTCCAATACAGTTTGTATAAGAAATAGGATCTGAGCTCAGGTAATCACAACTCCCAAACTGGACCTTTATCTGCTATGCCACATTGCTTCTCTAGGCTGTCATATTTAAACTTAATAGTTTGACTCTTCTCTACATACTATGCCCACTGGAGTTCTGAAGAGCTTGCTAAAATGCTAGTTTTAAGAGATGACACCAGTGATTCCCATTTAGTGTTTCACAAACCACTAAAAAGTTCATTACCATGTTCCTGTTAAAAATTCTTTAATGATGCTATATGCACAAAATAATTGCACAATTATGTTACAAATATATTTTGTATACTATATCATCCCTAGGGCTTCACATTTGTTGTTGTTTAAAGGTGTTCACAGAACAAATATTTTGGGAGCCATTGAATTACACTGTAATGTAGATAACTTTAGAGTTCAAATTTAGATGCACCAGTTTTTAAAGTCTCATTTAATGATTTCTTATTTTTTTCTTTGTATCATTTAATAAAAATTAAGAAGTAATACAAATTACAAAGAAATAAAAATTAATATATTTTGGTCTTCTAAGATTTTTATATTCACTTTCACTAGATGTATTTGAAGTATGAAATTTTAAGGAAAAAATAAAGGGAGAGAGAAAGAAATCCTATCTATTCAAAGCACAAAAAATATAAGCAAATGATCAGACAATATGTTTAAGCTGTTATTCTATGAACATATGCCCACTTTTTGTTTCTCTATCATTTCTATCTCCTTTGCACTCTAACAAACTAGTGTCATGCAAACCTTAAAGCATAATATAATGGCACTTACTACTGTTATTACTTTGACACAAGCAAAAGTCAGCTGAAGGGAGAGAACAGAAAAGTGGAAGTAGTGAGGTATAGTGAAAAAGCTTCCAAGTGAGGGCAACAAATTCAATTCAGTTTAGTTCAATTAAACAAGTATTTTAAAGGTGCAGGTGTTGTGCTAGATATTGGGGATACAAATACAAAACATCTGCCTTTGGCGTATGCTCTGTAAACATGGGTAAGTCATTTAAAGTCTCTGCTTCATGCTACTCTAAAACCTGCATTTTAAAGGTTTAAAAACCCTACTCCCCAGGGCTATTATGAGAATCAAATGAGATAATAATTTTGAAGGGCTTAGCAAAACTCAAAGTGTTATGTAGATTATTACTATTATTATCCTATTGTGAAAGTATCCTGATCTTGGACACTTACAGAAAACCTGAGTGCCCAGAAGTTGCAATAGCATAAATTGAGATACACTTTGCTACTATGGTTATTTTTAGCCTTCTATATGAATATATTAAATTATATTTACCTTTTGGTTTATTTTCTCTTCATCTTTTGCATGAGGATGTTAAACTATACACACACGAACATTCATACAAGCATAGGAAGAAAGGAAGCTTTGAAAGATAGTTAAAGCACCAGGAGGTTTGTAGGTGGTGAGTGGGTCCTGAAATACTCACCTCATTCACTCATAAATAAATATAGCTGGGAGGTATCCAAATTTTTCAGAATACAATAGACTGTCTCTACTGACTTGATGTAAGTTGCTGAAATGGAGACCATATGCATAATTAGAGATGAAAGAACAAAAACATGCTTTTCTGAGTTAAGAATACACTTGGATCTAGTAGGATCAGTGCTTTTAATTAAAATTCAAACCTTCTGGGATTTAAGCTTTTGTTATTTTTGGCAATATGTAATGTTTTATTTCTAAAGAAAAGCACAAATGTCTCATGAAATATCTATATTGAGCAAAAGATAGCATATGATCATCTGGTTCCTCTTCAGTGTTTTCATATGACTGGACACTGAGGGCCAGGCTCCATACTCTTCCCAAGTCCTGGGAATTCTTTGTCTATAGAACATCAACCATATTGGTGTAAAAATTAGACTGACAGTAGAAATATCAAAATCTGATAATTTGAATCACAAATCACAATGAAAGAAGAAAATCAATGCTAAAGTCTTTACAATTCCCTCTCTTTGGTGAATTTCCAAGAGCAAGGTGCACACCAAGATTACAAGACAGCAATCAGTATGATAACAGTTGGAGGGTAACATGGATAAGCCTGTCAGTCTTCACAACAGTGAGCACATAAGACAATTTCAGATACTCTCAGGATAGCCAATTTTTCACATATAAAGAGACATAATGGTGAATTTTCTTATAACTGCTGAAATGAATAAAGAAATATCTATCAGGTCTGTGTTTATGTAGAATACCAATTCGATTAAGAAAAGACATGGCCAATGAGATTCACTGTATAAAAAATGATCATTAACACTGAAATCTGTATGTACTCTAATACTTAATGCATCAGTGATTTAATTAATGTGGAGATTCCCTCCAACAATATGTATCATAATCTACCCAGTCAGTGAGTCATTAACAATATTATCCTCTTTTTATGTGACAGGCATGGTGCTAATCACTTGAGATACAAAGAAAGGCAAAAGCTCTGACCTTGCCATCTAGGAGCATACATCCTAACAAGGGTGTCAACATGTAAATAACTATCCATGTCTATCTATTTTATGCACTTCTATCCATGTCCTCCATAAATTAACCATAGGGGATGCACTGAATATGCTAAGGATTCCTTTCTTTACACTGTATTCACAATGCATGGATATAAACAGAAGCCACAGGCTGTCAGCTGATAGCTGTCCCTTTCTCTTCCTGTATTTGTTATCCTGTTTTTTTTAAATATGGTTATATACTTCTCTGATAGCTTCTTTTATTATTACTTTTGTACAGTTAATTTCTAGCACATGCATGGTCCTTTAAGGTTTGAAAAAGCACTTTAAAATATTATCTCATTTTATTCTCACCAAACAAACAAACAAACAAACAAAAAATCCTGGGAGCTGGGTGCTATTATTATAATACTAATTTTGCAAAGGAGGAAATTGAGACTGAGAAGTTAATTGACTTTCCCACTTTCACACAGCTAAGAAGTATATGAAGACACATTTGAACTCAGATCTTTCTGATTCTAACTCTAGCACTATCCATTGGGCCATGTATCATCTATTGGATGGCATTTTTCTCACATAATTCCTTGAGTGTAAGAAACTATGGAGTGTCCAAATATACCACATACCTATCCATTGACCTTTCCTTGATCAGTCCCATATAAGATTCTAGTAAAATGTGATTGATTCATGAGCCACAAAGAGATAAATAAAATTTATTTTTTATGCCTAAACATTTAAATTTAGGTATTACTTACAACCAAGTTTTTGAAAATATTGTTTACAATAAAGTTTGTAAATGACAGGAATATAAAGACTGATATAGTTCTTAAGTATATTTTGTGACAAATTCAAAATATATAGTTTTCTCAATTCTCATCTTCAATGCAATTAAAAAATATTTAATTAGTGCCTAGTGTACATAGAACAAAATAGTATACAAGATACTCAACCTAGAGAAGATACTGTCCTTATCCTAATGGCAATTAAAATTCAACAAAGGAAATTACCATATAAAATATACAAAACATCTTTAATTTATAGACATATATACATATGCAAATTATATTAAAAAATAATACCATAATAAATATTTGAGATACCAGTAGGAAAAGTCATTAGTAATAATGACAAAGAAGAAAATCAAGGAAGATATGCTTCAAGATGGTTATATTTGGATTGTTTTGTAAAGGATGAGTTGGAATTTTGTAGGTGAACAGGTGAGGACTGGTATTCCAGGTATGAAAAAAAAATATAAGCAAGGCATGGAGGTGGGATTAAAAAAGATATGTGCCAAGAAAGAAGAAACATCTATTTAGAAAGAGCAGAGGACTAGCATGTTATGATGACTATAGATCACTTTCAGAACTAGAAAAAAAAAGGATTCTGACTTTTTTTGAAGGAGAGCCATTGAGGGGTTCTGAGAAGAATAATAATATGATGAGGTATATGCATTGGAAAGATAAACCAAATAATGCTATGAGGGATATTTTAAGCAAGAAAGAAAATAGAGATCAAAAGATATAATCAAAGACTATTAGAGTAGTGTTATTATGTAGGTTTGGGGAAATGTTATAAAGGCCTATACTAGAGTGGTGGGTGTAAGAATAGAAAGGGGGGAATAGATGACAAAGGACTTAGTAAACAGTTAAATCGAGAGATGAGAGACATAAAAAAGTGAAATGGTGTCACCAATAGAAAATGATGGAGTTTTTAAGTAAAATACAATAAGTTCACTTTGGGATATGAAATGGAGGTACAAGACATGCATTTAATTATAGATGTCCTGTCGAAATCTGAGGGCTCATATCTGGAATCTGACAGAGTTTGGGATTTGTGATATGTTTGGGATTCATTTATGAAGAAATTACAGCCGAAGTCATAGGAGCAAGTGAAATTGCCAATGAAGAGGAGGTAAGAAAAGCAGAGAAGAAGGGTGAGCCTTGGGGGGAAACTCACTATGAAGAATTTGGGAAAAGAAGAAATAGCAGCAAAGAACTGGCTAAAAAATTAGGAGGTGAATTAACAAAAAGTCATTTACATTCAGAAACAGAAAAGTGTTGTGTATGAAATCAAGAAAATGAGAGGATCTCTGAAAAGGGCAGTGAACAACAATACTAAAAACTGTGGATGATTTAGGGAAAATGAAAACAAAATAAAGACCATTGGATTCAGTATGTATGAAGCCATTAAAGTACTTCTGAAAGCACTTTCAATAAAGTGAAATGGTAGGAATCAAATATAGTTTTTGAGAGAATAAAGAGCAAATATATGGTAGGATAGTGGAAACTTCAGATGTAGTAATTTTTTTTTTCAGGAAGAGGAAAATCATACAGTAATTAGATAAATTGGAAAGATTATTGAATTTTTAATTTGGGAAAGTTAAACATTTTAGTAGGCATATAAAAAGAATTCAGTTGAGAGGAAATAGAATTGAGGATCTTAGAAAGGAGTATATCTATATCTTTGTGACCAGAGATAAGGAGGATAAGAGTGTGTGATGAAGCTGAAAATTCTTGAGGGATAAAATAAGGGAACTATGGGTGTTCTCATCATTTTACCTTGATTTTCTTAATGAATAATGTACTATGTCATTTGTAATTTGTAATTTATGGGTTACCTCTGCTTAGAAAGTTAAACATGGCATCCAGAGAAGTAAATGATTTATATTTATATATGTGTGTGTGTGTGTGTGTATACATATATAGATGATATATATTAATAGCAATATTAGAATTAATTCTGTTTAGGAGATAACAGACTATAATTAACTTAAATATCCAGTATGTTTTTAGTGTGGCTTACAGTAGCAATTATTTAAGATGTTTGGATAATGATGAAATGAGACCAGGGTAAAGGTGAGCCTAGAAAGTAGTTTTAACCCAAACAAGTGCAGACAACTTTCTACATATGGAGAAAGACTCTTCTCCAAGGCCATAATGCCTAAAATAGGCCATCTATCTTGAAAATACTTATTATTGGTCATAGCATGCTCAAGTTAGAAATGGCTAGGCATGAAAACAAATGTAAGAGCAGAGTAACAGAAGAGTTCATTATATAGTTCTGAAGTACAAGTGTTTTACAAAGACAACACATGCCATATATCATGTGGTTTATAGGTAAGGCATCATTAAATATCTTCTAACATTGTCACTGGGAATATTGTTTATGCAAGCCATAGAAAGCTAGTTGCAAAAATATGCAACGACATACTGAAAAAAAGAAACTTGGCTTTATGGGGTAAATTTTGTTGTTGCTGTTGTTGTTGTTGTTAGTAATGAAAAACCTAGCCTTTCCTTCGTATATCAGAGTTTCACATATAGAAGAGGTCATCTCAGTAACTGTCTGACAAGCCTCAGATGGTCTAACGAAAATGGCTATGTTCTTGCTGGACAACTAATTGGCACCCTTATGATGTCAAAGTCAAGGTACTCTGGATTGAAAATAGCCTTTTCCCCACAGGTGGCTGCTCAAGCTTAAGCCTAAGGCACAGTCTCTGAGTATAGTAAAGAATGCTATAGTGATTGTACATATAAATAGCAGACTTGTCATTATGGCCTGCCAAGCTGGCATCTCTCATGAGTATTGAATTCATTTTAAAAATAGGAAGAACTATATAAGAGAGTAGCCACAGAAGTCACTCCAGAAGAGATCATAGAAAGTCTTCAAAAGGATATATGAAAAGTACATTAGAGGAGAAGTAAGTAAAAAAGTAAATATCTTTGAAAAGTCCCAATTTCATTCAAATTAGATACCACTCACTGTCCCAAAATAAGTAGTCTAGACCATTTCCCCCCAAGTAACTTTTCCTTCCCTTTTATACAGAGCTAGCAAGCAAAGATCATCCATTAATGGAGGACCTTGAACAATGTCATATACCCAGCAGGTGCTCAATAAATGTCATTTGATGATGGTATTTGGATAATGCTACTGCTAGAAATGACAAATGTACCCATGGACTATAACCTGCTGCCTTGAATCAAGTCTGACCATTCTAAATCTATTGAGTTCATATGTTTTCTCTGCAGTCATCACAAAAACAGCAGAAAGAAAAGTGTTTGTTGCATTCAAGAAGACTTCCAGATGAAACCTTGGGAACCCATTTTCTAATTTCATCTTTTAATTGTATATTTTGAACGGATTTGCAAATGGATAGTGCAAGGTTTATCAGTGATAAATAGATAAATAATAAATTAGAAGAGATAATTGATAATTCATTTTTCAGTTTCTTAATGAATATAGTATAGTATTCACATTTATAACACTAGTGATAAATTATTCAGACATTTTAAAGCACAATTATCACCATTTATACTTGAAAGTTATGAATTTTTATGTGACAAAATGTGACTTTCTTAGGAAACTACCCGTAATTGTACTTCTATTTTTTTTGTAAAATAATGATTGATTTTTAAAAAATGATGGATTCTGGCCCTAAATATAGAATGGTGATGTCTTATAATCATCCTTAAGAATAGATATATTAATAAGTTCAACACATAACATGGAATTTTAAATATATTTTTAGATTATGAGGAGGAATTTAATTTGATACATTTTATTGTTATCATATACTCTTAAAAAACATTGAATGGATGCTGCTAATATTTGTCAGGGGTAGGGACTGGACATAGGATTGTATGGGTATAGGAAACTCCAGGATGAAGGGACTCTCTATCTGATTGCAGGTACATACCTTCTCTTCCGCTTATAGTCTTACAGAAATACCTATATCGCTCACCTAAGATCAGACAGCTGGTACTTATCAGATGTGGGATTTGAACTCAGTTCAAATCTAGCTCTGATGCCAGCTCTCTAGATACTACATCAAGTTGCCTCTTTTATGAAATTAAAATGTAAAAAAAAAAACACCTCACCCCCCAAATAAAACCATACATAGTGTTTTCAACAGATCTATGCTAACATCTTTTTTTAAAGAGAGTAATTGCATCTTACACATAACTGTCATACAAACAATAGTTAATAATAATTTAAAATTTCCCCAACTGGTAACAATCAGGAAAAAATTTAAATTGAAAACTTAATCACATTTCTAATTGAAGGAAGGATGGTAGAAGGATACTCACTTTCACCTGAAATAACTGTGGTACAAAGTGATTCTTGTTTGTTTATTGGAGATTTTGTTTTGTTTTGTTTTCAATAAACAGCAGCAGGAGAAAAGGATATCAATTGGGAATCCTACAATTCATTCCCTGAGCATAGAAGTGTCCAAAATAACCAGCTGATACTGAAACTGACTACATAGTAATAAAAGATTCTTGAACTTGAATAAATAACTTTTTAGCTTGTGCTAGAAAACTAATTTTGGTTCTAGGTACTTTGCTCCTAACACAAAGATACTCTAGATAGTATCTCTAAAATTGTATGTGTAAAATTGAAAAAGGTATAATAAATGTCAGTGTTGTTTTGAATTTGTTATTATTCTATGGAATGTGATCCAGTCAGAGCTCTGAGCAAACTGTACATCTTTAAATGATCAATGAAAAAAGTATTTCACCAGCATGTTTCCACTTTTCAATGGACTCTGACCTTGTACTTCAATACAACAATTTCCCATTTTATGTTTCTTTACATGGCATTCACAGATGAAAATGAACCATTAATCATTCTAAGCACTCTTTTACAGTATCTTTGCAACAAACTCATTTCACATTTATACAACATGGCTTTTTATATGCAAATAAAGCTCCCCAGTTTCCTAAGATGTCTTCTCTGGCAATGGAAGTGATTAGATGTTGGCATTCTCAGTGGCAAGCTCCTGACAAGCTGATTATCCCCCTCTGTGCTTGCAGCAGTCACAGTCTGTAATAAGTAAGAGGCTGTAAATTCTAGGGACCACTCATTTTCCCATTTTACTGTCTGTGGGAGCTAGTGAGAGCTGGAACCCTCCAATTCTGCCCTTTTGTGTCAGTTAAAATAATACCCCAAATCCTTTTTCTCCCTACAAAACATAATTGAGCTATAGACAATGATTCTAATCAACATTCTGTATTTTGTTCAAAGGTTAAATTAGTTTCTTATTCTACACACCCAACAATTCAAGGATTTCTGATTTTGTTGTTAGCATGGGAAATTCTAAGATAGTCCCACCAAGGACATGAGTAGTCTTACATTTCCCAGTGGTCTTCTGTCATGGTGTTTTCTTGCACTGCCGTGTTGCTATGACATTTTGCATTATTGTTCTGGGCTCAAGGGCACAAAACCTTTCAGTAAAGAAATCATGAATAGAAACATTTTTCCCAAAAACGGCTTATCATGCTATGTTGTCTAAGTGTTATATGACAGTAGGTCTTCCAAAGGAAAGAAAAATAGGGAAAAAAGTAAAATATTTTAATTTTGTTGTTTTCTATCTTACCATGTTAATTTAGACTTAGAATTAATATCTTCTATTCAAAAAAAATGCTTCAGTATTGTTTGATGATGGCAAAATTATATATGAATATAGAAATAATTTAGGGGCAGCTAGGTGGCACAGTGAGTACAGCACTGGCCCTGGAGTCAGGAGGACCAAAGTTCAAATCTGGCCTCAGACATCTGACACACTTACTAGCTGAGTGACCTTGGGCAAGTCACTTAATCCCAATTGCCCTGCCTTCCCCCCTCCAAAAATAAATAAATAATTTTTAAAAAGTGATACAGACTAGCTGAAAGAACTGTTCACATGCAAAGAGGACAAATAATAGTTGAGCTTTCTACTCAGACTATTCTTCTTCTGTTTTTAATGTGATGGGGATATATTTACTGCTTTCTAGCAGTTTTTGTCAAATAGCAAGTTCTTATCCCAGAAGCTGGAGTCTTTGGGTTTATCAAACCATAGATTACTATAGTCATTGACTACTGTGTCTTGTGTACCTAACCTATTCCACTGATCCACCACTCTATCTTGTAGCCAATACCAAAAAGTTTTGATGATTGCTATTTTATAAAACAATTTAAGAACTAGTATGGCAAGGCCGCCTTCCCTAGCATTTCTTTTCACTAATTCCCTTGATATTCTAGACCTTTTGTTTTTCCAGATGACTTTTGTTATTGTTTTTTCTAGCTCCATAAAATCTTGCCTTAAAATTTAAAGGAAGAGATTTCCTTTGTCCTTTCCCAGATTCACTGCTTCATTTGTGCCCAAGATCATATCCCCTTCTGTCTCCTCTAGGTTCTTGCTTCATAAATCTTTCTTTCCTTAGACTTCAAATAAGACTTCACAAGTATTTTCCTCTGTGCTTTTATTGTTGAATATAGTATCAAAGTTGTGTGAGTATAATGTCCAGTTAGATTTTTGAGCATCTTAAGAAAAGGGACTATGTCTTCTATGTTATTTCTCTACCATTTCACAGCTGTCTTCTAAACTTAAAAGTTCACTCCACCACTGGCCTTGTCACACTGGAAGTAAATTCAACTCCTTTGTGTCCTTTATCTGACTGGTCACCTCCTCCCCGAATCTTCATTTAAGGAAAATGATAGGGCCAGCCATGTCTTCATTCCTATTAGGGCTTCAATCCAAATATTCCATACTTTTTCCAATAATACCTCCTCATGGATGACTTGTTAGTTTTGACAATTTATTTTATAACATAGATGAAACTTTCTCTAAAAATGAAAAGAAACAAACCCAATAACTTTTAAATCTGAAAGAACTGATTGTACTACTTGGTCAGTTGTAATTGCTATTCGTTTAATTTTCAAGTGTTTCTGTGGTTTATGGAGTAGACTTGCAAATTGAATAAATTATTCACGTTTGAGTTTTATTTACAGGAATGAATATTTTGTTGAAGATATATCTAACTTCTTAGATGATTAGGCTCATACCTATAGTGCATTTTATTTGACTTATAGCCAAAACTCATTTGATTTTTGGAATATACTATTACATTCTCTTTTGTGATTTATTATTAGTGAATAATAATCCTTTGTTATTACCTTTGAATTACCTTTCCTTCACATAAGGAAGTATTTATCCTGACTGTTAAATTTGCTGTTTTCTACAGAACAACTAAAGATTAACTACATTAAACCATTTTTCCCCCCTTTGGAAGAGTATTCTCTCAATCAATACTTTCTATTTAAAAGTTTTAAGCAGATTCTTTTTTTTGCTTTATTTCTAGCACTGAATTATTTAGATTGACTTCCCAGATTCTTCAGGGAGAACTTACGATTCTTAAATTTTCTTCTGCACATACTATCTTCAAGGTGAGACTCTTTTAAAAGTATAGTATTTGTAAGTAAGGTGGATTTTATTTTTTTCTTTCTTAGAGCTTAGTTTCCCAGGATCCATGGCCATGACAACCTCTATTTCCCAGGCTCATGACTTGTAAACATCTCCAACACAATTGCGCAGCATTATATAATGATAAATAATATAAACATTTGCACCTAAAACTATAAATATCCACCATGACTTCACAGAAAGATATAATGGTGAGATAATGTAAAATTGCGAGGCTATTGTTGGCAAGATGCCTTCTTTGTCTGTTGCCCTACAAATCAAGCAGGCATTGGTCAGCGAGTGGAGAACCCATAGGGAAATATAACAATATAATGCTATGTGTGCCTTGATCAACTTCCATCAAGGCTTAAGGGGAACCCATAGGGCAATATGACAGTGTAATACTGTGTGTGCCTCAATTAGTGGCAAGCCCTGGTGTTAGTTGGTTTGAGAGGCTCCCTTGGCCCCAGCCACTGGAAGTTTGCACCCGGGATAGTGAAGGGAGTTGGGCATTTGAGCCCAGGAAGATTGAGAGAACCTCTGCTGAGACCCAGACGTGCTGCAAAGAGTGGTAGGGGCGAGAAGGAACTAGCACATGCCCAGTGAGTGCAGAAGCATTGGGGCAGAAAGCCCATGGCTGTGGGCACTGACAGGAGGTTGGAAGTTTGGCTTTGGCTCCAGGATAGAGGGGAGAACTGAAGATCTGGGGTAAGAGGCAAAATTTCCCATACCCCAGGGCTAAAGGTGATTACAAAAATCAAGTTATTACCACAAAATTGCACAGGCAAAGGAGAAAGAATCCAACCATAGAAACCTATTACGGAATAGAGATGACTGGAGTTGATCTTCAGAGGAGGATATTGGAGTAAAGAAACCCCCAAAGAGTAATGTCAAATGGTTACTTGCCCCAAAAGAATTTATAGAAAATCTTTAAAAAGTGCAATTATAAGAGATCAAGAAATAATTAAACAAAACATGAATAATGGAAAAATAGAAGAGAAAGTGAAACATCTTATAAGAAAAACAATAGATTTGGAAAATAGATCAAGAAGGGAAAATATGAAAATAATTGGACTAACTGAAAGTTATGATCAAAAAAAAATCTTGATATGATAATACAAGAAATAATTAAAGAAAATTATCCTGAAGCATTAGAACAAGGCAGGGAAGTAGAAATAAAAAAAAATCCATTGAACACCACTTAAAAGAGATCCTATGAGGAAAAATCATAGGAATATCATAGTCAAATTCTGAAACCCCCAGCTCAAGGATGAAATATTAAAAGCATTGAGATTAAAACAATTTAAATATGAGTGTGCCACAATCAGAATTACAGAAGCAGACAGAATTACAGCTGAGGCTTAAAAGACCACAGGTCTTGGAACACAATATGTCAAAGAGCAAAATAACTAGGGCTCTTGCTGAAGATATCATACCCTGCAAAGTTAAGTATCATTTTGAATGAAAAAAATGGACATTTGATAAACTTTCAGACTTTCAAGACTTTGTAAAAAAAAACTCCTCAGCTTAACAGAAGATTAGATATACAAGAACCAAGAGAAACATAAGGTATATACCAAAGACTAATTATAAGGGACTCATGAAGACAAACTGTTTATCTTTTATGTAATGTAAAATGTATGTCTAAGATTCTTATCGATAACTGGCAAGCTCATAAGAAATATTGGGGTAAACCTGACAATGATATGAATTTTAAAAAGCAAAAGCATTTAGGTACAGCTAAAAAAGTAACTATTTTATACAAATGAGATGCAAGAGGAAGAAAGGATAGAGAGGGTTTAAATAGGGGAGGAGGGCTGGTTAATTCTGGTAACCTGGTACTGGGATTTTTCTTCAAATCTTCTCAAACTCTCCCAGGAAGATCCTGGTTGTGCCTCTATTCTTCTTTGTCTCCACCCACACTTTGCTTGCCCTAAGAGGCTATTTTAATTCTTTTGTGGGGGGAAAGTCTTGAGAGCTTGGAATTTTCTGACCTATTCTACCATCTTCCCAGAATCCTCTCCCCCCTCCAGCATTTTTCACTTCCTATAGGTGGGAAGAACCTCAGAGCTATTTTAATTTGTCTTTCTCTAATCAAAAGTCATTTAAAGCATTTCACTTAAAGCATTCTTTCATAAGACTAGAAATAACTTTGGTTTCTTCTTCTGAAAATTGTCTCTTCACATCCTTTGGCCATTTATCAAGTGGGGGATGGCTCTCATTTTTATAAATTTTACTTGGTTCTATTCTCAGTACGTATCTGAGAAATGAGGTCATTATCAGAGAAACACGATGTATTTTTTTTAAATTACTCATTTATCTATGGCACCTTTTAGCAAAATATATTTTCCTTGAATATCTCTTTTAATTAGGTTGAATTTTGCTTTTGCTTTGTCTGAGATCATGATTGCTAAGCCTCTATCTTTTACTTCAGCTGAAGTAAAAGTTAAAAAAAAAATCCTCAACTTAACAGAAGATTTGACATACAAGAACCAAGAGAAACGTAAGGAACATACCAAAGACTGACTATAGGGGATTCATAAGGACAGACTGTTTACCTTTTATATAACATAAAATGTATGTCTAAGATGCTTATTAATAATTGTCGAGCTCATAAAAAGGGGGGGATAAACTTATGATATGAATTTTCAAAGTAAAACCATTTAGAAATACTTTTAAAAAGTAACTATTTTATACAAAAGAGGTGCAAGAAGAAGAAAGGATACAGAGGATTTCGACAGCGGAAGAAGGCTGATAGTTCTGGTAACCTACTTTCATGGGGAATGGGTTTAAGAGGGAACAATACATATATATTTAGAAGAGGACAGAAGTCTTCTAAATTTAGAAGAAATCAAATGGTAGGGGTATAGTGAAGAGGGAGAGGACAAGGGGATAATTTTAGAGGGGAGAATGAGGGAATAGGCAAAAGGGATATAGACGAGTGTTTAGTTTATGAGAATAGGAGGATGGGGAGGGTCCCTTGGAGGGGAATAGGCAAGTAATAGGAGAGCAAGTTAGTCAGTCAAGTAAAGTAGAGGAATCAGGAGGGATAGGAAACAAGAGATATGCACAAATATAAAAAAGAAGGTTAGGAGTATGTTTGGGAAAGTATATGTCTATATATGTATGTATATATGTATATGTGTATATATACATCTATAGCTATAGAGTAAATATCTAAACTTTATTTTAGCCTTTGGGGGTAGGGTGGGAATTGTGTGTGTGTGCATATACATATACACAACCCCTGACACACACATTCATAAACAAACAGAATATATTTAAATATACATATATAAACATCTATATGCATATATAACAGTCTACCAATTTTTACATCATTCGACATTGCTCTAATATTTCTTATATCATAGATGTATTGAGATTGTATATCCTTTAGGGTTTTTCACTATTAGAACAGATATTCTCAGTCATTTCATCTTATATTTAATAATATAAATTTATTTTTCAATTTTTATTAGTAATTCTAATTATTTACCATACCTTTTCTGTGAATTAATTTTTTTTTAGACTTTTCATCTATTCTTTGGGGTCTTTTGAGTATTTATTTTATTTTCCTGAAATCTGTTCATAGATGTTGCAGAACTTTTCTTTTCTTCTAGGGATTTCTCTTGATCTTTTCTTGACATATACATATACACACATAAACACACACACACACACACACACATATATATATATATGCAGAGAAAGAGAGAGAGAGAGAGAGAGAGAGATCATTATTATAAGAGCTTTTCTTTCATTCTTTTTTTCCTCAATCTATTTGCTATTTTTTTCTTCCTTCATGTTATTTTCTTTCACCTCTTTTAGTTGTAATCATGATTGAAGTTCATTTGAAATTTGTCTGTTTATTTTGAAGTGATAAAAATAAGAAAGACTACAAAACAGCTATTGTTCAGCCATCTTGGTGAGATGCCAGTCTTCAAGTATTTGAGATGCTGATATGTAGAAAAGAAATTACTTGACCACAGAGCTGGGAAGGAGAACATGAGGTAGAAGTTCCAAATTCTTCTTTTCTCAACATAAAAACTTTTTAAGAATGGACACATTTCAACCCAAAAAGACATGTTTCGAGACAGTAATAGACACTCCATCACTTGGGATCTTCCACAAGATATTGTATTATCAAATTTTAAGATTTTCATAAAAAGAATGCTCATTCAAATACAACTTAATCTAAGATGACTGACTTCTGAAGTCTCTTTGAACTATCACATTCTCTGATTAGTGATTAATGAATTAGGGAAGAAAAAAAAAACCTATATAACTAGAAAAATTTACCTGATAGTGAGAACTTGGATACATTTGTTTGTTTGTTTTGAAGAAAAAATTCTCTTTCAGCTTTGCTTACCGAAACACCAATATAATTGAATTCCATCTAATGAAAAGAGAGAATATTGTGCTCCATTCATTCATCCATGCAGTTATTAATTGATTCATCCATCTATTCATTTACTTGTTCATTGATTTGTTTGTTCATTTTTTTAACATTTTCTAAATTTAATTTATTTAATATATTTAGATTTTAACATTGATTTTCACAAGAGTTTGAATTACAAATTTTCTCCCCATTTCTACCTTCCCCCCACTTCAAGATGGCATATATTCTGGTTGCCCTGTTTCCCAGTCAGCCCTCCCTTCTGTCACCCCACTCCCCTCCCATCGCCTTTTCCCTTCCTTTCTTATAGAGCAAGATAAATTTCTACTCCCCATTGCCTGTGTATCTTATTTTCTAGTTGCATGCAAAAACTCTTTTTTTTTTGTTTTGTTTTTAAACATCTGTTTTTAAAACTTTGAGTTCCAAATTCTCTCCCTTCTTCCCTTCCCACCCACCCTCCCTAAGAAGTCAAGCAATTCAACATAGGCCACATGCATATCATTATGTATAACCCCTCCACAATACTCATGTTGTGAAAGACTAACTATATTTTG
>CM053626.1:83011763-83045916 GCA_028646595.1 Phalanger gymnotis
GATGGGAAGGGAACAGGGGAGAGAGGAAGGGAAAGGGGGATGGGAGGGGAATGGGGCGACGGAGGGGAGGGCAGACTGGGGAACAGGGCAACCAGAATGTACGCCATCTTGGAGTGGGGGGGGGAGGAAATGGGGAGAAAATTTGTAATTCAAACGCCTGTGAAAATCAATGCTGAAAACCAAACATGTCAAAAATAAAAGCCTCCTGGCTGAAAAAAAATATATAGATATAGATATATAGACAGAGGGCACAGGGTGAGTTGAATATGAAGGGATGATATCTCAAAAAATAAAATCAAATTAAGGGATGAGAGAGGAATATACTGAGAGAGGGAGAAAGGGAGAGATAGAATGGGGTAAATTATCTCACACAAAAGTATCAAGAAAAAGCAGTTCTTTTGGGAGGTAAGATGGGGCTGGTGAGGGGGAATGAGGGAATCTTGCTCTCATAGGATTTGACTTGAGGAGGAAAGAACATACACACTCAATTGGGTATCTTTCCCCATAGGAAAGAAGGAGGAAGGAGATAAAAAAGGGGGTGGGGATAATAGAAGGGAGGGCAGATAGGGATAGGGGGGAGGAGGTAATCAAAAGCCAAATAGTTTTGAAAAGGGACAGGGTCAAGGGAGAAAACTGAATAAAGGGGGATAGGATAGGAAAGAGCAAAATATAGTTAGTCTTTCACAACATTAGTTGTGATACACATGTGGCCTATGTTGAATTGCTTGCCTTCTTAGGGAGGGTAGGTGGGGAGGGAAGAGGGGAGAGAATTTGGAACTCAAAGTTTTAAAAGAAAATGTTCAAAAAAAAAGTTTTGGGTTTTTTTTTTGCATGCAACTAGGAAATAAGATATACAGGCAGTGGGGCATAAACATCTATCTTGCCCTACAAGAAAGTAAGGGAAAGGGGGATGGGGGGGGAGTGGGGTGACAGAAGGGAGGGCTAACTGAGGAACGGGGCAATCAGAATATATGCCATCTTGGATTGGGGGGGAAGATAGAAATGGGGAGAAAATTTGTAATTCAAACTCTTGTGAAAATTAATGCTGAAAACTGAAAATATTAAATAAATAATGATTAAAATAAAAAATGACAAGGAAAAATAATATTGGAGTGTTTTAAAGAATTGCAGTAACTGTGTTAAATTTGGGAATTGTAGGGTAAGGTTTAAATTTCTATTTATCAAATGTGATGTATAGCTATGCCTATATCTATACTGTTGGTTCTGGAAATAGTAGTGAACACATAGTAATGCCTTAATGAGTTTAACTTGAAGTATTGAGGTTTTGATATATTTCAAAAACTGTGTGTTTGAAAATCAGTTAATCTATTTAGAAGTTTTTTCATTTTTTGTTTTACTTGATACTGTAAAGTTTAATTTTCATGCTGTTTTTACTCAGTTTGAATCAAAATTGATTCTGTGCATACATTGGGATCACTAATGTTAACTGCTAGGATAATTTCATTTATAGTTTTCTGATGACATCATCCTTTTGTTGTTTTGCAGGTGATTATATTTCTTTTTAAAAAGTAAGTACTATTTATATTCTATAAGCTGTTTTACTATTCAAATCAAAATTTTCAGAAAGCAGTTGTTAATGTAGGACTGAAGCTCAGCTAAACAATGAACAGTGAGCATGCATATTTTGGAATAGTGTGCATGAATATGATAATTGAACCCAAAGGAGTTGATGAGATCCACAAGAGGGAGGGAGTAGAAATGATAAGACCAGGCCTAGGGCAAAGTCCTTGGATTACATGTACTTATTGGTAGGACATGGATAAAGATTCCTCAAAGGAGACTGAGGGACGAGCATTATAGAGTTGTATCTAATGACTTTATATTCCTTTTTATAGTCATACCACATTTTCGTTATTTCACAATTTGATTCTAAGATCTGGGAAGACTCAAGACCTGACAATAAGTAGGGCAGAATTTTCCGACCTCCAATCTGACATATATTTTCTTTAAAGACAGAGAAAAGAAATAGCATTATGATATTTCAATCTGTCCCTCTCCCATGAGTTGTTTTTATTGTAAATGTTAATTAATCCTTTTGTTTTTGGGTAGAAATCATAAAGCATATATGTATGTATGTATGTATGTATGTGTCTGTGTATGTATGTATGTATCATAAATACTTGGGGAAAAAGTAAACAACTGGCCTCTTGTTGGATAAATACTGTCACGTTTCACTCACTTTCAGCAATGTCATGCTTTCATCATTCTTCAAGGCTTGGAATTTATTTTTGTGACATAGTAAATTGATTTTACTTTCACAGTAATTACAATACAAATTGAGACTAATGGTTTATAGTTCAGATCATAGGCTTTGAGTTATATCAGAAGTTTAATTAGTATTATGATATATTTTATTATACTATATGGTGGGCTTAATTGCCTTATCTATTTGTCTAGTTGATACAGATCATGATTAAATGATGAAATAGATATTTGGGGAAGGAGTAGAAGCAAAGAGAAAAATCAATCATTCAATCAACGTATATTTATTTAATGGCTATTCAATGTCTGTCATTATGCTAGGTACTGGTAGAAAAGTGAAACCAGTCCTCCCCTTGAGAAGTTTATCAAGAGGGACAACATGCAACATATATGTGTATGCATATACACACATATGCACATGTATAAATAAATATTATTTAAATATAAATTCCAGAGCATATGTTATAAAACTACTTTAAGATACAAGCCATATGAGCAGAGTCCCGCCTATATTCATCCATACTCCTACTCCCACACAAGCTACTCATTGGCAATCAATCAAACCAACCAACCAACTAATGAAGAATACATAGATTTTTTTTTCCTTTATTAAAGTGGGAAGATGTGTGTGAGACTCCTCCTTTTTTCCATTCCACTAAAAATTTGTCCATAATTGCTGATATTCCTTATCTGCAGTTTTACAACCCTCTTTCCCTGAGATTATATTTTGATTAAGTTGCTCGAATCCTTTGTAACAACAACAGACACACAACAATACACACTGAAATCCTTAGGCTGTATTCTCAGCTATAATGATTAGTTATGTGAGGCCCAAATGATTAAGTAACATTGTGTTAATTTTTTTGTTGTTTTTCCTCTCATCTCTAACTTATTAACAGAATGAAATTAGCAATAAACAGGAAAGAATAGTTTGAACACATAAACACACTACTTGACTACTCTGTTTAATTGATTTTGGTTATCAGAATTCTAGTTTTCTTTCCTTATATTTGGATATTAAACATTATGGTTAAATTTGAATTAAAATTATTTTTAGGAAGCCCTAAAAGAATGGAAGGTTCTCAATCGTTTCAGCTCGAGATGCTGAACTTTGAAGGAAGTTACACACATTGGAGCCTGCAGTACTTAACAGGCATTTTGGTGACATTGCACTGCCCTTTTTAAAATATTAATTGAAAAGGATTCCTAGAGAATATATGCTGCAACATAATCAAAATGCACAAATTACATAGTCAATTCATCATCTTCTATAATTAAAATAATGAGAAATAGAAAAGGAAAATATGAAATAGGCTTTTTCCCCCAAATAGGACATGTAAGAGTATATGGTTTAGTCTAAGTTGAAACTATAAGAGAAAATTCTACATTCTGATGTATTTAAATAACTAATTTTAGTGCATCATGGCATTGATACTCTCAATATCATAAAATGTAGTAAATGAGTAAAGATGTTCAATGTAATAAAGATATTTTACTTTCATTCATAGTAGTACTAATATTTAAAGTACATAGACTTATAAGTATTTTGGTTGCACCAAGTTTTTTTTTATATTTTAATACATAAATACTTCATGAAAGTAAAATGTGTAAATATAAAATTGAAATATATGTGTATATATAAACAATAATTATTGAGAAGATTATTAAGAAAGTTATTGAGAATATTGCGTACTATCAACAGTCTATGTATAATAGAAATAGAATCACTTCTCCTAAAAAGAAATATTTTCAACCCTCCAAGAAAGAAAGAAATATTCTTTTCTACTTCTCTTTCTACAAAAACGATGCTTCTGGAGGTTCCACTTTATTGGTGTTTGTCCTTTGTTATTGAAGAAGATTAATGACATCAGGAAGGTGATGTCATGACTTGCAAGTGAAGCAGATTGAAGTGAAGAAGGGCTGTGCTAAATCACCAGCCTCACTCTCTCCTCCAGAATAATCTGGGTCCAATGGCAAGATGTAGATCAGGACAACTGGAGATGGGCCAGGATGCAGTGAGAGACCTTGGCCTTTTTAAGCTAAGCTTTTCCCCAGGTCTCGGTTTGTCTTTGCCTCACAATGTCCACTCAGCGACTAAGGCTAAGTAAGAAATGAGGCAAAGAATGGCCTCTTTAACCTACTCAAAGAAAAAAAAATAGTCTAGGAAGGGAAAGCCCTCAGGGTTTCTGGACAAAACAGAAACAATTTTAATTTACACTAACACTGAACCATCAGAACTCAAACAATGACCAAGTAGGGCTTAGCCTGGGAACTATTGTTGGCCAATCAATGAGAGCCAGAGTGATTTGGGTTTAGGACATGGTCCTTAAAAAGAAATTTAGCTCATAAACCCCAGGATATCTTGCACAATTACCACAATTAAAATTTATATTCCTTTGGGAAGAGCACTGACAGATAAGGAAGGGTATGATTCCCTATATGGACAGAGGGAGAGGAGGGAGAGCAGGAAAGGAGAGAAGGAAGGAAAGAAGGAAACAAGGAAGTAAGAAGGAGCATTGCCCAACTGGAACTGGCCAGTTGGGTTCCCAATGGGGCAGCTACTACTACTTACAGATTGTTATTTGTCCTTCATTCCCAATGACAACAGGGAGATGATGTCATGGCTTACAAATGAATTTGATTTAAGAGAGGCAGAGCTGTGCAAAGTCACCAGCCTCGCTCTCTCCTCTGGAGTCATTTGGATCCAATAGCAAGATATAGATCAGGATACCTGGAGATAGCTGCCAGGTTCCACTCTGACCATGGAGATAAGACATTTTCTGTGTGGAGCTGAACATCAGGATGCTTATTTAATATGAATTGTGGCATAGAAAAAAATTGTTGATGTAGGCTGCAACATTACTTGCATAGTTCCTGAATCACAGTAGATGCAACTCTAGCCTATGAAACCATGGGGTATGTAATCTATCACAGAGGCTGCTATAACAAACTATTGACCTGTTTGTCATACAACACTCCATGTAGGTTATGTATATCTTATTTCTTCATGGAACCTAATGTGTTTGACTCAGTCCTTATTAGTAGGATAGGGAAAAATGTTTGCTATTATATATAACATATGCTAAGTAAGTTTTTTGTTCTAACTATGAAATCTAGAGTCTAGAAAATAGCTCTACAAATGAAAAAAGCTTAAGACACCCAACTTAGCAATCTAAGTACACAGAAAGGTTGAGGAGAAAAAAGTGTTTCTTGCTTATGGGTTCCAGATTGTAAGTCTCCCAATGATATAAAATCCTGGAAAGTGTAAAATAAGATGATTATAGGACCACCACCAAAGATTTTTGGTTTCCAAAGGTAGACTAGTTAAAACTAGAAATAGAACTAAACTGAAAAAGGCCCAGAGACACAAAGATAAAAAGAAGGAACCATTTCAGCTTCAACTTTATGGTCAAGGTATCACATGGCGTACAGTAAATAGGTGTCTTTGAATTCTCTAAGTTTGAAATGGGTTGTATCCCCAAGAGAGAAGTTTCTGTACCCAACTACCACACACTAGTGATCTGAAGAGATATGGCTCAAAAGCTAAGTATTCATGAATTTATTGTGATGCTTAATTTCTAGCTAGTTGAGTTTGGCTCCTGTCCTTAAGAACAAATATGTAATTCAGAGATATAAAAACTGACCAGCTAGTTAACTAGTTAATAGAAATCCCTTGGTGTGGCAGACTCATGATCATTACTCAGAGCAGCAATTTTTTATGTTCTGTGTTGTTTTGGACTGGGGTGTGTGGAGGGGGATGTGCGTGTGTGTGTGTGTGTGCGCGCGCGTGTGTTCAGAAAAGCTTCCTTTCTTTCGTGGTCCAGGCATCTGAATGGGTTACTCATTTTAACTGATGTCCCTTTTGATATCTTATGTCAGTCCTAAGGTAATAAAGAATCTTGTCTATTCATATAGCATTTTGTTTTGTGTATATAGTGGAGTGGTAGAGTGGTGGGAAGTTGGAGAGAAGGTCATATAGAGATGATCTTTCTCCTAGGGATAATCAGATCATTGAAAGTTAGGAAGAAGAATTTAATCCTCGTTTGGTTATTATTTCCAAAGTGCTAGGCATGAGAAGGAAGAAAATAGTTCAGTATCTTTCTGTCTGGGTCCTTAGCAACTTGAAAGTTATTTTTATCATTGTTATATATGTTAATCTA
Organism: Phalanger gymnotis; assembly: GCA_028646595.1. Classification (NCBI taxonomy): domain Eukaryota; kingdom Metazoa; phylum Chordata; class Mammalia; order Diprotodontia; family Phalangeridae; genus Phalanger; species Phalanger gymnotis. The sequence continues at coordinate 83,018,147 of CM053626.1, forward strand.
GGTTATTAGGGGCAAAACATCAATTTTGTACCTAAGGGCAGTGCCAATTTTTGAAAGCACGTAATAGAGTTATTTGAAACCAGCTAGGACAGAGAGAATGAATCAGATAAAGGATATAAAAGAAAGTCCAGAAAACTAGAATTATGAGTATTTCCAGGAGGGCATGAGGTTGGAAGATCAGTGAGACACTCTTTGGAAATTGAGGCAAGGAAGAGTAGTTGTCATTCAGGAAGTTGGGGGAAAGACAGAATTCTTCTCAAGATCCATGGCGAGGTGGAGAACCTGCTATTAAAAGAAGGGGATAGGAATAGGGTGCCAGGCAGAGTTCAAGGCACCCTGAATCATAGACGTCAGTGAAGCATATTTCTATAACATATGAATGTGTGTATGTACATACATACATTTGTGTATATATATGGTCCTACTGATAATAGGCAGAGTACATTTCAAAGTCAACAGACCCCAAAGTTCACTTTATGATCATCCTTCCTAGAACTTTTCCTCCTTTTGACTTTAACATTTATTTCAGTGGCATTGTTCACTCAGTTTCTCCTGTTCAAAATGAGACTCAAGACCTTCAATTCTTCTGTCTTTATCATAATCTATTTATCTTGGTGATTCTACCTCCACACATCTCACTTCTGCCTCCTCCTTTCTATTCCAACTGTACTTCCACCTACCAAAATCCTCCCTATTCTTTACTCCCCAGTTTAATTCCACCTCCTCTGTGAATTCATAATTAATGTTCTTCAATAGCATGTGACTTCTCTGACACTTTTTAACTATCTTTGGGCACTTACCACCATAGTCCACCATATGGCATTGTTATTTGTATAGTACATTTGAGTAGTATGGCTTAGTGGATAGAGGATTGATTTTGAAATCAGAAATACCTGCGTTCTTCCTCTAAACTTAATCTCTAAGTGTCACTAGGTAATTCATTAAGACTACAAGTTGTAGAAAAGATGACAATTTGCCTTGGTAGAGGAAGTTCCTAGGCCACTGGTAGCTCTCTACATGGATCGAATTTAAGTTCTAGTCCTTCTCTTCCCTGCTCTCCCGAAATTGGCAACTGATAATTTGTTAAATAAAATTTTAGAGCCAGAAATAAATTAGAAGATCATGAAACTCAAACTTAGTTTACATCTCAATCAGCCACCCAGTACAAATTTAGTACATACCTACAAGGAATGAGACTTTTGGGTAGACAAGCCATAGCAGCTCAAGTTTCTGTGATTTATGTCATTTTGCCCTTTGAAGTTGTTTCTTCACAATAACACTTTGAGGTAAATAGGACTGGTAGATTCATCCCTGTATCATAGGTAAAGAAACTGATTACCTGAGAAATATTATGTCTTGAGAAAAATAACAGATACAATGGGTCAGTGAAAGGGTCAGCCCTCCTGATTTCAAACCAAATATATTTTCTTTTCTACTTCACTTCTCTCCCCATCCCTTGATTATTTAAACATTGAAATTTCCCCATTATTTACCTGTATAGAGAGGCAAATATTTGTTTAAATGGGCTCAAGTGACGTGCAAGTAAGCATCCTATTGGGGTAGCAGTAGTTTGGAAATGGATATTTTCTTTCATCTTTGGAACAGAGAAAGACAAAGTCAGCTGCTCATTTTATTTCAGAACTTGAGCTCATCATCTTGGAGTTGTAGATTCTGAGTTGCACAATAAACCTTTAACCAGACTATCATCATTTAAAACACCTATCATAAGGCCTAAGACAATACTGAGACATTTGATGACACACACTATACAGTGAGCAGTGTCAAAAATGCAAGAACATTTAGATGAATATTTGGAGGAGATTTTTATTCAAATGAAAGAAAAGTATGGTGAAGCTAAGTAGATGAATGCTTGTGAAAATCTTGGGCAATGTCTTATAGGAAACACATATGTAAAACTCTGCTCTGAAGAATATCCCTAAAGAGTTGTCATTGATTTAAATGATCACTAGCTTAATGGGTAGCCAGCTCATGCAGTGTTTTCACCTGTGCCTAATTTCAGAGAAGCTGATTTTCAGTAACATGAAAGAGGAAAGTGCAATTGAGGAGGCTGCTATGAGGTCATGCACCTGAAACCCATATCTAGAGAACTACAGTGGGAGTTGTATGGTTCAGTGATATGAAGCGCAGATCCCAGTCCAGTTCTTGGGAATGTCATGATTGGCAGAGATTGTTGACACTGGTAATGGTGGCAGCAGAGGTGGAGGAAGGTATGATGGGGCCAGCATTTTCCTGACACAACTTCCTTCAGCTTCAGGTTCCCTGACACAGCTTCTTGGCCTAGGGCTATTATAGTTCCCAGCTAGATGCAGTCTGGGACTCTTAGACTCAGCAGTTGCCTAAGTGGAATAGTTTGATGACATACTGACCAGACCAAGTTTGAAGATGGAGACAAGGGCATGGGGAGCATGGAAAGAAGTTAGGCACTGCTATATCCTTGTTGATGTTTGTTCTGTTTAGGGCAAAGCAAACCCCCACCTTTGTTAAATATTCAGTGACTTGTTAGTGCCTCATTTGTCCTAACATTAAACCTGAACTAAGAGAGTACTGGCTTTAGAGCCATATCTAAAACATTGAAAGGAACACAGAATGTTCAAGAAATTGTGGCCAAGTGATTGTAAAAGATATGGCTAATTCTGAGCCATGCCAGAATTTAAGTAAATTCAAATAATTTTGAGTAAGATCTAACTTAACATGGTAATAAAACCTAATGCCCTAACACTAATTTTAATGTTACAAACTTATCTCACATTCTAATATTATGACCTAAGCTTATTCCTTAACATAAACCTTAACCATCTCTATTACCAGACTATTGGCAAGAAAGCACTTTCACCTTATTTAAAAGTCCAGGCCTTCTATACTTTTTGCTGGTAGACTAAAAATAAATGAATACCAATTAATGCACTTTGGTAGAGTAGTGTGCTTTGGGAGAATATTTTTGAAGACAGCATTTTCTTCCCTTTAAAATGTAAAAACAAAAGCCAATTGAGTCATTATGTTTTCACTAGCAGTGTAGCCTATGAAAAGAGTTTCACCTTTGCTTTTTTTAATTTAAAAAAATATTACCAAGAAGATCAAAGTGAAGGGATTAAAAGGGCATTTTTTTCTACTCAATAACAGAAGTAAAAGTTCACTTCTGTTCACTAATGTGACAGGACAAAACATGGAATAGAAATATTGCCTCTAACTTTAGCCAACATAGTAACAGAATGCCTACAATATTTAAGGTCAATGCATTGTACCATTAAGTATTGAAATTCAAGGAGCACAAACACTGAAGAGTTATTCATTTTCTGTTATGGCCTTTATATATTCTCTTTTCTTGCATGTCTCCAACAGCCCCTGCTCTACAAGAGCCATTGTTATGTTTCCAACCAAACACTCAGGTCTCTCCTCAGACTGCAATCATCTTGGATCTTTTTGGAATAATCAACAATGGTCCACAACAGAAATGGTATCCAGGTTCAAGTGGTTGCTGTATGAAACATAAGTTAAGAATATGATTATATAGGGATTTAACACATTTCAATAGTTTGCCAATTCCATCATTTTTTTTCTTAAATGAATGGTTTGCTGATTTTTTAAAACATTTCTGTCATTTCCTGATGATGCTGTCTGTTATCCTTCCTTGCCCAGCCTAGACGAAATTTTCCTTTTTAACAATAAAGAGCAGTTAAGCAAAATGAATCAACACCTTTCCCATATCTGACAACATATTGTATGGTGCACTCAGCATCTTATTTTGCCAAGAGGAGAAATGTATGTTTTACTTTCAGTCCAGTGTTGAGCTTCATTAAGAAAGTGTAGTTTGAAAAATGGTACAACAGCCCTACTATACTCTTAGTACTATACTATACTTAAGCCACATGCAGAGTATTATGACCTTTAAGAAAAATATGGCTTGACTGCTTGTCTCTTTTGGCCATATCTACTTTTATTATTTCCTTTCCTGAGGTCAACAAATACACACATGCACACACAGAGACACACACAAATGGACATCTCACAACTAGGCAGCACAGTAAAAGAGCTGGCCCTGAAATAAAAAAGACTTAATTTCCTGAGTTCAAATCCAGCCTCAGACACTTACTAGTTGTGTGACCCTGGACAAGTCACATAACCCTGTTTGCCTCAGTTTTGTTGTTGTTTTTGTCTGTAAAATAAAATAGAGAAGAGAATGGCAAACCATTTCAGTATCTTTTCCAAGAAAACCCCAAATTAAGTCATGTAGTATTTACATGACTCAGAATGACTGAACAATATCTGAAATCATGATTGCCACTTCTCATTTTTTTTTATTCAGATGAAGCACAAGATTCTACTGAAATCTCTCATTTTCACATTGAATGAATCATAAAATGTGTTTCTTGTAAACAAATTCTTGGGGGTTACTTTCTGATGCATTCTTCCATCCCCATTTGCCCAACCCTCCACCTCCATGTTTTTGTTTTCATTTTCTCCTGTGGCACCTCATTACAAAGTATAGTAAGCACATTACATATTCTCTGAATTATATCTAGAGCTTCACTTTAAACATTTTTGTCTTTTCTCATGGTTTTTTACAAGGTCTTGAGTTTGTCCTTTTTTGTGTTGGTTCATTTATACTTAAGAGATAGTGAGCGTCTAAATCTTTTCTTCTTATTTCAAGACATAGGCAAAAACAGATTAAATGACTTGCTCAGACTTACAAAGGTAGTAAATTTCTGAGGCAAGGTTAGAATTCGAAGCCCCTTGACCCTAAGTCCAACACATTATCCACTATGATATCTGACTGAGGTAGATCTCTACTCCCTCCTACCAACTTTCTATTTCTTTTGAACTGGCTCTGTGATTGCTAGGTTCGATGTCATACTGATCACTCAACCCATGACTTCCAGTTGGAATGGAGAGTTTTTAGCAAATAAACAAGTCTCTGTCCTTGGCCAAAAAATAGCACGGTGGACAATTCTGACTGACAATAGTTTCTGGAACTTTCTATAAAATTCCAGATGAGGTGTTTCTGACCTGTGTAGTCATGGTTGCTGAATTATACAATCTCAGATGGAGATGATTATAGGTTAAATACTACAACAGCCTAGCACTAGATGGAATGGATGCTGGGGTGGACACCAAACCAGGTAGTTTTAGCTCTTGAAAAGTATAACTTTATCTAGGACGGTAACTACATAGGTGGAAAATCAGGGAAATGGCCAATGAGGGATTCCCCGTGACTTTCCCTTGATTTTGACTAGATTGGTGGTCATCAAGGCTGATAACATGGCTGTTTGTTATTACTGTCATTGTTATTGGTGTTGGTGGTGCTGTTGTTATGATTTTAAATAGGAATTAAAGATTAAAAATAAATAAAATGTGAGAGTTAAAAGAGACTTCAATGTCCATCTAGTACAAGCCAATAAAAGCAATTCCCACTATATCATGATGACCAAGCAATCTTCTTGTCTTTACTTGAAGACTTCCTAGAGAGGGAAGCATCTCATCAGTTGAGACAGTCCACTTCTTTTTTGTCTAGCTATAATTGACATAAAGCCTAAACTGGCTTCCAGTGCAACAGAACAAGTTAAATCCCTCTTGAACATGGCAGCTCTTCAGAACATATTTTTAATTCCTCTCCTTCCACTCAATCTTCTCCAGGATAAATTTGACAGTTACTTTAATGGTTCCTCATTTGACATGAATTCAAGGCCTTTTAATCCCATGATTAGCCTCCTCTAGACAAATTCTAGTTTATTAATGTCTTTCTTAAACCGAAGCACAGAAAGTGAAAAAAATGTTTTCAATAATGTTACCTAAGGGTAGAGTATAAGGGTACCATTGCTACTCTATTTTAGAAAGTTTTGTTTCTCCTAGTATAGCCCAATATTACATTTATTGGAGAGTTCTGTAACCCAGGTTTCTGACCAAACCTGCAGTAGTGATGGGGTATAGGTTACCGATACCAATAGGATGTAGACTCTGGGAACCTCCAGGAGTTCTCCCTGAATTCTTCCCACTTAATCTAGGTTTTCATACCCAAATGGCCTAGCCTAGCCCTCCATTGTCTGATTACCTCCAGATTGCCTCTGGCAATTTCCCACCCTTGACCCTATCAAAACCCAAGTCTGTTACCCTAGCTTTCCATTGTCTGTCATCCCCAGGTAGCCTTCAGCTATTTCCCAGCCTTATTCCCATTCCTAGAGTCTGACTTCACCCCATTCCCCCCCCCAGTTACCCCAGTCCCATTAAGAGCCTCCTTAGGTTCCTCCTCAAGACCCTCCCTAAACTCCTCCTCCCATTACCCAAGAACCATACCTAGATCCGCCCCCTCCCCACCCCGACCCCACAGTCTTTCTGTTTATGTCTCATCTTGCCTCCATGAATTTGCTCAGATTCCATCTAGCTCAGACTCAATCTGGGTCAGATTGTTCTGGCCAGCTTGTCAATCTAGGTATCACTAATGCTCAGAATCTTTAAGAGTCTACCCAATATGGCAAATCTCTAATAAACTTTGTCTCTCTTTGGCTATAAGAAGGTTTGGGTTGAATTCATTCAAGCAGGACCCAGAGTGTTGGTATTTTGTGGTCTCAAGCACCACTAAACCTCAACATATGGTTCCCTGACCCCTAAACCTCAACAGTATTATGTCATTATGAAAAGTCTTTTAGTAGGTCTCAGAATCCATGTAGCAACAATCTCCTAGCAGCTACTATGACTGTGTAAGACCAATAACACCAGCATACAGAATGGCTGCTAACTCAGGATCTTTGATCTGCTTTTCTATGGAAAGCAACTTTAAGGGGTTAACAATATCAGTTTAATCAAACATACATACATCAATCACTTAGTTCAGGGGGAAAACATCCCCCCTCTGAACTTCAAGGCAGATACAAACAGAAATTACAAACATCAACAGATAAACCTTGTCTGATTCAAATCACAATTCATAGTTACCAGAGAAGCACCAATATCTGTCTGGGTTATCAAAACTGGGGGGCAGTTACAGCAGCTTTCCCAGAGTCTCAACATTCCTTCCATGAGTGAGTCCCAAAAGTCAAACACCAAGCTTCCCTCAATTATATGCTGTTGGGAACCCTGAGGCTCTGACCTCACCCAGGCTGGGTGTGTTCCCCATCCCCAGTATCACATCATGTACAAGTCAATGGCTCCTGATTGTCTTAGTGCTGAGAAACATCCTAAGGCAAAAGATCCCACAGTACCTGCCCCATTCAAACAAAAAACAGTGAAAGTCCCATTTTGCTTGCCATTACATTTGAAAGGCAAGTGTCATTAAAGGCATTTAAGAGAAGAGCTGCCAAAAGCACTGCCCTGATTACCATTACAGTGGGATGAAAAAATGACTCAGGATATGCTGAAACAGATTTAAAAAGAAAATTATTGATGAAAAGCGTTGTTTTCTTTTCCCAACACCCCTATTGGAAAAGAAAAAAGAAAAGTCTTGTAATAAATATGCATAGTAAAAAAAAATACCATAGTAGCCTCTAAAAATGCCTATTTCATTTTGTATTTTGAGTGCATAACTCTGTGAGGAAGAGGAAGAGGTCACACGATACTCTAAAACCATGGTCACTGCATTGCTCAAAGTTCTTAAATCTTACAAAGTTGTTTATCTTTGCCATATTTTTGTTAGCATATAATATATTCTCCTGGTTCTGCTCACTTGACTCTACTTCAGTTCATACTAATCTTCTCAATTCTCGCAGAAACCACCACTTCTTTCATTTTTTGTATTACAATAGTATTCCATTATACTCATATAACATAATCTGTGTGAATATTCTTCAGTTGATAGCCAACCCTCTTAGTTTCCAATTCTTTACCACTGCAAAAAGAGCTACCATAAATATCTTTTGTATTTATCAGTGATTTTTTGAGCACAGATCCAGACTGCTTTTGGAAAAGGCTGAACCAATTCACATCTTTACTAAATTTACATTAATGTACCTGTTTTCCTGTAGCTACTTACATTACATACACATGCAAATACACACACATATATTATATACACACATATGTGAGTGTATACTTGCATATATAGACACATACACATATATGTATATAATTTCCTTTTTTTTTTTTTTTGGTCAACCTTGCCATTATTGTTGACCAATCAATGAGAGCCAGAATCATTTTGGTACCATACCTTTACCTGTTTGCCTGCCCAAAGATCAATTTTAATCTCAGAAACCCCTTTTTTTTCCCCTAAAGACCACCCCTTAAACCCAAATCACTCTGGTTTAGGCCCTAATTGTCTCAGAATGAATATAAATAGTAGTCGTTTCTGTTTTGGCCAGAAGCCCTGAGGGTCTTCCCCTCCCAGATTAATTTTTTTTTGACTAGGTAAAGAGGCCATTCTATGCCTCACTTCTTACCTAGCCTAACTCACTGGGCATTGCTTCAGTCAAACTGAGAACTGTTAAAGGTCTTAGCTTAAAAAGACAAACATCTCCCACTGCAACCATAGCCATCTGTAGTCATCCTTATCTATATCTCTCCATTGGACTCAGATGGCTCAAGAAAAGAAAGTAAGGCTAGTCATTTTTCACTGCCCCCCTTTACTTAAAACTAATTTACTTGCATGTCATGGCATCACCTCCCTTATGGCTTGGTGCTCTTTGAGAATAAAGGACAAACAACAATCTGTGAGTAGTTGTATAGATGTGAGGTTAAATCTCAAATGATTTTATTTTGCATTTCTTTAAATATTAGTGACTTAGAACATTTTTTTCAGTCAGTTTACAAGCATGTATTGAGTACTTGACTATATTCCAAACACTGTGCTAAGTACTGGGGATGCAAAGACAGGCAAAACACAGTTGTGGCTCTGATGGAGCTGACATTTTAATGGGGGGGGGCAATTTATGTACGAAGAAGACATATATAAAATAAATTGAGGATAATCTCAGAAGGAAAGTTCTAACATTAAGGAGGACTGGGAATATAAGACTTTGCTGAAACTTGAAGGGATCAAAGGAAGATAGGAAGCAGAAATGGGGAAAGAAAAAAAAATTCTAATCATGAAGGACAAAAAATGGAAATGTCAAGTTGGATCCTCCTGTTTAAAGAACAGCAAGGAGTCCAATGCAAGTGAATAAGTTGTAAAAAGACTGGAAAGGTAGAAGGGCGCCAGGTTGCAAAGGCTTTGAAAGTCAGAAGACTCTACATTTGATCCAGGAGGTAATAGAGAGTCACTGGAATTTACTAATTGGGAAGGGGGAGTGATATTGTCACACTTGAGCTTAAGGAAGACGAATCTGACAGGTGAGTGGAAGATGGCCAGAGGGAGGGAAACTTGTAGCAAGGATACCAACCATCAGGGCATTGCAATAGTCCCAAGATGAATTGATGAAAGCATGCACAAGGGTGTTAGCAGTTATCACAGGAAAGAAGAAATGTATATGACAGATTTTATGAAGGTAGAAACAAAAAGATTTGAAAAGTGAGCAGATATAGGGCTTTGAGAGAGAGGGAATTAGAAGTTGAGGATGTCACCTTGATTGTGAGCCTGATGACTTAGTGAACAGTGGCAGTCTCCACAGTAATAAGGAAGTTCAGAAGAGGGTTTGGCAGCAAAAGATAGTGAGTTCAATTTTGAACATCTTGAGTTTAAGATGTTTACAGGATACCCAATACAAATGTCTAATAGTGAGTGGGAGATTTGAGACTAGTGGTCATCAAGAGGCTAAGGATGGATAAAGAGATCTAAGAATCATCTACACAGAAATGATAATTCAATCTATGTGAACTGATGAAATCACTAAGCAAAAGAGTAAAGAGAGAGAAGAGAAGAAAGCATAGGACAGAGACTTGTTGGACACTGATAGATATCAGACATGTCCTGAATGAAGACCTAGCAAAAATACTTAGCAGACAAAGGAATTTGAAAGATAGGAAGAGGAACAGGACAGTCTACTATCGCAAAAATTTAGAGAGAAGAGGGTATTTTTTTAAAAAGTGATCAAGACTACTAAAGCATGAAACGAGATCAAGAGGGATGAGACCTGAGAAAATAATACATTATTTCTCAGTTAAGAGATCATTGGTAACCTTGGGAAGATCTGTTTCATTGAATGAGATTTAAGAAGAGGAAAAGAAAAGGAGAAAACATCCTATAGATGGTATTCTCAGAGTTTTACTATGAAAGGCAGTATATTTTAATGTGGATGTTAATGATTTGAATTTCTTCCTTTGAAAACTGTCAGACTTTTTTCCCCCTTCCTGATCATAGTAAGTGAGGTAAGGATTGCCTTGAGCATCCAGTTAGGGAACAGCACATGTATCATCTTCCACCAGGAAATTGCATGTCTTTGAGCTAATGGTGTCTTGGCTTCTTTTGAGATTGTTGTTTTTTCAACTTAAGTAATGGGTATTTAGAGACAGGAGTGAGCAGGAGACTGAGTTCACAAGATCCATAATAACATAAGAAGTCACACCAATAACTGGCATCTGTAGCAGATTCTAACAGAGGTAGTAGAATTGGCTATGGGAGGGTGGTGCCTAAACCCAGATGAAGCATTGGAAGACAGATGCAGAGAGGCAATTACTCTAATATGGTGGTGGCTTCATTAATTATAATCCCTGTGAAAGAGAGAAGTAGTGGTTATGAACTATAGAAAATCCCTGATCCTTGAGGCCTGAGAATTCCATTAATGGAGAAAAGGACTCCTAGGTCTAGGAATCAGTAGTTATTCCTTTACCATACATTTGCTCTACATGTCTACTTCACTATTACTCCACCCCAGGGAAGATTGGAAAAGTAGAATGTGTCCAGCATTGTTGTTATTCATGCTACATAATTTATTAATGCTTTTTAGCTTGTAGAGTTGAACTAGTTGATTGATAACGGGTAGAACACTGATAGGGGCTCATAAGGGGCAATACTTGAAATCCTAGCTCTAGGGTTGCCCCTAGACCCAAGAAGAAAATAGTCAGATGCTCTTTGGGCATTCAACTTGTGAATTTGAAAGTGAATGAAGACATTGTACAATGCTGTGAAGTGGTCAGTTAATTTTAGAGAATCCTTTTGCAGATTAAGTATATTTAAATTTATCTTCAGCAAGAGATTACGAATTCTATTTGTACTAGGACTATGCCATACTTTTTTGTACTCGCTCCCAGAAACTGGCATGATGTCTTATCACTAGTAGACTCACAACAACCATAGCATTTATTTAGTGATGATGCCTTTGTTTACCATCTTACCTTACCAGACAATATAGAACATTTCTCCCAAACAAGTCTTAGACCATCTCTAATTGCTGTGCTCCAATGTAGTTTATCTTCAATTCTTACTTTCAGGCGGTCTCCCTAGTAATTTCCTTTCAAATAGTTTCCTAGAGTGTCTTGAATATTTGTTCGTCACATTGATTGAGGTTGCCTTGTCAGTGCAATAATATATTGATTAATTTGACTGACCTGACTAGTCAATTGAGTCAAACAATTGGTGTGAATGACTTTTCCCCCTCATTCATTTGAGTACTAAATCAATCCTAATGAGTAGTTATACTGTAGTATCTGGTGGGTGCTGATAGCTTGTGTTTATTTTTCCCCTTCTATTTTGTTTTTCTATTTCTGTCATTTATATTTCAAAAAACTATTTCTTTCATATTATTTGGAATTCAGTCTAGTATAGTAGCTCCCTTTCTTGTTCTCTCATTCCCATGAAATTGTTAGCTCCTTAGGGTCAGGTACTATCTTTTGTCTTTCATTGTATTCTCAGCACTTAGCAAAGTGCCTGGCACATAGTAGGCACTTGTTTATTGACTGACTTGCTTCCTCTACTAATGAATTAAATTATCATTGGGACAAATTAATATTTTATCAAGGGCTTTACTTTCAGCTGAGAAATCTAACAGATATTCATATAACTAAAATGATCCATTACCACTCTATCAAATTTCTGTGCCAAGTTTATAATCTATATCCTTGTGACTTCTTCCTTCTGAACAAGGGTGTCTGTAGTACTCTTCAATAAAAATATAAATTTTTTTTGTTTTATTTTTCGTTGATCACCACCAAAATTCTTGTAACCACCTTCCCCCATCCAGCTAATGAATTGGCTAACATGAGTGTATTTTCTTAATATAAAACACTAATCTTCCTCCCTTTCTACCTAGGCTGTTTCTTTTGAGTTAGTGAGAGTTGAATCCCAACCCATCAATTCTCAGGAACACCTAAGAGGTTGAATTCTCCTTGGGTTAGGAACCCTCACCCACCTTATTCATGACCTACTTTAAGCCATTTAAGTAGAGGAATCTGTGTCCACAGGTTTTGTTGCCAGCTCTATTCTGGAGTGTGGTCTTTCGAACTACACTTTCTTTCTCCTATTCTTCTTCTTCTTGTGTTATACTGAATATTCTTTGTCATAAACTCTTGGAAGATGTCCATGGAGAGTTTTTTTTTTCCCTTCTCTTGCTTGTACTTACCTGTCTTATGCTATTCTGCCTTGCTTTCAATTCAATTTAATTAACACATATTAAGTGACTACTATGTGCTAGGCTACATGATAAGTGCTTGGAGTACAAGGAAGAAAAAGACAGACAGACCCTGTTCTAAAGGTGCTAACAATCTAATGGGGGAAAGATAACAAACATAAGGAAACTAAAAATAGAGTGAGAGATATTGATGACTTCTCACCTCCAGGGTATAATGTTCCATGGAATCCAAACTGAGCAGAACTGATGACAGAAAGTGGAATGTTAACTGGGGAAAAGTGGAGAGTTGCTTTGTCTCTCACCTTCACTTTCTCTTTTCAATTTAAAGCCCTTCAGACAAGCTTCATTGGATTCCAGCCTTCAATCCACATTAGCCTCCTTCTAATGATGATCAAGAATTTATTATGCTTTCTTTTAAAGCTATGGCCCAGAATTTAAAATACCATTTGCAAATTTGACCTTATTGTATTCTTCTTATTTAAAATTAAGATTTATCATTGATGTAACCTGTATTTTTTAAAGTACATTTATTATTTTTAACATTCATTTAAAAAAATTAAATCACCATTTCTCTTCCTCTCTCCTACAACATCTCCACCAAATTGAGAAGGCAAGAAATGTGATATCAATTATACATATGAAAGCATGCAAAATATATTTCCATATTAGCCATGTTGCAAAAAGAAAAACAAGAAAAATAAAGTGAAAAAATTTTGCTTCAACCTGCATTCAGACTTTGGAGGAGAAACAGGAGAGTTCAGTATCGCAAAAACCTAGAGAAGAGGGTATAAAAAAAGTTATCGAGAGTACTAAAGGATGAAATAAGATCAAGAGGGATGAGAATTGAAGAAAATACATTATTTTTCAGTTAAGAGATCATTGCTAACTTTGGAGAGATTTGTTTCAGCTGAATGATGAGTTTGGTAGATAGCCTATAGAGATTTAAAAAGAAGAAAGGAAAAGAAGAAAATATCTTCTAGATGGCCTTCTCAAAGTTTCACCCAGGAAATGGATACCATTTTTCATCATGACTCCTTTGGAATTGTAATGGATCATGGTACTGATGAAAGTAGCTAAGGTTTATTGTTTGTTTGGTTTTTTTGTTTGTTATTTTTACAACAGATAACCTTTATTACTGTTAGTAAGTACAGAGTAGCTAAGTTTTTAATTTTTTTTACAACTGACAAATCCTACTGCTGTTACCATATATTTTCCTGGTTCTGTTCTCTTCACTTTGTATCAATTCATATAAGTATTCCTAGGTTTTTCTGAAACCATCTCCCTTATCATTTTTTTATAGCACAGCAGTTTTCTATACACAATCATATGACAGTTTGTTCAGCTATTCCCCAATTGATGGACATCCCTTTAATTTCCAATTCTTTGCCACCACAAAAAGAGTTGTTACAAATATTTTTGCAAATATAGGTCTATTCTATTTTTATTTTATCTTTTCGAGATACAGATTTAGTAGTGGTATTGCTGGGTCAAAAGGTATGTACAATTTTATAGCTCTTTGGAAATAATTCTCAATTGTCAAAAATATGAACAGGCAATTTTCAGAAAAAGAAATTAGCATTATCTATAGCTATATAAAAATGCTCTAAATTACCATTGATTATATAAATGAAAATTAAAACAATTCTGAGATACCATCTATCAGATTGGTTAACATTTTAGAAAAGGAAAATGACAAATATTAGAAAAGATTTGGAAATATTGGGACACTACTGCACTGCTGGTGGAGTTGTGAGCTGGTCTAAAGATTCTGGAGAATGATAAGGACCTATAATTAAAGGGCTATAAAACTTTGACCCCATAATGCCATTACTAGTCTGGATCCCTAAGAGAACAAAGAAAAGGGAAATGGACCTGTAACACAAAAGTATTCATCATTTATTTTTAATAGCATAGATCAGAAGTATCAAATACATACCTGTGGCCCAAATCAGATTACAATATAATTGGGAAATATATGTATTTTTACAATGGAGTAAAACCATATAAGGTATAGTTTATGATCACAGAACACCAAAAAATGAGCTTGTTTAAAATCTGTGGTTCAATCATGAAGTTTTTTGTACAAATATTAAGCTAAATAAACAAAAGAGTAGAGATATACGAATCACTGAAGGTTATCAAACTACAACAAGCCATTTTATTCCATTTTTCGGAGTCAAAAACTCAAAGAATAATAAGTGATAAATGGCTTTTATGAGAAAAAGCAATGAAATGGGGAAAATCTTAAGGGAATTATGCCATATTATCCAAAAGAGTGATATCAAATAGAATCAAGGTTATCAAATTGTACATAAGAATCCCTACAGGCTGTACATTCATTTAGAAAAACACATTAATAGCATCTATGACTTGCTGCTTAAACAAAGGTTTATAGTCTCTAAAGTTAATGGTCAAATACTTATATGGGTCAATGAGTGAAATCTTTTTAACTATTGTTTACTACAATTTACTACAGTATCTTGTCATCTTTTCTCAGCTACAGGTCAAAGGAATTGCATGTTGGTAAAAGTACATCTCAGAGGCAGCTAGCTGGCTCAAGGGACAGAGCACTGAGCCTGTACTCAGGAAGGTGTGAGTTCAGATTTGGTCTCAGACACTCACTAGCTATATGACCCTGGGCAAGTCACTTAACCTCTGTTTGCCTAGATCCTTTGGAGAGGGAAATGGCAAAACACTTGAGTACCTTTGCTAAAAAATGAAAAAAAAAATTAAAAAATGGGGTCACAGAGTCAGATGACTAAACAACAAAAGTACAAGTGCCCGATTTAAACTCACAGATAAAGCACATTGTATCTGTTGCAGTCACATCATGGCTTTTGCAGGATTTGGTGACAGTCTCTAAATGTCACTTGAAGAGTTTGTTACTTCTTAGGTCAATATCTACTTCATTGAGTGTGTTTTCAGACAGCATGACAAGAAAGAATTCCAAGATATATCAACCAAAATAGCAACAAACTGATCTGAGGATGTCTCTACAGTGTTGACAGTTTCTATTTCCATAAAACTACCCAGTGTGTGACCCTTTAGTAGAACTTAATTTACAGATTTCTCTTGCAATGAACCACCAATCAACAGCATCACCTTGTCCATCATGTAGCTACACATCAGAGAGGTAAAGTATGGACTATATTGCTCCAAGGAGTAGATTCTGAAAAAGTGAAAGATCGTGCATATGGTGTCCCCTCATTTCTGTTTTTGTGGTACACAAAGTGAGAAAGAAGGCTTTGTTGGCCAACAAAATGTTGTAATTTGCACTCCAATTGTGGAATTTCAGATCTTCTAGTGTTTTGCTTGCACCAGGTTGTTATCTCACTGTCATATCAGTACCACAGCTTTAAAACAGCAGAGCCAAAACTGTGGTCTGTGTTAATAATGTTATATTCTACATTAAAGTAAAACACTGAAGTGGCCATCATGGAGGAAATGCAGGATCTGATCTTTTAGTAAAGTTTCCAAATATATCATCTTCCTAACCTTGTGATTGTTAAAAAAAAAAAAAGTTTCAATTGGAAAAGCAGCCCAAGAAGCTCAAGGTAGTCTATTTCTTTCCCCAGACTTAATTCTAATACTTAAGATAGACTGAATAAATTTCTGTCCTTTAATTTGTCTGACAAATTTCCTGACATTTGGTCCTGATAGAAGAACATTACATGAATCCTGAAGATTACAAGTACTCTGTTTTTGTTATAACACAAGTTTGGCTACTCAAAAATCATCTTGCAGTGTGATGTAGAATGAGATGCAAAGGAAAGCCCTTCAATGTGCAATTCCAATGTTTTGATCATTTTCCTTTAACTGAGAAATAGGGAAGCTCATAGTCATGTATTTGTTCAGTTTACCCATTAAAACATGAATTTATGCATATATTCATTAACTACCTTTCACTGTTGCTTAACAATGAAGAGAATGAAGTCACCAGAACCGAAAATTCTGTGCTCCTGGTTTGTATTGATAACAAAAGAGCTTGCTATATCCACTCACTGTTTTAAGTCACACACTTGTACCTGGGTCATCCTTTGTGAAAGTCTGTTAGTAGGGTTGTCCATCTCTTATCGGTAATCTCAGCTACGTGAATCACCAGTGACTCATCAAATAAGACACTCACCCCAGTATATCTGCCACCTTTCACACTGGAACATCAATAACAGTAATAACTAACATGTATGAAATACTTTTCAGATTTGAAGGCATTTTTCTCACAATACACCACTGAGATAGGTAATGCATGCATCGTCATTTTTATTTTAAAGATGAGGAAACTGAGGGACAAAGAAGTAAAATGATTTAGACTTGGTGACAGAGCCAAAAATAAAAGTTATGTCATTTGATTATAAATCTTTCCACTCTTTCCACTATTCAGTTTAAAAAAAAAAAGACATTTGAACAGCACATGCTATTTAAATATATTTTATCTAATGAGAATTTTTTTTTCTGGCTCTTGAGAAGTTTAAAAGTCCAAATTGAAATAAGTTTTCACCACAGAAAAAAACCAGAGACTGTAGGTAGGAAAAATAATAATAGTAATAATGATAACAAAAATAGCATTTACATAGTACCTACTATGTGCCGGTCACTGTTTTAAGCACTTTTACTTTTGCAAATATTATCACATTTAATCCTCACAATAACCAAGTGTGATAGGTGTAATTATTATCCCCATTTTACAGTTGAGGAAACTAAATCAGACAGAAGATAAATGGTTTGCCCAAGGTCACACAGCTAATAAGTATCTGAAGACACATTTGAATCCAGATCTTCCTGACTCCAGACCCAGCACTCTATCTACTGTGCCCCCTAGTTGTCCAAATAATAACAGAAAAAAACTTTCTTTTTGTAAAAGCTTTTTAAAAGCAATAACATTATTTCATCCCATGTCTGACATGTTTTAGCATCTGTACTCTACTTTCTTCTCTGTCATTCTCAATGTTTCTGAAAAATACAAAGAGAAATACTGGAGTTGGTAGATCATTGGCCATGTATTCAGGGAGAAATAGATTCAACTACTCTCTTTAACCTGGGGGTAAGATTTATCAATATTGTCCAACTAGATGCAAATATTTGCATAATAGGATGAAAATACTGAATCGCAAACTTCTAAAGCATCTTTAAGACAATCTGGTAGTAGATAAGAAAATACAACAGGTACATAGGTCCTTCATCTTATTCTAACATGGTTTTAACTTCTTCTAAATCCTTATATTTTGAAAGCTTTTCATTCAATATAATTTAGAGGTTATGAATATAGGGCATGACAACCTATATCAAAACTGTAGTTTCTTGAGGTTTTATTGAACAATGTTTTGTTGGAAACCATTGTGGGTAACATTTCTTCTTGGAATGATGTTTTAGTTCCATTATATTTCATGTATTGAATTCTTCAGCATATTTTATATGCCGTTGATATTTCTAACACTGGGATTTGTCTTCTCTTAGCTAATAAAGGTAAACACAACTCCTTTATTCTCCTAATTTTGGCCATGTGATTTTGGCTTTCTAGGTATCAGGTAGATGCCAAATTTTTAAGACTAGTAGTGAATTGCTACATATTTTCTATGATTTCATTGCATTATCTGCATTGGTAAATATATCTAGGCTTTTTAAGATTAATCATACTCTAATTTCTGAGAGTGATGACATTTTAAATAGCTATCATGAAACCCTCTCCTCTAGAAATCATGCAAATTTGGCTCCATTGTACAAATACAAAAGTATATGCCTGCTAGGAGCTTCTGCTGATATCCAGTGATATCTGCCTGTTCCAAAAGTATCTGTGTAAGATTTTTGACCTATTTAATTATGCCTTCTAAGAATGTCTATCAGCCCTCTTGTTTTTTTTTTTTTGGCAAGGAAATATTAATTTTATCATTGCTGCTTTAGGATTATGGGCCCTATATTTAGTTAATATTGTAGGACACCTTCCAAATTGGTTATGGTTCATTTCACAGTTCTGAAAGCATATATTAAGACTGTTATTGCTTAGGTGTTAATTGATTTAAATGTTCTTCCCATTTATCCTTTATTTCAGTATTCTAGTAAGTATCTTAATGTATTCAGCTACAGTCTTCTTTTTCATATCTTTATGCTTAGTGTTTTTTTTTTAACCTGGAGGAGATCAAGGATTTTGTAAGTTTCACCTTCATCAATTGGCTCAATATGATATCCACATTGCAGCTTAAACTCTTTATTTTCTAATTTTTCTTGTTTTACATTGAGTTTTTTGGTTTGTTTGTTTACTTATTATGTATGCCAAAATGATATTTGATATCACCAAGAAATGAATTCATGAGAAGAAATTGTTAGTTTCCTCTTAGGAGAAACCACAAAGCATATGCACAATAAATGACAAGATGCTTTAACTTATAAAAATCACAATCAATTCTTTTAAAGAGATAAGATTAAGAGATTAATTTGGGATTTTCTTGGCAAAGATATTGGAGTGTTTTGCCATTTCCTTCTCCAGCTAATTTTACAGATGAGGAAACTGAGGCAAGCAGTCAAGTGACTTATTCAGGGTCACACAGCTAGTAAGTGTCTGAGGTCACATTTGCACTCAGAAGATCAGTGTTTCTGACTCCAGGACCAACACATTATCCATTGTGCCACTTATCCGCTCTTTTCAGATGCTGTGGATGAGGTCTCTTTCTCCCTCTCTCTTTCACTCAATAATTCTCTCTTACTCTCTTCCAATTTAAATTTTCCCCTCCTTTTTTTTCTTTCAAAAAAAAAAAGCAAAGAATTTAACCATGTAGATATCAAAACTCTGAGATTCTCACTGTATTTTGGCACATCTTATGTTTCCAGTAAATATAAATAAGTCAAGGGTAAAAGGCTTGCTATAACAAAAAAAAGGGGGTGGGGAGTGAAAATATTATAACACCTTTAGGTAACTTGTTGAGTAACTGCAAAGTCAGTAGTATTTTGTTTTTTACACACCGGAAACTCTTATGTGTAACTTTTTTTCTTTTTACTACTCATCCAATATCTTACTTTTTTTAATGAATGCTTTTATTTATTTGATTTATGTGTATTTTTTGGGGGGCACATGCTAAATTGTGAATATGTTTATGAAGTATATGAACATATAATTGGCTAATTACATGGTTGCTAGTATTCTGATCCTTTGGCAAAATATTTGTGGTGCCATTTGTTAAGGAAAGGAAAAATCAAGGTGACTTCTGAGAAGTTGATATGGTATTTTATTAATAATACAACCCTGAGAAGTATTTGAGCTTTGAATCATGTATATTTTCCAAACCTAACCTCCTTCTAGTTTTTTAGTGAGGCTAGCATTTTAGTGACCTGCCTGATGTCATTCTTTGTATTTATAGCACAGATTTTATGATTCATAGTTGATCTGACTTGTGTTTTCATTGTTTTGGATTTTGTATGACCATATAGGTGGTCATAAATTTTCCATATCCTTGTTCTTAGAGACTTCTCTCTTGCTTCTATTTTCTTTAATTCTCAGGTCTCTGTAATGAAATTTTTGTTTGATGTTGAATTATTTGTTTTGGGGTTTTTTTGTGTTGCTTAGACTCTTTGAATTGCCTTAACCTTTTAATTACTGAGGAAAGACCAATAAAAGTGATAAAATTTGTTTACTGCATTCTTTTCAGCCTGTTTCTTTTTTCTTGCCTTTATGCAATATGATGTTTGAGATTTCTAAGTTTTGAGTCATCTTGGTTCTGATGTTATCTTTCAAATTCTTTTTTATAATTAAAAAAAAACTCTAAGTTTCTTCTTCCACGGTGTGATTGATCCTCTTCCTTTTTCTTGACAGCCCCACCTACTATGGCAGTGACTATCACATATACTCCTATGTGCTGATCTGAATGGTTATGTGGGACAATGCATCCATTCATGATGGCTATTGCAAATGTCAGCTTTTAAAATGCTTATATAATTTGTATAATTGGTCTGCTAGTTAGGTTCATTATGCCAAACACACAAAAAAAGACTTTTTGAAATTCAGCTTAAGTATGCCTATCTTCTGGTCAAAATATTTTTAGATATTGGTGCTGTTTTTGTCAACTATTATTTATCAGGTATAATTATGAGAGTTTCCATTAATCTTTATAAATCTTAGATTTCTAGTAATCTTAGTGTTTTGTTTGAGCCTTTATTTTGTCTAATAAAGGCTTAAGCGTAAAGCTTTATTTTTCTTTGCTGGTTTTCTTGAACTGCTGTACTGGTCAGCAATACGTTATTATTTTACATGAACCTAATGGAACCTAATGGAGCCTAATGGAACAAATGACCAAAAATCAAAACCAAAATCAAAACCAAAAAACAGTACAAAGCTTTTTTTTTTCACCTTTAACTGGTGAGATGTTTCTAATTTTGTTATAATACTGGAACTCAAAAACTATTTTTACATATATATAATGTTTATATATATATTTTATATTTTATGTAACGATATCTCTATATATGTATATATAGTATATATATATATGTGTATGTACGTATGTATTTATATGATTTGTTCTCATGTGACTCATCTTTTTCTGGTGCTAAAATACTGCCATTTTCTCTGCTCTCCTCTGTGATAGTTTGTTTATCACAGCATTATGTCCAAGAGTTCATGGTTCTTTATCAGGCCTTCAGAGTTACGATAGCAGTCTCACGGCATACAGAATACCTGTTGTATGTTACCCTGGCTGAGATTCACTTACTATGCCAATTGCTCCTCCACCATGACCAATGGGTTTTTCATCTTTCTTTTTCCGTCTTCCTCTTCTTGTCAGGGGTTCTTCTTCTGCTTTCTAATGCAACTTGGCTTCCAAGAGATAGTATCAGAAAAGGCGTTGGGCAAAATTATTTATGTTCCATGCTTAGATGAGGTCTATTAAATGCTATGAAATCACAGACAAATCACCTAATGCTCTGAGGATAAAGGAAAATGAGCATTTTCTTTTTGATCTTGAAAAATAATCACAATTCCTTGATGTTCATGATAAATACATAAATGTATAATGCAATGTATACTTTAACTTTAATAAATGCAGAAGGAAAACTTAGGTTTTCAAGCTGCTTACCTGTTGGAAGATCACAGTACCATTGTACAGTTTGGGAGATTTAATAAACAAAAAACAAATCCCAAGCATTTCTGCCATGTCTCACTTCACTTGCCATCAATATTTTCATCTCTAAAATGAAATGGAAAAATGCCAAGTTCCTTGTTTTTGTTTATTTTAAATTTATTCTTGAAAGTATTATAACTACCTTATATGGAAAAAAATGTGAAGGAGGATTAGGTTAGTGTTGCATTTAATTCAATATAAACTTCTTACATTTTTTTCCACACAATACAGTTATTTATGCTAACTTTCCTCCATTGGCAGTTTTCCTATTTTATGTAGTTGAAAAATATATTTTATAGTATCTTTTCACCCCAATCAATTAACAAATTATCTTTTATAAATCCTTATGTATTCTGTCCCCCAATTAGAATGTGAGTTCCTCGAGAGTAAGCTCTAACTCTTTCTATTTGTATTCCCAGCATTTAGCACAGTGTTTGAAAGCACACAGTAAGTGCTGATAAATTATTTTTTCATTCATTTATTTTATTTATCCCTGCCTGAACCTCACTAAAGTTTGTAACTGCCTATTATTAATTAAGGTCGCCTGAGGAAGTATTTTGCTTCAAACTGCTCAACTATCATGGAAAGACAAAGGACTGGCAATAAAGACTAATTAGAGGTCTATAATATTTCCTAAGGCACCATTATGAGTCATTGAAAGATCAGGGTAGAGTACCAGGAAAGATCCTATTTTCCATAATGGCTCTGAGAATTAACAGCATTTCATTGCTGTTTTATACCAGATGTTGGCCTGGAGACCTGAAAATACCTTCTTATTCATTCTACAATTCCAGTTTTATTTCACTTTGTTTTCTTTTATACAAGTTCCAAGTAAACTGACTCCCAATTTCGTGACTTACAGGCTTCTCTCTATGCCTATAACATAATCTCTACATTTATCTGCTTGTGAAAATCCTTGTCATTCTTCAAAGTTAGGTTCACATGCCACCACATCCATGATACCTTCTCTGATTTTCCCTCTCCCTCCAAAATGAAATTGATCTCTGCCTCTTCCTATTTTGGAATCATAGCGTGTGTGCATGTATATTTTCTTTGGTTATCACATTCTCTTTTATCACAACCCTGGCCATGTCATGTGAACCCTTTTGACCTCGTTTTTGTCCCAACATTATGCATCTATTAAATGGGAGAGAATTATATTCCATGACCTCTAAATTTTCCCCCATATTTACAACACCTGAATATGTTTAATGTAATTTAAATGTAAAATAAAATATGCCTCTTATTGACTACGTTTGTTTCTTTAAATTGTTTTCTATACTTCTATCACAAAAGTGATTAGACTGAAATAATAGAATTTTTCTTCAGATAACAATGATTTTTTGAAGTCAGTGCCTGGAATATTGTACTTTCTATAAAATGTGTCTTTTGATTTTTTTTGGACTTCTTACCATATAGAAAAAATTATTTCTTCATTCTTCACAAACAGCATGTATTTCCTAACACACTATGATGGCTCATTGAAATGGAATGTTGGACTTTTTGTTGTTGCTGTTGTTTGTTTGTTTGTTTTCACTCCCCCTGCCCCAGACTTGATCTACTTTCACATTTTCCCGAAGCAGAAATATAGTATTGATTTTTCTGTCAGTCAAATTCATTAGACAACATTAGGGACTAACAGAGACAAGTGGAATAAATTCTCCTTGGAGGATGAAGAAGAAGCTACGCTAGCTCATCCAATGGTACTTCAGAAAAGCCAGTAATTCACTTGCCTATAAATGAACTCTTTTCTACTCATTATCCTTTCCAATTTTCAAAATCATGCAAAAGAGTGGTTTAATTTTCTTGAAGCAATAAAATAAATAAGGTAGGGAATGTTAGAAATCAAATTTACTATAGGGACACAATTTCAGGGGGAGCATCTGCTAAATGCTTTACAAAGTTATTTAGGAAGCATCTTTTGAACATTTTCAGAGCATGTTTTTGTTCATCTAGGATATATGTGCAGGTTTACTCATAAATATTTTTAAATTCTATTTCCTTTTCCAATATATTCCCCATTTAGTTTTAAATATCTCAGACAAAGTCACTGAGATCTTACCAAGAGTACACTTTAAGAGCCAGCTGCTACCATTTGGAAGAAAATGTGCATAAATACAAATTTCAACAGATCTTTTCTTTTTAAATGGCATAACAGTGGTAGAACTTGTACTAGAATTACATAAGTGTAATTTGGGGTTCAATTATCAGCTTTAACTTCATCCCTTAGAAATACATAAATCCTATTTCCGTAAGAACTTGAGAGAGGGTTAAATATTAGTGGCATAAAATTTTCTTAAAAATTCTCAAATTTGTTGTACCTTATGTGGCATATAACCATCATTCCAACTTTATTCACTGAGAGGATGGAAGGGGACCAGAATAGACCACCAACACTGATACAAAGAAGTCTCAAGTTAAGAAAACTTCCTTTACATTATGAGTTGGTACCTTCCAGGCAACTTATAAACACAGAGTTGCCTAGAGCAGAGGTGCCAAACTTCCCACTGAGGGCTGAACCAGATGAAAATGTAAATGGGAAATGTTTAACAAAATAAATAAATACGTAATACAACATGGACAATGTTAACTTTGTGGTTTTCTAAGTTAATTTGTGGGCCTCCAGGATCTGTTTCTGTTTGAGTTTGATATCCTAGAGCACAAATAGGTAAATGACTAACCCAGGATCAATATATGTTAGCCAGAGAACTTCAACCTTCACTGTACTGATGAAACCAAATATTTCCTTTTTCAGAATTTGTTCTGTTAAGACAGATTTAAAATTGTATTATAGGATCCTTTGGTAGGATATTTAATTTGAAGCAGGTATCCTTTAATGCACACATTTTAAATCAATTTTTGAAAATATTGTCTTACTATTAACAGTGTGTCAACTCTTGAAGACTAACAAATCAAGGTACTTTGGAAGGAAAAAAAAAAAGCCATACCTATTCATAAAGAAGATAGTTTATTTAATAGTAATCAAGTGTTATTTGTTTGAAAAATCTAAAAATATTTTTTTCTTTATATTGATATAATGTTTGGATAACAGAACTATACATATTTGTTACAAGGGAGAACTCTATTCTAGAAGAAGGGGATATGGTAGTGTTAGTGGGTTGGGAGTTATGGAAAGAGAGATAGATAAAGCATATCAATAAAACATTTTTAAAATACACAGAAGAAATCAAGTGCAAAAAGGACACAAACAAAAGTAATGACTTTGGTACTACCATATACATGTACACACACAAGGTATATGTATATGTGTGTATATGTATGTATGTATACATATGAATGAAGTTAACACAATAAGCATGCATATAAGAAGTTTAAAGGTTCCTATACAAAACCTTTCCTTGTTCTTCTTTGTATATTGAAATGTTTGTGACTTATCATGATTTATTAAATTCATACTAAAAAGAGAATTTTCATTTTAAAAACAATCCCAAAGAAGGGTTATTAAATGGAATTGTAAAATAAACATAGCATAACATGCCAAGTTATTTTTACATAAAAAAAAGAAATACCTCTACAAAATTGGCCCACTGGTATCTCAGACTGAAGATGTCACAACTAGCCCTAACATCTTTCCTCTAAAACCTGCCACTCATTACAGTGAGCTTACTTTTTTTTTTACTTTTCTAATTGCAATACCTTCCACCTCAATCATTCAGTTTCAAAACCATAGAGTAATTTTAACCTCTTCCTCTGCCCTGCCCGCTGACAATGCAAATAGTGACCAAGCACACTCCTCTTTTATCCTCATACTGCCTCTTCTCTAGTTCAGACCCTTATCACTTCTCAGTTGAGCAGTATATCTGTCATTCTGTCTTTCTTTCTTTCTTTCTCTTTTTCCTTCCTTCTTTCCTTCCTTTCTTTCTTCCTTCCTTCCACATAGGGTATTATGACCTTACCTGCTGGTGCTCTGGGCAAATGGAAGTTAAATTTTTAATCTCCAAATTTTTCTTTCCTTTTCTCTTTAGCAACCTTGACCACAAATCACTCTGGCTTTCCAAATCACTCTTGCTCTCATTGATTGGCCAATAATAGATCCCAGGCGAAGCCCTACTTGGTCATTGTTTGGGCCCCAACTGCCTCAAAATGAATGTGAATAGCAATTGTTTCCGTTTTGGCCATAAACCCTGAGGGTCCTCCCTTCCCAGACATATTTTTTAAAGAGGCCATTCTTCATCTCAGTTGTTATTAAGTGTTAATCACTAAATAGGCTTAGCCTCAGTCAAACTGAGATCTGTTAAAGACCTTAGCTAGAAAAGGCCAAGCTTCCCCACTGCATCCTGGGCCATGCCCAGTTCTCCTGATCAATAACTGGCCACTGGACCCTGATGCCTCCAAAGGTAGAATCTGGTGACTCCACATAGCCCTCCTTCACTTAAATCCAATTCACTTAAATGTCATGGTATCACCTTCCTGAGGTCACAGTCCTCTTTGAGAATGAAGGACAAGCGGCAGAAGCAAGCAAGCAAGCAACTTTTCAGGCACTATGGGGATTGTTAACCTAAGTTATAAATCTGGAAGTGGAGGCTTAGGAAAGTTAAGTTGTTCACCCTTGTGCTTATAGCTAAGAATTTTGATGGCCAAAATCTACCTAGTTAACTTGGGGTTTACTGGCTGGATTTCTTTTACAAAGGCCAAGATTTAAAGGCAATTCACTCTGGATCTCATGAATTGGACAACAATAGGTCCTTGCTCAAGTACCAATTAATGGTTATTTTTGGGCCCTTCTGGTTCAGATTGAATGTAAATAGTAACTGTTTCTCTTTTGGCCAGCAACCTTGAGGGTCTTCCACTCTCAGTTTATATATGTGTATGTGTATGTGTGTGCATGTATTTGTATGTATGTGTATTGTAGATGCATAGATGCATGTATATGTGTATATATGTGTGAATATATGTATACATGTATATGTGTATACATATATGTATGCATTCATATGTGTGTATGTGCATGTGTACACACATATACATATATGTATATATACACACCGGTATGTGTGTATATATGTGTATATATGTGTACATATACACATACAAGTACACAGGTATACATATGTGTGCATATATATGTATGTATGTATATGTGTGCATACATATGTAATTGCATCCTGTGCCATCTCTCCAGTCCTCTTGATGGATATCTGGCCTCTGGACCCAGATGGCACTGGAGGAGAAAGTGAGGCTAGTGACTTTGCACAGCCTTCCCTCCCTCAAATCAAAATCAATTGCAAGTCATGTCATCATCTCCCCGATGTTATGGTCCTCTTTGAATGAAGGACAAACCATATAACCATAGCTGACAATTATTGAAAGTAGAATTCAAACTCATATCTCTCTTATTGTCAAATTCTACACACTTTCTTTTGCATCACATTGTCTTTTTCTCAACCATGTCACATTCCAAGTCTATCACATATTCTACCATAATATGCATCTATTACTGATGGGGTGCTTGTGTTTGGAACCCAATTCTAACATCACATTTGTCCTTAGCCTCTGCTTGGGTGCCCGTGCCTGGACCCAAGGTCTAAAATCACATCTCTCCCTAGCTTCAAAGCATTGGCCCTAGAAGTCCCTCTCCAGTTCAATGGCAGCATGCCTTAGGAAAACACTTATCTCTCCTCCTGATATTGCAGCTAGTTGCACATATAGAATTTATTAGTTTGGACTCCTTGTGTATTGCTAATTGGCTGTGCACTGAGATATAACAATATTTACTACTTACTGACCTTACTGATATGTATCCTAGACATAGTCAAATGTATACTCCCTTACATTCATCTTGTCTAACAAGATATTTCATGGAAGCCACCTGAATATTCCCAGTCAGCTGTGACTTTTGGTTGACTTAGTGATGTTTCACAGTCAAAACCACACCCCCAGGTAGCCCCCACCTTGGGCTATTTCCCAGAGAACTTTGGGTAAGTGTTTCCACAATCTGGCTAGCGGCTTCTGTGGGGGTGCAAGATCCACCCACAGCCAGCATCCAGAAAGCTGCCAGACAGCACAGGTTCTTTTGATCTGCCTTAATAAGGAGAGCAAGGTGAAGGGGTTGGCAAGCTTACTTTCATTCAGCACACGAATATCATTCACTTAGTTCAGGGGAAAAAGCCAGCACCCTGAACTTCAGAACAAAATACAAACAAATTGCAAACATCAACAGACAGACCTTGTCTGATTCAAATCCCAATACATAGTT
>CM053626.1:83046416-83065890 GCA_028646595.1 Phalanger gymnotis
TGTGACCTAAAATCATCACAAAGAGGCACCTTAAACCCACGTGGTCTAACAGCCTCTGCTGTCCCAGACATGTAAATTATGCCCTCCCTGGGGTTAGCCCCACCTTGGGCCCCACCTTAGTTGCCAATCCACACCCACGTAGGTTTTACATCTAATAGGGGTTTGGGCCTGGGGCTTAGCACTTAGTAAGATTCAGTGAAATACACTGAATTACTCAGCAAAAACAAAAGCCAAACTCTTCAAGGGCACTTGCTGAACTAAGTGCTAAGGAGCCCATTTTGCTTACCAACACAGTAAGATACCTGCACAACAGATACAAAACGTGTATGTTCCTTTAAGAACTGACCACCCCTTAACCACTCCCTAATCCCACCCCAAAACACCTAATTGACAGATTTCACCCCCAAATCTCGTATTTATACTTTCCCTATAGCCTTGTAAGGTTGCAGGTTCCCTAAGAACTCTTGCCCGCTGTAAAGCATAATAAATCTTTGCCACCTTGACTTGAAGAATGTTTGAGATCATGAATTCATTTCAGATGGCCTGACCCTCTCCAGCACTCAGGTCTTTGAGGGGCACTCCCTCTCAATGTCCCAGTCTGGGAACTCCAGTCTTGAGGGTTCCTGGACCTCGTCTCCCCCAACCCTCAACATTACAAGTATTCCTTCTCACATGTATATGTGACTCCCTCCCTTCCCCAGAAGTCAAGTAAAATGCTAACATCTCCATGATATTTACTACAATGTTGGCGAAAATGATTTTCTTCCTTCTCATATTTCTTCCAGCACTTTGAAATATAGCTTACAATATTAGACCTTACATTATCTTATTGGTGTTCCATGCTGCCTATTTGGTTATAGTTTCCTTCAAGGCAAGGGATGTGTTTAAATTTTTGAATTCCCTAGCTTCAAGCATTGCCATGAAAACTATATGCATGTAAGAAGTGTTTGCTGAGCAAACACTTAGAAATGCTCAATGAAATGGAGGCTTAGGAAAGCTGCAATCCTGTGATTTGGATCCTAATGTCATGATTCTACTGTTAGTTTTCATTAAGGTTGCCAAGACCATTGGTAAATCCAGAGGATTTTTTCATTAGTCATCATCATTTTCTATGAACTTTCACTAAAATTTTGACACAGTTTATCATTTCTCCTTCTCCTGGATACTCTTTTCTCCATTGGCATCTTTTATGATCTTTTTTTTTTTTTAATTTGCTTTTTCTCTACCTTGTTTGGTGGCTCCTTCTAATCCTCCTTAGTTGTTTCATCATCTATTGACTAGTCAGCTCCAGCATGGGTGTACCCTATAAATCTATCCTGAGACTTTCCCCCTCTTCCTTTTTCACTTATTTCCTTGGTAGGATCGCCTGCTCCCATTGGTTCAGTAATTACTTCTAAAGAGATCATTAACAAATCTCTGTAGCCATATCCAATCTTTCCCCTTATCTCCGATACTACATCTCCGACTGTCTACTGGAATCTCTAACTAGATGTCACAGTAGGGTCTCAAATTCAACGTGTTATAAATTTAACTCATTATCATCTGACCCAAAATCCTCCTCTGTAATGTGGATTAATTGAAATGCATAGAAACATAAATGTCTACATAATGACAAATAACCAAATGAAAATGAAAACTAAGGTCAATTCTCTTAATGAATATAATGATCTTAATGTTTAGTGCTATGTAAATGAGTTACAGAGGCAGTTAGATGTCTCAGTAGTAGAGCACTGGGTCTTGAATCAGGAGACCTGATTTTAAATCAGTCTTACACATTCATTAGCTGAGGACCCTGGGCAAGTCACTTAACCTGTATTTTCCTTAATCCACTGGAGAAGAAAATGGAAAACCTCTCCAATATCTTTGCCAAGAAAACTCCTTGAACGGTACTGGTGTGCTATAGTCTACAGTGTCATGAAGATGTAAACAACTGAATGACAAAAAATAGAACTGTATCAGTTTGAAAAAAAAAATTTAATTGATTCATTATCACCTGACATCTTAAAGAATTAAAGAAATATTCTAATAAAGCATAATTTGTCAATAAAAACTTTAAGCACAAATTAGTTAAGCAATAAATTAATCTTAAAGATTTTTACAAGGCTAATGGCTGACATAATATGTGTTCATTCTGAATTGAAAACTAGGTCCATATAATCACAGAATTAAATAGCAGGTCACCTTGCTTATCCTTTTGCCATTAATGACTTCTTACCTGCCTTATCAACTTCAATATATATTTCTAGTGAAATTTATTCCAAACCATTCTTAAAATAACCTTGTATCATTCTCTTTTTTTATGTAGCCATTAAATTGACCTATCATTCATGTTTCATAAGGTTACATATTATATATTAGTTACAAAGCCCATCATATTTTTCTATTATGAAAGATGAAAGGAAGGTTATTATAATACATTATTTAATTAAACTTGGTAACATTTATAATCTACTACAATGACTTAATAAGTTTTCAAAATTCCATTCTGGAAAGTTAGAAAAATGAAATATATGAGTATGTATAAGTTTTCTGGAGAGGGAATAAAATACATAAATGGTAGAGGACTAAGGACTTCCCTGTTATATCAAATTTGACTTAATGAGAAGTGCCTCTTAATTTTCAATCAACTCTCAATAAGATGTAGGATGAAAAATTACTTTTGGAGGTATCTTTTCAGATTGGCATCTCAGTCACTTTTCTGCTATCCTCTTGGTAATAGATTTTCTGATTTAGCACTAAAATTTTTCAGAAGTAATTATTAAAATAGATGGCATTAAGATCCTTTTTCTTCATTGTAAAACTTTTATGTTAAATAAGAATTGTCTAAGTTGTCAAGGGGTTTTATCAATTTGTGTCAATCACATAAGTTCATAATTAAACACAATTCTATTTTGGGAGAATGATATAAAATCTGCAGAGTTTCCTTCAATATGAATCAGGGAAAATAGCTTTAAATGATATTTCATCTGAATATTTTGCATACTTGAATAATTCTTTTGGTTATCAACATATATGTATCCCATATCTCAAAATTTTGCATATCATTCATAATTTCTCAATCCTCAATTATGGTAGAAGATCAAAAGTAAAGTTATAATCATCAAAGATTGTATAGCAATGTCAATTACTTACATTACCCACAAACTATAGTCATATGCCCTAAAGGCAAAAGTAGAGAGAAATCTGAAGTAGATGAACTGGAAAAAGATATAGCCATCCGGGAGAGAGCTGAAATGGATGTAGATAAGAGAGAAAAAAGAGAGAAGAAAATAAATGTAAGTCAAAAAGAAAGAACCATAGAGAAACTAATTACCATCAATAGTATAGAACAAGTAGAGCCAAGATTGCAAAGGCAGGGACTCACCTGAGCTGTCCAAATTCCCTTTCAAACAGCTGTAAAATAACACTTCAAAATGAATTCTAGAATAACAGAACCAACAAAAAGATTAGGGGAAATAATTTTCTAACCTAAGAAATTTTAGAAGGTTCTGAGGAAAGGTCGGCCTCACTGCAGTGAGCGTTGGACACAGTCCAGGGCATGCCATGCCTGAACAAGTCACTAGCAAGACTCTAAAATGACTAAATCAGAAACAACTTCTGGAGCTCTCAGCCTACAGATAGTAAAGTGGATGGGCAACTGGTCGGAAAGAAATTCCAAGGGACTCTTTCCTGGCACTAGGTGCAGGAATCTGTTGAATTGCCCATACAGGATGCAGGTCATAGAGTAGGGTTGCAGCATAGGGTGAAGAAGAGCACTATCCCACTAGAGCATGTGGCTCCAGGGGAATGGGGTTCATGGTCACAGGCCCAGGGTGAAAAAGAGTGCTTGTGATCATTCATAGACCAGAGCACAGGCCAAGAGAGCAGTGACCACACCTCTCTTTAGATCGTATTACTTTGAAAGAAATGAAAACTTACAGATCCCTAGAACCAGCTTTGAAATCAGCAGCACAAAAAACTTGAAGTTTGGGATGGCGATTTATAAGAAAAGAAATAGGCTGGGAAAAGGAGTAAACAACAACAACAACAACCTGACCTTAGGAAGTTACTATGGTGACAAGGAAGATCAAAACACAAACTCACAAGTAGACAACAAAGTCAAAACTGATATATTCAAAGCCTCAAAGAAAAATGTGAATTGGCCTCATCCCAAAAGTATTGTTGGGATTTTAAAAATCAAATAAATTAGGCAGAAGGAAAATTGGGGAAAGAAATAAGTGGTACAAGAAAATAATGAGAAAAGAGTAAGGAGTTCGGTAAAAGAGGCACAAAAATACTGAAGAAAATAACACCTTAAAATAGGCCAAATGATAAAAGAAGCACAAAAATTTGCTGAAAGAGAAGAAAGAGTAATGTATTGGGAGGAGGTAAATGGGAAAGGTACAATGGGGTAAACTAGCTCACATAAAAGAGGCACAAAAGGACTTTTACAATGGAGGAGAAGATGGCAGGCAATGTTTGAATTTTACTCTTAGTGCAATTGGCTCAAAGAGGAGATAACATACACACTCAGTTGGTATAGAAATCTACCATACCCTACAGGTAAGTAGGAGGGGAAAGGAATAAGAAGGGAAGGGGGAACTGATAGTAGGAAGGACAGGCTGGAGGAGGTAGTAGTCCGAAGCAAAACACCTTTTTTTTTTTTCTATTTTTTTAATTAGTTAATTTATTTATTTTTAGTTTTCACCATTCACTTCCATAAGTTTTCAATTTAAGTCCCCTCTCCCTCACCAAAACAGTCTGCAATCTGATATAGGCTCTACATATACATTCCTATTAAACATATTTTCATTTTCTTCATGTTGTATAGAAGAATTATAACGAATGGGAGAAACCATTAGAAGGAAAAACAAAACAACACAAAAAAGAAGAAAATAGTCTGCTTCGCTGCACATTTAGACTCCATAGTTCTTTCTCTGGATGTGGATGGCATTTTCCATTACGAATCCTTTGGAATTGTTTTAGGTCCTTGCATTGCTGAGAAGGGCTAAATCTATAAAAAACAGTCATTGCAGACTGTGGATGTTACTGTGTACAATGTTCTCCTGGTTCTCACTTCACTCAGCATCAGTTCATATAAATCTTTCCAGATTTTTCTGAAATCTGCCTGTTCATCATTTCTTATAGCATAATAGTATTCCATTATGTTCATATAGTACAACTTGTTCAGCCATCCCTCAATTAATGGGTATCTCCTTAATTTCCAGTTCTTGACTACCACAAAAAGAGCTGCTATATATATTTTTGTACATGTGGGTCCTTTTCCAATTTTTATGATCTCTTTGGGTTACAGTCCTAGAAGGGAGCTGTGTCAAAGAGTATGCACATTTTTATAGCCCTTTGGGCATAGTTCCAAATTGGTCTCCAGAATGGTTGGATCAGCTCACAGCTCCACCAGCAATGAATTAGTGTTCTAACTTTCCCACATCGTCTCCAGTATTTATCATTTTCTTGTTTTGTCATGTTAGCCAATCTGATAGGTGTGATGTGGTACCTCAGGGTTGTTTTGATTTGCATCTCTCTAATCAATAATGATTTAGAGCATTTTTCATATGACTATAGATTGCTTTAATTTCTTTCTCTGCAAACTGCCTGTTCATATCCTTTGACCATTTATCAATTGGGGAACAACTTGTATTCTTGTAAATTTGACTCAGTTCTCTACATATTTTAGAAATGAGGCCTCCATCAGAAACACTAGTTTTAAAAATTCTTTCCCAATTTTCTGCCTCCCTCCTAAAATTGGTTGCATTGGCTTTGTTTGTTCAAAAATATTTCAATTTAAAGTAATCAAAATTATACATTTTGCATTTCATAATGTTCTCTATCTCTTGTTAGTCATAAATTCCTCCATTCTCCATAAATCTGACAGATAAATTATTCCTTGCTATCCTAATTTCTTTATAGCATCAACCTTTATATCTAAATTGTGTACAAAAGCAAAGCACTTTTGGGGAGGGACATGGTGAAAAGAGAAAGAGAAGGATAAACAGAGGAAAACTAGATGGAGAGAAATACAGCGTTAGTAATAATAACTGTGCAAAAACTTTGGAGTAAGTTTCTCTGACAAAAGCCTCTTTTCTCAAGTATATAGAGAACTGAGCCAAATTGATAAGAATACAAATCTTTCCCCAATTGATGAACAGTTAAAAGATATAAAAGGTTTCCACATAAAGAAATTAAGACTATCTATAGCCATATAAAAATGAGCTAAAATACTATTGATTAAAGAAATGCACATTGAAACAACTCTTAGCCACCACCTCACATCTATTCTGTTGGTTAATATGACAGAAAAGGAAAATGACAGATGTTGGAATAAATGTGTGACAATTGGGACACTAAAGCATGTTGGTGGAATTGTGAACCGATTCAACTATTCTGAAGAGCAATTCGGAACTATGCCTAAAGGGCTTTAAAATCATGTATACCCTTTGATTTGGCAATACCATGAGTAGATCTGTACCCCAAAGAGATTAACCAAAACAACCAAAAAATAAAAAATACATTTTATATATATATACATATATGTATGTATGTATACATATATATATATATATATACAAAAAATAAAAAAATAAATATTTGTAGTAGCTCTTTCTGTGGTGGCCAACAGTTGGAAATTGAGGAGATGCCCTTCAATTGGGGAATGAGTGAACAAGTTGTGGTTTATGATGATGATAGAATATTATCGTGTTATGAGAAATGATAAGCAGGATGTTTTCAATGCAAAGTGAAGTGAGCAGAGCCAGAACAATGTACACAGTAACAGCAGTATTGTACAATGATCAACTATGAATGACTTAGCTATTCTCAGCAATACAATGATCCAAGACAATTCCAAAGGACTTACGATGAATGTTGTCTACCTCCATAGAAAGAACTGATGGAATCTGAATGCTTATTTGCAGCATACTTAACAAAAAAAACTTTCTTTTTCTTTTTGTTGGTTTGTGTTTTCTTTTACAACATAACTAATATGGAGATTTTGTTTGCATGACTACATATGTATAATCTACATCAAATTGCTTGCCTTCTCAATGAGGAGAAAGAATTTAGAAATCAATTTTTTTAATAAAATAAATGTTAAAAATTATTGTAGAAGAATAAAATATTTAAAATTTTAAAAGTGCAATCAAGAGTGCACATTTTATAAGGTAATCATAGTTATTGTACTTATTTTACATATATCTTTATTGGAAGTGTAGAG
The DNA here is from genome assembly GCA_028646595.1 of Phalanger gymnotis. Lineage (NCBI taxonomy): Eukaryota > Metazoa > Chordata > Mammalia > Diprotodontia > Phalangeridae > Phalanger > Phalanger gymnotis. Next base: position 83,053,627 of record CM053626.1, read on the forward strand.
TACCTAAGATAGTTCCTTAGACTCAATTTGAATTTATATTCATGAGTCCTATAAAGTAAGAGGCCTAAGTTATTTAAGGAATAATAGGTAATGTAGTCATATTTTAATAGCAAACTTCTACTGGATGTTTGCCATTGTGTAGAAAATTATGCACTAATTTACATTTTTCTTTTACATAAAAAGATTAAGTGGGATTTAATTAACTCATGTTCACCACAATGTCTGGTTGGAGGAAGAAGGATTTCAGTGATAAATCCCAAACTAAGTGTTACTAAAAAAAAAAAACAAAATTGAGTTACTGAGTCAAGAAAATATTTTCACCAGACAATGATGTCATGGTAAAGTTGTCTAAAAGTAAAAATGATATCTATGATGTACCAGGATAATTAAAATTTCAACTTACTAGGATACTTTTAATACATGTCACACAGCTAACATTAGGACAGAGAGGCAACACAATGTAATGGATAGGGGGTCCTATATTTAGAATCAGGAAAATATGGGTTCAAATCTGACCTAAGATAATTACTGTTGTGTCATTTTAGGTCAGTTATTTAAGCTCTCTTGCCTTAGTTTCCTCACATACAAACCGAAAGTTGTAAGTTCTCTTTTTCTCTCGTATTGTCTCTTCATCCCTAAATCTATGATTATTTTCCTCATATTTCCACAGTTCTTTCTTTTCTTCCTTTACTACTTTGCTATATTCAAAAATAAAAGTGTTGGACAGTGTCTTAGAAAAAGTTGGTACCCAGATAATTTTTGTTATTCAGACTCCAAGGATCACTTCCTCACTGACTTGGTCATCAAGCCGTTCCAAATCAAACTTGTACAGTAAAGAAATGTCCAAAGAGCCACTTTGGAGTAGCTCCTGAGGCCCTTTAATTTTACCACCCCAAAGCCATGTTCATTCAAAAAACACAAAAAAGGAAATTAAACACATCTGTACAATTCAGGCAAAACAAAATTAAAACAGAAAAAAAAAATTGTTAGAAAAAGTACATCTCAACTTAGCTGCTTTATTTAAGATCACTCTCATAGATTTGTGGTTCTGAAAGGCCCCTAAATTTCTGTTTGCTCCATTTTCTTTCTCCTAGATAGTATTACTCTCCAGTGATTCCATATATATCACTGTTTATTCTTAAACCATAATTTAGAGAACAGTTAACAACATCTAGTATCACCTAATCCTTATGTTAAAGAAATTCTTATAGTCTGCCTTCATCTTGCTTAATGCTTAGTAAATTACAGACCTTCTTTTACTGTCCTCACTGCAGGAGTCTTCACTGATCCTCCTAATGTTAATAAATTTAAAGATTGTTACCAAGTTGTATTCCAAATTTTTGTTCTCTCTACAACAATAAATGCTATTATCCTCTTTCCTCCTCTTTATATTTTCATCATCAGTACTCCAAACTTTTCCAATCATCCATACCACTGTTTTACATCATAGAAACACAAACACACACACACACACACACACACACACACACATACCCTTATAACAAATATTTAACTCCATTCTAGTCCTTTGTGAGAAAGACTTTAGTTCTTACATTATGAGTAGCATCTTAGAGCGCTCTCTCTCTCTCTCTCTCTCTCTCTCTCTCATCCAATTTGCAGATTAATTTACTGAAACTTTTACTTCTTGTTTTCTTTGGAGACACAGCACAACTGTTCTGAGGAAATCTGTTCCCTATTACCAGGCCCTTTTATAGTTTCTTATTGTATTTCCATTTTTATCAAATTTTTTTTTTACCGTAATTGTGGGTTTTTTTAATTGATCGATGTATTTTAGGGAAAATAAACCTACCTCTTCACTAATAAAATGAGAAGCAGCACAGTAAATGAGCAAAGCTAAAAATAGAGAGCTAGTTGACACAGAATTACTTATTCTCTAATGACTTCCTATAACAGAGTACAGTATAACAAATTATTTGAAATGTCAGGTCTTTGATGCTGTCATTGTCATTTTCCCTGAGTATGGTCAGTGAGAAACCTCATTTATTATGTGTAATCGATAAATAACCATGTTTGTTCTGATTTTATGGGCTTGTCAGGCTCAGTGAGTCTTAATAGTTTTTTAGTGTTTGTAATCATTAAGCTTTTAAATAATTTAGCTCATAGGAATGGAATAACCTAAATGATCCAAATTAAATTTAATTAAAGCTCATCTGCAGTATCACATTTTGGGAAAGATTAAATGCTCTCCCTTCAACTCCACCCCCACCCTGAGACTGCTTAAACTATAAAAGCTTCGCATGAGTTATAGCAAGCAATAATGAAAAACTCCGTCAGATCTACATGATCCACACTACTCTGCCAAATATATTCTGACCACGGGAAGTCTCTTAGATACAATGTAGGGATGAGAGGAGCTCAAAGGCTTCTAAAACATTTGGATTATGGACCACAGGAAAAAGTTAGGGTGAGGCGGGGGAGGTGTTCCCACAATATGAGCCCCATGTTTCATTATTTCTTGGCTGTTGCCTTTGGTAATTCCACTTCTTTGCTTCATAGTAAATAGCCCTTTTCATACAAATGACTCATTTTTTTCCAAACCAATATTACCACTAACCATAAGTATAAGACATTTGCCTCCTCAAGGTGCTTTACAAATATAAATCATTTTTAAACAAACTGTAAGAGGTGAACAGATTAACGAAAAAGTATTTATTGTTTATTTACCAAGCACTGTACTAAATTCTTAGGATGCTCTTTCTCCAAAGAGATACCCACAGCAGCTGCTATGAATATGCCGGCACATTTACAGGTTTGGATTGCATGATATTGCACGTCTAGCTCAAAGACGAAACTAAGACATGTATTCAAACATCAGAAAGCCAATTCCATCAAAGTAATAAAGAAATCTATACATACCAATGCAGAGGGCACCTCCATTCCCAAGCCTTCCCTCGGCCAGGCCTCCCCACAAACAAACTCCCTTAAGCAAAATCATTCCCTCTCTCACTCATGCTAGCTGCTCTGTCTCTCTCTCCCAGCCCTGACGGCTCTTTCTCACACATTCACCTCCTGCTCCACCCCTTCCTGCTCCACCCATTTAGCAAGCTCCTCCCACCACAGGCTCATGTGACTTAGACTTCTATTTGACTCAGGGTCTCAAAAGAGGTCATATAGGTCTATTAATGGATAGGAAAGATCTTCCTATTGCATTAATATTACATTTGGCCCCAAGATCTTTGTATCCAGTACATAGGTAACTTTACAACAATATGATAACACAAAATAAGCACATAAAACACAAGCACCCCATCATTCCCCCATCAAATGAATGGGGCCCAAATTCCCTTGTGGTAAGGAGCTAAGGTCTCTTCTTCTATTAGCTACTTTCTGCTGAGATTGGACATAGAGCTGTCCCTGTCTCAAGAGGTCCCATTTGAGGTGTTAGTTCTTTAGCTGGCATCTGGAACTTGGCTGATGCCAAGTCCAGGGGTGATGTATCACAGTCTTGGACAGCTCAACCAGGACAAATCTAGCAAACAAGGTGAAAAGCCAAAAAGAATAAGGAGACAATAACCAGAAGCAGGCTAAATATAGGTTCAGCCATGCTTCTGGAGTCCATGAACCCACTAAAATTGTATTAATTCCTATCTTCCCTAATTCCTATTCTCCCTGTAGGTGTGATACAAACTTGGATACAATGATTCAGGATGATCTGTAGGGGCAGTTCCTATTTCCCTAGTCAGTCTAATATTAAGTCCCTTTTCTCAGTACATCTTATATAGTTCATTAGCTGGCATATCATCTATTCTTTCAAAATCTATCCCTGCTCTTAATAAAACAGTAAATAATTCTTTCCTTGTTAATCTATTCTGACTTTGGATCCTGGCTGGCTATTTGCTCTTCTCTCTTGAGGAAATTTATCTTTTCCTCATTCCTCCAAGTCACTTAACTGAAATCTTATCCAGCACCTCTGAAAGAGGGTGCCCTATTTCTCCAATTAATAGAGTCCACGTTAGGTGCTTATAAGCAGGAGGGGCCGTCTTCACTATTATATTTCTATGCGGAACCATCAAGGGAGTGCTATGATAAGTGTCAGTGTCTCCAACCATTATTGCAGTTTTCATTACCTCTTCCTTTAGCTTTCTCAAACAGTCTCTAAGAGCATATCAAGGTCTATCTCCACTAGGTTAAAGAGAGTCAGTGGGATATTGCTTACTGCATCTCCCTGTAGCCAATGCTAACTATGGTAATCCCTAAAAGCTTGCTGTACAAAAGGATTCTGACTAATACTTATGAATTTCAAACAATCTATGTTATCTATCCCTATTCCTTCAGCCCCTTCATCACCGATTCTCACCACCCAAGATACTAACAAGTCTCCCATTTTTTGGGTGAATCAACACAAAATATCTGTGAACTCCAACTGAGTAAAATCCTCAATACCTTCCCCAAGCACTGTGTGGCCCGCCCTGGTTCTCCCGCTTCCTTCTTAGTTTTCGATAAACAGCTGCATTCCTAGAAGCCTCCTCATCTAACTGTTTCATTTTCATCCCACACATCTTCCTGCCAGGTGTCTGGGTCCCAATCAGGCCCAGCCTGTAGAAGGGCTGAATGAACCTTCCTCTTGCTAACTTTCCCTTCTTTTTCTGAGCTAAACTCACAGTTGCTTTTTCTTCTACTACCTGCTAACTTTCTATCTTGCTCTTCTAAAGGAAAGTTTGAATGCTGTAGCATAGAAAGTTTCTCATGCAAATCACCTAACTCCTCTTTCACTGAACCTTTTGCTCCAGCAATTTGCCTCTGCTTTTACATATGATACGATAACTTGTTAGCAAGGCCCAGCCTATCCTACACAATCCTGCCATTTCATTCCTAGGTTCTATTGTTATTCCTTGCAAACATCTTTTTAAATCTCTGGGTCCTCCTTTCTGTAGTGTCAGTTCCCAGTTTTCACAGAGTCCTGTGCTTTTAGCTCATTCTCTCTCCATGGAGGAATAAGGTAAATCCTCCCATACTGGGATATCCATTTCCCTCCCTAGAGCTGTCCTATCTCCAAGTAGAGGTCTTATATTTTGCAATCCTGTTGGTGGTGCCAAATGTATCTCCAATGCACTACCCCCAGTGGCTGCTATGAATATGCTGGCATATTTGCAAGTTTGAATCACAAAATGTAACAGATTCTTTAGCTCAAAGATGAAACTAAGACATGTATTCAAACATCAGAAAGCCAAATCGATCAGAATAATAAAGAAGTCTATCCACATTACCAATGGCAGAGAGCACCACCATCTGTAAGCCTTCCCTCCACCAGGCCTCCCCACAAACAAGCTCCCTTAAGTAAAGTAAAATCACTCCCTCTCTCACTCATGCTAGCTAGCTGCTCTCTCTCTCTCTCTCTTTCTCTCTCTCTCTGTCTGTCTCTCCTCTGACTGCTCTGTCTCACCTACTCATTTCTAGCTCCACCCCTTCTTGCTCCGCCCTTTAGGCAAGCTCTTCTCACCACAAGTTCATGTGACTCAAGCTTCCATGTGACTCAGGGGCTTAAAGCAGGTCACATAGGCCTATTAATGGATGGGAAAGAACTTCCCACTGCATTAACATTACAAATGCAAATACAAAAAAGATATCTCTTTCCCTCCTCAATTAGCTTACATTCTGATGGAGAATATTCTCTCTCTCTCCTTCTATGTATGTATGTAAGTATATATGTGCATGCATCTATATATATATATATACATATATATGTATGTATATATATAATACACATTATATGTGCACATGTATGTGTATATGTATTTATATTTGTGTATGTATAAGTACATATATGTGTGTATATGTATGTGTGTATGGTGGTCAGGTGGGGCACTCTGGTCCAAAAAGTTAGAAGAAAAGTAAATAAGGCCATAGGGGATTAGATTGACACACTCCATCTAGGGTATGTAGCATAGTGGCTGTTGAGGCTATTGGTGAATTGATACTAAATGCACTCTACACGCACGAAAAAGAAAAGCTAAAATTAAAACAAATCAATAATTTAAAAGAAAAACATAGCATTATGGCTCAAGAACAAGCATAGAGCAAGACAAATTATGGAAATGATTTTTTTTTCCTTTTTGATTCTCCACATAATCCATGATATTCAAGGTATAATCCTAAAATGACCACATGATCAGTTAAGGTCTTTTTCTTTTCTAAATGTATGATTGAGGGAAGAAACAGGAGTAATATCATGTGGTATTCTTACATATCATTTATATGGGAAATAAGGGAGCAAACCCTGAGATAAAGATAATGCAAGGAGTTCAAGGTACTTTCACTGATTAACTACTTGTGGTGGTGGTTAATGATGATGGTGATTAATGGTGGTTAACTATATGATAGTCCATGTTGTGAGTGTTATCATAGGTCACTGGTGCCTTATGTACCAGTACATGTACATACATATGAACGTGTGTATGTGTATGTTGTGGTTCGTCTTACATTTTTGAAGAAGACCAATGAGACAGTGAAGAAATATCTTGACTTGTATGTGAATTAGATTTAAGAGAAGCAGAGTCACACAAAATCATCAGCCTCACTCTGTCTTCCAGAGTCACTGAAGTCCAGTGGCAGGAAAAAATTGCAGAATCATTGGAGATGACTCAGGATGCAATGGATGACCATGGCATTTTCATTGGCCAAGCTCTAAGCACTACACAGTGCCTGCTTCAGCTGTCTTAGTTCATTGGAACAAATTGTTCAAATTGTCAACCCATTCTACTAGGGGAAGTCTTCATATGCTTGGGGTAGATATCCCCCTAAAGCACCAATGGGCTTGAGACTTATTGGTTTAGTTTATCTACATTTACTGGGGTGTGGCCACTGCACATGCTATGGCTTCTTGTTGCCACAGTTGAAACTTGGGTGAAAAGTGGACACCAAAGGTGGATAAGCAGCTGGGAAAAGGGCTTGTAAAGCCCTCACACCAGAGATGTAAGTCCTCCCTGGATACTCCACACATACAATTTGGACTGCGAACTTTTAGAGAAAAGAGAACATAACTACATTTTTGTACATTTTATCTTCTAAAGCCCTTCATAATTTTACTCTTTTCTATCTTTCCAATCTTCTCATACCTTATTTCTTTCCACATACTCTAAGACTTGACTTCTCTGGCCTCCTTGCTGTTTCTGGCACAGGACTTTCCATCTCCTTACTGTGCATTTTTTTGGGATTGTCTCCATGACCGAAATGCTCTCCCTACTTGTCTGTGTCCCAGCTAAAATTCCCCTTCTTCAAAAACTTTTTCTTGTTCCACTTGTTGCTACTGGTGTCTTCCCTCTGAGATTATCTCCAAACACACACATATCTATATCTCATCTATACATTGATATTTGTATGTTGACTCTCTCATTAGGTTGTAAATCCTTAGAAGACTTTATTTTGTTTCTTTTTGTATCCCTAGATCTTAGCACAATTCCTGTAACACAGCTGGCACTTAATAAAATACTTGTTGGATTTACTTGACTCATAATAGTACTTGGGATTTGGGAAGTTCAAAAGAACTACAATTCTAAGACCATCTACAATTGAGAAAAGTTAAATGTTGCCAATATTAATGTGTGATTTTTGTCAAGTAGCCAGAGGAATTAGCACATTACTAGAGATGGTAAATACTATCCATATTTCCATTATTAGTATCAATGAAACCATAAGCTGAAGTTAAATGGAATGATCACTCACACATTCTTCTCAAAAAGGAGTTGGTAGAATTGGATTCTTCATGTTTCCAAAGACAACAAGAAGCATTTCATGGGACGTTCTGTTGTTCTCACTAAAATATTCAAATTGGGTGCAATTAATGTGCCAACAACATGCAAAAGAGAAAGAGAAACACTGATTCAAATGAGAATTAGAGACAATGAGGTTCAAATTCTACTTCTAATGATTACCTGCATGATTTAGGTAAGCAATTAAAACTCTCTGAGCCGTAATTTACTTACCTTGAAAATGAAAAGGTCAGATTAGACAAGTATCAGATTTCTTCCAGCTTTACACCTAAGATCCTATGATATATTGCAGATGTTGAAGAAATAGAACATTTTTATGAAAAGCTTATCTCTGGACATGATCATGAAGAAATAGATAGAAAACTAAATAAAAATGTTTCGGGATAAAGAGATAAAAGATGCCACATTCTTACTGAGAAGTCAAAAAATTATATTATTGATATATCCTTTTAGAAGAAAATTGGGAGACTAGATATGGACCAACTTGTAAGCATACAAATTGAAATTGACAGTATGAATAGAGAAGAATCACTCTGATGTGTTAGGTGATCTGGATTAAAAGAAGTTGGATTCAAGTCCTAGTTTAAATATTTATTCTCTGTCTTTGGGCCATAATTTTCTAATATCTAAAATATAGAGGCTGAATTAGTTGATTATCTGAGGTCCTTTCCAGCTCTGAGTCTTATGAACAACAACATTAGTTTAGTTAATGATGTAGGAATCATTTCAAAATGAAGTCTGTATAGTCAGATCATTGAGTACTTAGAGCAGAGGTCAAAATAAGCATCAAATTAGACGAACTCGAGGTTTTTAATAAGGAATTAGAAGACAATGTGCAATTGTAGCAGCTACAGTCTGACCTGTAACACAAGCTGTCAACTTTGAAAAATGGGAAACATACAATAGAAAAGAGGCATTATGTCTATTTCTTAGAAAACTCCATCCAGTGCAAAAGTAATTACCACAGTGAGGAGACCAAAAGAGCCAGAATGAAGGTTAAGGAAAATATTTCCATTTGCAGCACTGCCTTACATAAGAGTGAATGGGTAATGATAAAAAAGGCACAAGATCCAGCTGAGCCAAATAACCCAAACACATTATAAATGAGATCAAAAAGAAGACAACAGGAGATCTTGCACAGATATACCAATATTTCTCTACTGATCCAGTCTCATATAGGGATAGTGGTACCACTAATTTATATTCTACCACATAGGTGCATCATCTATTACATGAGGAAATAGAAATGAAACATCAAAGGATAGCATATCTGAGAGCCTGGATACTTAGAGCAAATACTCTCAAGTATCATAAGAAATACTGGGATTTTCACAATTTATAGCAACTAGTCCCACTAGATCCATTATGAATCCTTCTATCTGATGCTCAATTTGGTAACAGTTGTCAATAAAGAGTCACACTCTGAATGCAAAAAGAAATCAGTACTGAGAGAGGAATTTCTAGACCTGCTGTCTCTGGAGAGCAGTGATCTCTTTATTTCCTGTGTGGCTGTACTTTTTTTGGACCTTTCTGTGGTACTCCCAGGAGCCTCATCATCAGGAACCGCATCATCCAGAACCTCAACATCATTAAAGATCAAATCAGCCTTGTGACACAGACCTCTTTAATACTCTCCGCACCCATGATTGGAGGACAGAATGAACTCCTCCCCAAACCTGTTATGGTAATTAGAGTGGGATTTTTTTTTTTACCATTCTCTCTTTTGGAATGTTGAGGTAATCAAGTACCTTTGATGAGTTTTCTTTTCGAATGTAATGGCAAACAAAGTGGACTTTTTGTTGTCTTTGTTTTGGAGTGCTTCTCAGCACTGAGGAATCTTTGATTGAATTGGGAGCCTTTGATGACTTGCTTATGTCAAGGGAAGCCCTAGTTCACATGGGTTTGAGTCACATGGTTTTGATGCCCTTTGACCCTGAAGAAGTGTATATAAACTCAGAGGTTAGCGTTTTTGACTTTGAGGGGTAACTCATTGGAAGAGTGTTGGTGTGCAGACTCTGGGTAGCCATTAAGGAGCCCCTGGCTTTGAAAACTCAGATGTTGGTGCTTCTGTCTCTGGTAATTATGTATGAATAGCTTTGGTCAGACAACTAGAAGCCCAACTGTTGAATTGTGTTATTCGCTCTATTTACATTTTCTCTGCAACTTCTGTCTATATTTGCTCTGTACAGACTTTTTCCCCTGAACTAAGTGAATGATATGTGTATGTTTGATTAAAGTGAGATCGTTAACCCTTCTTTAAGTTGCTTTCCTTAGAAAAGTGGTTCAAAGAACATGTGCTGCCAGCCCTTCTGTGTACTGGTGCTGTTGTTCTTACACAGCCACGATAGTGGCAAGTAGCATTGTTGTTACAAAACCTTCATTTAAAGAGACTACTCAGGCTAGCCATCTTTGCATTTCCTAGTGTCTGCACTCCTTTGGATTATTCCCATTAGACTATAAGCTCCTGGAGGCCACAGACTATCTTTGTTTTTTAATATTTGTAACTGCAGTCCTTACTTATTAAATGTTTATTGACTAACTGGAGATATGTCAACCATTTTATTTTTTAAAGACCTTCCAGGTCTAGTTTTGTGTTTATGTAAGAAACAGATATTTGTCAAGCATTTGTTGCATGTCAGGCATTTGCTAGGTAATTTACAAATATAATCTCATTTGATCCTCTCAAGAATCCTGGGAGGTAGATGGCAATATCCTCATCTTACATTTGAGAGAACTGGTACAAACAAATGTAAATGCATTTGTCTAGGGTTACACACCTAGTAATATCTGAGAGCAGATTTGAACTCAATTCTTTCTAACTCCAGGTCCAGTGCTCTATTCACTGTGCCACCTCCTTGTCTTCTGTTTGTGGGTCTGAGGCTTTGAAAAAGCAAACAATCAAACAAAAACACTTACAATAATTTTAGGAGGATTTATTTTAGACTATGTCAGTTTAATGCTGGACAAGAAAAACAGTTCGATATGTACACCACTCTAAATCTATTTATTGGAAAGAAGTACTAAAAACAAACAAAAAGAATGAAAAAGTGGAGAATTTTGTACAATAATCAAAATAGTTTGGCTCATGAAAACTGAATTGAAACCTATAAAATTTGCATAATACTCTCCTCATTGATGGAGACAATGATGATGACAATGATGCTTTAACATTATGTGCCTGAGGCAGGAATTGATGAGACAGCTTCGGAGATGAGAGGTATTCTTTTTGCTTTCTTCCTTTGAGAGAAGACACACGTGTTCTCTCTTCACAAAGAGCTTTTTGGAGACAGACAATAGACTTAAAAAAACAGAAATGTAGGGAAAGCTAGATCCTTCCTCAATATATCACAGATTTCTAGCTTATTTTTCTAGAAACTATAGGGAATTTTCCTTTAGTTAAAATCAAGGCCTCTTTGTCTTGGTTGAGCTACCTCAATTCTCATGGGAGTTGTTAATCACTCTGTATTATTTTCTTGTTGTGTTCTAATCTGTATAATTTATCTGATTTCTGTTTGGTATCTTATAAGATTAAAGTGTTTATTCACTATTCATTACTAGAAATGGTCTTTTGAATAACTCATCATTTGGTGGGAAGAGTTCCAGTTTTAAGGAATGAGCTTGGTATAACTCTTTTTCTATGATGAATAACAAACAATAAAGTGATTTATATTTAATAAAGAAATCACTTTTTTTGACAAGCAATATATATGGGAACAAACAATTTTTTAGACTTGCACTGCTTTCTGAGAAGAATTCAGTCTTGTGGCACTGATCCCTTTCTTCATCTCAGTCGAATATTAAAGTCTCCCTTAGAGATAGGTGTACTAGATCTCTTAAGCTTCCCTGGGACACATTTAGAACAATCTAAGTGGACACAACTATAACCTACATGGTCAATACCCAAAACCTACATTTAGAATCCTTAACTTTTCTGAATCTCAAGTCTTTTAGCTTCCTAGGCAGACTTGGGCAAATCACATCTACTCTCTAAGGGTAAAATTCATCATTTGTAAAAGGAAAGGTTGGAATAGGTGATCTCTAAAGTGCCTATCAGCTCTAAATACTTTGATCTTGTAATCTTTACTTAGTAAAGCCATATCCAAACAGAATTCTGAAGATTTTAGAAACTCTCCCATGCTGCCAGAGCTTGAAAATTGCTTGTCCCTATTTGCAGCTAATCCTCAAAGATAATTCATCTAAACTCTTGAGGGATTCTCTTCCTCATTTGCAAAGAGATAGACAGATAAGATGATCTCTAGGTTACCTAATAGATTTAAATCTATTGTTAGGGTGGTAATGTTTTTTTCTCTTTGTTGCATTGTGGCAAACTGAAATCTACATAGTACCTTAAAGTTGTAAACATTATCTCCTTTATCTTTACAATGTATGAGGTTGGCACTCAGGTTTTGTTATTCTCATTTCACAAATGACAAAAACTATAGCTGATAGAGGAGGTTAAACTATTTTTTCCCATAGTCATACAAGTAGTAAATGTATGAAGTAAGAATTGGGATCTGACCCCGACCTTCTCCTC
>CM053626.1:83066390-83116835 GCA_028646595.1 Phalanger gymnotis
TCCCAAAAGTCAACCTAAAGATACACATTTTTATCCTCATAAGCACCTTGAGGGGTGTGGGAGTGGGTGGGTTAGGATGTGCTCCACAAAGCTTTTTAAGTGTTTCTTGGAAGAAAAGAAGACTGCCAACAGGAGGGAGGGCCTAATCCCTGGCCTGACAACAAAAGACAGAACTTGAAATAAGAGTGTAGACTGAAAGTGAAGGTAAAATGACTGATTCATCTGCCTCAAAAAATGCTTCATGTTTGATCTTTTAAGAGCCTGCCGAAAGAGTATAATAGTAGTTGTAAGGAAGTTACTTCTTAATATTTTTCAAGTCTTTATTTATATATCTTTTGAATATTTTTTAAAGGGGGGGGGAAATTTCTTTTATCTTTTCCATGTGACTTCTCCATAGAAAAAAAGATTACACAATGGTCAAAAACCCTGAAGCCCTGAGAACTTAAGATAATACCAACATGTTTTATATATATTGTATATTATATATATAGTGTCATTCATAATCCACCAAGTCTTTGTGACAAATGGCCCCAGGAGATGGGTTTTACACACACACACACATACATACACATATACACATGCACACACTTGAAAATATTCACACACACATATAAACACACATATAACACATATCATATTGCAAGATAAACACAGATGTGGGGGCATAAAAGAGCCTACTTCCAAAAGCATTTTGGAATATGCTTTTTATGCTAATATATGAGGGATTTATGTTTTTCTTAAACAATATTTTTATAGATCTACATTCACGAATGTTGGTACTGAGTATCAGTAAGAGCCCAGAGTATAGAAAATTGAGTAAGTAAATTTTCCAATAGCTTTCCTAAGAAGGATAGAGTGTGTTCCTCCCAAATGTATTTGGAATTACCAATGGAGGAATTTGTTTTCTACCTGACTTTGGATGGTGATTTTTGCCCACTCAAGGTCTGGAATAGTTCAGTCGAGTCCAATTCAAACAAGCATCATTTATATAGTATCTCATATGTGTAAAGCGGTGGGCTAAGTCCTAGGGTTTCCAGAGACAATATCTGCCCTTATAGAGCCAGCAAATCAGGTAGGGGACATTAAGTAGTGTCAGACTGAGTACAATACAAATTAGAAAATAACAAATTCTAGCATCACCTATTAATAAAGCTTTCTATGGAATATAATCTGAATATTTAAAGGAATCATGTAACTATTGTTAACAGGTCAACTCAAGGGACCTTAGATATCATTTAGTGCAACTTCTTCATCTGTAAAATGACGAGAAGACAAATCTGGGTTTTAAGCCCACTTTTTCGTTTTTGTCACCTCATGCTGCTTTCTCAAAGGACTTCTCTCACTAATCTGTGAATTTTTTTTTCCTTAAAAATCTAATTCAGCTCTGGTTAGAAAACATGATAGGGATGGGATAAGGGGAACCACAGCACCTCCCTCATGTTTTACCTAAATTCTTACTTGAACTCAGATAGCATTTGAATATTCTGGTTATATAATTATCCTTTTGCAACTATTTCCTTGATGTAGAATAATAATCTGAACAAAAACCGGAGTTTCCATTAAACCATAAGGATTTTTTTTCCACCTGTCTAATCTGCTTTCTTTTGAGATGTCACTGAGATATTTTGTAGAAAACTGAGACATTTCATATGAAATTCAACTGGGGAAATCTCCTTTTGTGTACTCAGTCATGTTTTCACAGAAGCTAGACACATCGACAGGCAGTTAAGCACATTTGTTAATTATGATTAAATGTAGCAGCTGAGCCCCCCTAACATTGCCCACAATGGGCTACTCCCAGTTCCAAGACAAACAATGAATAATCATCTATCACAAGCCATAGCTCACAGGCCCCCATTTTCATGGAGTCTCTTTGACTAAGCCAGAGTTAACCAGATAATATCAGAATAATGTTAAGGGCATTAGTTGAAAGAACACTAAATGAATCATAGAGAATTGAATTGGTTCAGACAGCAAGTATTCTCATAGTGTTTTCAAGGGACACTATTTTCTCTGGCTTCTAAAATATAAGGGTTCAAATCCATCCCACCTATTCAATCCCTTGGAAATCCCAAAACAGTAGGAGAGGATCAAAGACATTTTAACTCACAGTAGGGTATTGTTTATGATATTTATCTTTGAGAAAGACCAGAGGCTTGTCAATTATACAGAAGCCTTATACCTCTATATTATGAGATGTATTGTTCACAAACACTTTCTGGTGGACCAGTTCTCTGTCTGCAGATAGCTAGTTTTGATTTCTTGGAAATCAGAGATTTAGGATGTCAACTTACAGGTCTCTTCTGATATCAACATATCCATATTAATCCAGCTTAGGTCTTGAAGTCTATGACTGTGATTTTAGTATCTTCTTTCTCTAACCACACATCTCTCCTCTTCTTGTGCTATTCCTGGATTAGCAACTGAAAAATTAGGCTACATCATTTCAGGCTGCCATTTTCTACTTATGACCTTGGGCAAATCATTTTACTTCTATGATCCTCAGTTTCTTCATCTGTAAATGATAGGGTTCATCTACATGAAATATATGGTTCCTTTCAGCTCATAAAATATGATATACTTATTAAAACATTTCACTAGAAGATGTTCTCAACTCTTTATAAAATTAAAGCGTGCCATTTAATCAAAACGTTGATAAATTCTTTATAGTTATTTTATTTATATTGTTTGATATTTAACTTGAAAAAGAAATGAGAAAGGCCAAAGGTTCAGTAATTGTAGAGAAACCTCATACTTCTAAAAAAAAACCATTAAAAATACATTGATAAACACTGGGCACGCTGAGCACCAAATAACCTCATGAGAATGAAATTGGCTATATTTTACCATGCTGAAAAGACATATATATATATATATATATGTCTTATCCTTGAGTCAACTATCTGTTAAGCTAGACAAGTGACTTAGCAACACTAAGAATTTAAAATAAAAAATAGCAAGAATAGTAATAGGAAAAGGATAAAGTAGCAAATTAACATGATTTAACAATAAGGCCATCAGAGACCAGAAAGTGCACTAGCCAACAAACATTTGACAATGTTATTTATTACATGAATGATATCAAGGATATTTGATCAAAGGATTTCCTAATCAACTTGTAGGAGGGAGGATTCTAATGGAATACATCTAGGATTGATAGTTGGGCCTCTGCTAGTCTCCATCAATGAAGGTATACATGGCAGGCTTAAAAAATTTGCAGATGGCATAAAATTGGGATTAATAGCTAATATATTCAATGATGGTATTAGAATCTAAAGATGCAGCAATATTCTAAATAATTTAATGAAGAGATTTAATGAAGATATAATCTATAGCTCTTGCCTCTCCTCCTCCCCAACAAATGAGCTTTGGCTTATGCAGAATGAGTTTGGTCATGAAAACCTAATCTCAAAAGGCTCATTTCTTTCTTTGACTCGTCCCTTGACTTAGGATATTAAAGGAAAATCTGTAAGTATACTCATGGTATAGCTCTTGTCTTGGTCTCCTTAAATGTTGATAACATGATTCCTAACTTCTACACAGACACCAATGCACATTCATTATTATGCAGTCTTTATTTTACCTTCACAGAAAATGCATTAGTTACAGTGTACTCACAAGAATCTATGCGCAGATATAGAAACACATAAAATACTCAAAAAACCCTTTAGATTTCCCCTAGAAGAGATACCCACTGTGATGCTATAGAACAAATGCTTAGACTGTCATGGCAACTGCAGAGAGTAGTAAGGTCAAGTTATCCTGCCCTATTCTTTGCTATCAAATTACTCCAGTCCTTTGGTTTCAAGGAAGCCATATTAGAAATCCTTTTCCTTCTCTAAAAAGCCCACTATTGATACAGTCTTCCTGTAGATAGGGACCTGGTGTTTGACTTTTTAACTTGAACTCTTTTAAACTGGGAATTGTCTTTAAGGTTAGACACAAAGCTGGGGAAGAACAATTTCAGTATCTCTTCTTATCTGCATGTATGAACATGTAAATATCAATGTCTTTTGCTTCTGTAGAAACTCTCTCAATTTCCTGGCTGCTGTCTTTAAACAGTGAAAATCTATACTCAGCAACTCCAGCCTCTTGACCTGCAGAAAGGCAGAATGTGGCCAAACATCCGAAGTCCATAGATTCTAACATCAAGTCACCTAGTCAAGCACAAGAAGGTCAATATACTCTCTTCCTACAAAATATAACTGTTTCTTGGGGTGAGGGGAGTGAGAAATTTGCTTGCTACTATCTTTATGAATTCCAAAAATAAAAGAAACAAGAGAGGAGACAAAAGAGGAGCCCTTGGGTTGGTCTTATAATTCACTTGATACAGACCACAAAAACAAGTTCTCTGACAAGAGTCTGTTCACAAGAGGCTGTCCCCCTGACTCTCAGTAGCTAATCATCATGGAGATATCCCTAGTTACCAGAACCAGTGAAAAAGTTGGCCTGTGACCTGTCAGCAAAGTGCTAGTGGACATTCCTATCATCCATGGGAAAATGATCCTTACATGGCTCCATACTAAGATTACACCTTGTAATATTATCAAGTTTATTACGGGATACACCTAGACGATCAGGGTCTCCCCTGATCAACCAACTTACATATAAGTGCCATTTTAACCTTGCTAGCCACATTTATTTCAATTAAGGTTTAAGGGTTAGCTTTTCATCACTTACAAACAGAGCCATTACTAGGACATAACAAACTGTGGACTTTGGCATGACCTCATACTCAGGAGTACTTGTTGCTTTGAAAACTGAACACACTAGAAGTACTTTCTAGAATTTAAGCCTTCTTAACATGGAATATATGAATTTCTTTTTGCTTGTTTATGTTTTGATACCTGTATTTTAATATAGTTGATTTTCTTTATAATACTACGCATTTTATTTTATGCATATAAAATCAATATTCTGAGACTATAGGGATATATACAATAATTATGCCTTCACTCCCTTTCTACATATCAAATACATTAGACTACTCCTTTTGTACATTAACCTTAAGAAAATTGATTATTAAAGTGAGATTTCATGTTTTAGAATAGGATTGTACAACATAACCTTTGAGATCTCTTCAGATTCAATATACATGATTCAATGTTTCCCATTTGAGATTTCCTTCGTCTTTCAAGGATAATCTTAATGCAATTTCAAAATGTTGAGAGTGGAAGAGGCACAGATTGATGATAGAGTAAGGGGGGCAAGGGACTCAAGGGAAGAGAACAGCATAAAGTTTGACTTATTCTTCAAGGAATCAATATGGAAAATGGAGGTCAGTACAGCCAGCACAGGGGTATTATTCTAAGAAAGAACTGAAGGGTGGAGAGATTTGAGGTCCTGGTGAGAACAAAGAATAGGATTAGGGATGAGACAGAAGAAGATATGGAATGACAACTGATCATGATCAGATAAAGAAATTTCAGAGTTCATGATAGTGAAAGAGCAAGACAATGACAGCAAGATCGAGAGTACCACTATCTCGTCTGAAGTGAAATGGGGTAGTACCTCATGTGAAATGAGGAAGCTGAGGAAGCAGGAGGCTATGTTTCTCAAGGTAGCTTCAATATATACATTGAAGCCCACTAGTAGGAGGGCAAGAGTTGTCATTAACGTGACTCAGTTAACTCATATATAAAATGAAAAGTTGGATTGAACAACACTACACATTGCTGGACCATTCTATTATGAAGTTAATTTTTTTTTTATAAAGACTAAGTATGAGGCTGCAACTTTTTTATTGCTCTTAATCCTGCATTCTGGGATGAAACAGAATGATGCTAACTTCCTTTTCACATAGCAGCTCTTCAGGTACTTGAAGGCTGATATTATGTTCCTGATGCCTATCCAAAAGTCTTTTCTTCAGGTAAACATTACTACTTTTCAAATACAATTAGTTTTTACGGTATAGAATCTGCATAAATGTATTGATTATTTTATTGATTCTCTCTATCTTTTTCACTAGGATATTATGAGAGAATTTGTCAATGTTTGATGAAATCCAGATTTACTCTTTCTATGACTTTTCTCTGATCTAACAATAGGTACAGGGAAAAAAAGAAAGAAAGAAATGTGGTTAATCAAGCATGACCTATTTTGATGACAACTGCGCTTCTTGGTTCTAGAAAAAATTGGGAGGCGGTTGTTGTGATCAATAAAAATTAGGTTATGATATGACATCTCACCTCAAGAACTTCACAATCCAAACATTTAATACCAATAATATATGAACTATTTGAAAAAATAAGAAGAGGAAATGTCCTACTAAATTCATTTTGTAATATAAATACAGTTTCAATACCTCAATCAGGCAAAGCAAAAACAGAGAAGGAAAACTGGAAACCAATATCCTGAAGGAATATTGATGTCAAAATTCTAAATAAAATGCTAGCAAGGAAATTATAGCAAATAATCTCAAAGATCATACACTATGACTAGGTTGGATTTACATCAAAAATGCAGGGCTGGTTCAATATTGGGAAAGCTATCATCATAATTGACCATATCTATATTAATAATAACAAAAATCATATGATTATATAAAAATGCAGAAAAGCCTTTAGCAAGATACAACACCCATTACTATTAAAAACCCTAGAAAACATAGGAATAAATGGCACTTTCCTTAAAATTATAGGTAATATTTATCTAAAACCATCAGCAAACATCTGAGGAAAAGGTAGAAGCTGCCTCAATAAGATCAAAGTTGAAGCAAGGATGCCCATTATCGCCACTATTATTAGTAATCATTGTACTAGAAATGCTAGCTATAGCAATAAAACAAGAAAAAGAAATTAAAGGAATAAAAATAGGCAATGAGGAAACAAAACTATCACTCTTTGTAGAGGATATGATGTTATATATAAAGAATCATAGATAATCAACTAAACAACCTTGTTGAAACATTTAATAACTTCAGCAAAGTTGCAGAATATTAAATAAACCTACATATATCATCAGTATTCCTATATAGTACCAACAAAACAAAACAAAAAAAGAGAGAAAAAAATAATAGTAGACAATATAAACTACTTGGGAGTCTACCTTACAAGACAAACCCAGGGATTATATGGACACAATTATAAAACACTTTTCATACAAACAAAGACAGATATAAACAACTGGAGAAATATTAATTGTTCATGGGTAGGCAGAGCTAATATAATAAAAATGAAAATTCTACCTGAATTTACTCATTCAATAACATATCAAACTACCAAAGAATTATTTTATAGATCTAGAAAAAATCACAGTAACAGAATTGACCTTTAAGAACAAAAAGTCAAGAATATTAAAGGAATTAATTGTAAAAAAAAACATAAAGGTACATGTCCTAACAGTTCCAGACTTCAAACTCTATTAAAAAGGGATAATCATCAAAACAATCCTGTACTGGCTAAGGAAGAGAGCAGTAAATCAATGGAATAGATTAGGTACATAATGCACAGTACTAAATGGCAATAGTAATCTGGTGTTTGATAAAAACCAAAGAGCCAAACTTTTGGAATAAGAACTCAACATCTGACAAAAATTTCTGAGAACACTGGAAAGAAGTTTGGCCGAAATTAGGCATAGACCAATATGTCACATTGTATGCCATAATAAAGTCAAAATAGATAAATTATTTAGACCTAGAGAGTAATATCATAAGTAAATTACAGGATCATGGAAAAATATATATGTGTAGGAACTATGGATAATGGAAGAATTTATGACAAAATGAGAGATGGAAGGGATTAGAGAAAGTAAAATAGATAATTTTGGTTACATGAAATCAAACAGTTTTTGTGACAAAACAAAACTAATGCAGCAAAAATTGGAAGAAGGAAAACAGAAAACTGGAGACAAATTTTTGCACCAGGTTTCTCTGATAAATGCTTAATTTCTCTGATACATAGGGAACTGAGCCAAATTTATTTAAAAAAAAAAAACCAGCCATTCCTCATTTGGTAAATGGTCAAAGAACATGAAGTTTTCAGGAGAAATCGAAGCTATCAAAAATCACATTAAAATGCTCTAAATTACTACTGATTAGAGAAATGAAATTAAAACAGCTCTGAGATACCACCACACACCTATCAAATTGGCTAACATTACAGGGAAGGATAATGACAAATGCTGGAGGGGATTAGGAAAAATTGGGACACTAATGCACTGTTGTGTTGTGAACTAGTCCAACCATTCTAGAGAGCAACTTGGAGCTGTATCCAAAAGGGATATGAAACCCTTTGACCCAGCAATATCACTACTAGGACTATATCCCAAGGAGATTAAAGAAAAGGCAAATAGCCCATAAGCCCCCAAAATATTAATAGTGGCTCTTTTTATGGTGGCAAAGAATTGGAAACTGAGGAGATGTCTATCAGTTGTGGAATGACTGAAGATGTTATGCTATATGATTGTGAAGGAAAACTATTGTGCTATAAGAAGTGATGAACAAGAAGGTTTCAGAAAAACCTGGAGAGTCACATGAATTGATCTAAAGTGAAATCAGCGGAACTAGGAGAACATTGTACCTAGTAACAGCAATAGTGTAAGGTTGATCTACAGTGAAAGACTTAGATACTCTGATCAAGAAAATGATTGAAGACAATTTCAAAGGACCCCATGAAGAAAAATGCTACCCACCTCCAGAGAGAACTAACTGATGAACTCTGAATGCAGATTGAAGTGTACTTTTTAAAAAATGTATATCTTCGTTGTTTAATTTGGTGTTTTCTTTTGCAACATAGCTAATATAGAAATATGTTTTGCGTGACTTCGCACCTGTATTGTTGTTGTTTTTCAGTGGTGCCCAATCCCATTTGGTGTTTTCTTGTCTAAAATACTGGAGTGATTTGCCATTTCCTTCTCTAGCTCATTTTACGTATGAGGAACTGAGGCAAACAGAGGGACATGACTTGCCAGGGTCCTATAGCCTATTAAGTGTCTGAGGCTGAATTTAAACTCACAAAGATGAGTCTTTCTGTCACCAGGCCTGGTGCTCTAGCCATTGCACTACCTAACTGCATGTAGAATTGAAATCAAATTGCTTGTCTCCTCAAGCAGGGGGATGGGAATGAATGGAAGGGAAAGAATTTAGACCTCAATTTTTTTTAAATGATGCTTAAACAATTATTGCAAGTAATTTGGAAATATTTAGCAAGATAAAATATTTTATAAAACAATTTATATTTACATGTACAAAGAAAAATAAATGTTATATTCACTATATAAAGCACTGGGCTTGAGAGTGTTAAAGAACCTAAGTACCAATCTTGCTACCAGGTAACAGTATGACAGATAAGAAAAATCAGGCTAAATAATTTAGAGAGATGTATAAAATCAATGTATTTTTTTTTTAATTTTCCATGTATAAGTGCAACTTATTAAGCTGTTTGCATTTGTAAAGGGACATAATTTGCTACTTCCCTTCCCGAGTTTTATCATAGGCAAATTCTGTACCTATATACAAATAATAATAATAACACTAATAATGATAATAAAAATCACTTGGGGAATTCATAGCCAAGTGGCACAGATAATTATTATTATTATTATTATTAATTATTAATTTTAAAGGTAGATAAATAGTCTGAGTACATTTCTCAGGCTTTGTAGCATTCCATACTATGTTTTACCACTCCATTGGTATCTTTCTCTTTTAGCTTTAACATATTTTTATGTAATGTTTTATTTTTTTAATTTATATTTTTAATGCATAAATTAAATGTTTTTTGAAATATTTTATAAATATAAACTTCTAATATGAACATAAATATCTGAATTCAAGAGAACCATATCTCTCTGTATATATACACACACACATATATACGTATTTGTCTATATATAACGTGTGTGTTTATATTTAAATATACAAATATGTACCTATGCATGTATATGTAGATATAGATACAGATATAAATATATAGATCTAGCTCTACATGAGAACTGTCTATACTTGGCCTCCACTAAAACAAAAATCATCCAAATAGCCTATTTGAGACACCGACATGTAACATATAGGCTATAATGTTTTCTTGGTGGGAGACACTTCTCGTTTCTTGTTTCACATACATATCAGTTTTATCAGTATACAGTCTGTAGCTCAGAACAGCAAATCATCAAAACTCTCTGGGTGACATCTCTGAACTGTAACTCATGAAGCAAAATTTTAAAGGGTTTACCTTGCTTGCTAGTGTCAAAGTTTAAAAAAAAAAATCAAGTAGTTAAGGTACTAATATGTAACATAGCCCAGAACTGCAACTCTTCAATGGTTGCCCCCTAGGAACACGTTGCCTCTCTTTCACCATGATCATTTTTTGTCTCACCTTTTCCTATCCTCCCACTCGCCCCTATGCCCTGGACTACTGTTCCACATTGTGAAATGGATCTCCAGAAACTGTGCCTTGGAAGATCTGAGCTACTGGGCTATGCATTCCCCAAGTCATGTGGAGTCTTTTCTTCACCCCAGCTAGCTTTTGTTAGTTCTATGGATACCTTCCCCCTTTGTCTTCCTTTTGGTTTGCAGACTTTAATCACATCAAGAGTATTTATGTCTTGGCAAAGGACATGTCAGTTGATTGACTTACTTTATTTAAATTACCATCTTTGTGATTCCTGAGACCTAATTCCCTATCTAAGCTACCATGTCCCCAGATGTATGATCTCTCCCAGTCAAATGTAAGCTCCCTGAGGACAAGGACTTCATCACTTTGTATCCCTTGCAGTTATCATGCTTGGCACATAGCAAGTGTTTAATAAATGATTTATGTTCATTCATTCATGTGAAGAAATTTGGGAGCTAAAGGTGGAAGATATGGTTAAAAGCATTTGAGTGAAGAATAATGAAGGCAGAAATAAAAGCAATGTCACCATCAGTGTATATTACAGATGATTATGGATTGAACAGAAGAGGAGTTTGAGAAAAAGCTCACAGGCTTTTGACAGCAGCCTGAAACTATCTGGAGGGGCATGAATGATCTGGACAGCTACTGGACCTCTCCCTTTTCTTCTCTTCAATACAGAAAGTCTGAAGACAGAAAAAAAAATTTAAAAAATTCTAGGAAGAAAGGGAAAGTTATCCTAAATAACCAATGTAAAAGAATAGAGAGAAGTGTTTTGTTGTTGTGGCAGTGGTGTTGATGGTGTTTTCGTTTTGTTTTTGTTTTTTAATATTAAGAATTTGGAAAAAAAAAAAGTGAATGGTGGTACCATAAATAGAAATAGTGAATTCAGGAGAAGTTGCAGGTTGGAGTCAGGGCTTCAGAGGGGATAATAACCTCAGATTTTCATATAGGTGGACATGTTATTTGGTGATTGCTAAAAGGTAGAGCATTTGGGATATAGATATAAATGGCAATGACAGCTGAAGATACAGGTGAGAGTGAAATTGTTGAGAGAGTTTTTAGAAGGAGGTGGAAAGAAAGCCAAGGACACTACCTTGGAGAGAATTGAGAAGAAAATGAAGAATCAGCAATAGTGACAAAAAATGTGTCTCTGGAAGGAGAAAAGAGAAAATGATAAAGTAGCAGGGTATGAATATCAGAGTTAAAAACTGCAATGACATAAAGGAGAACAAGGACAAAAAAAAATCTTTAGCCTTAGTGATCAGGAGGCCACTAGGGACCTTAGTGAGAGTAGTTTTAGTGTAATGGCAGAAACCAAATTGCAGAGGATTGAATAAATGGAGGCATCAGGTATATAGAACTTTGTAAAATTTAGCTCTGAAAGGAGGGAGAGAGATGAAATCCATTTGTACCATCTAGTATGGTCAAGGAATAGTTTTAAAATAGGAAAACCTGAACATATTTTTAGGCAGATGAGAAGGATTCAGTGGTAAGGTATAGACTGACAAGTTTTGAAGGATGGTCCTCAAGGAAAGAGGAAGAAATGCTATCAAAGGCTTAGGTAGAGAAATTAACTTTAGTGAATATTAGGAATGCATCTTCTTCTATAGCCAGCAAGGAGTCAAGACAGTAAAATGAATATGAGGTTCCAGAAATTCAGGATGGGAGCTGAGAAGTTTTCTTCATATGGTTTAATCTTACAGATTAAAAAAAAAAACTAGGTCTTCTGCTCTAAGTGTGGGCTATGGAAGTGGGGTTATTTGTAATGGAGGGCTAGGAAAAGTTATGAAGCCTCAATATGGAGTGGAGAAGAGATTCTTAAACACAACTGAGGACCCAATTGAGGTCATCAAAAACACTAAAATAAGTTCTTTAAAAAGCATTTAAGGATATGAATATGTGACACATTTTAAAACACGGCACTTTAAAAAAAATTTTTTTTTCTTAACTGAGATCTTAAAACACAAGCTTTGTATATCCTGAAAATCTACCAAATGTAGATACTTTATTGTACAAAGACACCAGAGAAATAAGATCTTGCTGTAACTATTTCTTATTAGTTGATATATATTCAATAAATGATCTCTTTTATACAAGAAAAAATCAATGTACTGAAGGGGCACCTCAATATACCCCTCTTCATTCTATCAGAATTCAAAAAGACCCTCAGAAAAATCTTGATTTACTAAAGCCTATAATGATACTGAAGTCAAGTGTTAGTTTCAGTGTAGAGCATATTTCAAAAATCATTCTTATCTCAAATCTCATATTATCTTATTTTATTCCCATAGCATGCTCCACAGGAGTAGACCCTAGATTTAAATGAGAATGCCAGAAAATCAGCATCCACAGTATCAATAGGTTATTTTTTTTTAAACTAGTGATACTAAGGCCAAATACTTGGGAGAATTAAATTACAATAAGATAAAAAGGCTCAGACTATAAACTAGTAAGTAGTGTACAGAACCAAATTCTTTCTTCTGCTAAAATGCTAAAATGTCATAGGGGACATCAAAGAAAAGACCAGAAATATCCCAAGTTTTCAATGAATTAGTGCTCTACTAATAAGTCAATGCAAACTCAAAATTTTAATTGCATTTGGGTTGAGGCAAAACCGAATAAGTTATGAATATTGATTAATGGTAGGATTTTATTGTGCATTTATAGTAAAAAAAATAGACATGTGGCACAAAATAATAGATATCTCACAATTAATTTATTTTAATTCATAAACGTATATGCACATTCATATGTATATATAAATATAATATGATGCTGTATATATGTATGTGTTTGTTTACACACAAAGACAGACAGACAGATTGAGAGAGAGAGAGAGAGAGAGAGAGAGAGAGAGAGAGAGAAGGATGCTGGGAATGTATCTTTTTCTTCAATTTAAAAAAAAATCTGCCTCAAATATGTACTATCTGAGTAAACCTGGACAAATCACTGAACTTCTGTGTACCTCAAGTTTCATTTGTAAAATGCCAAAAATAATGATACCTATCTCCTGGGACTATTGTAAGTGTCAAATGAGGTAACACTGTTTTGTGAACCTTAAAGCATGATACAAATGCTAGTTATTAATAGCCATTATCACTATAGTTATTACAATTTTATTGCCAGCATAATGTCACTACAGATTTAGAGTTACTTGATAGCAGATAATGTTGTGATGGTGTATTGTTAATGTATTTTTGCTTAATTTAAAGATCTTTCCTATCCATTGATAGGCTTATGTGACCTGCTTAAGTCACATGGAAGCCTAGGTCACATGTGGTGGGTGGAGCTTGCTGAAATGATGGAGCAGGAAGGGTGAAGCAGAACTGAGAGGAAGTGAGGTCAGAGCTGTTAGAGCTGAGGGACAGAGCAGAAGCAGCAGGCAGCTAGCTGTGTATATCAGTAAGGCAAGATTCATGACCTCGAGGACGACCATGAATGTGTCTGAATGGTCCCGAATCTCAAAGTATGAAAAACTCTCTAAATTGAAGGCAGAGGAAGTATAACATTGATTTAGACACTAG
Organism: Phalanger gymnotis; assembly: GCA_028646595.1. Taxonomy (NCBI): domain Eukaryota; kingdom Metazoa; phylum Chordata; class Mammalia; order Diprotodontia; family Phalangeridae; genus Phalanger; species Phalanger gymnotis. Next base: position 83,080,246 of record CM053626.1, read on the forward strand.
AGTTTCCAATCTCAAGACCAGCTACACCAATTCCATATAGCAGTAATTATATTCCAAAACCAGTAAGCCCACTTTGATGTAGCAACAAGGAATTCGTAACACGGTATTATACTCTCACACTCTGGGCTCTCCTTATATAACGTCTTAGTTGGCCTCTGATTGGCTAGAACTGAGGTCTCTGATTGGCTGAATTCATGATTGACTAGAACTCAGTGCACATACTATTGGCTCTGGTCTTAGCAACTCTGATTAGGGCCTCGAGGGCTTCACGCCCATATTGGCTTAGTATCTGGTAAGTAGAGGCTTTAGGCCTACTTATAAACAAAGATATAATCAAGCTTTCCCACTTAGCCCCACCTGAGGCCTATTGAATGTGTGGGGAAGATCTTTCATCACATTAATACTACACTGTGCTATGAGTTTTTGTGGGAAGGCCCAAGCAGGGGGGAAGCCTTTGGGATGGAGTTGCTCCCTGCTGTGATAATGTTTGTTAATTTCTTTGTTGCTATGATGGATTCGATTTACTGGTGTTGGGATTTGACTTTCTGGTTTCTGAATAAATGTTTTGCTTAGGTCTTCTATATGGAGAATCTGTTATATTTTGTGATTCAGATCCATGCCAACATATTCATAGCAATAGCAACCACTGTAAATATTGCCTTGGCAATACAGATTGTTCACAAATTAATATTTCATTCTAAAGTATGTATTTTTGAAACATGTACACAATTTCTTTGATTAATCATTAAAAATAATCTTAATCATTCTTGTTTCCACGTTCATCAGTTACATAGCTAAACAAAATAAAAGGCAAGGTTTCTTATGTGTTTTTTCAGCATTATAGCCCAGAAAGATTTGAATTAATTCTATTACAATGGTATAGTGGAAAAAAGTGTTGACCTTAGGCAGCCAAGAATACCTTTTTTTTTTTTTTTAATTCTGTCACTAAATCTAGCTGAATAACTACAAGCAAGTCATTGAACTCAACTGAGCCTCACTTTCTTCATCTGCAAAATGGGAGTAATAATGCCTATAGTGCCTGTTTCATGGGGTCTTTATTAGGGCAAAATTAGGTCATACATCCAAATCTCTTTGTAAACATTAAAATGCTGTATATTTGCCTTTTTATTGTTATTAGGAAGAAAAAATGAAATAATGACCAGCTTAATACAGGAATTGAACCTGAGAAGAGTCAAAGACTCTACTGAGGTTGGTTGTTCCCCTAATAATCCTTCAGTCTTGTATCTTGGGATCCTAGGGAAGTCATTTCTTCCCACTGGACTTAGTTTCTGGATAGATAACATGTAGGGACCCATTATACATGTAATGCAGGCAAACTCAGCATTTCTAGTTCTAACGTGGAGACACTCTTAAAGGGTATTTTGAACATGCCTTCATTATATAAATTACCCCTGATATTCCTTCAACTTCTAAACTTACATGATTTGAAGACTTGCCTAAATTCTTTTGGAGAGTAATCTGAGAAGCTCCATTTATTTCAGTATTTCCTTCTTTTGTCCCTAGTTTGAGCCAGAATTCATTATAGGTGGGCTTCATGAATGGGAAGACTCTGAGATTCTACTGTTTAATGTGACCATTTGAATAACATTTGGGGCAAAAGCTAGCATCTTTACAAAAACAGAGAAAATACCTTTACTTCTACTTGAACACACTAATTTCCATGGAATTCAGTGAATTTTCCAGACTAATTTAACATATATATAATCTTTAATTGAGCAATGCTACCGTTTCCTATGGAGCAAACTTGTCTTATGATTGTAAAGGTAAAGAAGGGACTTAGGGACCTTAGTGGAATTTTGAAGAGGCACCATCTTGTGAAGCTGTTAAACTTGGACCAATGGGAAAATACATTAATTTCTACTCTAATCGGTTAGATGGGCTGACATCCAATTTTGTTTCAAACATTTTCTGCCTAACATTTTGTGCCAGAATTTCTTAGAACTTTCCTCATGAGGAACTTGCTAAACTTACTCAATTGTGTAAATGATCTCAGCTTCAAGTTTCACTTATTTTTGCACATTTTCCAGTAGTTGCCTTGTTGCTCTGTTGAGGCCCTTGAGGGTCATCTATCTGCACCTCAACAGGGAAGCACCATCTGTGCAAAGTAACCAAAAGAATGGTTCTAAATTGAGTATTTCTCTTAATGAAACCTGATTTTCTAGCCTGTGGTACAGAAAGATAAAATTAAAATAGATAAAAGAAAGGTACCCTTATGCAGATTTATATAGAAAGGCCAAGAATTTAGGGGGAGTAGGATCAGAATCATTCACATCCTAGGTAGCATGGATGATGTCCTGGTTCTTCTCAGTGATAGTGTAGCTTGATATATCCAGATGAGTATTTTCTCCAACTGGCAAATTCCATGTTTGAGTAGTAAATCAGCAGGAAGGAGGAATAGTTGTTTATCATTATCATTACTATTATTTTTTTTCCTTTGGTAGCTATAGAGATAATTCAGATACAAACTCTATACCTCAAACGTGGTTTGATCAAAATTGATTGTGTTAATATTTAGGAATATGTTATTTTGGGATTGTATTTTTTTCGTTTTTTTTTTTTTTTTGGCAGGGCAATTGGGGTTAAGTGACTTGCTGAAGGTCGCACAGCTAGTACATGTGTCAAGTGTCTGAGGCCACATTTGAACTCAGGTTCTCCTGACTCCATGGCCGGTGCTCTACTCACTGCGCCACCTAGCTGGCCCAGGATTTTATTTTTTCGAAAAAAGATTACTGCATTGCAAACTATGTGGTATAATTTGTTACCTTTACTGAGAATCATAGAATTTTGAATTTAGATATAGAAAGGATCTTAGAGATCATCTAGTCCACCTTGATAATTTTCCAGATTAAGATTCTACTTTATATTTGTCTTCTTTCTCCTTAGTTGGGCCAAACTTTAAATTGACTTACAATCCAGATACTAGTCCAGAACGTCTGGGTTTATATTTAATTATTAGTTTGTTGTAGGCAATTGTAAGGATCCTAATTTCTATTTGGATTAAATCAATAGCTGGCAATGATTTCTTCAAATCCTGAACAGGTGAGGAGAAAAGGATTCCATATAGAATCTTGGGTAGGTTCAGGAATACTAGCCCTTGGCTACTCCAAAAATCAAAGTGACCCTCAAAAACATACCTTTAATAATTCGGTTTTGAATTTGCTTATCAGAGTTTTCACATTTTAACATCTGGTTATAATCGTTCTCTTGATCTTCCAACTTGCTACTAGATAACACACAGAAAGAGAAATGAAAAAAAAAATTATGTGGTTTTTCAGTAATAAGATAGCCATTATTGATGTAAATCTAAAAATAGAAACAATTACAGCAGCTCGTTTTAGTCATTTTATTATAATGTAGCTTTTGTCAAAGCCTCACATTAAAATAGCTATGCATTGAGTCATTTGTATGTGTTACTGAATATCATAAAAAATATACATGTTGCTTTGAGTATTCAGTTTAATTCAATTTATCAAACATTTATTAAGCATTCTATGTGCAAGACATTGTGCTAAGTGCTGGAGATACAAACATGATAACTCGTGTAGTTCTTTATCAACAAGGGTGCTGATGGGAAGTGTTTTTTTGTTTGTTTGTTTTGTTTTGTTTTCCCAGATGGAAAGAGCAATTGAAGGTGAAAGTCATGTTAGACAGGAAGAAGCCTGGGAATTGTAGCTCCATGGAGAAGAAAGGAACCTGAATGTGCAAACGCATTCGAGCACCAGCATCCGAGGACTACAAAAGAAGAATTCTAGCACTGTGGACTGAATACAACCAGGACCAGGTGGGGACTTCTCTAACTCCCTGATCCACTTAAGAAGTGACTTTCTCCTCTTCCTTCCTTGCCCCTTCTGAACAGGTGAATGCTTCTGACTGCCTCTTAAATCTTACCTTTGTGCTGGCTGTTCTTTAATAATAGCTTTTGTATTCAGATAAAGATCAGTTGATTTTCACTGCATCAAGTGTTTGCCCTAAAGGAGTTGGTTAGGTAACTTGGGAAGGACAAATGGGCCTACATATAGTCTTAAATACAAACCTATATTGAAACTCTGTCTTATCTCCCTAACTTTGTCTTTTGTTTTTTAACTGCTACACACCTTCACACCTGTATTCAAATTTGGATATTGATATTTCCAAGCAGCAATGCAAAAAAAAATCTACGAAGAATGCATAATCTCTAAAAAATTATGAAAACATCCCTGCTACCATTACATTTCTAAATGCAAAACTGAATACCGTATTGTTGCTTTGGTGTTGCGAGAGTTCATTTTCAAAACAGATAAAATTCAGCCTTTAGGTGTGAATGGTATGAATGACAGTCTTTTTAATATTTTTTATTAGTCGTTTAAGATCGTCAAGCAAGCAAGCCTCGTGGAGGAGGTTCCCAAAAGTAACCAGGGTATGCTTAGTACGGCCAATTCATAACAGAGCTGGGAAACACTGGGTCATCTAAGTCAGGTCAAGAAGCACTTGATCTGTCTATTCTGCTTCCGCGGCTGGGCCGTCTGCCACGACCCCAATTCGCCTCTCCTTCCTCTGCCGCCATGTCCTAGGCGATTAAGGTCTCCAAAATTGATCTCCAGCTGAGATGTGAAATCATCAGCGGGCTTATGGAAGTGATGATCCATCACAGATTCTTCGGTATACGCCTCCTCATTCTTGGATTTGTGAAGCACAAATCCCTTCTTCCACTGCCCATCTATGCCAATGCCTCTGTCTCTCTTACTATCCCTTCCCTCTTATTCTTGTTTAAGGTTATACAGCTATTAAATGGTAGAGTTGGAATTTAAACCTAGGCCCTCTGGCTACAACTGAAGCAACTTTTCCACTGCACTATGCTGACCAAGAAAATCTCTTTACAAAGTAGATACTTATATAGGTAGGGAATCAATTAAATCATGTCAGATTGAATTTGATTCAAGAAACATTTGTTAAGCACTTCAAGCAAGGAATTGTACTTGACTTTAAAGATACAAAGATGAAAAATGACAAAGTCTCTGCCCTCAAGGAATATGAAATCTAATATGGAATGGTACATACACAAATAACCATAATATAAAATGGTATGTGATTTGCACACAAGGAAAGTTCATTGGAGAGGAATGGGAGATTTGGGAAATATATTATCTGGAAGAAAATTTCCTCAAAGACTACACAAAGAAGTATTAACAATTATAATATTTATTATGACTCAAAAGAAAATAGCTAAGTGGTATAGAACTGATTCTCTTCATCGACAATTCGACAGTTAAATTACATATAAGATAAATAGTGTTTAGACCTACATCATCTTATACCATTTGTGTGAAATCATGAACTGCAGCACATTTTTTGCTCAAAATTGCCTTAGAAATCATTTCATTTTACCCACTAATTTTACACATAGTAAAACTGAATATATTATATTCCTTATATTAACAGAGCTAGTCAATGAAAGATCAAAGATTAGAAAACATCTGATGACATTGAGGTGGTTGGGTTTTCCAGTGCACCACATCTATGAGTTACCTCATCAATACAGATGTCAGTAATACAGTCATCATCTTTTGTCCTTGTGAAACAAGAAGACTTTTGAATTCAGTTAGCTATTGACTATACTTAATATATATATACAAAATAGTTATCAAATCATCACTATTATTACCTTGACTTCTTTCAAACTTATATCCAATTTACTATTTTCCAAATTCTTTTTTTTCAGAGAAATTAAGCACAGCTTTAGAAATTGACTTTTCATTAAAACTTTGAATTCTTCATGAAATATCTGAATAGTTAGTGAGTGCTTACATGTTAGTGTTTTTTATGATAATCACCTGATGCATTTAGTTCATACAAGTTGAATTTTATAAACACTCTATTTTTAGTTCAATGTTTAATTGTGCCATTAAAATAAAATTTGCTATTCACATTTCTTTTTATTCGATATCTCCATTATGATTATTCTGAGGCTTTTGTCATATTCCCATAATAATTAAATTATTAATCAAATTAATTTAAAACATTATAGCATCTCTGTAATTTGGATGATTAAGAAAGTCATAGATTATACTAATGTTTATATAATACTGATATAATTTTTTAAAGACAAAGTCAGTTGTCTCAGTGCTCTATTATTAATTATCCTTTCTGTTTCTACTGTTTTCATTTGAATTTGTAGTCTTATCCCTAAGTTGATGTATTGAGATGTATTCCTAACTTAGGAGCGTATGAAGGTTGTGTTTATTTGGAGGTGGAGGTGGTGAAAGTGGGACTACTTTTTTCTGTTTGCCCAATTGTGGATGGCTATAAATCATTTTATAGCCACCCTCTTATTACTTCTATCCTTTTCCTCCTCTTCCTCCTTTCTTTTATCTTTTAGCTCCTTGAGCTTCCTTATAATCTCACTAAAAATAAAAATGCTATTTATTGGAGGGTAAAATTTGTACCAAGTGCAGACATGACCAATAGACACTGACACAACTCCAGTTTCCTTTGTCCACTTCCTTAAATCCTGATCATCATCTATTTTAGGAGGAAAACAATTAAAGCAACACATTTTAGTGTCACTTTTAAAACTGTAAAATGAAGATCAGTAAAAAAATATTGTATTGGGTTGACATCACAAATCTGTACGCTGAAATATTGTCAGATTTTGAAGAAGGTGAAAACAAAGAATCTCCAACTTACATGAAAAAACTAGAGAAAAAAGACAAGCTGAGAAATTATACTGTTCACTTTGATTTAAATACTTAGAAGGATATGGAGAAAAGTAACCAAACAATCAATTTGCAAACACCTGGAAGATCATAGGGTGCAGAGTAATAACCAATATGGTTTTGTGAAAAGCAAGCCTTGAAAGACAGTTCTAATTTCCTTCTACGACAGAGTGACAGGCCTTGTAGATGGAGGAAAGCAATAGATGTAATATATCTTGACTTCAGCAAGTTTTTGATACTGTCATGAATGACATATTCATCAACAAGCTATAAAAACATGGCTTCGGTGATATTATAGTTTGGTTGGAAGGTTGATCTCAAAGACAGTCATTATGGGTTCATTGCTGACTTGATGCAAGAGGTGGACAGGGCCTATCAAACAATATTCTATGGATGGATGATCCTTCCAACGTGTAGTTGTGTGTGTTTTTCAAGTATATATGTGTGTGTATGTGTGTGTTTATATATATATATATGTATATATATATATACATACATGCTATGTATACATACATTCATATGTGGGTGTACATGTATAAAATGTATAAGATATACATATCTATGTGAGGGGAAAAAGAGAGACAGAGAGAAACACAGAAATAGATTATTAATGTTGAATGGAACACTGACAGATCAGTACTCTTAAAGCTGTATCTCTCTGAAAGGAGAGAGACATCTAGATTATCTTGTTTGGAAAAATAGTCAAACACAAGTTAGTCCTCCTTGTATTCATACTTCCTGCTTCTGTTTAAAAGAATGGGAAAGAAAATAACAAAATAATTAAACAAAATAAATAAAATGCAGTAGATTTTTAAAAATCAATGTGATTCCATTATGGAATTTTTCTTCTCCCAGATTTGCCTAGGCCACTGGTATAACTGCCCTGCCATGTAAAACCTGTGTGACTATGGGCAAGTCACTTAACTATTTTGTACCTCATTTCCTCATCTATAAAATGAGGGGTTTGCCTAGGTCACATCTAAGGTCTCTTACAGCTCTAAAGTTATCATCCTATGACAAGGTACTTAGCACAGTGCCAGGCACATAATATCTTAGGTATTTTACAAATGTACATTGAGTAATGATTCTTTAAACCACTGTGTATTAATGTGTCTCAGTGAACTGAGGAAACATACAAATGAGGTAAATATTTAACTCTTCACACTAAATTAAGTGAGATCCCACTAAGGAAATAATTTATGCCTACTATATTGTTAGTGAAACTCTCATTAAATCATGTGCCTTGGTAATAACATAAGTCTGGTGTTAGAAAATTATTATTTGAATATCTGGAATTCTTAAGAACAAATCCCACAAATCTAGGAGCTTCTGATGAGCACATGTGTTCAAGAAAAAAGAAATAACACTCCCAAGTGATAGTCTCAAATAGCAACAATTTTATCTTGTTAGGAAGGTTATCCACAACTCTCACCTCTTGCCTCTGTAAGGGAATTTGTTCCTTTATAGGAACTTTAAGTTACAAATTGAATTCAGGCTTCTAGTTTTTATATTGACCAAAATTAGATAAAAGATCAAAGACTTGTATTTTTCACGAATGTTACTATTAAATGGGATTGCCTTGAAAATTCTGATGGTTTAATTCAGCCAAACTTGATAATATGTGCAGATAATTATGCTAAGGGATGAGACAGTGTGAAATTTGTCTGAGACTCAGTCCCTGGCCTCATGTTATTTACAATCTCATGTGGGGAGAGGTAAAACAATACAATCAAACAGGGTCTGAATAATACAAGAGAAATGTGTCATTAAAGTATCAAATAAGATTGTTTGAACCCTTTTCACCAATTATTCCACACTACTAGATTTCTTCACTCAAGGTAAATATTAAGAGCCGGACCCATTTGAGGGAAAAAATATTCATAATAGTACTCTTTGTAAAGTAAAATATTGGCATTAAACTGAGTTTCCTGGAGGTGGGTAGCCAAATTCCAGCAACTGAATATATTAAAATATTCAATATTCTTGCACAGTTCATGATGAAATATGGATATGAAGTATTCAGAGAATTAGTAGGAGATTTGAAGGAACAATTATATAAAATGCTATGGAGTGAATGCAGAAACAAAAGAAAAATATACACAGTTATTACAATGGTATATGTAAGGACAACTTTAAACAGCAATACAATTTTTTTTTAAATCACGGATTTTTTTTTTACTCCTGGTATTATAGTTCAAGAAAGTGAACTTTCCATTTACTTAACAGATAGTAGGTATTTAATTCTTATCAAATAGAACATCTATTTTAAGTTACATAAAGCCATGGCTTCATACTCTGAAACCTTTCCATTTGCTGCACTAAGTTAGTACTGGTTTCTCTCATGAAAACATTTTCCAATGTGATTTATAGATAATTTATTACTTTACCAGACATTCTTTGCTTTTTCAGGCAAAATGGGGTGTGATAGGATAAATATCCTGAATTGAACTGAATTAGTCTTGTGTTTGATAACTGCGTAAACGGTCTATCTGGGCTGGTCGATATGAACTATTATGTTCACAAAACTAAATCATAGACAATTTTTGTCTTTACAACCTTCTCAACTCTTTTTATGATTATAGTTGTGAATATAATCACTTTCTATTTCCAAGAGTCTTGGGTTTCCTTTGTGACCTCTAATTTCTGTTACAAAGGATTTCATTTGAAATCTACTTCATCAATTCAATTAAAAAACATTTATTTTATGTCTGTTCTGTGCAGAGGACTGAGTTCTCAGTTACAGTAATCCACTCCAGCATCTCTTCTCAACTTAATGTTTGATGAAAGTGTTCTCTGTCCCAAGATTATCACTGGTTTCTTTCCATATGCAAACAATACCATCTCTGACACATGATTATTTTATTGCTATTTCATAATAATGCCTGTCATTTAAATAGAGCTGTAAGGTTTTCAAAGGCTTTACAAATATTATCTCCTTTGATCCTCACAATAACCACTGGAGATAGGTGCTATTTTTAACACCATTTTACAGAAAAGGAAATTGAGGTAGAAAGAGGTTGTGATTTGCCTTAAGTCACATTCACTAGTAAGTGTCTAAATACAGATTTGAATACAGGCCTTCTTGACTTCAGGTCCAGGGCTTATTCCTTGTACCACTTAGCTGATAGAAATAATTATTTAATTAATTTAATTTAATTAACAATTTAAATCAGTCCTATTTGGTAGCAGGTGGACATAACTCTTTAAGCAAGACAATAACTTCACTGATTTCTGAAGGTTTTGCATCTCTCAAAAATGTCATCCAGTATTTTTCTGTCTATAAATAACTATGTAACAAAGAATTCACATTAAAACTACTTCAAGGACAATTGTAGAAGTGGAAAAGAATTAAAGAAAGAGGAAACATAGTAGACTACGGGAAGAAAGAAGATAGTTTACCTTGGTGATTAGGTGGTGGGTGTTGTATTGCTGAATTTCTGGGACTCAAGTTTTCTCATCTGTAAAATGAAAGGCTTTCGACTGGATGATTTCTCAAGTCCTTTCAAATTTTAGAATCTGTGCTCTATGAACATCTGATTGAGCTTCCTCCTTCTGTTCTCTGGATGTCCTATATTTTTAAACACAATTTTAATAAGCTTAGTTAAGTATTTTCTTGCCCTAAGGCAAATTAAAGGCAACAAAATACAACTGTAAAAATATACATACAAGAACTCAAGTACAGCATCCTTGGACTTTTTTATTACTTGGGCAAATAGCCAATACACCTCAATATGGGGCATAATGATAATCAATGCTTACAATAACATTCCTTGAGCATCAAAAAAATATGCCTTGAATAATCAAGAAAAATCTCAGTGACAGTCAATATTCTCTATTTAAGGAGGCAGGGAAGTACATTTTTGAAAAATTACCATAAAATGTTTATGATAAAATAAATGGTGGCATTTAAATTAATAAGCTTTGGTTATCTAGGAGAATGTACATTAACATGGAGCATCGTCTCACATGATAATGATTGATAAATAATGTGTTGTTACAACTAATAGAGATATAATTATATAACCCTGTATAGATACAAAGAATTAGTTACAAAAAAATCTGCTTTATGAACATCACATACAGATATCAATGACAGAAGTCAGCTAAACAACTTGTACTTTAAGTTTATCTTTTTCCCACTTTGCGAAGCAACATATTGTCTCAGCACTCTCCCTTTTGCACTTTTCTCACAAACCGTATACTTCTTTGCCCAGGGAGATAAGACAATATCAGCTATTAAAATCAACCTAATTTAAAGTGATCCTTAGGTAATCTTTAAGTTTATGTCCTCTGCATATATTTTAGGACAAGATGTTTAAATAAAGACCTTATGGATTTTTTGTTTGTTTACTGTTCACCAAAATATATAAAAGACACTAATCCTTTTATGACTGAGAAATTATTTCTTTAAGAAATAATGTTCCATAACTTGGGCAACTGTGTCTTAAATAAAAAATGTATATATATATATATATTTATATGTATATATATACATATATATGTGTGTGTGTACATATATGTATGAGTACCTACACATATGTACATGGATAAAGATCTCTATAACTATCTATCTATCGATTAATCTGTCAGTAGTGTAACAAATCTGGCTGGAAGAAAAACGAGTTCAGTGTCTGATATTACAAAATGTGGGGTTCACACAGCCTCCCTTCAAGATTTCTTTTCTTTCTATATTTTTAAATAATATTCCATTTTTTATAAGTCAACCTTTATCAAGACTGATAAACATAAATAGTGATAGCAATACACCAATATAATTAGAAGAAATTCCATCAGTTTGGAAGTTAAATTATATATAATCAACATCCAAGCTCAGAAAGTTCCTAAAATTTCCTTTTAGACTCTCCCTAGATGTCACTTTTTATCTCTTTTTCCTTCTTTAAGGCTCAAAGTGGTCCCTCTTACTGGAGGTCTTCAAGCAAAGACTATATGATCATGTGTTGGCTTTGTGCTATTGAAGGAACTGTTAAATTCTGAATTATTGAAGTTGGCCTTTAAGTCCTTTCTAACTCAGATTCTGTGGTTCTGCTTCTTCTCAAATACTCTCTTTCAATACAAATTGATCCCACTAGGTGGCAGAGTGGATAGGATGCTGGGCAGATCTGAGCTGAAATAGGACCTAGCTTAACTAGATCTGTTATCTAGTCACTTAATCTTGGTTTGCCTCAGTTTCTTCAACTATAAAATAGGGATAATAAGAGCACCTACCTCCTAGAGTTGTGAGGATTAAATGAGATATTCATAAAGCGCTTAGCATAGTTCCTCACACATAGTAAGCATTTAATAAATGCTTTTTTCTTCTCCCCGTAAATGAAGCATGTAAAGTAATAAATATGATTTTTTTCTATTTTTAATTGCTTATATTTTGTAGTCCAGGAGATTCTTATCTCATGTTGTTGCCTCAGTGAGTTTTCCATGGGTTCAAGAATCACATTATTTCAGACTAGGAGAGGACCTGAGACACCAGGTTGTACAACCTATACCAGACAAAGAATTCATGAAAAGATGAAGAACAAAGTGAGCAGAACAAAGAGAACAAAGTTATATACAGTTACAGCAATATACAAACTAAAAATAAAGACATATGAAGAAAGATGCTATCTGCATCCAGAGAAAGAACTGATAAATAGAAGTACGTATACAATAAATTTTACGTATACACACACACACACACACACCTATTTGTGTCTAATAGTAGCCATCTCCAGGGAAAGAGAGAGGAAGAGAAGAAAAAAAGACAAAAAGAAATTCACATGATAAATTTGGAGGGAATGGTTTCATGTGCAATTATCTTTTTTATTTTATTGTGTTACAGCAATTCTTCTTTCATTCCATATATTGAAAATAAAATAATTTTTTAAAAAGATGAAGGATTCCTTTACATTATACACCAAAGTGATAGGTCAAGCAAATTTCGTTTGAAGAACCCTGGTTGTAGTGGTGGGGTGGTTTGAAATTTGGGGTGAGGACATGGAACCCACTACTAATAAAGAGGAAACCTATTATATTTACCTCTACGAATTGCTGCTAATTCCATCCTCTAGAGTCAAGCAAAACAAATTTAATTTTTCTTCTATATATGAAGAATCGGATAGTAACACCATTTTGTTTTTTTTCACTAATTACTTCAACCACTCTTTATATTTTTTTTCACTATACTGATTTTGCTCCTTTGGACACTCCCTAGCTTATCATTATCCTTCTTAAAATGCTATGCTCACACATGAATCCAATTCTCCTGATATAGTCTGGCCATAACAGAGTACAGTGAGACCATTACCTCCCTAGTTTATACAGTAGCTCTAATAATGAAAAGCATTTTCTCTTTCTAACCTAACTCTAATCTCCTATCATGAATTCCAGTTTGAAAGACTGAAAAATCTCCCCAAAGTGTGAAGCACTTAAATAATTTAAATTAATTTTAAATTGTGTTACACTTTACAAGCCCAGAATCACAGCCACATCTTTACTGGAAAGCTTATAAAAATTTGAAATGCTCCAATAATTTTAAATCTTGTAGAAGCCTGGTACCTTCCAAATTAAAGTGCTAATAAAAAAATTAGCACTGAAATTTAAATCTCCATGTGCAATGCAGGATGATTTAAAATTATTGAAGCCTTTCAATTTTTTATGAGCTCTCGATGTGGAAGTGAATCAAGCGGCTTCTTAAGTCACAGAGAAGTCACTTTAAAAACAAACAAACACAAATGGTCCCAGTCATAAAACCATGAAGGAAGAATACCTTTCCCCTGCACCTTGTAGAAGCTATAGAAGTGCAATTAGTGAAATGGGGGCAGGGCAGCCTTGAACAATTCATGCAAAACAGTCTGTCTCCAGTGAAGGGTGAACATGTCTCAGGAGCTCTCTGCTTAAAGAATGTTGTTTCTAAAAAGAACATAGTCTTCATGGTATGCTCTTGGACTTTATATTCAAAGATGGTACTAATTTAGTTATCAGTATCCATTAGGTCCCTCAAGAACAATAGAGGGGTATAATATTGCACCCTTGTGTGGCATATCGTGTACATAACTGACCTAAGTTGGATAGCAGCAACTGAGTCAGCATGCTCCTAATTAAATCCCCTGTGGCCAGCAGCTCCAAGTTTTTGCAGTGTCAGGGGCCCTTGGCTCATCCTAGAGCCTAGAAATCAGGGCTGGGACATGTTGGTAGGCCCTTTGCAGTGGTAAATTAGCATTGGTCATAGGATAATATGAAATGGCTGGTCTATTCCTCTTGGCCATAAAAGGATGAATTGTATACTCAATGTGAATTACCATAGCTATACTCCAGCCATGGCCATTTTATGGACTATAGAAATGACTTAAATGGAGAGATTAGTGATGCCATGACTCTGGAACCGATTATGTACTGTTTTAGAGTTACTATGGAATCTTACACCGGATTTTTCTACTGAGTTTTGATAGTTCTGACTCAAAAGACTTTGAAATATGCAAAATATAGAATTTAATTGAAAAGAACATTAGCCTTTTTTTTAAAGAAAAGTGAAGCATAACTAAACTAATGCAATTAAGAATTCTATTAATGGTATTTTAATTTTTATCAAATTGTATGCCTTGAATAATTACATTATAAATGCTACAGTGTTAATATAAATGATTTAATAAGCAAAAACTTGTTAGAACAACATGTACTGTGCATGGTGAAAAGTTATTTGTTAACTACTTTGGGGGAGGGTGGGGTTGCTATTTCTGACCCCTTTGGGGATATAACAAGAATAACTGAATACTAGTTCAGCTATAAGTCCTTAGTGATTCCTGCTATGATCTAAGTCAGGAACCCTACCCTACCATTAGGGGGTGAAGCTCTGTGAGGATCTATATTCAACTAATTAATCTTCATTAGTTGGGATGGTACACCTTAGGGTTTAACTCAAATATTTCTTTTCTGCCTGTCGAAAAAAGGAAAAAAAAAGAGGATGCTTAGCAAATGTGCATACTTAATTACAAGCCTCATTAGCAGTGTGAGATAGCCCTCTGGTAAACTGAGATCAAAATCTGTTGCAATCATGAGGTCACTACCAGTTAGTTGCTTCCCTTTATTTCCCTCATTTCCCCCCAAAGAGAGGAAAAGACAAGATTGTGCTGCTATTCCAAATTCTTTTTTGTTTCCATTCTACCCTTCAAGGATTTTGAATAGTAAGTTTCAGTGTGTGACTCTCCTTCCTCTTTCCAACCCATTACAGACTAATTCTACTCTATTTTGCCCTCACCTATTTCTTTTCAAAGCTTCCTGTCCTTGGGCCTTTTAAGGAAGGACACTACCAAATTTCATAACTCAAAACTCCAGTCTCTTTAACAAGTACACTGTGTCTAATATATCAGCATTAGCACATTTTTTACTACTTGCCAATGAAACATAAATCAGATATTTTCCTATTTCTTTTTTCACCAATAAACCCTAGCTACGAATCATGGGGTAGTCCTCGGTTCTCTAAATCTATGCAAGTAGAGATCAACTTTGGCATATTCAAACAAACTAAAGGACTTCTGTTATGCATCTGGAAAAAGGCTGTATCAGGCAACGGCTAAAGACCAGAGTAATTCCAAAGAAAAGGAAGCTAGATGTCCCAGGGGGAAAAGGAGGGAGAGCAGAGTTCAAATCTGTCCTTGAACCTTACTAGCTATGTGACTCTGGACAAGTCACTAACCCTATTTGCTTCAGTTTCCTCATCTGTAAAATGACCTAGAGAAGGAAATGACAAACCACTCCACTATCTTTGCCAAGAAAACCCCGAATGAGTTCATGAAGATCGGACACGACTGATTAGCAATTTCAAAGAGGTTTCATCATCAGACCATTGATCACCAACTGATGATTCATTTCTTCATGTTTATTTAATTTATTTATTCATTCATTGATTTGTCTGTCTCATTAAGCCATATACAAAGATTTGGAAATTGTATCAGTGAAGGGAAAGGCCATATGTATAAACTGAGGATCTGCCAAGAGTTATCTGAAAGGCAAAGATATTTTAACTGATTTGAGCAAACACTGTCTGCTAAGTTCCCATAAAAGTCAAATCAAACAAACAAACACTTATTATGCTCCTACAATGTGTAAAATATTGGGGCTTAAGGCATTTCTATATGTAAGCAAAAGAGATAAAAAGACAAAATGAAAAAAAAAAAAACTCCTGCCCTCAGGGACTTACATTTTAAAAGGGGAATGTTGTAGGAAATCACAACTATATTTCATTGCTTAAATGCTTTGTTACTTTCATGTTGCCACAGCTCCCTCAATTCTATTCACAGAAAGCCAACTTTGGTACTCTTTAGAGGCAGCATGGAATTGTGGCAAGAACAGTGTACTTTGAAAAATAAAATATGGGTTCAAATACCAAGAGTGGCTCTTACTAAGCCTTATAATCTCATACAAGCCTCTTAATCTATTAAAGTTTCAATGCTTTTTTTCTGTAAAACTGGGATAATGGTACTGCATTCCAAGGGTGCTTTGAGTATTAAATTCAGCCCTATACAGAATATGTTCTATGCTAATAAAACAAAATATTAATGCATGTTTTTGATGGCATTTACATTATTACAGATAGATAAATTCTCTATACTGCTAGCTTTTCTAGAAATCAAAAGTTAAATTAGAATGTAGCTCTCAACCTCTTCCAAATGTAATCTCCCATTTTTCATATGGGAAAACTAAGTCAGTGTAAAGTCAAGCAGTGTTAGTGACCATATCAATATCAGCAACAAAATATAGTGTAAAATTCATAGCTCATGTAATAACCATTGTACCCCGAAGCTATTATCACAAGAATATATAACATCTTAAAGTAAATGACTATTTAGAAAGTCTTTTTCAATTTATGTATCAATGTGAAAATTAAAAAAGATCCATTACTAGAAATGTCCATAACTCATATTTCATAACACCCCAGACAGGACTATCCACAGTCTAAATAACAAAGCCTGAGACTGTTAAAAATACCCATAAAACTTAACAGGAATTGGGTAATGTATTTATACTTAATGAAGCAAAAAAGGACTTAATTGAGTCTGAAAAATCTTGCATTTCATGGGTAGTTTATGGGCACTGAGATATGAGCTGAGTATGCATGTTAAAAACTACAGTAAAATCTTAATTGGCACATCTCCACTGAAGCAAAAATTTGCCAATTAAGTGATATGCTGATTATAGTGATAGAGATTTGATTTTATACTATAGTTGTTTCTCAATACTAGCAGAATTATTTGCTGGGGGCACTCTTACAAGGAAGCACCACAGGCAACCTATGACTGGTTGCCTACTCAGTGTTCCAGAGAAGCACCATCCTCTCCCAGTCACAAACATAGGCTTATCACCTGGCACAAGGACCGAAATTCTACCACTATGGATTCATCATATACGGATTCAGAGATTAGAGAACTATAACCAGAAGGGGCCCTCTAGTCCAACCCCTACATTTTTTACAAGTGAAGAAATTGAAGCTTAGGCAGTAAGCAACTTGTTGTAAGTTGAATTGAAAATGTAAAAGGGAATAGTACCATTTGAAATAAAGCAGATAGGTGGGATGAATGCAGATCATGGAGCACCTTGGATTCCCGAATGGAGTTTGTGCTTTATCTGCTACACAATTGGGAGCCACTGAAGAATTTGAGTGAAGGAGAAACAATCACAGCAGCACATCAGGAAATTATTTGGGTAATGATGTGGAGGATGGATTGGAAAGGTTATTATCTGAAGGCTGGAATCCCACTTAGAAGACTTATAATAGTTCAGATGTGAAGAGAAGAGACCTTGAACTAGGGTGGTTGCAGTGAGAAGGAAGAGAAGGAGCAGGATGCGGGAATTTTTGCAGAGGTAAAAGCAACAGGAGGTGGAAACTGATTAGAGAAGTACTGTAAAGGAGGGGGCTGAGTGAATGATGTTTCCAAAGTCATGAGCCTCGGATTCCGTGAGAATGTGGTGCTATTCATTTGCTCGTTTATTCATTCAACGAACATTGATAATGAGCAGGATATGTATGTACTCTCTCAGGCACTGGGAATAGAAAGGCAAAATGAAAAATAGTCCCTGCCCTCAAGGAGCTAAATTCTATTGGGGGGATACAACATTTACACAGCTAATGAAATATAAGTTAATTTTAAGACAGAGAAAAAACCAACAACTAGGAGTTAAAAATTAAAATAGTTAATAAATAATTAAAATAATTAAAAAAGCCTTCCACTAGAAATAGCACCTTAGTTGAGCCTTGAAGGAAGCTAAGGATTCTAAGAAGGTTGATGGAGCACTAGATGTGGAATCAATCAGGAAAACCTGAGTTGATTCCTATCTCAGATGCATAGAACCTTATAAGATTCTGGGCAAGTCATTTGATCTCTCTCAGCCTCAGTTTTCCTCATCTGTAAAATGGGAGTAATAATAGCAACTGCTTCACAGAATTTTTATGAGGATCAAATGAGATAATATGTAAATTGTCTTGCAAATCATACAGAGTAGTCCAAAATTTTTTCTATTAGCTATTATAAAGTTAGGGGGAAACCTAAGTTTAGGGGTCAAAAGCATGAATTCATTTCTGAACGTGCTCAACTTAAAATGCATCCAAGTAGAGACATCCAGCAGGCATTTGGGCTCATAGGTCTGTAAATCTGAGGAATGATTGGGGTTGACGTCAAGAGATTTGGAAATTATGAGCAAAGAGATGATAACAAAAACTACTGTTGCGCTTGCATTCTTCAGAGGAGACATTGTACAAAATAAAGAGATGATGACAAAGGGCAAAGAACTCAAGGGCAAAATCTTGGGGAACATCCATGTTTAAGTGGGAGGAGGAGAAGAAGGAGGAGAAGGAACAAGAATCAGAAGCTGGCAAAAGCAATGAAGTAGGAGCGGTCAGAAAGGTAGGGCAAAGGAAGTAGAGCGTTGTGGAAGGTAAGGGAGAAGAGAATATAAACACAGAATCAGCTATGGCTGTTATTAGTATCCAGAGGCTGAAAAACAGCACTTTCTAATAGATGCAAATCATTATGTTCAAAAAAATACCACTATGTTTTTCTAGAGGTTTTATAAATAATCTGCCGTTTTTATATTGAAAGTACAGTGGTCTCTGGAGCTTGTGAAAATAATACATTTCACTTTACCTAAGTAGAAGCAGGCTTCTGCATAGCATTACAAATAAGCATCATACAACACAGGAGACAGACCTCTACTGAAGGGAAGTCTGTTTGATTCATTGAGATTTAATAAAATAAAAAAAAAATAGCACGTGGGGGGGAGGATGATAAGAAAAATAATCACATAATTACTATTGTATCTAGAGTTCAATTGTATATAGTGCATTTTTGTTTGGTGTTTTAAGATCCTAGTGAGAGCAACATGCTTTTATGAAAGTTATTTCATATTCCACATGCATGCATTATTTCAATCATTCATGGTTTTAGCAAACATTTTTCAAATGCTTATTATGCACAAAATACTATGAGGCATACAAAAAGAAGTTAGACAAAATCTGCCCATCCAGAACCTTATAATATGGTTCATGAGATAAGACCTTTCTAAAAATAAATTCAACACATTGTGGAATCTTAGAACAAAATAGAGGAAGAAAAAATTAATTTTTTTTCCTAAAGGAATGAAAGGGAGCCTTACTGAAAAGGATTTTAGCTGAATCTTGATAGATTTTGAAAAGAGATGATCCTAGAACATTTCAGATGCAGATGGAAAGTACACAAAAAGTGAAATGTTTTATTTTTACATTTTTTTCCAAAATCTACTGTAACTTCAATATGTATGAATTCTAATTTGGAATATATATGGTGGTTGTTGTCCTTCATTCTCAAAGAGGACCAAAATGACATCACTACACTAGAGTTAAGTTACAGTGTGTCCAGCTGTAGCTGATCAGACGAATACAAGCTCAGACTGCTCTTTCACAGGTTGGACACAAGTAGTCCATGTGAAGATTTGGGATGGATTCTCTAAATTTGTGCATCTAATATTTTTTTGAGCTACTTCAATTCTGTTTTGCTCATAGAGCACAGCACCTTCTCTGATGAGGGCATGCCATGGTGGGTGGTCCTGTGCCAGTGTCTTCCATGTCATAAATCAATTCCAAAGTTCTTAAGAGACCTCGAGAATGTCCTTGTGTCGTTTTTTTCTGACCACCATGTGAGTGCTTGCCTTATATGAGATCTCTGTAAATAGTCTTTTTGGCCAGCACACTTTTGGCATTTGAACATATGTAGAGGAGCAGTGGAAGGTAAGACTGGAAAGATAAGTTAGGAACAAATCATGAATATCCTAATTCTAGCTAAAGGAGTTTAAACTTTATTTGGAACATAATGGTTGTTTAATATTTTTTGAGTAAGAGAATGTCATACTCAAAGATATACTTTAGAAAGACTATCCTGACAGTACTATGAAAGGTGGAGTAGGAAGAAAGGAGAAAACAGAAGGCGAGGGAACCTTTCAGGAAGCTATTGCAATAACTCAAGTAAAAACTAAAGAGGGCCTGAACTGAAGTGATAGCCATGGGAATGGGGAGACATCAGGAGAACAGAGATTGGTGGCTAGCTTAACGGGAGGGAATAGACAAGAGACAGGTAGGAGTCAAGTTCAGTAAAATAGTGTATTCGTTTTTGAGTTGTTAAAAATTAGCTTCTCAAAGAAACTTAGTTTTCTAATTAAATACAAGTTGATGTTTACCAAAAGAGACTAACGTTTAAAGATCACATTTTTTTTTCTAAACTTGGAACCCATATTTGTCAACTTTATAACTTAATTGGGTTGTGAAGCTGACAAATTGATTTTTCTTGCCCTTAATTTATTTAATTCAGTTTTCACAATTAGGTGAGCAATTAATCAATGGATGAGTCATTAAGATTCATTGCACTAAAATGGTTCCCTGACAATCATCCTAAATAAGAACTATACAATTTATCAGAATGCCGATGCCCCATAAGGCCTCAGGTAGAAGACTATCATTGTGCTTCCTGACATTTTAACTTCATAAAAAGTATAATATAATACTTTTCTTGATCATCTGAGCTTTAGTTCTTCCTGCTATCTGATCTAGAAATAATGTGATTATTACCCATGAATTACCAGGGCAGAATAAAGATATGTTCCAAAACAAAAATAATTTTATGGTTCATTTAATTCTTTATTTGTTCCTTAAAGTAGTGTGTGGGGGGTGGGGGGAGAGGAACATGGAATCTTTCTGGTGAGTTAAGATTCCAGGTCTCAGCATTTGGGTAATATTCTATGCATATTAATGGAACATAAGGAGCCTTATTTTGGTAGAAAAAATATTTTGGTAATCTCCATCAGGCCCCTACTCATAGCCTGATACATTAAATAATTCAGGGAATTTCCCCTCAGAGGATACCTGAGATACTTTTTCTCAGTTGAGCTGAGTTACCTTGCTCCCAATGATATATATTCTTCCATGAATACTTTTTTTCTGGTTTATGCTTTGAAACTGACTTGGCAAAATGGATTTTTTTTTGCTGCTTGTGTTAATTGTGGAACTAGTTTCGGTGGAAAGGAAGTCAAATTTTAGATATAAAGCTGAGTGGGGGCAGGGGTGATGCTTTCCCCATTTATGAATAGCAATCAGAAGTTTAGCTTGAACCTGAAAATCATATCCAATAGACTAATGACATTTAAGGGAACAGATAGGTATATTTCCAGCTTAGTACATCCTCTCTCTGATGAGAGCAGAGAGGCCAAGCTTCTAGCCCCAAATTTAACGCTTCTCCTCCTGGAAGGAATGAACATTTCCCTTGGAGAAGGATTGGTGGAGAAGAGGGCTAAATATGTCTCTGCTGTGTCCCTGTGGGCCATATATAGCACCCTATGTTATACATGGGGGACAGCATTATTGCATTTATAACATGTATTATACAAGAGTTCATAGTCTTCACATTTTTAAGCTCCTATATACATATATATATATATATACAGCTCATGATTCTTCAAAATTATAGCAATAAAAACGTTGTCTCAGTCCTGAACACAAAAATTAAATGCATTTTTTCTAAAGTAGTTTTTATAAGCCAGATAAACATGGTTAAGTATATAAAGTTGTTGTTGTGTTTGTCCTTCATTTTCGAAAAGGACCATGACATCAGGGAAATGATGACATGACTTGCATCTGACTTTAATTTGAATGAGGGAGGGCTGTGCAAGGTGACCAACCTCACTTTCTCCTCTAGAGCCATCTGGATCCAGTGACCAGATATACTCATCAGGATGACTGGAGATGACCCAGGATGCAATGGGAGACCCTGGCCCTTTTAAGCTAAGGCCTTTTCATGTACTCACTTGTAGTGAGGTAAATGCCATTCAATGAATAAGCCTCTTTAAGAAGTAAGTCAAGGGATGGCCCTTTTAATTAGAAAAAAAAAATCAAACTGGGAGGGGAAGACCCTCAGGGTTGCTCTTCCAAAGAGAAAACAGTTACCATTGATATTGGCTCAGAGCCAGGAGGGCCCAAAATACTGCCATTAAGCACAGCTTGGGCAGGGACCTATTGTGGTTCAATCTATGAACTTCAGAGTGAACTGGGTTTAAGGTTTTGTGTAAGAGGAAAAAAGATAAGAGAAGGGAAAGGAAGGGGAGGGTAGGGGAGGAGAGGAAGAGGAAGAGGAGACAGGAATCCAACCAGTAAACCCCAAGTTAACTGGGGAGCTTCCAGCCCTCAAAATTTACCTTCCTTTGGAGAGGAGAAGGAGAGGGGTAGGACAAACTGAGTTACAACTGACTGGGTCCCATTCAGGCAGCTCCAGCTACTTGCTGGTTGTGTTCATCCTTCCTTTTGGAAAAGGACGATGGCATCAGGAAAATGATGACATGACTTGAAGCTGACTTTGATTTGAGGGAGAGAGGCCTGTGTAAGGTCACCAAGTATATAAAGACAGTAACAGAATACCTATAAAGCCGCATTATAATGAATAGAGTCTTAGTTTCACAGATGATTGGAGCCAGAAAGAACCTTAAAAACCATTTCATTCTACAAATTGGGAAAATGAGGGACAGGGAAATTGTGACTTGCCCTAGGCCACCAGTCTGGTTAGTAGCATAATGAGGCCTCTTAACCAAGGCTCATGGTTCTTTCCATATAAGCAGTGTGCTTGGAAATGTTTAACAGTGAGTTCTATGGAATATGTGTGTGTATTTATACACAGATACATACATGCCCACATACACATATTTATGTGTGTGTGTTTTCTGACTTCATAGATGCTTCATCACCCTGATATACTTTGTTATTCACTTTTTTCAGTTGTATCAGACTCTTTGCGACCCCATTTGAGGTTTTCTTGGCAAAGATACTGAACCAGTTTGCCATTTCCTTCTCTAGCTCATTTTACAGATGAAGAACTGAGGCAAATAGGGTGAAGTGACTTACCCAGGGTCACACAGCTAGTGAGTGTCTGAGTCCAGATTTGAACTGAGGAAGATGAATCTTCATTACTCCTGATCCGGTTCTCTATCCACTGTACCACCAACCTGTTCCATAACATACTGCATGCACACCATGCATACATATATATCATATGCTTTTAAATCGAATCTGCATTATTAAGCTTTTCTCCATTACTTTATTAGCCCCATTAGCTTTATTAGACAATCAACAAAACAACAATCCCTGATTTGTAGCTTTTATTGATTTTGGAGGGATAAACGCTTACAACGAAAATTTAACAATCAGCTCTGAGCCAGTTGGAGCTAGTTTGGTACTTCCCTGGCTGCCTCTGAAGAATGTGTCAAGAAAACAATAAATGACCACTTCTAAGCAGAGGTAAGCATGGTTATAGATAGACACTTCTGAAGCCGTTATTGTTATTACTGGTCTGGTTGTTTAAAGTAAACTTTGTTGAAATAATTCTATGTAATAAAAAAGCTACTGTGAAATGAAGACCACTCGTTTTTTGCAGATAGCTTTTATTTATTGTAGAAGTAGACTGGGTCAGCCTGCCCCTTTCTCAAATGCCACTTGTAAAGGAAACGGATGGGGGAAGGTTTATTTCTAAATAAGCATATGATGCTTTGTACAATAGTCACTGCATCATAGAATTTAGAGAGATTATCTCATTCAGTTTTCTAAATTACCATTGAAAAAACTGAAGCCCAAAGGATTTTAAGTGAAACTCCAAGTCACACAACTAACTTAGTACCAGATCTGTGACTAAAATGCATACCTTCTAAAGACCAATTTTCTTTTCACAATACATAATTGTTCCTTATTTGTTGTTACTGGAAAAAAATCATTTTGTTGCACAGTTATCTCTCATAGGGACAACAGGCGAGAAATGTTTCATCCCCCTCCTGGTTGTGTTTCTGAGTCTCTAACCCACAAACTTCAACACTGCCCCCATTTGTGGAACTTCATTTGTTCCCTTCTAGTTTTTCAGCTTTCTTTTATGTGTTCTCTTCCCCCATTAGAATATAAGCTCTTTGAGGACTGGAACCCTCTTTCAGCTTATATTTTTATTCTTAGCACTTAGCATAACACCTGAGAAATAATGAGTGCTTAAATGTTTATTGACCATTGTTGCCTTTTGCCTCCATATTTATTGTGTCTAATTTCAAATACAAATCTCAATGTTTGCCATTTTAAACCCACCAGAACCTAGACCCAACGTACCCTTTAGCTCCATTATAAATTCTTCCCGTTCTCCAACACTGTGGTCCAGCCAAACTGATCTTACCTATGGCATTCTAACTCTCATGTCCATGTCTTTCCATAAGGAGTCCCCATTCTTGGAATGAATTTCTTCCTTACCTCTGCCTCAAAGAATTCCTCATTTTCTTCAAGACTTAGCTCACGTGCCAACTTCAGTAGAAGGCTTTCCTGATCTCCTAGCTACTAATGTCTTGTTGCCCTTTCCCCATTGCCCTGTGTTAATTTTGGAAGTATTTTGTTTGTATTTCATAGATTTATACAATGTCATATCTCCTGACGGAATTTAAAATCATTGAGGGCAGGGAATATTTTACATTTATCTTTCCATTGTCAGGGCTTGGCATGTTGCCTGGCATGGAGCAAATGTATAATAAATGCTTGTTGATCAATTGAGTGTATAATTTCAATAGAATTAATGAGAATTGCTTGAAGGGAGCGACATTTCTGTCTCTAAAATTTCCTAAGAAGGGTTTTTCCAGAAACAATAGCCATCATGTGGCTATGCCAAGCACAAGATAGGCAAATTACAGAATCACAACATGAGAGAATTGTTTATTGCAAAGCCAAAAACAATAAGGGAAAATTGGACAACCACCACATGGGAGAAGTGTACAGGCAGCATGGTGATATTATAAAAATATTTGTAAAATATCAACTGGAAACTTCATGTTACCAAATACCTATTAATTTTTTTAATGAAAAAATAATAGTTGGTTAAATGAAAGTCACTTGCAAAAAGTTAGGGCTTTCAATAAAATTATTGCAATAATGTAATATCTAAGGAAGTAATTGCTGACTTTATGAAAGTCACTCAGAAAAAAGTTGTCTATTCATAAAATTACTACAATAATGTCAAATCTTGATATGTTATTCAACCATTCTTTGTATAGTGGCTAAGGAGCTTTATTATTGTCAAGACACATCTCACGAAATCTCCACAATATTGCTTTATTTACAACTTCTGATATTTACTATTTAACTTGGGAGTATAATCCAAGCCCCACCTAAGGAAAGGCCACTGTCTTCTGTGTGGCTCTCAAAGCTATCCTATGTCTTCATATTCCGAACAAAGGAACACTAGAAATATAAAAACACGCTAACCGCAGGAGTTTTTGAGAAATAAGATTAGATCTGTGAAACCACATGTTTGGCAGAATTTTAAAAAAAGACATTAGAAACAAGTATCAAACACACCCAGTTGAAATCAAGCAAGTGGCTGGTGTTGTAACAGGTTTCTCATTTCTGTTTTCTCTCAAAGCTCTACTTACAACACACACACACACACACACAATTCTCCCTTTGTCCATATTAAGGTCATCTTTGGAGATGTGAGTTTAATAAAGGGCTTGCAGATGTCACTGATACTGACCACTTCAGCCCACTACTGCTTTATGTGTTTAAGGTTTCTCCCCTTCCCCTCTTCTCCTATCTCTGTACTTTCTCTCCTTTTTCTTTCCAGAGTTCCTTAAAACTCCTGCTGTGCTGAGAGAAATCATAATCTCCAATCTGTATCTCTCAACATGGTGATAAATATAACTTCACAGGTATTAGCATAGCATATTATATTTTATGTATGTGTACATGTAAAGCTATATACAAATGTAAGATATATGTATGTGTGTGTCTATGAATATGTCTACTAGTTTATCTCTTGTAGGACATAATTACTGTTTTGTGATGAAAGAACTAAGTGAAGACAGTGTCCCAGAAATGGCCTAGTATTGAAGTATTGACATATTATGCCACCATGTTGAAAATGGGAGCATGAGAATTGTGTATAATATTGATCGGCTGGCATAAAAATCTTGGTAACATTGAAGCTTAGTCTTTCATTCCTCTTTGCCCTACAGTTTTTATTTTGAAGAAAACAGAGATGAGTGAAGAGAAATGATGATTAGCAGGGCTTCATATATAAACAAATAAGCTTTCTTTAGAGGTACATTGACTATAGGAGGTGATACGTATTTATGTGTGTGTATATATACATATATATGCACATATATATATGTATATATACACACACACACATAGATATATGTAAAGGGCATAGTAGCATCTCCTTTGATTCACAGGGCCATTTCATGTGTGATAGCTCAAAACATGTTGTTGTATTCAGAGAAATGAATGGTCAGCACAGGTCACACTAGTGAAGATTTAATAGTAAACACCTTGGTTACAGAAATAATGTCTCTCAGCAGGAGTTTTGGCCTGTAAATTGCTTAAGGCAATTAGTGTTGAGGAAAAAATTGAATACATCTCATTTCCACTTAGCCTTTTCAGGCATCTGTTGGAGAGGATAATGGCAGCACCACAAATTTGGCATATGAAAAGTGCACAGGGATTTGAAAGGTTAAGTCACTTTTCTACCCCAGCTACTATTCAGTGTTTTCAAAGCTGTAGAGCAAACATAAAGAAGAAAAAGGGGGGAAAGCCCTCTAGCAATAGGCATACTTCTGTTGACTAGTAAAAGGTGTATAAAGGTATTTTATCCTTAATTAAGGACATGTTCTTAGATCACAAAGAATTTTGGTCAGGGGACATAGTTCCAAACTGCAAAGTGAAGATGAAGGTATAGAAAGCTCTTAAAATCCAAATTTTCCAAAAGTGGATTGTTACATTTCCCAAAATTATCACAAAATCGCAGTAGCTGCTACAAATTATGACTGGCAAGAGACAAATGTGTTGGGTGGGGGTGGAGGAGGAAGCAAAACTTCTGTCAGATGTCATCTTGAAGCATTTTTAGGTGATATTCACAGTTGCCTAACTTGTCAAACCAGAAATGGGAGAACTGACTCTGCCCTCAAATACAATAACATGTTATTACCCACAATTTCATCCAGTGTTACCCTAGTTGAATTATCCACATGACCTACCTGTGTGGGACACACAAAAAGGTTGCATAAATGAAACAAGAGCATAAATTTAGTGATTAAAGAGACCTTGGAGGAGATGTAGTCTAATGGCTTCATTCTTAAAGTGAAGAAATTGCTGCCAAATAAATATTAAATTAAATGCCATATGTCAAACAAGGAGAAAATATTAGAGGCAATACTGAATGATGGTCTTACTATAGAATCTTTGGCGTTTTGATTGTGCTATGCTATCATATATACACTGCAGTAAAAGGAGATGGTTTAGTCATGTAATAAGAGTGAGAAATTATATGTATATATATAGATATATACATATGCTACTATTCAGTCATTTCAATTGTGTCTGACTCTTCATGGCCCTATTTGGGGTTTTGTTTCCAAAGATTACAGAAGTAGTTTGCCATTTCCTCCTCCAGCTCATTTTACAGATGAAGAACTGAGGCAAAAAGGGTGAAATGACCTGCCCAGGGTCACAAATCTAGTAAGTGTCTGAGACTAGATGGGTCTTCATGACTTCAGACCCAGCAGTCTATCTACTGTGCCACATAGCTGATACACTTATGTATGTGTATATATGTGTCTGTATGTTTATATATACATATGTATATAGGTATATGGATGGATATGGATGCATACATACATATATACACATATAAATTCATGTGTGCGTGCCTGTGTGTATATGTGTATATAGAGAGAGATAGATAAAAACACTGGTGCTATATATCACTGGAGCACTAAGTGGCACAGTAGATAAAGTGCTGTTCCTGGAGTCAGGAAAACTCATTTCCTGAGTTCAAATCTGACCTAAGACACTTACTAACTGTGTGACCTTGGGCAAGTCATTGAACCCTGTTTAACTCAATTTCTTCCTTTGTAAAATGACTTTGAGTGGGGCAACTAGGTGGAGCAGTCAGTAGAGCACCAGCCTTGGATTCAGGAGGACCTGAGTTCAAATCCAGCCTCAGGCACTTGACACATGTACTAGCTGTGTGACATTGGGCAAGTCACTTAACCCTAACTGCCCTGCCAAAACAAACAATCAATCAAAATGACTTGGAGAAAGAAATTGCAAATTACTTCAGTATCTTTGCCAAGAAAATCCCAAATGGGGTTGTGAAGAGTCAGAAATGACTGAAAAAAGACTGAACAGCAACAAATACTATTATCCCAAAATAAAAAAGAATAAGACGTGAGGTCTTTGAAACATGTAGTAAATTATACCCGGATGAGGTAAAGAAAGAAATGGATTGGGACTGACGAAAGGCACAGTAGGAGGAAGTAGTAGAGGCTAGCTGTCTCCCACAACCACTTCAATAGAGATTTAACAAAACACCAAATCTAAACAGGAACAAGATACAGACACTAGCTTTGCACTGTTGACCCAAAGTGGGAGTTAGCACCAGTCTGACCCCTATTCCATTCTGCAGCCTGTAGCTGAGTGATCAAGGCACAGATTTAGGACCAAGATGTGTAGGTAGGGCCAGGGAGGGGATGTGTGACTATATTTTTATTGCTCTGAAACTGTGAAGTTGTCTAGCTAGCTGAAAGAGGTTGGTGTAGCCAACACAAGCCTACATTTGTTGTCACCTACATCCAAAATGCAGTCAGTAGCTTTCAAAGCTCAGGAAAGGATCTCAGTAATCAGACTTTACTCTAGATCAAACCACCTGGGACACATTTAAATTTGGAGATCACTCTCTTCACCTCAGTCATCCCTGAGATTCTTGAAAAACATAATATTCAATGACCAAAGAAAGCATCAGCAGAACCATAGACATGTCCTCCAGAAGGTGGTAGAGCTAATGTGGACCAAATACACGGTGCAAATTCATGGAAGTAAGACTGGAAGAGTGAGGAAATTAAAAAAAAAACAATAAATGCTAGTATGGTGGTAGAGATTCTCAAGACACAAGCTAAGAAAAGATAATATCACTAATATATTTGTAAATACACTCAAACACAAGCACACACAAACCCTGTAAACACAGAGACAGAAAGATATACACATGTGACTACAATGTTAACTAGAAACATTGAAAGAAATGAAGGATTTTTAAGAGTTCTAAATTATATTATAAATCAAATGAGAGCACTAGAGCAAAGAAGTGGAAAATTAATGAGAATTTTGGAGGAAAGGCTTGGACAGAGAAATAAGAACTTCCAATAAGAGGTAACAAACCTTATCCAAGTAACAAAATTACATTGAAGAAAATATGTTCATTCTAAGCCAAAAAAAAAGTGACTTAGAAAGTAGATGGAGAGATAAAGGAGCAATGAGCTACCTATAAATATGACTCCCTTAAGTAAAAAAAAAGACTACAACATATTTCAAGAAATAATGAAATTGTCCATATCTCAGAATGAGAACAAAGTAAAAGTAGAAAGAATTCACAAATTGCCTCCTGGAATAAATCTTCAAATTAAAACTTCTAGGAAGAGTGCAGCCAAATTCAGAAGTTTCAAGGTCAAAGGGGAAAAATGTGTGTGTGTGTGTGTGTGTGTGTGTGTGTGTGTGTGTGTGTAGCTAGAATAAAAAAAAAAGTTCAAGTACCAAGGAACAAAAGTTAAGATCCCACATTTTAGCACCCACTATACTAAAGAAACAGGGAGTTTGAATATGATTTTCCAGACAAAAGATATAGGCATATAACCAAGAATAACTTACCTAGAAAACTCTGAGCATAATCCTATAAGGTAAAAAATGAAATTGAAAGAGTAATCAGAAGGATTGAGATAAAGATTTGACATAAGAATGGAATATTTACATTCTGTTAAGGAGACAAAATACAAGTGTCCTCTCAGAATCTTGCTGTACTCTGGGGGAGGTGAATGAGCCAGGGAGCAAGGACTTGGTTTTGTTATGTTTTTGAAGATCTTAAAGGAAGAAAAAATGGCAGGAAAAAGAATATATTAGGGAAAAGAAGCTGGAAATGTGAGGGAACTTGCTATTTCATTTACTCTATCAAGTATTAAACTACTAAAACTAGAAGGAAAGTGTGTGTTGTTGTCAAGTCCTGTCAGATTCTTTGTGATCCCATCTTGCCAAAGATACTGGAATGCTTCACCATTTCCTTCTCCAGCTCATTTTACAGATGAGAAAACTGTGGCAAACAGGGTTAAGCGACTTGCCCAGGGGTCACACAGCTGGTGTCTGAGGCCAGGTTTGAACACAAAAAAATAAGTCTTTCTGACTCTAGGGAGCACTCTATCCACTGTGCCACTTAGCTGCCTGAAACAGTATGAGAAGCCTGCATTTCTTGAACTTTACTTTGATCAGAACCAGTTGAAGGGAAGTAGAATACACAACCCTATTGAGAACTGGGTGGAAATTTAATTCAATTCAAATTGTAACTGAGATAATGGATAATTGGGAAAGAGAATTAGAAGGCAAATGCAGGTAGGGTTAGTCTCAAGCAAAGACAACTAATTTCAAAGAGTCAATAGTGATGAGGTAGTATAGTGGGGGACAAAAGAAAGGCTAAGAATATGTGATTTGGGTCTGGGAAAGAAGAGGAGAATCAGGGGCAGCAAGTAAGTTGCACCAAAAGGAGAGCACTGTCGCTGAGCACACTCTTCTCTCACTATCCTTTTCTCTCTTTTGTAAAGAGAGGGGGGAAAAAATAAGTGAATAGGATAGAGTGAAATGTACAAGTAACCAACCTAACTGTGAATGTGACTGGAATCAACTCACTCATTAAATGAAAGAGTATAGTAGACTTGATTAGAAAGCAGAGTCCAGGAATATGTTGCTTAAAAATATAAACACTCCTGAAATACATGATGCTTCAAAAGTTACAGTGCAGTTTTAAGACTTTGTACCTTAGTACCTTGGAGAACCCGTATAAATGTTAAAGAAAGTGAAAAGAGGGTAAAAATCTACTAAATTTAAGCTATACTGAAAAAAAAAACAGGAGTAGAAATCTTGATCTCAGAAAAGAGAACAGCATAAATATATTTGATTAAAAAAAGTAAACATGAAAATGGCAATTTGTTGAGAGGTGGTATAGGCAATTAATTGATGTTAATATTTAAACATATATGTAACAAAAGGCATAATGCATGAAAGGACCTACAGATGCTTAATAATTCAGAGTCAGAAATAATAAAACTATGATACTGTGGAACTTCTTCATTTTAACCCTTTCATATCAAGACAAAAGTAATACAAAAATGGACCAAAATGAATAAAGCCAAAGGATCGAATAGAATTTTAGGGGAGGGAGAGGGTGATATGATAATTCTCTGGCAATTATTAAATAGGAATAGAAAAGGAGTTTATATATATTTCATATGATCATAGCTCCTTTCTTAAAACTGAGCATACAATAGGACAAAAAAATTCACAATCAAAAAGAGAAAACCAAAAATATTACATGTGTGGTTTGCTGACCACACTGCAATAAAAGTATATTTAATAAAGACTTGATGAGGAAATGATTAAAATTAATTAGAGGCTAAATAACTTAATCCTAAAGAATGGTTGGGTCAAAGAACAAATCATAGAAATGTATAATTTCATTAAAGATAATGACAACAAAGAAATATACCAACAAAACAGACTTCATTTTGGGGGAAAAATTTAATCACTTTCATTAACAAAAATAAGAAATATCAGTTGAGTACAAACTAAAAAAAAACAAATTCTAGGAAACTAACAAATTAAAACTCTACAATTAAAAATAAAAATATCAAAACCAGATGACTGTTGATAAACAAAAAAGATTTAAAAGCAAATAACACCTTGAATTATTTTTTAAAAACATAGAAGCTGTCAAAAAACCCCAATAAATGAGATAAAACATTGGTTATTTTATTGAAGAAAAAAGCCAAAAATACAGTATCTAAAAAGAATTCATAAGAATTGAAATAATAAATTGAATTATTAGAATCTATTTTGTTAAACTGGAAACTTGTATCAAATGAGTGAATGCACACACACACACACACACACACACACACATACACACACATATACACAATACCAGATGAAAAAATAAGAAATAGGAATTTTAAATTATCTTATTTCAGAAAAAATAAATTGTATAAGCCATAAATGAACTCTCAAAGGGGAGGTGGTAGTACCAGATGGATTTAAAAGAAAATTCTATCAGCCAGTATTAATTACAATAGCACAGATTATTTGCCAAAAATAGAAAAAGGAAGGATTCTGAAAAATTTCTTCTTTATTTCAAATGCCTAAATCAAGGGGAGTCCAAAAGAGAGAAAATTATCAACCAATTACCCTAATGACTGTTGATTAAAAAATTCTTAAGAAAATATTAGCAAAATAGAAAAATCATCATGTAGAAATTATATGAAATGATGAGACTGGATTTATACCAATAATACTGGATTCACTCAGTATTAGAGAATAAATACCAGGAAAAACAGAAATCATATGATTATATGGATATAGGAAAAAAACTTTAATAAATTACAAAACCCATTTCTGTAAACAAGCAAATAAATAAATGAAGCTAGAAAACACAGGAATAATAAATCTTTCAAACTTACTAAGTATTATCCAGTTAAATAAAGAGTCTGTATTAAATGTAATGGAGATAAAAAGAAAAACCTTCCAGATAATAGGGGTAAAGCAAAGATGTCTATTATTACCACTATTATATAATGTAGTGTTTGAAATGCTGTCTTGTAGCAATAAGATAAAAAAAAAAAAACAGAGACTAAACATCAGAAAAGCCATCTCCGAAGAATAGCTGAATAAGTTGCGATGTGTGAATGTGATACAATAATATTGTGCTCTAAGAAATGAAGAAATTGTTGATTTCACAAAGATATGAAAAGAACAATATGAACTGATGCCAAGTGAAATGAACATAAATAGAATAATTTATCCTCATTTCAATATTTTTTAATTAAACTATCTTGAGGACTTTTACAAACCAATAAAGAATGATCTAAGAAGAAAAAAAGAGAAGAATATATTCAAGAACCTCATAAAAACAAGTAACCTTAAAGGTTGGGAACCATAATTACTATAATGACCACTCGTGATTCCAGAGGATTGATGATTCCAGAGGATATGCTATCCATAGTCTATACAACTATTGAGAGGAAACTGTTTTGCTAAACTATTCATATTCATTTCCTTTTTATTTTTTTCCAATTGGCTATAGGGTGGTAGTAAGAAAAAATAAATCTATTTATATTATTTTTAGTATAATACACACACACACACACCCAACTTCTTCAAAGTGATCATAGATCTGGGGTTAGAAGGACCCTCAGAGTCCACCTAGTTTAACTCCTTCATCTTATAGATGAAGAGATTACTGAGATATAAGGAGGTTAGATGACTTGCCTAAGATTACAGAAGTAGTAAGCATATGAGGAAGTATATGAACCCAGGTCCTATGACATAATAATTAGTTGATAGAACAGAGGAGGTTTAGTCTATTAAAAATGGGTTTTGGGGGACAGCTAGGTCATTCAATGGATAGAACACTGGCCTTGGAGTCAATAGGCCCTGAATTAAAATTTGGATTCAGATATTTACTAGCTGTGTGACCCTGGGCAAGTCACTTAAACTTGATTGCCTTCCCCCCAAAAAATAAAGCTTTAGCCTTATTCATTGGAAGGGAGAAAGGAAAGGCATTTGGTAATTGTCTTCAGGTATATTTAGAATTTCTAATAGGGAAAAGGAATTGCAATTGTTTCGTTTTATCCTCTATAAGTAAGTGGAAGTTGACAAAGAAACAGACATAAATAATGTAAATAAAACTTTCTTCACAATTAGAGCTGCTCAAAGGTAGAAGAATGGATCATCTTGGGCCATAATGACTTCTTCTATCATTAGAGGAAACAATAAGTTGGGATGACCAATTTCTGGGGGTTGTATAGAGGGCACTGAATTACTGGCAACAATTGGACTAAATGATTTCTGAGGTACCTGTCAATTCAAAAATTTTAGATTTTTCATATTTCTTAAAGACCTTGATTGGGCCCCTACTTTTCACATTGTACTTTATTTTATGCTTACATATAAACATTCCATTAGAATGTTAGCTCATTGAAGATAGAGAGTAAGCTTTGCATCTTTGTGTCCTGAGTGTCAAATTCTGAATAGAAGTTTCATAAAAAACTTGTGGGAGTGAATTTCTGAATTTTTGAATAAATAATCATAAAATAGCATGACAAGAAATGTGATTGCTTATGGTGGTGTGTGTATACATGCCAAAACAGACATGTATAGATACAGGTATCTGTACAAACATAAACATTTATGTGTGTACTTTTGCAATGCACATATATGTACAGATTCCACAGTACATATACATGTGTGTATATACATGTACTCTATATGTTGCAATTATAAATGCATACATATGTACTTATACACATTTATATAACCACAATTACATATATAAGTATTGGTATAAATCTGAAGATAGATGACAAGACATGTGATTGAAGATCATTATAACTATATAAATTTAAAGGTAAGATGCCAACCTTCCATATTTTGCAGATGAAAAAAAAGCCAGAAAGATGAAGTGACTTGTCCAAGGTTAATTAGAGTTAAGTCTTGAACCCAGGTCTCCTGACTCCAAGTACAATGCTCTTTCTTCTATACTACTTTGCATTATGTTCTATTGGCAATTGGAAAAAAGCAGAGGGGGCTGGAGGAGGACACTGCAGTTTGGATAACCATTCAGGTGTAAAGATGCAGATTTGTAGGTCATTAGAATGAAGGCGATTGATGATCACTTAAACCAGAAGTTGGCAAACTATGGATCATGGCCAAATCCTATCCTTCAGCTATTTTTTTGTATATCCAGGTGAGCTAAGAATGTTTTCCCCCCACATGTTTAAATAAAATAAAACTTCATTTAAAAATGTAATGAACACTTATTTTCATTATATATTTTTTATTTATTTAATATTTTTAGTTTTCAACACTGATTGCCACAAGATTTTGAATTACAAATTTTCACCCCACTTCTACCCTCCCCACCACTCCAAGATGGCATATATTCTGATTGTCCCATTTCCCAGTTGGCCCTCCCTTCTGTCACCCCACTCCCCCATCCCCTTTTCCTTTATTGTAGGGCAAGAGAGATTTCTATGCCTCGTTGCCTGTATATCTTATTTCCCAGTTGTATGCAAAAACACCTTTTTTTTTAACATCTGCTTTTAAAAATTTTGAGTTCCAAATTCTCTCCCCTCTTCCCTCCCTACCCACCCTCCCTAAGAAGGCAAGCAATTTAACCTAGGCCACACATGAATCATTATGTAAAACCCTTCCACAACACTCATGTTGTGAAAGACTAACTATATTTTGCTCTCTCCTATCCTG
The DNA here is from genome assembly GCA_028646595.1 of Phalanger gymnotis. Classification (NCBI taxonomy): domain Eukaryota; kingdom Metazoa; phylum Chordata; class Mammalia; order Diprotodontia; family Phalangeridae; genus Phalanger; species Phalanger gymnotis. Next base: position 83,115,832 of record CM053626.1, read on the forward strand.
TCCCCATTAATTCAGTTTTCTACCTTGACACGGTCCCTTTTTGAAAGTGTTTGCTTTTGACTACCTCCTCACCCTATCTGCCCTCCCTTCTATAATCCCCCCTTTTCTATCCCCTTCCCCTTACTTTCCTGTGGGGTAAGATACCCAATTGACTGTATATGTTACACCCTCCTCAAGTCAGACCCGATAAGAGCAAGATTCATTTATTCTCCCTCACCTGCCCCCTCTTCTCTTCCTACAGAACTGCTTTTTCTTTCTACTTTTATGTGAGATAATTTACCCCATTCTATCTCTCCCTTTCTACCTCTCTCAATATATTCCTCTCTCATTCCATAATCTGATTTTTTTTAGATATCATCCCTTCATATTCAACTCACTCTGTGCCCTCTGTCTATATGTATGTATGTATGTATGTTCCCTTCTGCTACCCTAATAATGAGGTCTCATGAATTACACACATCATCTTTCCATGTAGGAATGTAAACAAAACAGTTCAACTTTAGTAAGTCCTTTATGATTTCCCTTTCTTGTTTACCTTTCCATGCTTCTCTTGCTTCTAGTGTTCGAAAGTCAAATTTTCTATTCAACTACAGTCTTTTCACTGAGAAAGCTTGAAAGTCCTCTATTTTATTGAAAATCCGTATTTTGCCTTGGAGCATGATACTCAGTTTTGCTGGGTAGGTGATTCTTGGTTTCAATGCTAGCTCCATTGACCTCCGGAATACCATATTCCAAGACCTTCAATCCCCTAATGTAGAAGCTGCTAGATCCTGTGTTATCCTGAGTGTGTTTCCATAATACTCAAATTGCTTCTTTCTGGCTGCTTGCAGTATTTTCTCCTTGATCTGGGAGCTCTAGAATTTGGTGACAATATCCTAGAGTTTTCTTTCCTACTACATTAATAGAAAAGTTTTCATTTGAGTCAGCTGTAGATTCCTGAGTAGCAGTTTGTTCTCCTGCTATCTGAGATTCCCCTTCATGCCGTGGGGTAGGAGTGCCCCCAT
>CM053626.1:83117335-83134621 GCA_028646595.1 Phalanger gymnotis
TTCAAATCCCAATACATAGTTACCAGAGTTTAACAAAGTCTCAGCATCCAGGTTACAAGCTGGAGGGCCCTTAGCTACAGCTGCCTGGAGTCTCTTGCATCAACACCATCTCGAGAGAGAGAGCCCTGCACAAATGGCTCTGTCCTCCCTTCTTATAGGGCTTCAGATGTCATCAAACATCATCTGAATGACCAGAATTTAGGCTGCTATGATTGGCTCTTGAGTTAGCCCCTCCCCTTAGGACTCTGGGAGGTTCACATCCACATAGGTTAGGTTAACACCTAATAGGGCATGCTCTGGAGTTAGCACCTCCCCTTAGCCAGCCCCACCTTGGGCCCCACCCCAGCCACCAATCCACACCCACATAGGTTCCACACCTAATAGGGGTTTGGGCCTGGGGCTTAGCACTTGGTAAGGGCTCAAAGAAATATCCTGAATTACTCAAAGGAAACAAACCAAACTCTTCAAGGGCATTTGTTGAACTAAGTGCTAAGGAGCCCATTTTGCATACCAACACATCATGGAATATGATGTTCAAAAAGGCAGAGGAGATAGGACTACAACAAGAAACATGCAGGAAAATTAAGCATGATACATCAAAGGGGGGGTGGAAAAAAGTCATTCAATGAAATAGAAGAATTTCAAGCTTTCATAAGGAAACAAACAGAATTAACCCAAAAATTTGATCTCCAATGTTAAGAGCCAAGAGAAGCATAAACAGGTACAAAGGAAAAAGAAAATCTAAGGGATTCAATAGAGCTAAACTGTTTACAACCATACATGTAAAGATGATATCTGCAATTCTGTAAAAATGTATCACTAATAGTACAAGAAGAAGGAGTACACATACACAGAATGTATGGGTACAAGGTGAATTTGAGGGAATGACATGAAAAATGAAGGTATGAGAACATATTAATAGCTCCTTATGCCCTAATAATAATTTCCAATGATCACCCTTTCTGCTAATATGGTAACATGACCACATTTGGGAGATAGACCTTATAGCCAACTGATAAGCAAAGTTCATTAATAAATTGTCAATTTATTAAAACTGCTGCCACTTTCCTTAGGATACTAGTAAGAAATATAATTTTGAGTGCATCCCCCTCCCCTTACACTCGACCTACATTAACCACTTATTTATTTCAGTCCATTAATACTAATTATATCCCGTTATGCTAGGACCAAGCAATTACTCTCTTTCCTTAATGCTCACAGGTTTTAAATAACTGCAACCTCATCCACCTCTGGTAGCCTCCTTGACTATTGCTTAGCCAAGATATACATAGAGAGTTTCTTTAAACTCTTATCATAAATCAGTTATTCTTTTCCCTTTTTCCTTCAAATGAATTTTTGTTCTGAACTCCATCCAAATTTCCCACATCTTCCACTAACCAAAGAAATAAATGAATATGGTAAGCCATGCGAATTCTCAGCAGAGTCAAAAAAGTAGCACTATCACTCCTATTAAAAAAAAAAAGACTGATATAAGGCCTTTTTGTTTGGAGTCTAGAAGAGGATGTACCATTTTGGCTTCTACCCTACTAATTCACATGTATGCCATTTTTCAAATACCATCTACTTTCACTCGAAGTCTCCATTCTTATGTTGTGAATTTCATCTGTCTTCTGGCATAATATGTTTATGTGTTTTAAGATTATACTTCAAAATTATCCCTTGGAGGAAAAATGGCCACTTGCTGCTTGGTACTGCAAAGTTCAAATAACCCTATTTAGCAACCCAGTGTTGTGGAGTAAAAAGGGAACTAGATTATGGAGTCAAAAATTTTGGTTTTCTACCCTCCATTCTACTATGTATCAATTACATGAATTTGGACAGGTACATTCTGGGCCTCTCCTTACCTGAAAAATAAGGATGTTTAACTTGATGATTTCTCAGGTTAACCTCCTGTTATAAATGTATGATTCTATCCGTATTTATATGCATATCTCTACTGTGGCATCAAAGTATCTGTTATGATAAATCAGTCTGTCATATGGCTAGCCACTAGATTGGTCATGAAGCAAAGATCAAAGACAAGAAGTTATCTGATTAGCATTATGGAATTCATAGGACAAGAAACAGCCTAAACCTTGAGGGGTTGAGTCAATGGTCCAGGCATTTGAACAAAGAGAGAAATGAGTGTAAGGTCATTGAGCATGATGTCTTATCAATCATAAGTGTAACCGAAGGTGAAAAATTTCGTAAATATTTCCAAATTCTTTCCTTTATCTATTATAATAGTAGTTAGAAGTGGAATTGCATTTAAAAGTTGGCTTACTTTGCTGTGTCTTCATTTTCCTGGAATTAGATACCCATACTAATTCCTTGATATTTGTAAACTATGTGACTATGGACATGCCTAGCATACCCCCTTGTTAGTCTCCCCTTTTCAGATCATCTTCTCTTGTTATTTTCCCCCATTAAAATGTAATCTCCTTGAAGGCCAGGACAGTCTTTCATATATATATGTGTGTGTGTGTATGTGTATGTGTGTCTATATATATATGTGTGTGTATGTGTGTGTATGTATGTATGTATGTATATATGTATATATATGCATGTGTGTATGTGTATATATGTATATGTGGTATGCATGCATATATATGTATGTATTCCTGGTAGCAAAATGCCTGGAACACAATAAGTGTTAATAAATAATAGTTCATTCATTTCGGTTGATTCACTTTTTACAATAGGTTCGTGAACTATATTTTGATCTGCAGTTCCAAGAATACCTAAGTAACCACTTGTATGCCAAGATAAAATACTTTCTATGATCCTTTGTGATTCTGTTATATGCATCTGTGTGCAGATACGTGCTTCTTCCCCTCCCTTAATATGCACCATCACCTCAATATATATGCACACCTAGAGAGGATAATGTCAAAAGTGGTATATGCTCCTGTAGCTCACATCCATTTGAAGTTTAATATTCTCATTCCTCTGACAACTAGAAAGTCAGGGCTTACCTCAACTTATTGCCTCCATATATCAATTAAGATAATTTGTGAAAATTACTTGCATAGTGGAAATAATTATAGGATATGTCTTCCTATCATGATTATTATTACTATTGTAATTCTTAGGGCATATCATGAACTTTGTGTGACCAAATCATTTTTCTTTGCTGATATTAAAGCCCATTTAAGAAATAAAAATGCTCAAAACAGTGCCTACCTGTGAACTCCAGTTTTAAATAAATTATAATTTCCTTTAAATTTTTAAAATTTCATTCATCTGCATCTATTTTTATTTCTGATCCGCACAACACTGCCCAAATTACACTTTAAATAGCATCTCTCATACATACATACATATATATGTATATATTTTAACCCAGAAATAAATCTATTACCACTTTACTTACTCCTATATACTAAAGTACTAATAATTCCTTTACCATGGCTAGCACAGTACCTAGAACATAGTAGGCACTTAGTAAACACTTGCTGACTGACAAAATTATTTACTATTTACCTAAAACCAATGGTTATTTCTTAAGATCCAACTGACCTCTGTATATTTTTTAAAAGAATTTTCTACCTATTTCTTCTCCTTTTTCAAAATGAGTATTGATTTTTTACTATTTCTCACTAACTTCAAATTTCTTTCCTTTAGTCTTTTGGCATTCTAGTCTAGCTTCTTTCCCAAAGTTGTGCCAACTTTCCAGTTTTTCTTGATGTTTAATAACTAATTGGATGCCCTAAGCAAATACCCTAATTCCCCAAGGAAGCCGGTTATGCAGAGATGCTTATTTGTATACATTTCAATATGGTCCAAATTTACTCTCATCTTCTATATGTCAATAGCTTATTTTGCAAAGTCTTCATTACTTCCTAATTACCCATTTTTTTCCCTGCATTTTTCACGTTAGAGACAGTTTTTTAAATGACTTTAGGATTTAAACCTTTTTTTAGAGTCATTAATTTCAAACACCTCGTGATTTATTAAGTATTCTGTTTTCTTCAGCAATACTTTCTCAGGGACTTAGGAACAAAAATCTGTTTGGAAAGGCATTGCCTTGTAAATCTTAAATGGTATTGTGCTTTATTTAGATTTTTAAGTTTTGGGAAAGATAAGTACTTTTTCAAGTCACAAGATTTTAAACTGCAAAGTTTGCTGGATATCAAACAACTTATTAATTTTTTCCTTTAAAAGGGTTTTTCTCTATTAAAAAAACACTTATTCTCCCCCCCACCTCCCCACCCCACACTTCTTTAAACCAATGGAGGGAAAAGAAGAAAAGAAAGGAAAAAATAATCCTGGAAATAACTATATACATACATATATATATATATTCACTTTCCATATTTGCCCTTTTAAAAATTCTGTCTCATTCTTTGTATTTAATCACCTCAATAATCTCCCAGCTCTGTTCCTGATTTCCTCTGGGCTTAGAAAGAATGTCCCCTCTACTGCTAAACCATATTTGAACTTCTCTTGGCTCAAATAGCCTACTCACCCAAGAACAACCTAGCATGGACCACTTACTTTGGAAATTGGAATATTGCTATGAAAGAACCTCCCACCACTTTTTTATCTTTCTCCCCTTGGTGAGTTGCTCCAGGAACTTCCATTATAAGGAGAGACCCAGGCTGACCTCTTTTTTTTTCCATTACTCTCCAGAATCTGTTCCTAGCTTCCTTTGAAATTCAAAATCATCCTTGTAGCGTGGTACTTTCATACCCCCATGCCTTTTCGGTTTCTTTTTTTGGTATGGTCTTTCTCCCATTAGAATGTAAGCTCTCTAAGCACAAGGATTGTGTTTTATCTGTTTTTACCTACAATGCTTAGAACTGTTCCCAACACACAGTAAATGCTTAAGAAATAACTGTTTCCTTCCTTCCTTCCTTCCTTCCTTCCTTCCTTCCTTCCTTCCTTCCTTCCTTCCTTCCTTCCTTCCTTCCTTCCTTCCTTCCTTCCTACCTCCCTTTCTTCATTCTGTTATGGTAATTAGGGTGAGACAGCTGCTAGCAACATTGTTGTTACGCCTTCCTTCCTTCCTCCCTTCCTCCTATCTTTCTTTCTTCCTCCCTCTCTCCCTTCCCATTGGCTGCAGTCTTCACCAACTATGCTCCACAATTTTTTAGGGTTCAGTCAAGTTCCATTTAACTACTTAACAACAGATAAGCTTCTACAAAGGGATATTTACTTGAGAGATTTAGCATGAACAAATGCACACATATTTGCCAAAAAAAAAGTGGGGGAAGGATTAAGGAAGGGGGAAGAGTAGAATTTAGACCCACAGTTTAGCTTATCTCCTACATAGAATTACTCCCACCAAGTTTAGTTCTAAAACCCTGATTGGCTAGTATCCTGGACCTGAGGTCCTCAAGATTTCATTGTTGGGCTGACACACATGTTGGACTACTTAACTCTCAGAAATCTATGGCTTGGGCTCTAAGATCAGAGATTCCACTTCTTGCACTAAGAACAGAAAAAGATTAGAGAAAAGGACAAAACCTCTGATCTTTTTCTTGGGTTCCAAGGCCTAAGAGGGAAGTAAGATGAAGAAGATTCTATGGCTATCCCTCCTTGCCATGTGGCATAAGCAGTTGCTAGTGAAGGAGTCAATAACTTCACTAACTATTGCTATCTTGCCAGTGGAAAAAAGCTTCTTTCATCCATAAAGTAGGATAAATGACAAAATGTCCAAAAATGTACCAAGAGTTATCTTTATATCATATGTGTATACACATGTACATATATATGCACATACATATATATGCACATACGGGTGAGTGTGTATACAAATTTAAATTAAATTTATGTATATGAATTATTTTCCTACTACTTGATTGAATTTAGCAATTGAACATTCCTCAATTAAATTCTATCAGATAATCACCTAACATCAGGATTGATGGAATTATTATAGAAAATAAATTGTTAAAACAGCTTCCTTTTTTGTTTTTTCTCTTAATGTTTTTTTTTCTTTTTTTCCAATTAAAAATTTTTTTAAAGTTATGAGTTTCAAATTCAATCCCTTTCTACCTTCACCTTCCCTGAGATGGTAAGAAAGCAGATATAGGTTACATATATACACACACACACACATATAGATACATATGTATATATATGTATATGTAAGTATGTAAAACATTTCCATATTTGTCAGTTTGTATAAGAAGACTCAAATGAAAAAACGAAAAAGTGAAAGAAAATGAAAAAAGAAAAGAAAAATAGCATGCTTTACTCTGTATTCCACATATATCAGTTCTTTCTCTGGAGGTGAATTGTGTGCTTCATCATTAATCCTTTGGGATTGTCTTGGATCATTGTATTGCTGAGAACACTAAGTCATTCACAGCTCTTCATTGAATAATATTGCTGTTACTGTGTAGAATGTTCTCCTGGTTCTGCTCAGTTCACCACACATGAGTTTATAGAAGTCCAGGTTTTTCTGAAATTGTCCTGCTTATCCTTATGGCACAATAATATTCCATTAAAATTACATACCATACCTTGTTTAGCCATTCCCCAATTGATAGGCATCCCCTTGGATTTCCAATTCTAAGCCACCATGAAAAGAGCTGCTTTAAATATTTTTGTACAAACAGGTCTTTTCCCCCTTTGTTGGATGTCTTTGGGATACAGACATAGCTGTGGTATTGCTTGGTCAAAGGGTATACACAGTTTATTTGGTTGCCCTTTAGGCACAGTTCCAAATTGCTCTTTTGAATGGTTGGATCAGTTTGTAACTCCATCAACAAGGCAGAAGTATCCCAGTTTTCTGACATCCCCTCCAACATTTTAATTTTTTGTCATATTAGTCACTCAGATATGTGTGAGGTGGTATTTCAAAGTTGTATTAATTACATTTCTCTGATCAATAATGATTTAGAGGATTTTTTTTTCATTTCACTGTAGGTAGCTTACATTTCTTTTGTCTGAAAGCTGCCTTTCCATATTCTTTGGACATATATTGATTGGTGAATGACTTGTATTTTTTTTAGGAAGATCTGTTTTAATTTGGTGAAGTATTTGACTTACAGAATATTCATTACAGAAATGCAATACTTTCCAAGTACACAGAGTAACAAGTTAGGCTAACAAAGTGTTTCCTAGTAGAGGTCATTAGGGGGCTATATTAATTAATAGATTAGAGCCTACAATTATAACAATTTGCATATAAATGAATGCTTGAAAACAATTTGTTCTAAGTAATTTAAATAAGTAAATCTTTCCCTGAATGTTTACACTATTTATTTACCTAGCAAAACCCTTTAAATTTATTTAAAATAAATGTATTTATTTATGTTTAATTTTGAAGTTCATAAGATTTTGAGTTCAAATTTTCTTCCCTTCTCTCCCCTACCCCCTTCCTCAAGACAACATGCAATCTGATATAGGTTCTACATATGCATTTGTATTAAACCTATTTTTGCATTAGTCATGTTGTAGAGAAGAATTAGAAACAATGGGATGAACCATGAGAAAGAAGAAACAAAGAGAGAGAGAGCACAAATAACATGCTTCAATCTGCATTCAGAATCCAAAGTTCTTTCTCTGGATGTGGATAGCATTTTCCATAATGAGTCTTTTGGAGTCTTAGATCCTTGCATTGCTAAGAAGAGATGTCTATCAAAGTTAGTCATTGCACAATGTGGCTGTCACTGTGTTCAATGTTCTCCTGGTTCTACTCACTTCACTCATCATCAGTTCATATAAGTCTTTCCAGGGTTATCTGAAGTCTGCCTGCTCATCATTTCTTATAGCAAAATAGTATTCCATTACATTCATATACCACAATTTGTTCAGCCATTCCCCAATTGATGGGCATGCACACAGTTTCCAATTCTTTTCCACCACAAAAAGAGCTGCTATAAATATTTTTGTGCATGTAGGTCCTTTTCAAATTTTTATGATCCCTTTGGGACACAGACCTAGAAGTGGTATTGCTGGGTCAAAGGGTATGCACATTTTTATAGCCCTTTGGGCATAGTTTCAAATTGCTCTGCAGAATGATTGGATCAGCTCACAGCTCCAACAATGAATTAGGGTTCCAACTTTCCCACATCTTATCCAACATTTATATAGATATATAAATAGATATATAGATTGTATTCATCTGTTTTGTCATGTTAGCCAATCTGATAGGTGTTACATGGTATCTCAGAGTTGTTTTGATTTGCATTTCTCTAATAGTGATCAAGAGCATTTTTTAATATGATTATAGACAGCTTTATTTTCTTCCTCTGAAAACTGCCTCTTCATATCCTTTGACCATTTCTCAATAGGGGAATGACTTGTATTCTTATAAATTTGACTCAGTTCTCAATGCATTTTAGAAACGAAGCCTTTATCAGAGACACTAGTTGTAAAAATTCTTTCCCAGTTTTCTGCTTCCCCTCTAATCTTAATTGTATTGGCTTTGTTTGTTCACTTTTCAATTTGATGTATACAAAATTATCCATTTTGCATTTCATAGTGTTCTCTATCTCTTGTTTCATCATAATTTTTTCCATTCTTCATAAATCTGACAGGAAAACTATTTTTTACTCTCTCGGTTTGCTTATAGTATCAGCCTTTACATCTAAATCTTGTACCCATTTTGACTTTATTTTGTTATACTGTATAAGATGTTGGTCTCTGCCTAGTTTCTGCCATACTGTTTTCCAGTTTTCCCACCAGTTTTTGTGAAATAGTGAGTTCTTATCCCAGAAGCTGGAGTCTTTGGATTTATCAAACAATTACTATAGTAATTGACTACTGTGTCCTTTGTTCCTAACCTACTTCACTGATCCATTATTCTGTTTCTTAGCCAGTACCAAGTAGTTTTGATGATTGCTACTTTGAAATACTATTTAAGATCTGGTTTGGCTAAGCCACCTTCCCTTGCATTTCTTTTCATTAATTCTGATGTTCTGGACCTTTTGTTCTTCCTTATGAATTTTGTTAGTTTTTCTTGCTCTACAAAATAATTTTTGGTGTTTTGATTGGTATGGCACTGAATAAGTAAATTAATTTAGCTAGAATTGTCATTTTTATTTTATTAGCTTGCCCTATCCATGGGCAACTGATGTTTTTCCAATTACTTAGATCTGACTTTATTTGTGTGAAAAGTGTTTTGTAATTGATAGTTCCTGGGTTTGTTTTGGCAGGTAAACTCCCAAATATTTTATAATGTTTACAGTAACTTTAAATGGAATTTCTCTTTTTATCCTTTGCTGTTGTGCTTTTTTTTTTTAGTAATATATAGAAATGCCAATGAAATATGTCATCTGCAAAGAGTGTGATAGCTTTGTTTCTTCACTGCCTATTCTAATTCCTTCAATTTCTTTTTCTTCTCTTATTGCTAACGATAACATTTCTAGTACCATATTGAATAACAGTGGTGATAATAGACATCCTTATTTCACTGCTGATCTTATTGGAAATGCGTAGTTTATCCCCACTGCATATAATGCTTGTTGATGGTTTTAGGTAGATGCCACTTATCATTTTAAGGATGACAACACTTACTCCTATGCTCTCCAGTGTTTTTTAATAGGAATGGATATTGTACTTTCTCAAAAACTTTTTCTGCATCTATTGAGATAATTATAAGGTTTCTATTAGTTTTATTGCTTATATGGTCAATCATGCTGATACTTTTCCTAATATTGAACCAGTCCAGTATTCCTGGTATAAATCCTACCTAGTCATAATGTATTATTCTCATGATAAGTTGCTGTAATCTTTTTGCTAAAATTTTATTTAAAATTTTTGCATCTATATTCATTAGGGAAATTGGTCTATAATTTTCTTTCTCTGTTTGGCTTTTCTTGGTTTAGGTATCAGTATCATACTTGTATCATAAAAAGAATTTGAGAGAGCTCTTCTATTTTCTTATTCTTTTGATTTTGTTTGACAGATTTGTGATGTCTCATGGAATCATTAGCTTCAACTTGCCCAATTCTAATTTTTAATGAATTGTTTTATTCAGTTAGCTTTTGTACCAGCTTTTCCATTTGGCCAATTTTGCTCTTCCTGTAGTTGTTTTCTTCAGTGTACTTTTTTTTCTTTTTTGTCAATTATATTTTTTAAAGGAATTATTCAATTTTTCTTCTACCACTCTTATTTGACTTTTAAAATTCTTCTTGAGCTCTTCCAAGAAGAGTTTTTGGGCTTGAGACCAGTTCATATTCCCCTTCGAGGTTTTGGATGTGGGTATATTGACAATGTTGTCCTCTCCTGAATTGTGTTTTCATCTTCCCTGTCACCATAATAATTCTCTATGGTCAATATTTTTCTTTGCTACTCATGGTGTTTGCCTTTTTCCTGGATTTTAAAGTTCATCTCTTCTTCTGGGGCATAAGGGGCACTGTCCCATGCTTCTCGTGCTAGGGTCTAGGGGCCTGATTACTGGCTTTGTGTGCTAGAGCTTCATGTGCTGGCAGTTGGAAGCTGTAGGGGTCTGGTAGCTTACCTGGTGCTAAGCTGGAGCTCATAGTGGTGGCTTGTGAGGTTTTTCTGAATTTTCCCAAGGTTACAGTGAAGTTCATAGGGTGGGCAGTGGGGGTTGTGGCAGGCATGGTCTGGCTGCTGGAGGTTGCCTCCTCACCCAGGTCTGTGCTAGAGCACGGTTAGGTTCAACTGCTGGTAGAAGCCTGTCCCCTGGCACATGTAGTGGTTCTCTGTGTTGGTGTTTGCCAGTTCCCCAACTGTCCCAAGGCACATGGTGGTCCTGGTGTTGGTGTTTGACCACTCCACCACCCTTGGGTTCAGGATCTCCCTCTGGTTTGCTGAGGTGGGGTATGCTGGCTTGCCGGGATGCCTCCATTCTATACTGTTATTCATTTTAAATTTATCTTTCCATTGTCTATTGTTGAATGTAATTTTTTATTGCACTATAATCTGAAATCTTACTATTTCTGCTTTTCTGTATTTGATTGTGAGGTTTTTATGTCCTAATACATGGTCACCTTTTTTGTACCATCTACTGCTGAGAAAAAGGTATTTTCCTTTCTACTCCCATTCAATTTTCTCCAGAAATCTATCATATCTAACTTTTCCAGGATTGTATTCATCTCCTTAAATTTCTTCTCGTTTATTTTTTTGGTTAGATTTATCTAGTTCTAACAGGCAAAATTTGAGGTCCCCACCTAGTATAGTTTTATTATCTATTTTTCCCTGTAACTCATTCACCTTCTCCTCAACAATTTAAACACCATATGCCAGGCTTGGGGAACCTTAGGCCTTGAGGCCACATGTGGTTTTCTAGGTCCTTGGGTGTGGCTTTTTGACTGCGTTCTACAGAACAAATTTTTTTATTAAGGGGATTTGTTCTGTGAAGTTTGGATTCAGTCAAAGGGCCACACTTGAGAACCTAGAGGGTCAAATGTAGCTTTGAGGCTGCAGGTTCCCCACCCTTGTGCTATATACTATGTGGCGCATATATGTTTAGTTTTGATATGACTTCATTTTCTTTGATACCTTTCAGCAAGATATAGTTTCCTTCCTTATCTCTTTTAATTAGATCTATTTTTGCTTGTGCTTTGTCTGAGATCATGATTGCTACCCCTATTTTCTTTGCATCAGCTGAAGCATCATAGATTCTGCTCCAGCCCCTTGCTTTTACCCTGTGTGTATCTCTCTGTTTCAAATGTGTTTTTTGTAAATCACATATTGTAGGAATCTGATTTTTAATCTATTCTATTATCCCCTTCCATTTTATGGATGAGTTCATCCTATTCACATTTATAGTTATGAAAACTAACTGTATATTTCCCTCCACATTATTTTTTCTTTATTTATCCCCTCTCTCTTACCACCCCCCCCCACCTTTTCTCTCCTCACAACAAGTGTTTTACTTCTGATTACAGCATTCCACAATATACTCTCCCTTTTATCAGTCTTCCCTTCCCCATCTATCACCCCTGTCCATTTTTACTTTCTTATAGGGTAAAAGAGATTTCTATATCCAACTGAATGTGTATGTTATTCCCTCTTTGAGTCAATTTTGATGAGAGGAAAGTTTAAGATTTGTCTGCCACCTCCTACTGCCCTTCATCTTTCCCTCCATTACAATAGCTCTTTCATGCTTCTTTTATGTGGGATAATTTAGCCATTTCGATCTCTCTCCCCTCCATCTTCTTCCAGGAAAATTTTCTTTCTCCTTTATTTTTCTGGGGGTTGGGGGGTGTCATCACTTCAAAGTAATTTTACATCCACAACCTTTGTCTGCATATACTCTTTCTAATTGCTTTTATAATAATTAAGTTGCTAAGAGTTACAAATATTCACTATATACCAAGATAAGTTCAAAACGGGTACATGATTTACACATAAAGCGTCATAACATAAGCAAATTAAAAAAAGCATGGAATAGTTTACCTGTCAGATTTATGGATAAGGGAAGAACTCAGAACCAAAGATGATAAAGAGCATTATAAATTGTAAAATAGATAATTTTGGTTATAAAAAAATTAAATGTTTTTGCACAAACAAAGCCAATGCAACCAAAATTATAAGGAAAGCAGAAACCTGGGGGAAAATTTTGCAGAAAGTATCTCTGATAAAGGGGTCTTTTCTCAAATATATAGAGAACTGGCTCAAATTTATAAAGAAAATACAAGGCATTTCCCAATTGATAAATGGTCAAAAGATATGAACAAGCAGTTTTTGGACAAAGAAATCCAACCTTCCTATAGTCATATTTAAAAAAAAATGCTCTAAATCACTATTGACCAGAGAAATGAAAATTAAAACAACTGTGATGTACCACCTCATAGATCAGATTGGCTAATATGACAAAAAGGATGACAAATATTGGAAGGGATGTGAGAAAATTGGGACACTAATGCAATGTAAAGTTGGGAGCTGATCCAAGCATTCTGGAGAACAATTTAGAACTATGCCCTAAGGGCTACAAAATCTAGCAAACCTTTTGATCTATCAATACCACTGTATCTCAAAGAACCCACAACATCCCCCTCAAAAGGGGAAAAGTCCCATTTGTATATAAATTTTATAGCTGCTCTTTTTGGGGTAGCTAAGAATTGGAAATTGAGGGGATGCCCATAAATTGGAGAATGGTTGAACAAGCTGTGGCATATGATTGCAATGGAATATTATTGTGCTATAAGAAAGAAAAAAGCAGTATCATTTCAGAAAAAAAAAAAAAAACTTGGACAAACTTATGCGAACTGATGCATAGTGAACTGAACAGAACCAGGATAACATTGTACACAGTAACAGCAATATTGTTCAATGAATTATGAATTGCTATTCTCAGCAATACAATGATCCAAGAAAATCCCATAGGACTCATGAGGAAGCATACAATCCACCTCCAGAGAAAGAACTGATATTTATTGAATACAGACTATAATGGCACATGTATAGCCGATATATGATTGCTTACTGTCTCAGGCAGGGAGGGGAGAGGAAGAAGGGAGGTAGTTAGATATAGAAGTCAGGATTCAAAACATTTTAAAAAGCTAAATAAATTGGAAAAAATATTAAAAATATTATCTCATCATATAGAAATATAAATAACTTAACCTTATTGAATTTCTTATGTTTTCTCTTTCTTTTTTCTTTTTTACCTTTTTATATTTTCATTGAGTCTTATATTTGGAGGTCAAATTTTTCTTCCACTCTGTTCTTTTAATTAGAAATGTTTGAAAGTCCTCTATTTCATTAAATATCTATTTTTTCCCCTGAAAGATTATATTCAGTTTTGAAGGGAAGGTGATTCTTGGCTATAATCCTAATTATTTTGCTTTCTGGGATATAACATTCCAAGGCCAGTGGGTTTTTATTGTAGAAGCTTCCAAATCCTATGTAATCCTGACTGTAGCTCCACAATATTTGAATTGTTTCTTTGTGGCTGCTTGCAATACTTTCTTCTTGATATATGAGCTCTGGAATTTGGCTATGATGTTCCTGGGAGTTTTCATTGTGGGATCTCTTTGAGGTGGTGTTGGTGGATTCTTTTAATTTCTATTTTGCCACCTGGTACCAATATCTTAGGACAGCTTTCTTTGATGATTTCTTAAAATATGTTGCCCACTTTTTTTTTGTTTTTGTTTTGTTTTAATCATGGCTTTCAAGTATTCAAATATTTCTTATATTATCTCTTCTGAATTTATTTTCTAGATCAATTGTTTTTCTAATGAAAAATTTCATTTTCTTTTTTTTAATTTTTTATTTTGTTTTCTTGTACCTTTATGTCTCATAGAATCATTACTTTCCACTTTTTCAATTCTAATTTTTAAGTAATTATTTTCTTCAGTGAGTGCTTGTGCTTCCTCCTCCATTTGGCCAATTCTATTTTTTAGGAAGTTATTTTCCTTAGTAAATGTGTGTATATTTTTCCCATACTATTGACTCGTTTTTCATTCTTCTCTTGCATTACTCTTATTTCTTTTCCCAATTTTTCTTCTACTCCTCTAATTTGCTTTTTAAAATTGCTTTTTAAGTTCTTCTAAGAATTCTTATAGGGCCTGAAACCTAATTGCATTTTTTTTGAGGCTTCACATGTGGCCATTTTGACACTATTGTCCTCTTCTGAGTTTATGCCTCGATCCTCCCTATCACCATAGTCAGTTTCTATACTCCAGCTCTTGGGTTTTTGTTTTTGTTTTTTTGCTCAATTTTTCTGCCTTTTTTTTTCATCATTTGGTGTTTTTATGTGAAAGTTGGCTCTGGTCCTGCACTGTCCCAAGCTTTTGTTCTGGGCTTCTGTATTGGAGATCTTTGAAGAGTTTAGCCTTTGTTCCCTTTGATTAATTCAGTGTCTTTGATTGAGTCTTATTAGGTGCTAAGCCCCAGTCCTAAACCCCTATTAGGTGCTAAACCTAATTGGTAACTAAGGTGGGGACCCAGGTGGGGCCAACTAAGGGAGGTCTGATTAGATCTTTGCTCCTAGGTTTGCCCCAAACCCTAATTACTAGGTGCTAAACTGATGTGAGCATGAAGCCCCCAGGGTCCTAAGGGAAGGTGCTAACACCAGAGTCAATCATAAAAGTCTAAGTTCTGGTGGCTCAGATGATGGTTGCTGACTTCTGAAACTGTATAAAAAGGGAGAACAGAGCTATTTACTTAGGGCTTTCACTCTTGGCAGTGAGCTGATGTGGAGACTCTGGGCAGCTGTAATTAAGAGTCCTCCAGCTGAACTCAGATGTTGATGCTTTTTGATAACTATGAATTGTATTTGGTCTGTTTGTAATTTGTTTGTATTTGCTCTGAAGTTCAGGGTGCTGGCTTTTTCCCCTGAACTAAGTGGATGATATTTGTATGTTGAATTAAAGTAAGATGTTAATCCCTTAATGTTGCTCTCCTTTGTAAAGCAGATGAAAAGAATCTGGGCTTGCAGCTTTCTGTGAGCTGGTTGTTGTTGGTTTTACACTCACACAGCAGTTGCTAGCTGCTTACTGGGTTACTTACTCCTAACTTACTGGGCTTCAGGGCTTAGCAACTTGTTTTCTCTGGAGGGCAAGCTTTCCTTCTGGCTTGTAAGGGCAGTTGGGTGTTGGTCTCCCCCGGGTATAGGATTAAGGGACTGGCTTCCTCCAGGGGTGGGGCCTTGTTGCTGTGTTATTAAGGCAGCAGAAGCTTTCTGGTGGCTAGTCCTGGAGGAGGGATCTTATTGCTGTTGTGCCTTGGGGTGTGGCCCTGCAGCTGATTTGCTCTAGAAACAGGGCCTCTCTGCTAACAGGCCCCGGAGAAGTAATTTTTTGGCTGCTCTGCCCCAGGGGTGGGGTCCTGCTTCTGGGTTGCTATGTCTCTTTGCTGGGGCAAGGTCTACCTGTTGGCCAGGGAATGGCTTCATTACTGGGCAGCAATGGGCTCAAGCCTGCTCTTGTGGGGCATTGCTGGAGTGGGGCCTTGCTGTACTGCACAGACTGATTATTTGCCTAAGGTGCTGCTGGTTTGCAGGAAGGCAGGGCCTCACTGGTGGATTGCCCCAGGCATGTGCCTTGTTGCAGGCCTCCTGCAGTGCGGCTGGCTGCTGTAGCTCTTGGACCTAGCTCACCTCCCACCCCAGTGAGACAGACTTTTTATGCAAGTCTGTTAAGTTCCTTCCCTGCTTCTAGATTAATTCTGTGACAGCTTTTCTCACTGTTAGGAGGGGAATTTGGGAGGGTTTGAGAGGGCTCCTTCATCACCCTGCTGCCTTGCCACTGGAAGTCCTCCTCATCTTCCTTTTTCCATTTATTGCTCTGATGGTTTCTATCTGGGAGAAGGAAATGAAAGATGCCTCTCTCTATACTGAACTCCAAGGAAGAACAGGGCTTATGATTTGGACAGAAGATTAAAGTATACCAAGTATTTTGGAGTCGTACTTTTAACTCCTAATTCAGTGAGAATTCTTGTCATCTTTTAGTTCAATAGTCATTTTATGAGAATGTTGGCAATGATTATGCACATACATTCCCAAAAAGTAAAAAAAAGCATGTATTTCTCTTACATGCATTCTTTTCCCCCCATTGCCCGTAGGATACTCTGGAAACATTTTAAGATGCCATTAGAGATAAGTCAAGTGGCTTGATTTAACAAAGGTAGTTGTAAGAGAAAAAAAAAGCTACCAGGATGCATGTATTACAGTCATTGCTCTATGAGTCATGTTCTTACTGACTTTAGGAATTAGATTTGTGTTTCATAAAATCATTATTATATTATATGATCTAGTTTGACACTGAAGATGTGGTTTGTAGAGAATGAATCCTCCTTTTCAGGTGTAGTAAGAATCGTCATGGAAAGCAGATCTTTCCATTTCGTGTATCCACCACATACTAAGAAACCAAGAAATAACATTGCTTTTAATTGGCTTGTTATTCGATTCCTTCTTAACCCTATTATTTTACTCTCTGTCTTAATCTATGGAAACTTTTCTCTTTAAGATCACTGAACTATGTCTTTCTAGTCAAAGTTCTTTTAAGACTCAGTCTCTTACATTATTACCGAAGTAATATTACGTTACCTCATTATGTAATCGCTTAGGTTACACCATTACTTGACAATACTGGCAACTTTTGCCTTCTTGAAACTTTCCTGTTGGCTCATTTCTATGATGTTGAATTCTCCTGGCATCTGATATTTCTCTTACTCCTCCTTTTTCTTTCTCACTCCTTCCTTATAGGCATCTTTCAAAACCAGTTCCTCTGACCTCTGCTCTTCTTCCTCTATAATCCTTCCCTCAGAAAGTTCATTCATTTTTACAGCTCAAGCCAGGAGCTGGCAATCTATAGCTGGCAGTCTATTTTTATACAGTACTTAAGAATAAGTGTTCAGGGGAGCAGAGCCAAGATGGCGGCTGGAAAGCAGGGACTTCCTTAAGCTCCCCACCAG
>CM053626.1:83135121-83207322 GCA_028646595.1 Phalanger gymnotis
GAAGAATGAAGAGTTTATTATGGAATCTCATTCGTCCTTCTCCAAAGAAGACTTTGATTTACCCCAGAAAGTAGCAGGAGATAGGGAGCATGAAGTTGGCCTATGCTGCTTTCCAGAGAGAGGGGATATTGGGATACATTTATATTTATCTTCATACCCATCCTCATTTTTCAAGGCTAAAGGAAATAACTTTTAGTTTTAAAGATATCCCTTAACAGCATCATGGTGCCACAGTGTCCTTCTGAAGGTTTGACTAGCTTCCCAATAATTGCTAATTATACAAAGACCATCCAAATATTGAATAGTAAATGAATTTATTTATCTAAGCAGAAATAAATGAAAAACGGTAATAATGATGATGACAACAACAAATAGCATCTATATGGCACTTTGTTTTGAAAAGCGTTGTACATATTGTTTCTTATTTGAAGCTAGACCAAGAGAATCACCAATCTCACTCAAAGGGAAATTCCTGGAAATCTCTAATTCAATGAACTGTAAATAGAGATCTGATTGAGGTTCAGGCTTCTTTATGTGTTGGCTTTTTCCTATGCCTGCCTTCGTGTCCGTACAGAGGCCTCCCTCTGAAGAGAGCCTATACCTTTCTATGTGTATATTCTCAAAGCTGCAAGCAAGAACAATTCTCTTCTTCAAAGCTCTGGCCAATTCTGCCATGAAGGCATAGAATAGGAAATAATTATATCCCCAATAAGAAGAGTCTTATGTAAATGCCTAGGCTTGAGCTCTGGTTACATTTGATGCTCCTTCAAATACACTAACTTCCCCTTTACTTAATTTGCATAACATATTTCTTCACTCTACTTTAGCTATACAGAGATGGTTATAACTAGATTCTTTTTTTCATGAGCTCTGAAATTCCTTTGATTAAAGCTTTTAATCATTCCATCTTTCCCTCTGCCTTATGACCCCAAACGCTGTTCTTAGTCCTCACTTTGACCTCTAATTCTGCCATTCCTCACTTCTCACCAGGTGATTCCCCTTGCTCTGCCTACATTTTCCTCCTTTCCTCATTTGACCCCATGTAGAATCACTTTAAATCTACACTATCCTTTACCCAAAGTCTTTTGCTTTCTTATTCTTTCATGCCCTGTGAAGTCCCAACTTTGGAATACTCTCATTATCTGTCACTCTTATTCACCTGCCACTAAATGGAGGCAGTCACAAAATGATTCTACCTGGATCTACTCTAAATTCATATTATATAACTTAGTTGTTCCCTGACTTCAGCAAGGAAATTCTTTTATAACTCCCTAGTTGATTCATTCTCCCATTCACCCCAGAACTTATTCTAAACCTTTTTATCCCTTCTCAGGGTTTTCTTATTCTCCCTCTTTGTGCCACTTAGCTGAAGACTTCACCATATACTTCACTGAAGAAATTGAAGCCATTAATCAAGAGTCTCTCTTCTCTCCTCTTCTTCATCTCTCATCACTTAGACATCTTCTCTAACTCTCACTTTCTTCACTCTTGTATCACATGAAGAGGGGGCCTTTCTCCATGGCAGAGTAAAACTGTCTATAAGAATATTTGATCCTATCCTATCCTGTCATCTCCAACATATTACCCACTGTTTCTTTAATATTCAGTCTCTCCCTACGTGTTGAATTCTTCCCTACTGCCTAAAAATATACCCATGTCTCCAAAATTACTTATTTGATTCTTCCATTCCCACTAGTTAGTATCCTATATCTCTCTCTGTTCCATGGATAAACTCCTTGACAAAGCCATATACAATTGTAACCTCCACTTCTTTTCCTTTCACTGTTTTTTTTTTTTAACTCCCTACAGTCCAGTTTCAGATCTTATCATTCAACTTAAACTTCTTTTCCTTTAGTCACTAATGATCTCTTAATGGCCTGATCCAATGCCCTTTTCTCAGCCCCCATCTTCTTTGATCCTCCTACAGCTTTCAACACTATCTAACACTGTCTTCTCCCAGATTTTCTCCCTTTTCTAGGAATCTGTGAAATTGTTCCTTCCTCGTTCTCCTCATTACCTGACCTTTCCTTCTCAATATAGCTAGGTCCAGATAAGCGCAAATAACAAATCCCTGAAAGTCGATGAATTTACACTTTTAGAAGAATGTGAAATACAGTAATTAACTCCAATCAAATGGAAATATGAAGTCTAAATATGAATAATGCCATCACTTGAGGAGATTCATTATTCCTACTAACCTGAATCTACTTGTAGCTTATTAGATATTTATCTAGGTCATTTCCACTAACTATGAGGTGACCCTCAGAGCTCCATTGCATTCACTCTTCTGCTTCTATGATATTTCATTATTTCATTTCAATAACTCCCTTGGGTTTACTTCTTAGCTTCCTGATCAGCTATCTTCTCAATCTGAAACTTCTCCCAGTTCCTGGAGCCTTCTCATGCTAGAACATAGCCTTCTTTCTTCTCCTTCTAGGGGCCTCCATTTTGTGGAGTAGCCCAGGCCAACCCTTCTGGCTATCTCAGGACTCTACCCTCCACCACCATCATTCACCAGTATCTTCCCTTATTCACTCAACCATGGTCTCTCAGTTCCCTTTTATGTATTGTTTTCTGCCATTAGAATGTAAGTTCACTGAGGACAGGGATTGTCTTTTTTTTTGTATCCTTGGCACTTAAAATAGGGCTTGACACAAAATAAGAAAGGAAATAAGTATTTATTAAGTGCTTACTACATGCCAGACACTGTGTTAAGTGTATAACAAACAGTATCTCATTTAATTCTCACAATCACTCTGGCAAGAAGGTGATATTATCCCTGTTTTACAGTTGAGAAAACTGAAGCAAATAAAGGTTAAGTCACTTGCCAAATTTACAGAATTACTAAATTTCTAAGGTCAGATTTATTTCTGGGTCTTCTTGACTCCAGGTGCAACAGGTTTTCTATCACTAGTCACCTCTAGTAGGTAGCAGGTATTTAATAGTAGATACATAGCAGTTAGTTAATAAATGCTTCTTGTGTCATCTTCTTACCACTATGCAGATGATTTTCAGGTCCATATCAATTACCCTCTGGACATCTGAAACTTGATGTCTTGTAAGCATCTCAGATTCTTAACATGTCAAAACACAACTCATTATCTTTCCTTCCCAAACCTTCCTCTCTTACAGTTCCTTCCCTCTTATAGTTGAATATGCTACCATCTTCCCAGTTGCCCAGGTTTAAAACTGCGGAGTCACCTTCAACTCTTTATCTTCATTCAGCATACAATTCCCATGTGTTGTCCAGGTCTCATACTTCCTGTCTTCAAAATATCTCCCAAAATCATACCCTTGTCTTCATCCAGAAAACCACCATATTGGTACAGATTCTAATCACCCCACACCTAGCTTATTGGGGAAAAAAAGCTTTCTATTTAGCTTCTCTGGCTCCAGTGTCTCCCCACTTTAATACATCTTCCACTTAGAGTGCTAAATGTTTTTCCTAAAGTGCAGGTCTGAACCACTTCCCTCCTTCCCACTTCCTTCCACCCAATAAGCACGTCTCTCTATTTCTTGCAGTATCAATCATAAAATCCTCTGTCGGGCATTTAAATCACTTCATTGTATTGCCTTTTCCTACTTTTCCAGTCTTCTTATATTTTGTTCTCATGAGTATAAATTATAATCCAGCAACAGTCACCTTCTTCATTTTCCTCGGACTCTTCCTCTCTTGCCTCTGTATATTTTCACTGTCTTTTTATTCCCCCACACCAGGAATATTCTCCCCCTGGCTTTTCTGTCTTCCTTCAAGGCTCAGCTCAAATCCCTTCTTTTACCAGAAGCCTTTCCTGCTCCACCTGTCCACTGCTAGTGCCTCCCCTCTGAGATTAAAATTCATTTACATTGTAAATCTCTTATATGGGCAGCTAGGTGGCTTAGTGCATAGAGTGTCAGGCCTGGAGTCAGGAACAGTGATCTTCCTGAATTCAAATCTGGCCACAGTCACTTACTAGTTGTGTGTCCCTGGGCAAATTGCTTAACCCTATTTGCTTCAGTTTCCTCATCTATAAAATGAGCTGGAGAAGGAATTGGCAAACCACTCCAGTATCTTTGCCAAAAATATCCAAATGGCATCACTAAAAGTCAGACGGGACTGCAAATGATTGAACGCAAAACCAGATTATCTTCCATGATAATGACAAGAATTTTTGTTAATCACCACAGTCAAATATCTTGTATGCTCATAGTTATTTGCATGTTACCTCTTTGTGACACCCATGAGGACAGCAATAATGCATTTAACTTTCTTTATATACTTAGCACTTAGGAGAGGGCCTGGAACAGAGTACGAATTTAATAAATGTGTTTTTGTTTTGTGTTTTCTCCCAACTGACATCTCCCAAAGAAAATAAAGATTAACCTATAAGGCATGTTACAGCAAATTTATTGTTCTACCTAGAGCACTTGAAAATTCCCAAGATAAAGATTTGCACTTGGTAAAGGCTGATTTTATCAGTCTATATTCAGTGTGTCTTGAAATGGTATCCTGAATATGGGAGATTACAGTATGTACCCAAGGTTTGGTTTTGATTTTTAGTTCTATTGGATATACCTAGTCTCTAGAACATAGAAATGGGAATAGCCATAGAATCATGTGTTTCCAGTGTGAAATTACTTCAAGGAAGTTATTGGGTATTGGAATAGAAAAGATTATTACTTTTTTCTTTAAAAAGTCACAAAATTTGAGACTTGTCATGAGACAGAATATATTGTCCTTTTGTCACTACAGACCTGGCCTTTTATTACAGCAGTCTTATGAAAAGCAGACTTCTGTTACCCAAAGGTAGCATGTTTAGGTAAAAATATAATATTTTTAAAGCATTTAATTGAAAGTCTTGCGGCTTTGCAAAATTGCAAAGCGGTCAAGCAGAGAGCACACCTGCCTTAAATAGGGAGTGCACATTTTTGCACAGAACATAATGCACTTTTTTTGGACGGAGTCCATTACTTAATTTTAACCCTGGCACCAGGAAACACTTTTGGTAAGGAAAGTAATATTCAAGATAACTCCCTTAGCGAAATAGATTGGTGATGACCATGTTCAGCATTTCATGATGAGAAAAAAACCATGAAGTGACAGTACAGTATAACATAACTGAACCAGTGTTTCTTAATTAGGGGCAAAAATTATTAATTTCTCTTAATTAAAATGCAATACTTAGCAATGCATTTTTGAGTGGCTTCTTTTTTCTGTTTTAACTTTGTACTTGGTAGCTTTTGACCAAACCCATATTCAGAAAATAACCCTTTAAGGTAAAGCATGGTGAAAAGCATGTTGGTGCTATATACACCCATTCTGACAATCACAATACCATTTCTCAGTCCAAATTTGTAAGTGATAGTGATTCAAATTGTTATAATACTGCAATAAGTAATAATATCTAATCACTGGCTGCCACAGACTAGGCAGACACAAGAAGTCTGGGTCAATTTTTGATGTAAAAACAAAAGAAACATAGATTTCAATTATAGTGAGAATCAATGACTGCACATTCAATTTTTCCCTATGACTAGGGTTCAAAGCCACCATGCAGTAAAATGGAGAATTCCCCATAGTACAATAGCTGCAACTGAAGTGCTACCTCTATTGAAGTCCCTGAGTCTCTGAGGTGACATTGGACTACTCGAATAGTAGCAATTAAATCCATGGCCTCCAATCGTTTTTAATACTTATATATAAAGTATGAGTCACAAGGAAAGGAAAATAGAAATCCTAATGCTTGGAGGCAAACTAAAATTCATAAGTATCACTGAGACTTAATGGGATAAAAATCCTAGACTAGAATGTGATTTAACATAATATACTTCATTGGAAAGGAACAGGAGAGATGGAAATGGAATAGCATTATTTATTATCTACTTTATGACCATCATCATCTTGCTCTTCTGGTATTTTTCACTGGAGTTCAGAAAGAAATAGTACTCAATTAGCTGTCCTAATATTTTTCTTTTAGATTTACTGTTTTATGTACTCTTGCATAAGTGATCATAATTAATGCTATCTGTAGTAGAATAAAAGTACTTGGATGTCAGTTTAGCCTCTATAGGTTCCCTGATGGCATCCATTGTATAACTACAGAAGCCTGCCTAAAAGTCTCTGTCTTTGCCTTTGAGACTTTGTGCCCTGCTTCTCTTGCTTTCACTCCTAGCCTTCAACCCATGACCTCTCTCTTTGCTTCTGAGACCTACCAGGGAGTTTTACTTTAGCTTGATCTGGCCTGAGTACATGTGACTTCCTGATTTTTCCCGCTCTTCCTAGTCTAAATTCCATCTAAGCCTCTCTTCATCTCAAGGCCTTCTCCAGCAATAAGGTCAATCCCTACCTAGACCAACCTCAATTTGCCCACTCTTGCCTCTTGTCCCAGCTTCCCCAATCTATACCATTGCTTGCTACTGCCAATGATAAGGTAGGCTTCCTAGGTCTCAAAAAATTCAGCATTATCATCTGCTACCAGGTTAGATTTTGAGATATAGCTCAGAATTTTCTAACCATCACCCAACCTCAATGAACTTCTCTTCAGTCATTAATATTCTACTTGAACTCTTTCCTCAATGGTTTGCATGTTCCTACCTGGTCATATTTGCCCCATCCCAGTGTACAAAACCCATTCCCATTCTCCCATGGCTCATTCCACCGCTCAAATCCCTCTCAACCTCCCCTCTCCATTGCCCCAAGGCAGATCTACCTATACTTTCCACTTTACTCTCCATAATGCTTGGTCCACAGTTAAAGAACTTGTTTTCATATTAAATATTTTTCTTAATTATTCCTTTTTCTTCTGAGATTCACTGATATCTGGATCCCTCCTGTTGAAAAGGTGTCCTAGACCATTCTTTCCAGTATTAGTTGCACTATCATTCATATCCCTGAAGCTCTGATTGTGGTGGAAGAGTAAGAAATCTACTTTATTCCTATTGTCACTTCCAGAATCTCCTCTGTAATTATCATTCTATAATCTCTCCTCCTTTGAGGTTCATTCAATCCATACTTATCTACCATTTCCCCACTCTCTCTCCCCTTCACCTCAGCTACACAGAGATGGTCATGCTCCTGATCTTGCCCTCACTCACAAATATTCTACTTCCATGTTCATGAACTTTATGTTTGCTACATGCCAGCTACTTCTCAGAGTTTTTCTCTCCCTACAGGGGCCTCCTCCTCAACAAAGGCTAAAATTGTGGGAGTTGGAAACCAGATAAACAAATCTCCTCTCCCAAGCTTTTACCAACTCTACCCTGCATGATTTCATCGAGTAAGTAGCAACCATTCTGCCCACCAATTAAAAGAGTCATATGCAACCATCACTTGATCAATTCATCCCCACTAGCTATCATACATCTCCTTTGTGACTAACCTCCTCGTGAAAAAGCCATCTACAGTAGCTCTCTACCTTCTTTCCACTTACTCTCTCCTTCACTCTCTGCACTCTACAGGCTGATTTCAGATTTCATCACCCAACTTAAACTGTTCTTTCCTTAGTTATCAGTGATCTCTTAATTACAAAATCTAATGACCTTTTGTTTCAAACTTCATTCTTCTCGACATATCTATTGCCTTCATTTTCTTCATTTTCTCCTAGATAATCTCTTCTTCCTATTTTTTTCCACAGCATTGTTTTTTTTTTCCTAGTTCACCTCACCCCCAGCTGTCTGATTGTTTCTTTTCAATATCTTTTGATGGTTCTTTAGCTAAGTAAAACACACCAATCATGGGTGTCCCCTGAGTCTCTATCCTATTCCCTCTTCTCTTTTCTAATTTTCTGTTGCTTAGTGATCCCATTAGCTCACAAGGATTCAGCTGACTTATTGAGAGCAAATGCCAATGGCAGTTGATTCTTTGATCCATATATCCAGCCCTAATCATTTTATTGACTTCCAGTCTTATCACTACAGTTGCCTAGTGTACATCTCAAACAAGATTTCCTGCAGAGAACTTAAATTCATTACGTTTTCCCCACAAGCCTCCCTTTTTTTTTTTGCTTTTTGGCAGGGCAATTGGGGTTAAGTGACTTGCCCAAGGTCACACAGCTAGTACATTTGTCAAGTATCTGAGGCCATATCTGAACTCAGGTCCTCCTGACTCTAGGGCCAGTGCTCTACTCACTGTGCCACCTAGCTGCCCCTCCATGACCCTGTTTTCTCCCAAACTTTCTGATTACTGTGGAAGATACCACAATTTACCTAGTTACGTAGTCTCACCACCATGGAGTCACCTTCTACTCCTCATTCAATCTCAATCTTTATTATACAATCTATTGTCAAGTCCTGTTGATTCTACATTTTCAGCATCTCTTGCATATGTCTCCTTCTATTCTCTGACAGTCACATTGCCTGGGTACACATAGGCATTACTTCATACCGAATTACTTTAATACTTCTAGCCAGATCAAAGATCTTTGGTATGGGAAGTCGCAAAGAGGGTAAGTGACAAAAAAGGTGGAGTAAAGATGGGGACACAGAAGTTTCAGAGAGTGCAGAGCCAAATCTCTTAATTCCCTCTGTGCTTGTGGTGAATAATTCTAGACACCAGGATGTGTCTTGTTGGATGTTTTGTGGGTTTTGATTTTTTGAGGGTTTTTTTTTGCAGCCTTCAGAAATGTGTTTTATACGTTTTCTATCATGTCCTTATATTGGGGTCCTTAACCTTTTTTGTGTCATACCCTTTTAATGGTTAGGTGAAGTCTATGGACCCTTTTCTCAGAACAAAAATTTTAATGCATAAAATAAAACATGTAGGACTACAAAGAAAATCCGTTCTATTGAAATAAAGTAATCAGTATACACTATAAAAAGGTTCACAGGTCCCTGTTTTAAAATGTCTGCTTTATTCAATCTACCCTTTGAAGACAAGTTTTTCCTTGAAGTAGATCCCTTTTCACTTCTGTGGATTCAAACAGGCAGCCTGGAGAAAAAAAAATATCTAATGGGTATGGACTAGTATGTTTTGTTAAGACTCCTCCTTACTGACCTTACAAATTCCTTTGATGCACACTGGATTTCAGAGCCCTTAACAGGATGCAGGGACATAAGTCCCTATTGGCCACTAATATCAAAATTTCCTTTTATTTATGTCACCCTAAACTTTTGTTACAGGGTTGGAAGGGAAGCTATTTTTATTCTTACTTGTAATATCTCATTAAAAGCATAATATTCTTAGAAAGGTAGGTATGCCTATAAAAACTATGTTGACAAGTTAAAATTAAGCACCAGGAAAGAAAATGCCTATTAGATTCAATCTTTTTTCTCTCTCCTATCTTTTCTTCCTCTTCTCACTTTATTCTCCTGATATTTTTAATCTTTCTCTTCCTACTTTCCTCTTCAGAAAGTATAGAATCTATATTGGAAGATCGGAAATAACTGGAAACTCAGAGGATCCTCAGCTTAAAAGCATTTGTAGTATTCTGCCTTTGATCAAACTAATGTGGGATCTTGATCCAAGATCCAAATCTTGATTTAGAGTTGTTCTCAAAATAATAGACTTTAACTGCTATATGAAGAACCTCCTGAAATAGAAAGAAAGCTGAATGGTACAAAGGGATACCTAGGGTGTTATGTAATCTTTCTTTGGATACCTATTTATCGAGAATGTGTCTTCTCTCCTGCACCATCTTAGTAGGGTGGTCTGGGCCTATGATTTCAATAGTTTAGGGAAAATCTGAGCAGAAACCACTAGTATAAATCAGCAACATTTCTGTAATTTATAATCTTTGAAAATGCTTGAGGCAGTAAGAAGTTAATTGAATTGCCCAATGTCACACTGCTAGTATATATTAGAGAAAGGACTTGAACCCTACTCTTCCTGATTCCATAGCCAAACAACTATCCAAATTACTCTCATCTGGAATGGTTTAACTGCCTAAAAGAGATGAAAGCAAAAATTATGGAATCTCACACAGAATTAGAGAATTTCAGAGGTATTTTGGGATTTCTTTCCTTAGGTGATTGGTAGATTCTTTTAATGCCTATTTTGTCTGCTGGTTCCAGGATAATGAGGGCAGTTTTCCTTTATAATTTCTTGAAAGATAATATCCAGGTCTTCCTTTTGATTTTGGTTTTCTGGTAGCCCAATGATTCTAACATTGTCTCTCCTGGATCTTTTTTCTCCAGGTTAGTTATTTTTCCCACGGGGTATTTTACATTTTCTTCCATGTCTTCAGAGAGGTTGCTCAGATCCTAAGTTTTCCTAGTATGTTGCTATTTAGGTATGGTTTGGCTTCATCACTTCCAAAGTCACTTCTAAATCTGAAATTCTGAGATTGACATCTGGGAGCCAAGATGGAGAAGAAAGCAATAAATCACCGTATTCTCCCATAATCACGTTTAAACAATCACAAAACAAAACAAATCCTAGAATAGCCGAACCAGCAAAAAGATGGGATGAAACAATCTTTCAGTCGAAGAAAGTTGGAAAATCAGCAAGAAAGGTCTGTCTCACTTAGGTAAAAGGAAGGGGAATTCCAGGATAAAGAGTATCCCAGCAAACCAGCAGAAAGCCCCACCTCTGCAAACCAGCAGGAAATCCTAAGCCCAAGAATGGTGGAGCAGGCAAACACCAACACCAGAAACCCCACATGCCACAGCATACCCAGGGGAACAGGCAGATTCCAGGTCTCAGGTATAGCCTTTTGTATGCTAGTTGAAGTCAAGCTTCTTTTTATAATTTCCCTATTCTTGTTTTTGTGTGATTTTGAAATGCTATAATATGAAAATAGCAGTAACTATTAACTGTAGTTGTCATTAAAATCTCTATATTATTCAGTAAAATTAGCTGTAAAATCAAGTATAATATTAGTTCATTTTGCCTTAGTATTTTTTTGCATAATAGGTGATTAAATTTGGATCTAGGCATTGCTGGAATATGAATCTGCTACATGATACCATTTTAGAGACATTATAAAACCAGTAACAAAAAACATTTTCTCCCATTATCCTACCAAAAATTAAAGCAAACAACAAAGTTGAATTAGTATTATGATTAAAGAAACTGTTTCTACAATCCTTCTACTAAAATACACACACACACACACACATACACACACACACACACACACACGCACGCACGCACTCTGCTTTAAGTATTAAGTCATCCTGGGAGGACAGTCTTTTGAATGTTTCAGATTATCCAGCTTTCATTTATTGTAGCTTTGAGTGAAGGCAAGGGACAGGAAAGGATGAGTAAATTGTAAGTATAAAAATTCATTTAGAAAATAGATTACTGCTTGAGAATAGAAGACCCAGGGAAAACTCCTGACAGTCCAAGTGTATGATGGTGCCCTTCATGTGACACAGCACCGTAACATTTTATTGAATGTCATCTAATCAGAAATCTATAACTGGAAAGATACAGTATTGTAGTTGGAAAAGAAGTCACAGATGATCCAATTCAAAGCCTAAGCACATCAAAAACATTACCTATAATGTACCAAACAGTCTATAAGACTCATTATATACTTGTGACAGAGATTAGTTAATTGAGGTAACTCATTCCACTTTGTGACAACTTTAGAGGTTATAAAATTTCTTCAGATGTTGAGCTAAAACTTGTCTCCCTATGGAATTTACCTGTGGATACTAGTTCTGTCCTCTGATACCTAGCAGAGTACGTTCTTCACACACTTGAAAACCTGAATCGTCCCTCTGCCCAATTCTCTAAGATTGTGCTGTCATTTTATTCAATTGATCTCTTAATTATAGTCCCTTCATATTCTGATTATAGTTCATCTGAATATTCTCAAGTTTATTAACATTATTTCTAAAATATGGAATACTACACTGGACGCAATATGCTAAATACAGTCTGAGTGAGCCAGGATAGATGACCTTTCTTGTTTTAGATTGCCATTGATGCAGCATAAGACTCCAGTAGTATAAGTATCTCACTAGTCTGCCAAGACACATTGTGCCTTCAATCCACTGCATTCTACAGCTTGTAGAGCATGAACTGCAATCATTAAAGTTTTCTCTACCCTGAATTTATGCAATTATCTTTGCAAATGTCTGTGGGAGAATTTTCATTTTTCGAAAAAAATTGAATGCAATAAATATTTACTAAATACCCATTATGTTCAGGCACTGTCATAGTCGATGGTTCAAAGACAAAATCAAGTCCGAGAGCCAAGATGGTGGACCAAGCAGTAAATTGCTCTAGCTCTTCCATATTCACCTCCAAACAACCGTGAAACAGCATCCCAAAACAAATCCTAGAACAGCAGAACCAGCAAAAAGATGGGGTAAAAAAATGTTTTATCACAAGAAACTTGGAAGATCAACGATAAAAGTCCATCTCATGGGTAAAAGGTGAGGACAGGCCAGGACAGGAAGCATCCAAGCAAACCAGCAGTAAGCCCTACTTCAGCAAACCAGTGGGAAATCCTGAGCCCTAGTGTGATGGAATGCCAAAATCAGGACCCCTCACATGCTTTAGCACAGCCAGGGCAAGTGGCAGACTCCTGCTCCAAGAATCACCATATGCTTCAGTGTAGCCCTGAACAAGTAAGCATGCTCTAGCATGACAAGAAAGTATGTCAGACCTCCACATGATTCAGTGTAGTCTCGGTCAAACAAGCATCCTCCAGCAGTCAGACCTCCAAGTGCTTCAGTATAGCCCCTGAAAAATGCAGAAACACCCTACTGGGTCTCAGCATATTCCAGACACCACCACTAGGAACCCAGCTCAGCACCAGGTAAGCTGCCAGACCCTTCTGGACTCCAGCAGCACCAGCCACCCCAAACCTTCAGCACATCACTACATATAGGAGACCTCTGGGGTCCTTAAGGGCAACATCAGTGCAAAACCAGATAAACAGCTGGGGGCTGCAGGCCCTGGTACAAAAAGCCTGAGATAGTGCCCCTTCCATCCCAGAACCAGAGCTCAAATTAAAAAAAAAACAGGAAAATTTTCACGTCCCACTGCCCCTACTTAAAATTTAAGATGAGCATAAAACAACCACAGAAGGATCTGACCAAAAAAAAATTATTACAGTGACAGGGAAGACCAAGACACAAACACAGAAGAAGACAACAATGACAAAACACCTATGGATAAAGCCCCAAAGAAAAATGTGAAGTGGTCTCCAACTCAGAAAGAACTCATGGAAGAGCTCGAGGAGTAGCTTAAAACAATCACATTAGAGAGGTAGAAGAAAAATTGGGAAAAGGAATGAGAGTGATGCAAGACAATTATGAAAAAAGAGTCAACAGGTTGGAAAAACTTATTAAAATAGAATTAGTAAAATGGAAAAGAAAGTACAAAAGTTAATTGAGGAAAACACCACCTTAAAAGTTAGAATTGGTTAAGTGGAAGCAAATGACTCTATGAGATGTCAAGAATCAATCAAATAAATTCAAAAGAATGGAAAAAATAGAATAAAATGTAAAATACTTCATGAGGGAAAAACTGACCTGGAATATAGATCCAGGAGAGACAATATCAGAATCATTGGACTACCTGAAAGCCATAATAAAAAAGAGGACCTGGACAGCATCTTTCAAGAAATTGTCAAGAAAAAAACTATCCTCATATCCTGGAAACAGAAGGCAAAATAGACATTGAAAGAATCTACCAATTACCTCAGGAAAGAGATCTTCAAATAAAAACTCCAAGGAACAGTATAGCCAAATTTCAAAATTATCATGTCAAGGAAAAATACTACCAAGTGGCCAGAAAGAATTCAAACATTGAGCAGCCAAAATCAGAATTGCACTGGACTTGGCAACATTAAAGGATCAGTGGTCATGGAACATGATATTCCAGAAAGCAAAGGAGCTAGAACAACAACCAAGAATCAATTATCCAGCAAAATTAAGCATGGTTTTTCAAAAGGAAAAACAGTCATTTGATGAAATAGAAGGATTTCACCTTTCATAAGGAGAAGACCAGAACTTAATGAAAACTTTGATCTTCACTATGAAGACCAAAGAGAAGAACAAACAGGAAAAGAGGGAAAAGAAAACCAAAGGGATTCAATAGAAATGAGCTATTTACATCCCTACATGTGAAAATGATACTTGTAATTCTTACAAAAAAATGTATCACTAATAGTAAAGCTAGAATATACATAGGCAGAAGGTATGGGTATATGGTGAATTTGAAGGAATGGCAAAAACATGAAAGGTTAAGAAAGAGGAGAATAATGGGTGCGTAAAGAAGTGAGAGGTAGAATAAGATAAATTATTCCACATGGAGAAGCACAAAAGGCCTACTACAGTGGATGGTAAGATGGGAGGGTGGGTGATGGGCATTGCTGGAACCTTACTGTCATCTGTATTGGCTCAAAAATGGAATCATATACACAATCTATTGAATATAGAAATTGAACTTACCCAACAGGGAAGTAGTAAGGGAGGGGACAAACTAAAGGGGAGGTGAGGACTGACAGAAGGGGAGGGCAGTGGTAGACAAAAGCAAAACACCAGTGAGAAGGGAAAGGGGAAAAAGAGAGAGGACAGACAGGAGGAATAATAGGATAGAGATAAATACAGTTAGTAATCATAAATGTAATGTGAATGGGATGAACTTTCCAATAAAACAGCAGCAGATAACAGAGTGGATTAAAAACTAGAATCCTACAGTGTGTTGTTTACAAGAAACACACTCGAAGCAGAGAGACTCACACAGAGTAAAGGTAAAGGGCTGAAGAGAATCCATTTTGCTTCAGCTGAAGCAATGAAAAATGAAAACAGTCCCTGCCTTCAAGGAACTTACATTCTAATGGAGAGATAAAACATTAACACAGATGAGTATAATACAGAGTTGTTAGTGAAGAAGGCAAAGGCAAGATCAAACAAACGAACAAACAAAAAACTCTACAAGTAGTTGAGAAAGGAAAAATGCACTAATGGTAAAGGGATTCACAAAATTTTATCTTACTAGATTTGGCCCATTCAGTCTAATCTACCAAGATCTTTTTGAAACTTAAATTTGTTTTCAAATGTAATCCAGGTTTGCATCATCTTGAACTTTGATAGTCATGCCATCTATGCCTTCATCTGACAAACTGATAAAAAAGAAATTTTAAAATAAGGGAACAGAAGATAGAGCTTTGGGTGGGAAGAGCAGCATGGTCCATCCAATACATAGAGTGATATATTTTGAGTCTGAGGATCTGAATTTGAACTCTGGTGAACCTCTCCAGCTCTCAATTTTCTTATGTATGAAATATCTATTTTGGACTTGGTGACATCTAGTCAATACATCACAGACAGTAATTCTATTACCTATCCACATTTTTTTCAATATTATTGGAAAGTTTGTCCATCCCAGTTACCTAGAATGATTTTATTGGAACAATGTGCTATATGCTAATTACCTCACCATCTATTCTGCCTACCTCATTTTACATTAAAGTAAACTAAAATCCAGAGAACTTAAACAACGAGTGAATTAATAAATACATATTGATCAATTGCTATGTGCCAGGCACTGTGCTAACTTCTTAGTATACAAAAACAAAGGTGAAAGTCTTGATTCTCAAATAGCTTATATTCAAATACAAGAAGAAAATATACATAACAGAGTGGTATCCAAGAAAGATAAAGTCACATTCATGGTAAGGGAACTATAGAGTAATGGAATGATAATAGTAAGCATAATAATAGCATTTAATTAGCACTTTAATGTTTACAGAATGCTTTACATTTGGTCCTCATAGCAACCTTGTGAAGCAGATTCTATTCTTATCCACAATTTTACAAAGCAGGAAAACTAAGGATGAGTTTAAGTGACTTGTCCAGTTATTCTGTGAGGAAGTATCTCAGGAAGGATCTGAACTAAAGTTTTCTTTACTTCAACTTTATTATCCTAACCATCATGATGTAGAATGATGTGATCTCTCCAGAAACAACAGTGGTATTGACTTGATTACTGTTACCACATTTTAACACTTTAATGAAGTTAAATTCCAAAGCTAGGTAGTAACTTATCCAAGGTCATAGAGCACAGTAGTGTCTAAGGCCTAGCTAGAACCTAGATCTTGTGGCTCCTCCTTAGCTCAGGAATCTTTTCAATCAAGTGATTGATTTTCAAATAGCTAAAAAGAAATGGGTTTGTAAATTAAATGCCAAAATTTGAATTTCCACTGTCGTGTATGTTATAGATTGGTTTTGTAATTTTTTTTTACTCAAAAGGGAAACATGGAAAGAGACAAAATCATCAAATCAAAATCTTGTTCCTTGGCAAATGGGCAAACAATGTTTAGCTCTTATAATTAGCTAATTCAAAACAGAAATGTCTGTTAGTAAATTTATAAATTAATGTGCTAAGTTTTAATGATCTATTAGAAATTCACAATTCAAGAACACAATTTCCTGTTCAAAAATATCCTTAAGCTGAAACAAAGAAAAACACTTCTTCAAAAGTAAACAAAATAGTGTTATTCAAATAAAATTTTTAATGATTTTTAATTACTTTCATTCCAGAAATGACTAATTATATATTAGCCTATTTCTTTCTGATAATTTTTATTCATTCCTCCAGATCTGGAAGAAGACCTAATATGCAAGAGAAAAATAAAGGAAGAAAGTTTGCATATGAGTATGTTGCATATTACTTTGTTATATATGTGTAAACGTATCTATACATGTCATATGATACACACCTATTTATGTGCATATATATGTGTATGTGTGTGTATCTAGACATGTAGCTGTGCATTCCCCTTCTCTCTAACCATCAATGTATAATTGTGCTCCAATGAAACAGACTGACAACCTATGTATAGGTTTAGATCTTTCTCTTGAGAACTGAGAGGTTTAATGATCATACAAGTGATACATGGTCACACAGCCAGTATATGTCAGTGGTAAGACTTGAATTAGTTTTTTATTTTATTTTATTTTCATTTTTCAAGTCTGGATCTTTGTCTACCATATCTCAGTATCTTTCAAGATATGTATATGTGTATAGACAAATATATGTGATATAGAAAGATACAGCTCAAATGTTATAGATGCTGTTATTATATTGGTGAGGGTGTTGTGGGAAAAAAAAGCTTTCAATTGGGAGTCAAAAGATCTTAGTTCTAGTCCCAGATTTAAGATGTGATTTTAGACAATGCACAAGATGTCTGAAACTCAGATTTTTCATATGTTAAAAATAAATAAATAAAGCTGATGTTATCCCAGTCTATTTCCCAGGATTATTTTGAGGATCAAGTACGATAACCTCTGGGAAAGCTCTTTGTAAATTACAAAGCCATATGCATACTTAAGGTATTCTTATATTCAGGAATGTGCATATATAACTATCAGTCACTAGATGTCCTAACCATCAATACAATTACCACCAGGTTGGACTGAGTTAAGGACTCCATGCTGGTACCCTATTTGTTACCCTGTGGCTTCCAAAGATGGGAAAAATTTTCAGGTTTTAGCTAAAGATTCAATATTAACCTCTGTGCTACGTAAAACTGCAGGCCTGTTGAGTTTCCATTGGCTGACAGCCACAGAGGCTAATTATTCTTGAACTGAACTCCATGTGGGTGCAATTTCCTGGGAGTCTTGGAATTCTATAAAGAAACTAGCAGGGGGAAAAAAAAGGAATTTGCATTCTTCTTACCATGAAGAAATCAAGGTTATTGTATATTTTCTGATTGACTTCAGGGCATTGATAATTGGCTTATCTGTTGTGAATTGAAGAACAGTATTCCTTATAAGAACGATCTTTTATGCTTTGCTACTTTTCTATGGAATAAAAAGGTTACTTTATTAATTTTTTTCTGATTCAGCCAATTCCATATTTGCTGACATTTTCTTCTTTCTTAGATTAAAAAACATGCTAAAAAGATTTAATCATTAAATAGCAAAATCATTTTTTCTAAACTCAAGAACACCTTGATTTTATCGCAGACATTTTTCCCCCTTAGATGAAATGGAAACTTTTTTTTTTTACCTTAGATGAAATGGAAACTTTCTATGCTTTAAAAACTACCAAGGACTGAAAATATTTCTTTCTTAAGTTGACATGCCTCTCACCTTATCTGAAATCCATTTTGGAGTCTCAGCAGGTCCGGTCATCTGCCATAAGTGAAGTGCATTGGCCTCACCTTGTGAGTTTTAAGGCTTTCTTCTTAATAGTCACATATGTTATGGCCATCAGCAAGAAAGACTTGACTGCTTCTTTAATGAACAAACACATTTTTCTTTTAAACCACTGGGGTTTGGGTTTTTTTTCTGTTTTCAAATAACTGAAATTTTCTCAACCAATTCAAACAGTTTTTCTGAAAAAGCCCATGATCCTTACTTCCCAGAAAGAACTATGACCTTTCCATATTGATCTGCATTTCACTTATTTTAACTTGACAGTATCCTTCACAAAAAGAAAGGAGGCCTTTTTGTAGAACCAGACGTGTCTCTATTTCCTAAATTATATAATCCATATAATTTCAGACCCATCCATTCAAATCATTTTTCCATTGTCTATAAGTATTAAAAACTGGGCACTTTGACAAGGATTTCAACAACCAAGCAATAAATAAATTCAACATCTATCTTTCTTGGACTTCTCCTCTAGGACGTGACTAGTACATGTTTGTGTAGATTATCAGATTATGCTATTTGTATTGGGCTAAAAGCACATTCACATGAATACACAAAAGAATTATTTCAATTGATGCAAAATAGGCAGCTGGATAAATAATATATTTGTAAGAAAAAAGCAATCTAAAGAATAAGAAGTTACTGTAAATAAAAATCAAAGTCGATTTTTTCCTATTAGAATTGAAATGGAAATGTGTATGCTTTTGCTTCTAGTTTCTAGTCATTTAATCTCCCCCTTCCTGGATTTTCTGAAGTGGAAAGTAAATTTCTTCATATTTCTTCCAAGCACCTTCATATTATTTTAGCCCAAAACAATTCCATAGGTTTGATAGGGCAGTTATTGTTAACTATTATTGTTAACAATAAATAGTTAACTATTTTTAACAATATTTGACTCAGGAAAATTAAGTGAATTGTTATAGGACATTCAAATAATTGGTGGCAGAAATAATATTAGGAACTTGGTGTTCTTAATCTTTATCCATTATCATATATACTATTCCATAATGCCTTAAAATGTTATTTTCATGAAGCAAGAAGTGACAAAGTTTTTTCTGTGTTTACAAGAACAGAAGTTTTATTTGCTCTCACTCAGGCTGTTACAACATAGAACAGGTTGAATATAAGCAAGAAACTATGTTGTTTTTTGGAAAAATATTTGTCACATTTTGTCAAGAGATGCAATTCAATCTTAAGTTTTGGCTAAAATAATCATGCATTATTCCATTTTTTTTCAAAAAAAATGACAAATTCCTAAAGTTCCATGGGCTTGAGTTCCATGGGCTGCCTGCAAAATAAAGATGGGCCAGCTAAGAAATGAAAGCAGGCAATAACCAAGACAGCTTGTGTGTTCCATAGCTATTCATGGAATGTCAACAAAAAGTCCCTACATTTTTTAGAGCATACCAGTTCGTACCACTTGAAGTGTTTTTTACACGACTACAGGGCTGAGAGTCACATAGGGTGGTTAGGATTAGATGGGTTACAGTTTGAATCAGTGGGAAGATACATCCAAGTAAAACCAAGTGGAGTGACAATATTTTAATCATCATGTGCATTTCTGAGGCCATAACATTGTTTTTCTTCTAGCGTCTATATTTTAAATGGAATAACTTAGGAACAAATACTGGACAAGTTCGAAGTAGTTACTTAGGAAAAGTTTGCCCAACCCTATTTCAGTGAAGTAGGAAGGAATTTTTCCCCCCATCCTCTCTTTCCTTCCCCTCCCCTCCCGTCCCCTCCTCCCTCCACTCTCCCCTCCCCCCTTTCCCTCCCCACCTCTTTTCCTCTCCTTTTTTTACCTTTCCTTTCCTTACAATAATTAGAATGGCTGATTTTGCTGTAGCCTGGAACAGAAGTTATTGCAAAGGAGAGAAAATGTGTTGTATCTAAAGATATACAATTACTAAAATTCTGAGAAAACTTATATGCAGAGGCAGTTTTTTTTTTAAATTTTAACTGTGATTCCCTGCTTAAGGGAATGTCCCAGAAGGAAATTCCCTCTTCCAGAGCAGATAGGAATCTACTTGTCAGTTTAAGAGTTGCCAGTGGCCCTGAAAGGTTAATTAACTTACTCAATGTCTAGGTAGGGCCTAACTTAGGTAGTCCCCTGGTAGATGTTGGAAAGAAATGAGACTTCTAGTTCATTTAACATTAAAAAGTGGGAGGTTTATTTAGCCAAAGCACAGGAAGGACATTCAGAGAAGGGGACGGAGGTTTACTATTTATTCTACTATTTAGTATGGCTTTCTTCTGCTGGTGTTGGTTATTCCTGCTAGTCAGTAGTCAGAAGTCAGACCAAAAGATCTATGCTCTCATGTCCTGGGAATTTTATACTTAGGCTTCTAGGAAGATTTGTCAATATCCCAAGCTTTAGTCTTCTGATTCAATAAAATCTCAAGGATAATATTAATGCCTTTTAAGCAAAAGCTGACCTAACTTATATGTGGTGAAAGAGCTTAGGATAATGTTCCCATCACACCCAGAGTTACTCAGCCTGTATGAGTAAGAGACAACCTGGGGTACTAGATAAAGAGTTGTCTTTCCTCTTAGGAAGACCTGGAGGTTGAACTTTAGACAGAAGTGATAACCATCAAGAGAAAGGAGTCTCTCATCTGATAGCTTGGTAGAGTTCCAATTTCTGGACTTCTGGACATACGGTTTTTTTAAGAATCATGTAATTTATATATGAAAAGGACGTTAGCGGTCATCTGGTCGAATTCTTTCATTGTGATACTGAGGAAAATGAATGCTAGAAAGGTGTACCCACCTATAGGTGATAAATGTCTGAGAAAATCTAAAGTTTAGACACTCTTATTCTAGATCCAAATAGGTGTTTTTGGACTTCACTATGCTACCTCATGGCATACTTAACAAGGTGGCATAGTGAATAAGACCTGGACTCAAGAAGGCCTGACTTAAAATCCAGCCCCAACCCCTAATAGCTATATGTCCCTAGATAAGTCTCTTTACCTCTGTCTGCATCAGTTTCTTCATGTGTAAAATGGGGATAATAGATGCTATTAAGCATCTATTGTTATATTTATTTATGATTACATTGGAGTTGGTAGGAAAATAAAAATGAGCTAATATTTATAAAATGCTTTGCAAATCTTAAAATGCCATACAAATGCTAGTAGTTTATGTTTATTTTTATTATTTCCAGTGACAAAATCAGCAAGGAAGCTCTCATGTATCCTCTAACTACATTTAAGGTACCCAACATGAGCTTAGGGGTTCTAACTGGGGAAGAGCAAGGAAATGGAAGAAGCATTTATTAAGTGCCTTCTATATGATGGGCACTGTACTATGTGCTTCTTACAAATATCTTATTGGATTCTCATGATAATCTCATGATTATCTCCATTTTACATATAAAGAAATTCGGGCAAAGAAATATTGTTACATGCCCAGAGTCACCATGCTCTAAGTATCTAAGGCTGGATTTGAACTCAGATCTTCCTGATTCCAGGCCCAGTGATGTCTCCATCATTGTACTATCAATCACCTCTTATTGCCAACATACTGTTAGATAATGACAGTGTAGAACAGACTAACTAAGAAGCAGAGAACTAAATGTGCTGGGCCAGTAGAACCACAATTCCTGCAGCTTTCTAATAGAACTTTTCTTTTCCCCTAAAATAAGTTCCAAGTCCAAATAGTAGCAGTTGGGAATTTTAATGGAATATTTAATACAAACATTTTGCAGGGTTTCTGGATGGTGGAACAAACCAATGATACATGATTACAATGATATATGATTAAATTATATGGGTCCTTTACAACACAGATATCTCCCAAATTAAGGCTTAAATGAGTAAAACCACTACTATCCAGAATATACTGAAAGATTAGAAGTAAGGAACGAAGTGTTCTAAGTAACTAGAATAATTAAAGGAAAAGTCTTTAAACACTGACATTTTATTTAAACTTTTTATAGGACCTTTAAAAATAGTTTATATTGCATTTCTGCCTTAGGAAAAAGTATAATGAGTTATTTTTAAACTTTAATTTCCATATCATAATATTAAACATCATTTATTATTTTTTACTACACATATAGAAATCAGGGTATACTGGATAATGATCTTAACATAGATACTAACACTTCCTTGCCTTAACAATTTCTCATATTATCTTACTTTTAATTATTTGCCCCCTTTCCATAATTATCTTGAGGCATTGCAGTTAAATAACATTCTGTGCAGTACACAATGTTGATAGGCCTTGACCTCAGGTCTTCCTGACTCTAGGCCCTAGCTGTGGAAAGGAACTTGCTTTCAACAGGCCTTACTTCTCAACCTTGCTTCCTGTCTCCCGAGTGCTTGTGTTCAAGTGAGGAAGCAAGGATGATTATCAGGCGTCCCAGTGGACACTGAAGGTGTGATTGCTAAGATTTTCATACAGAAAAGTATTTAATTAGTAGTAATCATATGTTTCTCTAGTTTCAAATGTAAAGTTCCTGAGCCATCACCAGTCAGCTTGACTTCGGTCCTGCCATAGGACTTCTATGATGGAAAGAGAGAGAGAGAGAGAGACTGATGGCTTTGCACAAGTCTGCCACACTGAAAATACAATTCACACGCAATTCACCATCTGCAATTTCACTGGTCCCCTTTGAAAACACAGGATGAACAGCAACAATAACTATGGTGACAACAGCGAAAAACCAACAATGATTTTATGAAAGAAAATGCAGAAGTTCGCCCATTGCAGTTTTATGATTTTTAAAATTATTACCAGCTGAAAGGTTCAGGATTTTATCTATATGGGAACTGCTGTTCTACCAACATATATTGTGTGTATCCCTTCTCCATCTTTATCAGAGGCTTCCCTTTTCAATAATTCAAAATCTCACTCAAATGTCACCTTCTTCAGGAACTATTCTTTAAGATTAGTCATGACCCTTGCCATCCAAACATGTTTACCGTTTTCTCAACTTTCTAAGTAATTTATCCTTAAATGTTGTCTATTATATTTATTTGTATTTCTATTTGATCATCTTATTAGGATATAAGGAAATGATCAC
The DNA here is from genome assembly GCA_028646595.1 of Phalanger gymnotis. Taxonomy (NCBI): domain Eukaryota; kingdom Metazoa; phylum Chordata; class Mammalia; order Diprotodontia; family Phalangeridae; genus Phalanger; species Phalanger gymnotis. The sequence goes on from CM053626.1 coordinate 83,158,187, forward strand.
AATCATTGTGCCTCATCTAACTTTATCTCCTTGAGCACTTAGCATAATATTCTGCATATAAAATTTTTTTAATGATTAATTTATTTTAGTTTTCAGCATTCACTTCCACAAGATTTTGAGTTCCAAATTTTCTCCCCATCTATACCCTCCATGCACCCCAAAATGGCATTCGTTCTAATTAACCCTTCTCTCAATCTGCCCTCTCTCCCATCACCTCCCCTTCTCTTATCACATTCCCTTCTATTTTCCTATATGGCAAGATAGATTTCTATACACCATTACCCGTATATCTTATTTCCCAGTTGCATATAAAAACAATTTTTAACATTTGTTTTTAAAACTTTGAGTTCCATATTCTCTCCCTTACTCACTTCTCACCCACCCTCATTGAAAAGGCAAGCAATTCAACATAGGTTATACATGTGTAGTCATGCAAAACACTTCCATTAACAGTCATGTTGTGAAAGGCTAACTATATTTTCTTCCGTCCTATCCTATTACCCTATTTATTCTATTCTCTCCTTTGACCTCTCTCTCCTCAAAAAAGTTTGCTTCTGATTACCCCCTCCTTTTATTTGCCATTCCATCTATCATCCCCCCTCTCTTATCCTCTTCCCCCCTACTTTCCTGTGGGGTAAGAAAGATTTCCATACCCAACTGAGTGTGAATGCTATTCCCTCCATAAGCCAAATCTAATAAGAGTAAGGTTCACTCACTCCCCCTTGACTCTCACCTCTTCCCCTCTATTGTAAAAGCTTTTTCTTCCCTCTTTCATGTGAGATAATTTACCTCATTCTACCTCTCCCTTTCTCCTCCCCCCAGCATATTCCTCTCTCACCCCTTAATTTTATTTTTAGATATCATCCCTTCATATGTGTACCTCTGTTTCGCTTTTGGGCAGGAACCCTGAGGGTCTTCCCAGTTTGATGGGGGTTTTTTTTGAGTTTTTGATTAAAGGGGCCATCCTTTGATTAACTTCTTAAGGAGGCCTATTCACTGAAAGGTCATTACCTCATTCAAAACCTTACACTGAAAGGGCCAGGTCACCTAATGCATCTTGGGCTATCTCCAGTCATCCTGGTGAATATCAGGCCACTGGACCCAGGTGACTGGAGGAGAAAGTGAGGCTGGTAAACTTATACAACCTTCCCTCAGTCAAATCAAAGTCAAATGCAAGTCATGTCATCATTTCCCCCATGTCATGGTCCTCTTGGAGAATGAAGGACAAACACAACAATACCCTCCAACTACCCTAATACTGAGAAAGGTCTCATGAGTTACAAATATCATCTTTCCATGTAGGAATGTAAACAGTTCAACTTTGATTTCTTTTTCCTTTTTACCTTTTCATGCTTGTCTTGATTTTTATATTTGAAAGTCAAATTTTCTATTCCGCTCTGGTCTTTTCACCAAGAATGCTTGAAAGTCCTCTATTTCATTGAATATCCATTTTCTCCCTGAAGAATTATTATCAGTTTTGCTGGGTAGGTGATTCTTATTTTTAATCCTAGCTTTTTTGACCTCCAGAATATCATATTCCAAGCCCTCAGATCCCTTAATGTAGAAGCTGCAAAATATTGTGTTATCCTGATTGTGTTTCCACAATACTTAAATTATTTCTTTCTGGATGCTTGCAATATCTTCTCCTTGACCAAGGAACTCTTGAATTTGGCTACAATGTTCTTAGGAGTTTTCCTTTTGGGATCTCTTTCAGGAGGTATCTATTTTCTCTCTTTTTCTAGAATATTGGGGCAAGTTTCCCTGAAAATTTATTGAATGATGATCTAGGTTTTATTTTCATTTTTTTGATCATGGCTTAGGTCATTTGTATTTCCAAAGAGATATTTTAAATGATCTATTTTTTCATTTTTTTGGTTTTGTTTTACAATTTGTTAATTTCTCATAAAGCCACTAGCATCCATTTACTCCATTCTAATTTTTAAGGAATTATTTTCCTCAGTGAGCTTTTGGACTTCCTTTTCCATTTGGTCAGTTCTGCTTTTCAAGGAATTCTTCTCCTCATTGGTTTTTTGGACCTCTTTTGCCATTTAGGTTAGTCTATTTTTTTAAGGTTTTATTTTCTTCAGCATTTTTTTTTGTCTCCTTTAGCAAACTATTGACTCATTTTTCATGATTTTCTTGTATCACTCTCATTTCTCTTCCCAATTTTTCCTCTATTTCTCTTACTTGATCTTCAAAATCCTTTTTGAGTTCTTCCATGGCCTGGGACCAATTCATATTTTTCTTGGAGGCTTTGGACGTAGGAGTTTGACTTTGTTGTCTTCTTCTGGTTGTATGTTTTGATCTTCCTTGTCACCAAAGTAAGATTCTATAGTCTGATTTTTTCCCTCTGTTTGCTCATTTTCCCAGCCAATTACTTGACTTCTTAGCTCTTTGTTAATTTAGGTCTCTGCTTCCAATGTGGAGGGTATATAGTCCCAAGCTTCAGTGGTTTTGTGTAGCAGTTTTCCAAAATATTTCTAGGGACCTGTAAATTTTCAGTTCTTCCAAGTTTGTATAATTAAAGGTGATGTATTTTCTCCTCTCCTGGCCTGTGCTCTGGTCTGTAAGTGGCCACAAGCACTCTTTTCTGTCCTGGAATGGTGAGGAGGATTCTCTCTTCACTGCCGCCACAAGCCCTGCCATGTCGGTGCTCCTCCTCATCCCAGGACCACCATCCACTACTGCAACCTAGATCCAAGCAGGGCAAAGCAAGAGAATCCTGCCTCAGCACCAGAAAAGAGATCTTTGCAATCCACCTCTTATCAGCCACTGGATCCCCCCACAGTCTATGTGTGGAGACCTCTGGAAGCAGACACTGCTGCCACCACCACCACCACTTCCCTGGGCCAGACCTTGCTCCTCTTTCACCTAGGTCCCACAGCCCTTTCCTACTAACCTTCTAAGTTGTCTTTGGTGTTTGTGGGTTGAGAGGTCTGGAAACCTCAGCAACTGCCAGTGATTCACTCTCCTGAGGCCTGTTCTAGCACTGTCTGTGCTGGTGTGGCCCACACTGGACTGTTCTCTTCTCTCAAACTGGTGCAACAAACCTTTCCTGTTTACCTTCCAGGTTGTCTTAGCCTGGAAATTCATTTCACTCTGCCATTTTGTTCATTCTGGTGCTCTATAATTTGTTTAGAGCCATTTTTACAGGTATGTGGAGGGATTTGGATGAGAGCTCAAGCAATTCTCTGTTTTTACACTGCCATCTTGGTTCTGGCCCTACACATGTTCTCAATAGATGTTTATTGATTCCTTCATTAGTTGATATTTTCAATCTAGTGTCCTGTGTTCCCCACAGCTCCCCCTAACCCCCCCTCCAAAGATAAAGAAAACAATCACTTGCTGGTCAGAATTCTCATGGTAAGACTTTCTAAGCATTGTTTATTCATTAGATGACAGACAAAAACATAGCTATTTGCCATTTTGTTGTTCAGTCATTTCAGTCATGTCTGACTCCTTGTAATCCTTTTTTCTTGGCAAAGACACTTATGTAGTCTGACATTTCCTTCTCTAGCTCATTTTATAAATGAGGAAACTGAGGCAAACAGAGTCAAGTGACTTATTCAGTGTCACACAGCTAGTAAGTGTCTGAGGCTGGATTTGAAATCAGATCTTCCTGACTCCAGGTCTGATGCTGTATTTACTGCACCACTGGGCTGCCCCAAGATATTACTGTTCCTGAATTCAAAGCCCTAAAGCCCTATTACCAGTTTGTAGTAGTACCCACCAAAGACTATGTTCTGTTAATAGTTTTTTGGTTTGTTTTTTTTTTTTTTTTGAGAATCAAGGGTCACTTTCATAACTCTATAGGCTACTGGAATAGGACTTTCATGTATACTGAAGTTTGATATGGAAGAATAAACACAGTTCATCTCTTAATATAGTATATAGTATTTTCCCCCCGACAGCAATGCTAGATGACATTGAAGGGAGTATTTTACAAATCTGCTTTCAGTTAAGATGTTGAAAATGTTCCATAAAAAAGGTTAGCTTTAATTTGAGTGAAGGAAGGTTGCATTCTTTTTCTGAGCATGAGAACAATTTCCACCATGGTGTCCTTTAACGGAGAAAACTTTCAACAAGTGAAAATGCTTTGAAAGCAAGTTCTCTAATCAGATTTCTATAAAGAGATATCCTCTGTTGCACAACTTTACCAGGCAGTTGAATGCCAACTGGTAATAGAGGTCCCTCCAAAGAAAAATGAAATATTCATCACATCAAGCTTCAGAAAGGTATACAAATGAATCTGGTTTTGTTTAGTGCTGATTTTTTTGCCCCTCAGAAATACTGATTTATGCAACTGTCAGGTCTCAATGCATGCAACACAACTTTCTCAGATTGAATCCCATTGATTTTCTATAACAATGTCAAGCATTCAATGCTTCAGAGCAGCAGTGGGGTTGTAATAAATAATCCCTTCAGAAAGAAAGTGATTCTTCTCTTCTTAAATACATAAGTGAACATCTTGTTCCCATGCTCTTTCTATCTATAGAAGTGAAAGCTTTATGGGCAGTGCCATTTGAGAATCTCCATAATCCCTATTCATTTTGGATATTCATTTTGGATAACAAGCTTTGTTTTTCTTGTGACCTTCTTTTCACTGTTGCCTCTGGGACAACTGTGAGAATTGCCTGTCATTCTGGTTATGAAACAGTCAGAGATGTAAGGAGCAAAATAAATGCTTGCAAATTCTGCTTTGAATAATTAGTGGTAATGAGACATAATAGGGGCAGCTGAAAGGCACAAAAGTAGTTGTGAAAGACACACTTTTGCATGAAAGGTTTGCCTTTGAGAGGTACATCAAGCTTAGACCAAGCACCACATACAGAGATTAATATTTCTAATGAGCACTGCTCAGTTTCTGATCTTCTGCCAGTCATAATCTCCTCCATGATAGTGTTAGTTCTGGTTATTTAAATTTTGAATTTACTGGCTGAGATTTTCATTTATAAATTTGAGTTTTATGGGTTTAACATTCTATAGAAATTTATTGCATTTTTATTGATTTTCCAGTCATTTATCACTTCATTTTTTGGTACAGTCTATATGATTTAAAGTTGGCAAATAGTTTAATTTCCATGAAGATATACATTTTGGTGCTTCTCAATGTGATTTAAAAAAAAAAACTGTTTGCCACAATATAATATCACACTAACACTTATAAGAAGTGACACACTATTTTCATTTAAATGTTTCCCAGTAGAAAACAATTCAAAATCCAAATACATTCAATTGATTTGTAACTAACATTCTGTGAAATACATTTCATTTCAGTAGAACAAACTGAGATACCACAAAAAAAATTGGGAGTAGGGTATAAAGACTCCATCTATAGCAACATCTAAATATTGTATATAAAGTTTCAGTTCTCTTGGGGGCTTATTAACCAGATTGTTACTTTTAATATAAAGAAATAAATAAATCGTTTTTCTTCTACTATTTCTTCATGCAAAACAAGTAGATTGATTAAACAAATATTTGTCGAGTGCCTACTGTTTTCAAAATACTTTCCTATGTGTTCTGGAAGATTAAAAAAATCAACTCTTTAGAAGAGAAAGAGTTTCTGCCCTCAAGTAGCTAACAGTCTACAATCACATCTAGATCAAATATATATGACAACTCTCTTAAAAAAGTCTTTCCTTTCTTTTCCCACTGCTACCATGGTAGGCGAGATCCTCATCCTATTACATCCTGTTACATCTGAGCTATTTCCACAGATTCCTAACTAGTTTTCCGGGTGATACATTCCATTTCGTATGCTCAATTATCTTTCTGAAATGTTGTTTTTATCTTATTAAGTTCCAACTCAATAACTTTAAAGGAGCACTATGTGCTAGGCCAACTGAGTGGCACAGAGGATAGAGTGTTGGGCCTGGAATCAGGGAGACTCAATTCTTGAGTTCAAATCTGGCCTCAGGCACTTATTAGCTCTGGAAGCCTGGGCAAATCACTTAATCCTGTTTGCCTCAGCTTCCTCATATGCAACATGAGCTTAGAGAAGGAAATGACAAACCACCCCAGTATCTTTGCCAAGAAAACTCCAAATTGTGTGTGTTGAACAGTAACAAATTTGGTACAACAGAAATCCCAAACTGCTCATCCTGGCATTAATAATTAAAAAAAAAAAACCTTTCTACTCCTAAAGTATACCCTTTGCCTCTGAATATATGTTTTTGTTTCTTCACTATTCCTTCCATCTAGATGTCCTAATCCTTTGTCACGATCATCTTAAGGCTTAGCTCACATTCAACTTCCCCCAGGAAATTCTTTTTTCTCTTAGTAAGGTGCCTCTTTCTGCAGAAAATTAGTTCTTTCCCTCATTTGGACTTGATACAAGCTAATTCAATGAGCGTTTTGCAAGCATCTGCACACAAGGCTCTGTGCTAGGTGTTGGGCATACAAAGAGAGAAGGGCAGTCTTTGTCCCCAAGGAACTTACACTCTACTGGAATGAAGCAATATTTGAAGAATTAAGTGTATATAACAACAAATATACAAAGTAATTTTTTGAATCATCTCAATTGAAAGTGTTAATGACTTAGAGGGATTGGAAAGTTCTTATACAGATAATAACATTTGGAAATAGTGTTTTGATGGAAGCTAAGTGTTCTATGAAACAGAGACAAGGAGGCAAAGCATTGCTGGCAGATTAAAAATAAAAGAGGTGAGAAATAAAAATGTTCTGTTGGGATCAACTGGCAGGTGAGTTTAGAATATATTTAGTGGAATAATATGAAGACTAGAAAAGCAGACAAAAGCCAGATTGTGACATTGGTTGAATTCCTTCCTTCCTTCCTTCCTTTCTTCCTTCCTTCCTTCCTCCCTTTCTTCCTTTCTCCTTCCTTCCCTCCCTCCCTTCTCCCTTTCTCCCTCCCTCTCTGTCTCTATCTCCGTCTGCTCTACTGTCCAGAAAGAAAAACAAAACAAAACACTGACAAGTTTTGAGTAGGTGTGTGACATGGTACTAACTATGGTTTATGTATATCAGTTTGGTAGCTTTTCAGTGATGAATTGTAGAGAAGGATAGTGAAGAAAGGGAGACTAATTATTGTGCTTTTTCATAATCAAAATAAAGATGATGAGGTGGCACACTAGGGTAAGAGCTCTGAGAATAAAGGAAAAAAAGGACAGAAATAAGAGGTTCTGTGTAAGAAAAAAAAATTATCCCTTGGCAACTGCTTAGGTTTGAGTGATTAATTGAGACGTATGAATCGAATATGGTATCTTAAAACTTGGGTGCTTGGAAAGATGGTGGTGTCATAAATAGAAATAGGAACATTTCGAGATAAATCTGGAGAAATTATAATGGACAAGGGGGAAAGTTAAAAAAATTGTATTTGGAACATGTAGAGTTTGAGATGTTTATGGGACATTCTGTTAGAGATGTCCAGTAGGTAGTTGGTAGATTTCAGAAGAAGTTAGAGATGAACACAGAGATTTGGGAATCATGTTAAAAGTAATTATCATTGACCTCTTAAAAGCTGATGAGATCAGCAAAGGAGAGAAGAGAAGAGGCTTCAAAGTAAAGGTCTGGCAACCACATTTAGTGAGTAGAAGGAACAGGTTATTCTAACAAGTGGAGTGGTCAGACTGATAAGAGGAGAACAAAGAGAAAGTAGTGTCACAGAAACCAAGGAAGGAGTGTACAGGAAAAAAAGAATGGCCAACAGTTGCAGAGAGACTCAAAAAGACCAGGATGGAGAAAAGACCATATTGAATGTCCATCCCAATAGAGGGGAAGTTCCTTGATGTAAGAACCTGTAGTGTTTTTACCATCACCTAATCTATCATTCATATATCAGGCATTTATTTAATGTTTGTTGAATTTAACCAAATATGCTAGTGTAATATTATAATATTTAATAATTACCTATTATTTATCAGTTAGTTCTCTGATTACATTTTTAAATTTTATTTTTAATTTATGTTATAAAACAAGCATTTCTGAAACACTGCAATAAAAAGATGATTGCACACAAAACTGCAAGTCTACTATACACAACTTGCTATTCCTTTCAAATATACAAAAAAATTATCATGTAAATTCCTTTGTTTTCTTCACTTCCTCCACTCTCTGCCCTAGAGATGACATAACTAGGCATATAGCCACACATACATATTTATGTAAAATTACTCTATACATCTATTTATCAGTTTTTTCCTCTGGATGCAAATGGTGTCTTTCTTCATATGTCCTTTATTTTTAATTTGGGTATTATGATAGTCAAAATAACTTATTTGCTAAAAGTTGTTATTAAAACGATATTGCTGTTACTGTATACAATCTTCTCTTGTTTTTGCTCATTTTACTCTTCATTATTTTATACAAATCTTTCTATGTTTTTCTAAGATAACTGAGTTCATCATTTCTTATAACACATTAATATTCCATCACAATCATATATACAACTTGTTTAGCCATTTTTCAATTGGCGGGCATCTCTGCAATTTCTGGTAAAAAAAGAACTGCTATAACCATTTTACAACATGTTACATAATCTCTGATTACATTTTTAACTCATGGAAGGTTCTCATGTCAGAGATTTCTTTGTAATGCAGAATGCCTGTATTTTGCCTATGGCATGAGTTCGAATATTTTCAAATTGTTATAATAGTACATATTATTAAATATTTTACTAGTTGATAAAAACGATCAACATTAAAACATAGATTTTCATTGTGCATTTAGGTACACATTGTAAAAATCAAAGAATCCAAATTCAGAAGCCCTGAGTTTGGTTCTGGCTCTATTGCTTATTAGTAGTATTGTCATGTGAAAATCACCTAATCTTCCTGGGCTTCAGTTTACTTCATCTGTAAAATTAGGATAATAATATGTATACTACCTTGCTGTGAAGATCAAAGGAAATGTGCCATTGAGTAATGCACTGTAATCCTAAAGTACTATGTGAACTTACACTATTAGGTAATCACATAAATGCATTTATGACCAATTTTCACACAATTACTTACCTGAATACAGAACTACTGAAAACGAATTCTTGAAGTGTCATCGCTTATTAACTATGCCCCCCATTCTGGTAAACAATACAATACAGCAAAATCAGCCTTGCCACCTCTTTCCTCTTGTAGTAGTCTTCTAATCAGTCTTCCTGTGTTTAGCCTCTCCTCTTTCCAATCCATTCTCCACGTCACAGCTGCCAAATTGATATTCTTAAAGCATAGGTCTTACCATGACATTTTGAGTCTATAACCTCTGTGATAAAAGAAAATTCGAAGTCCTTCATTTTCCACTTAGAGATGTTCCCGATCTGGCACAAAAGCATCTTTCCAGGATGATTATGCAAATACTACACACACACACACACACACACACACACACACACACACACACACACACACACACACACACACGTATTTTCTGCATTTTCTTATCTATGATAATATATTATTTCCCAAATACCTCATAGTAAAAAGCTGCACAAGTGAAAGGACAATTTCACTTTTGTTTTTATGTCGCTCAGGTCTACATTCTGTATTAGATTGTTAATAAATACTAATCTAAATGAACTGAATTGAATTATTGATATTTAATCTTGATAGATTAATAATATCCTCAGGGAAGCTCTAGCCTACTTTGCTCTCTTTGGATACTGGGTGTATAATTTACCTGCTATGGTGTTAACGTGATTAAATATCTTCTCCACCCATTAATCCCATTAATAGGTCTCAGATGGAGCTAGTTAAGGGAAGCTTGATTAGGGGAGGCTTGTTTGTAGGAAGTCACACATCCTTTTGCTAATTAGGTCACAAGAGTTGTGAAGCCCTTGGATTCTAAAGAAGGTATATATGCTCTGATGGTAGCCCTTAAGCTCTCTCTCAGAATTGCAGGAGGAAGAGGACAGCAGGTAAGCAGACACCTAGGATTTCTGGGTGAGTGTTTAAGGGAAGGCCCCAGCAGAGGGGAAGGTTACAGGATGGCCTGGCTCCCTGCTGTGATATTGTGTTCTTTGCTGTTATGATGGAGTGGACTTACTGGTTTTGGCATATCATTGCTGCTATGTTGAATTAGAGTTATTGGTTTTGGGATTTGATCCTTTGGTGTCTGAATAAATATTTTACTTCTTCTGTCTTCTATATGGCTAGTCTCTTATATTCTGCGATACAGAACTATACAGGCAAATTCATGGTCACCTTAGATATTGTGACACTTGCCTTACTGATACACCTGCCTACGTTCATTTTATTCTATAGAGAAGACAAGGCCATGGAATCAGATTCTGTTAGATGTCCCTTTCCAGACCACAGGTTCTCAGAAGCAGTCTGGTGAACAAATAGTAAATCTTATGTAAATCAATAAAAAATGAGGGAGGAGCATTTTCTATTAGATTCCAGTTTCTTGATCTGTTTTCCTTTAGCACAGTACTTTGCCCATAGAAAATATGTTGATCTGAATTTAATGGAAGTGGTTTTGAGAACAAGAAATATACATTCCTACTGGAACATGCAATCCTGCCAGAGTGCTCAAACCCTGTTGCAGAATTTTACAAAAATGCTTTACTCCTAGGTTACCTCCACACATTTGTTCTTGTTCCTTGGGGCTGCCCACTTAAAGCTAATGAGCCTATCACAACTTTTTTCTAAAAGCCATATTCACTCATGATTGAGTTTTCATCACCCTCAGAATAGGAAGTAGCAGCTCAAAATAAGTGATGTTAGTTAATGGTATGAGAATCAAGCCTCCACTCCATTCTTTTATGATTTGTATGGGCATGGCACTGAAGAACTGATATAATCATTAAGCTAAACCAAACATATAAAAATGTGCATGTGTTGTTAACAAAGCATAATGATGTCACTTGTCATCAGTTGTCTGGCCTCTACAAGGGAACAAATTACTTGGCTATGAAATCTTAATATTAACATTATTAAATTACCAGGCCATCTAAATGGCGGTTGGACCTACAAAAATTGTGTTGACCTCTTCCTCTCTCTTAGCCTTTCTTTGTCTCAGATCTCTAGGTCAACAGAATTAATTCTCTGCCTAAAACAAATATACTGATTGCCTCCACGGAAGTGAATTTCTTTTAAAACTATTTTTTAAAAGTAGTATAAAGGGTAAACAGTGTGTCTGGGGGCAAAGAGCCTTGAAATGTAGGAGAAGGAGGCTCAGGCCAAAACTTTTCAATATACTCCAGATGCAAACGGTGCAATAAATGGTTATTAGTACTTGAGGGACTAGTGTTCTTATCCAAAGAAAATAAAAGTTCAAGGGGGTCAGAGGTATAAAATCCTCAGTCAAAAAGAGTATCAGAGGATTTAGGAGACAAGGACAAAATCAGAAATAATTTTAGCCTTTAAAGCCTAAGAGTACTAAAGGCACTTGTCAGTAAAACTTCAAAATCAATTGTTCTGCTTAGCGGATTTGGTAGATCTGGATAGAGTTTGAGGAGTTAGCTTTCTTTATTGATCTATTAGATAGTCCCTAGCTATGGATGTAGTCTGCCATTTTTCTGACTGAAAGACAAATCTGTTAGAATTATCCCCCAAATTAGAAGATATTAAGATTCTTTTATATTTGATGTCAACTTCCTGTTGGTGTAAAAGTGCTGATTTTGCATTTAGGAATCTTTCGATTTATTCCTGCCTCATCTGCTAACAAGCCACATGACCTTGGAGAAATCACATTATAAATCTAGACCTTCCTTTCTTCATAAACAAAACAGAGATGTTGAGCTAGTCAACCTCTAAGATCTTTTCCACTTCTAAAATTCCATTATTATGTTATCTCCTCAAGATTAAATCAAAATTTAATCCAATATTGCAGGGGCAATAATCTTAAATACACACACACGTATATACATATATATATATATATACACATATATATGTGCATATATATGTATACATACACACACACACACATATATATCATGCATACCCATCATTACTAAAGCCAAAAGAGTCAAAACAAAACAAAAATCCCTGAGCATGCACCAACAATAAACATAAATTTTATAAATTATACAAATGTACAATTATATTAATATTTACATCGTGTATATTATGAAACCTGCATAAAATATAAGTTAAAAGATGAAATAAAAATTAAATGATACTTTATCTATGAATCAACAAAGATAAATTTGTGTAGCTTGTTGAGTAATGAGTGATATGATTATAGTAAGAAGGCAGAATTTATGATTTCAAAGAGAATCATATACATGTCTGAACAGTTCAGAACTACAGGATATAAGGAATTCCCTAAGTAGAAAGCAGAAGAATTAATGCATTTATTCAAGCTCCAAAGTAGCAGACCCATGAACCAGCATCCCCATTTTGATATCCTGGTCGAAAGCTTACAGGCCCAATAAGTCAGCCGCACAAGAGTAACCAGGTGGCCACAGACAACATGATGGCATTAAACCAAATCATATTCATGCTTCCCCTCTCCGGTAAGAAGATTACCCACTGGCCTCAAGCCCTTGCTCAGCATTCCTCGGTCCACACTCGGGTGAGCTTTGGCTTCGGCTTTATCTTAAGCTTTGGCTGTAGCTGTCTCCGGCTCCAATAAATCTCAATCTCCAAGCTGTCTTCTCTCCTCTTATAGAGTTTTTGACATCATCAAGTGTTGTCTGAATGACCAGAGCCTAGGCTCCGTCGATTGGTTCTTGAGTTGGCCTCTCGCCTTAGTACCCTGGGAGGTTCACATCCACATAGATTAGGTTAACATCTAATAGGGCATGGCTCTGGAGTTCGCACCTCCCCTTAGCCAGCCCCACCTTGGGCCCCACCCCAGCCACCAATCCACACCCACATAGGTTCCATACCTAATAGGGGTTTGGGCCTGGGGCTTAGCACCTAGTAAGGCTCAATGAAATACACTGAATTACTCAAAGGAAACAAAAGCCAAACTCTTCAAGAGTTACTCAAAGCAAACAAAAGCCAAACTCTTCAAGGGCACTAAGTGCTAAGGAGCCCATTTTGCTTACCAATGCAATGATTAGACTGGTAGTTTAGGAATGTCACTTCGGTCACTGTCTGAATAATAGATTGGAGAGGTAAGAGACTTTAGGAAAAGCAACTAATTATTGTAACAGTCCACATTAGTTTAGGAAGGTGTAGACTAGAGTTATGGCTTCATAAACAAAGAGCAGAAATGACAAGGTTTGGCAGTTTATTGAATATTTGCTGTGAGAGTGAGGAATTGAGGTTGATATCAATATTTGAAATTAATAACTTCAATAAAATTGGTAAAGTCAGAAAATTTCCAGGAAAATAAGATCTAATCACAACTAATCTACACCTGATCATCCTGTGTGACTCACTCTGTCCCACCAAAATACTTCTGGCCACTGGTCCCCAAAACAGAGTACTTCCCTTCCAGAAGTAATTGTTGCATTTAGTAAGATCTGAGTTATGTGGTGGGGAGGAATTTTGTCTGTATAGCTGCTAGTTCAACTGACTGGGTCATAACTGGGTTATAACCTCACCAGAGGCTAACACCCATTCGAAAAGAAAAGAGGTCAGGAGCCAGCAAAATCTTGTACAGTAGAGAGAAAGGATGGAGTGGAGGAGTGTTGGCTAATGGTTGAAGGGTTGGTGTGGTTGTGTTACAGAAAAAAAAATATTTTATTGGGTATAGCTATAATGTTGGGGTGTGACCCCTCTTCAGTCCCCAGGATATGCTGATCATATATGCCTAAGGGTCATGCCACCTGGACTTGCTCGAGACCACTGCTTAAGAGGAATGAGTTTGTTATCTTTGTAGAAAACATTTGCTTTCACTTCCTGAAGTGGGCGTATGCACTTTCACTATATACCCTCTATTCTAGCACATCCTTCACCCCATGCCCTATACGAAGTTAATTTCATTTTACTTCTATTCTACTTGAAGGGAAGTATGTGATTTTTCTAAGTGATAAAGTGTGCTTGAGTTAACAGTGGAATCCCCTCTTCTCCAGTTCAATGACTCCTTACACATACCACTTTAATATAATAAGATACCATTAAAGGAAAGGACTCAAACAAAGAGAAAAGCCTGTTAGAAATTGGATAACACAATCAGTTTTACAGTAAGAGAACAAGGAGTTATAATTGCTATCTGTCCTCTTTCTATGTTGCCTGCATATTTGTGAAAATAGTATATGATGGGGGAGACCTCAGTTTTCACCTGGGTGATGTTAGCAAGAAAGTATTCTGAAGAATAGTTTGGGGCAGGAGATTTCAGCTGCTGATATGAATGATGTCTATATTAAATAAGCTATCCATAGGTGAAGCTTCTGTTTTTAGCTGGTTGTTTCAAATAACACACAGGAGGCACTGGAGGTTTTAGACTCCAGCCTGTAACAGGTTCACTCTTGATCTGATCAGACAGGAAGGTGAGGAAGACAGCTTCAGAGGGGTTAATTACTTTTTTCTTACTTTATTCTAGTATAGTCTTTTCAAGAAGGAATCGCTGATAATAGCAGCACCAGCTCCTACAGCATTCTTCTCAGGGGCCACCGAGACGGGCGGGGGGGGGCAATTACCCCTACATCTCTATGGGGTCAATTGAGACAGGCACAAAATTCCAGCTTGTGTACTACCATAAGTCCCCTCGAGCCTCAATGGGGGCTGGTTGAGACAGATACATGCATTCTTCTATGCATTACCCAAATCCCAAATGGGTTCCTATTCACTGAGGAGGGTCCACTTGCTTTATAGTACAACAGACAAAAAAGGCATATTGTCAACATTAAGCTCACAGGTTAACTTTGGCAATATCGCCATTCGGTGTAAGTGGAGTAATTATCACATTATGTCACCCCTGTGTCTCACTGCGCAATCTCAGTAGGATTGCCTATCAATATGATTCTAGGAATAACTATCCAGGATCCTTGGAGCTATTCTGAAAGTTATTATCTAACACCTGGAAACTAGAGATTGCCATGGCCATGAAAGCTGGGAAACTAAACTCTAAGAAAGATAACAAAATCCTCCTTACTTACACTGGTTCAGAAACAGGGTTTTGGTAAGATGGGGACTCTGCAGTTACAAATCCATCCATCTTTGATCTTAATGTCATCCAGAAATATGATAGTCAATTTTGCAAGATCTACTCAGGCCTGTATTCACAGGTAACCTGAGAAAATTAACTGTGGTTTTCATTTTTGTATTTTACAGGGTTTTTAAAATTTTTTTTCCTATCATTCCTCCTCTTAATTCCCCTTCAAATGGAATATATTAATGAGTATTAATTTATTGGCCAAAATGGATTCTGTGAAATACTATTTTAGTACCCTATCTGCCACATGTTCTTTACTCATAATTTAGTTCTTTCCAGAAATCAAAATAGACCTGTTGATCTATTTTGAATTATTTTGTGTAAACTGTGTCTGTATTATGCCATCTGTTTCCCCTGTATACTTTGGAATGGATACTAAGTAAAAAAAAAGAAGAGACATGGAAATTTTCAGACAGTGAAAGGGAGATTAGAGATATTTAGTCCAACTCCTTCCCTTCCTGAATGAGTCTAATGAATAAGAGAGAAGTTGTTATTTGCTCAAGCCAGTAAATGGCAAAACCCCAAACCTGAATAAAAATCACTTTGTTTTACTCAGATCATTCTTTCCTTTTAATGAAGGTTTTGTTTTACTTTTAAACCTAGTAGATATTTCATATAAAAATTTGTAAAATATTATTATTGATTATAATATGCACTGATCTTTATGATCCTTTCAAAGACTTAGACAATACTTTATTTACTCAGATGATCCTCAAAAAAAGCCCTGTATTATGTTAGATTCAATCAGTCACTAAGCATTTAATATACAGATGGCTATGTGGAAATCATTATGCTAAGAAAACCCTGGAGTTATGAAGAAAGGCAAAAACATCATTCCTGCTCTCTAGGATTTCGCAAAATGGAATATAATCAGAGGTAAGGAACTAGTGGGCCAGGGTCGGAAAGGAGAAAGATCTACAGAAGGTGGAATTTATGCTGAATGTGGAGTGAAGCCAGGGAATCAAAGGGGCAGGGGTGAGGAGAAAGAACATTCTAGGCATGGGAAACTGCACATGGAAAGGCAAGGAGTAGGGAGATGAAATATTTTATGCCAGAAACAGCAAGTAAGCCAATGTATCTGGCTCATAGAGTATGTGGAGAGAAACAAAATATAAAAAATTTTTTAAAGGTTTCAGTTCTTTTACCAATCAAAAAAAATGGAGAATAAGGTTGCTTTCCCATTCTTAAAAACCACCACCAACAACAACAAATATAAGCTGGAGGTGGTATTTAAATTCAGGACCATTCTGAGTCCAGCTCCCTTGTTCTATCAGGAAAGATATTACAACGAATTTGATAGAAAGTCAAAAGATAATACTTAAGCAGGATTCCCAAAATTTTGTCCAACAGTTCCTGGACATCTATGATTTATGTTCATACTCTAACAAATAAATAGGCTGAAAGAATTTGCAAATGTTTGTTTTTTGAAGAAATCAAGCAGATAGAATTCAGTATTTACCATTGAAAACCCCATGTTTCAGGAGCCAAGATGGTGGAGAAAAGTCAGCAATTCACCTGAGCTCTACCCCAAATCTCTCCAAATACCTTTAAATAATGCCATAAAACAATTCCTGCTGAGGCAGAATGCACAAAAGGACAGCGTGAAATAATTTTCCAGCCAAAGACAACCTAAAATGTTGGCAGGAAAGCTCTGTTGTACCTGGAGGAGTGTGAAGAATAGTCCAGTGCAGGATATGCCAGCAAAAACCAGGCCCCAGCAAACCATGAGCAGGCTTTGTGAGCTACTAAATCTGCAATGACAGCTGTCTCACCCCACAGAGAGTAAGGCGGGGGAGGGTCAAACAATTAATTAGAAGGAAATTACAAGGATATCTTTGCTGGCATTGGGGGCAGGATGCTGCTGTTTTGCCTGTACTCACATCGAGTAACAATCTCTGGGCAAGGAGGAGCATTAGAACACTAGAGCTTGAAGGCTGCCATGGAACAGGAATGCTTGTCACAATCCCAGAAGGGAAAGAGAGTTTCTGGTCACTCACAGACCAGAGCACAGAGCAGGAGAACAGTAAACCCCTCTGTTTAGATTATACCACCTTGGATGAACTGAAAACTTACAGGTCTCTAGCAGTATCTCTGAAAACAGCTGACCAAAACCCTGAAGCTTGGGACAGTGTGTCCTCCTCCCTGGAAGCAGAGCCCCACTTTAACAGAGAGTTAAAAGTCAATACATAGAATGGAAAAATGAGAAAACAACAGAGAAAAATTTTCACTTTAGAAAGTAACTATAGTGACAAGGAAGATCAAAACACACACTCAGAAGAAGACAACGAAAGTCAAAGCTCCTACATCCAAAGGCTCCAAGAAAAATATGAATGTGTCAGCCCATGGAAGGGTTCAAAAAAGATTTTGAAAATCAAATAAGAGAGGTAGATGAAAAATTGGGAAGAGAAATGAGAGTGATGCAAGAAAATCATGAAAAAATATTCAACAGCTTGGTAAAGGAAACACAAATACACACAAAACACCCTGAAGAAATTAACACCTTAAAAATAGAATAGACCACATGGTAAAAGAGGTACAAAATAAAGATGAGGAGGAGAACGCATCATAAAGAAAAACTGGCAAAATTGAAAAAGAGACTGAGAAATCCACTGAAAGAAAAAAAAAAACTAAAAAATTAGAATTGTCTGAATGGAAAAGGAGATACAAAAGTTCACTGATGAAAATAATTCCTTAAAAATTAGAATGGAGCAAATAGAAGTCAATGACTTTATGAGAAATCACAAAGCAATAAAACCAAACAACTAAAAAATAGAAGACAATGTGAAATATATCATTAGAAAAAATAACTGACCTGGAAAATAGATCTAGGAGAGATAAATTAAAAGTATTGGATTACCTGAAAGCTATGGTCAAAAAAAGAGTCTAGATATTATTTTTCAAGAAATTATCAAGGAAAACTGTCCTGATAGTCTAGAACCAGAGAGTAAAATAGAAATTGAAAGAATTCAGCCATCACCTCCTGAAAAAAGATCCCAAATTGAAAACTCCCAGGAATATTATAGCCAAATTCCAGAGCTTGCAGGTCAAGGAGGAAATATTGCTAACAGCCAGAAAGAAAAAAAAAATCAAGTATCAAGGAGCCACGATCAAAATTTAAAAATAAATAAATGAACAAATAAATAAATGGATGGATGAATGAATAAATAAATTTAGCAGCTTCTACATGAAAGGTTCAGAGGGCTTGGAATATGGTATTCCTGAGGGCCAAGGAACTAGGATTACTACCAAGAATCACCTACCCAGCAATATTGAGTATAATCCTTTGGTGGAAAAATAGACAGTCTATGATTCAATGAGACAGAGCATATCGAAGCATTCTTGATGCAAAAAAATGAGAATAGAAAATTTGACTTTCAAATAATAGACTCAAGAGAAGCATAAAAAAGAAAATGGGGAGACAAATTATAAGGGATTTAATAAGGTTAAATTGTTTACATTCCTACATGGGAAGATGATACTGGTTACTCATAAGAACTTTCTCATCATTAAAGTATTTAGAAGGGTATATATAGACAGAATGCACAGGGGTGAGCTGAATATGAAGGGATGATATCTAAAAAAATTAAATTAAGGGGTGAGAGAGAAATGCACTGGGAGGTAGGGAAAGGGAGTGGTAGAAAGCAGTAAATTATCTCACATAAAAAGAGGCAAGAAAAATTTTTACAGAAGTGGAGAAAATGAGGGAGGTGAGAGGAAGTGAGTGAGCCTTAATCTCATCAGAATTGGCTCAAAGAGAGAATAAAATACACAGTCAATTAGATATAGAAATCTATCTACCATACCACAAAGTAGGAGGGGAAGGTGATGAGAAGAAGCACAGATGGCAGAAGAGCAAATTTGGGGAGGCGGAAGTCAGAAGCAAAAACCTTTTGAGGAGTGACAGGGTGAAAGAAGAGAGAGAATATAATAAATGGGATGGGAATAGGATGGAGGAAAATATACTTGTAAATCACAGCTGTGAAAAAATATTTGAAACAAGTTTCTCTTTTAAAGGCCTCATTTCTCAAAAGTATAGAGAACTGAGTCTAATTTATACTAATAAGAGCCATTCCCCAATTCATAAATGAACAAAAGAAGCTATCTATAGCCATATGAAAAAAAAATGCTCTCAATCACTATTGATTGGAGACATGCAAATTAAAACAATTCCGAGGTACTACCTCATACCTATCAAATTGGCTAATAGGATATAAAAGATAAATGACAAATGTTGGAAGGGATGTGGGAAAAAAGACATTAATGCATTGTTGGTGGAATCATGAACTCATTCAACCATTCTGTAGAGCAATTTAGAACTTTGCCCAAAGAGCTACCAAACCATGCATACTCCTTGACATAGCAATACTCCTACTAAGTCTGTATCCAAAAAAGATAAAAACATAAAATAACCTATATGTACAAAAATGTTTATAGCAGCTCTTTTCTGGTGGCAAAGAATGTGAAATTGAGGGGATGCCCATCAATTGGGAAATGGCCGAATAAATCGTGCTATGTGAATGTGATGGAATACTATTGTGCTGTGAGAAATGATGACAGGGATGCTTTCAAAAAAACCTGGAAAGAATGACATGAGCTGATGAAAAGTGTCGTGTACTGTGTAAAAAGTAACGGCAATATTATAAGATGATCAGCTGAGAATGACTTATTTAGTCTTAGCAAGACAATGATCTAAGATAACTCTGAAGGATTTACGATGAAAAATGTTATGCATCCCAGAGAAAGAATTGATGGTGTATGAATACAAATTGAAGCATCCATTTTTTTTACTTTCTTTATTTTTCTTGAGTTTTTTGTCTGTTATCTTTCACAACACGACTAATACAGAAATGGTTTGCATGACTACACATGTATAACCTATATTGAATTGCTTGCTTTCTTAATGTGGGGGGAATGGATAGAAGGAGGAAGAGAGAGAATTTGGAGTTCAATGTTTTCAAAATGAATGTTAAAATTGTTTTTACATGTAATTGTCGAAAAATAAAATACTAAAGAAAAAAATCCTATTATTCCATGTATCAAATATTTGTAAAATGGCATGGATGGAAAACATACAGATGCCAGTAACTGTGAAAGAGAAGTTTAGTGACTTCTCAGAGACTGACCTCATAATAGAGTCAGGAACAATTTTTTAACATAAAGAAATTTGTACCTAGAATAGCCAAGAATACAGCAAAGGCAATACTTGGAGAAATATTCAATCACTATGTCTAGATATCACAAGGTAAGGAAAGAAGGTGACCTCAATTAAGCAGTGATACACTTGGGTGCCTTGGCAAGTATCCA
The DNA here is from genome assembly GCA_028646595.1 of Phalanger gymnotis. Taxonomy (NCBI): domain Eukaryota; kingdom Metazoa; phylum Chordata; class Mammalia; order Diprotodontia; family Phalangeridae; genus Phalanger; species Phalanger gymnotis. Next base: position 83,178,500 of record CM053626.1, read on the forward strand.
GTAGGCATCTTGTTCTTATTCTATTTCTTCATAAAGCGGCCTTAAGATCTATGGTCAAGTTTCTTGGGATCAAAACCAGAAGCACAAAGATAATAACAACCTGAGGGTTTACCTCTTTACCTCTTGCTCTTAATCCCTTCTGATTTTACTGTCCTGGGAATTTTTTTTTCCTTTTCGGAAGATAACTAGTCTACTGCACCAGTATTTAATGTAGGAATAGACACTGGGCTGACATTTTACTTGCTCAGCTATCTATGTCAAAGCAATTAAGGTAAAGCTTACCTCACACCTAGAGAATTATTATCTTGACATAACCAGTCAAGCACATCTCCCTATACATACAAATAAATATGAACAAACCCCAATGTCTGTATGTAAATACCCTGATACACTACCACTCAGAAAGATATAGAAACATCAACTTAAAGACAGATATACAAAAATAATATAAATAATGATAATAATTCCTCACAGTTTAAAAAGTGCTTTCATGAATAGCATAATACATTAAAAAGAACAATGGATACGAAGACAGATAATCTGGGTTCAGATCTCAACTCTGCTACTTACTACAAGTGTGACTTATATAAATAACTTAACCTCTCCGGGTCTCAGTTCCCTCATTCTAAAATGTGGAGGTTGCACTAGATGGATGGCCTCTAAAGCTACAATCCTATGATCTCTTTTGTCTCACAGAACAGCCCTCTGAAACAAGTGAGAAAGTTATCATTGCCCTCATTTCACTGAAAAATGAAGTCTCAGAGAAGCAAAGTAATTTGTAGAGGTCCCACAGCTATTGCAAGAAATAGCTATTTGGTTCATCCAAATCCAAGTCCAGTGAGGTTTTTTTTTTCTATATTACATTATACAAATATAAATACGTACATGCACATGGCCCTCTGTGGAGGAAGAAGACAGTGTCTTCTGCTTCTTTAAATGTTAAACAGAGCCAGCTTTCACTAAAACACATATCAAAAATATATAATGAAAAAAATCATATGGCAGTTGACAGAAGCATGCATTTCCTTTGATATTAGGGTATTTTTGCCATTTTTGACATAAGCCAGGTATTCTCGTATCTGAGTTCTCAGTTTCCTCATTCTAAAATGTGGAGGTATCTTCTTCTGTAAGGATGTCTTCCTTACACCTGATTCAGGGGATTCAAAGTGAGTTTTCCATTTTTTTCTCTAGAATATTACTTGACCAATGCATTTGGAGTTCAAAAATATGTCATCATACAATGAGAAGTGATGCAGCTTAGTGGAAAGATCAATGAACTTGGTATCAGAGACTGCCAGCTGAGACCCTGGTCTTCCCAATTAATGTTTGTGTGACCTTGAAAAAAAACTTAAATTTTTCTCAGTTTCAGTTTCCCCCTTGTCAAAAACTAGAGGATTAAACAAAATGATTCTATGGTCCCATTCCAATTCTACATTCTAGGATTCTCAAAGTGTTGACAGTTTAATAACTAGTTCTATGTTTGCTAACTAGACATACTAGAGTTGGATATTATGTATCTTTTTCACTTTGTATACAGAAAAATAAATCTAAGATGAAATCATAGCAATTCCATGTTATACATTTTGTCTTGGGACCATTTGCTTTTGAATATAAGAACTTTTCAGCAGATGGTAAGCCTTCATTAAGCAGCATGCATATACGTTTTCCACCTGCCGTGTTTTCTTGTACATAAGTATTACAAGCACAGAGAAATAACCATTTAAACCTGAAGTCAGATACCAGAATACCTGCCATATGTCAAGAATGGCAACAAATACCCTAGTATCAAAGGAAACACGTGCTTCCATCAACTACCATATGATTTTTTTTCATTATGTATTTCTGATATGTGCTTTGGTGAAAGCTGGCTCTATTTAACATTTAAAGAATGTTTCTGTCTTATTTGGCAGGGTATTTATTTCTGAAGCTTTAGATCTCTCCTGAATTATGCTCATGGGGAAACTCTAGGTTTTTCTGTTCAGTTTGTGTGTCCCAATCAAAAAGAATTTTGTCTTTTGTCCACATTTCTGGACTTCAAACACTCACAGACAGTAATATCACTTTTGTCTTCTAAAAAGATATCTGTTTTTTCATGATATTTTAAAATTTATTAACTGTCAAATTTTCAGATCTTTCTTATCAGTAAAGTTTAATTCCAGAATGTACTGTAGTGCACATATCTTTGATTTTGTACTATTAAACCCCTGAGCAAGAGCAGCATGTTTAAAAGGAAATAAAAGTAGCATCTCAGTGCTTCTGTGGCTTTGTGGTATACAAATTAATTAACATCTACCATTTGTATAGTATATTTTACAAAATATTCTATATACATTATCTCATTTTATCTCCCAACAACCCTGTTATTATTACCTCCATTTGAAAGAAAAATACACTTAAGCAGAGAGAGATTAAGTGTCTTGACCACGATCATAGCTAGCAAAGGTCTGGGGTATGAGTTGAAGTCAGGCCTAACATGACTCTAATTCAAGGCCTCAATTCACTGTGCCACTTATCTACTTTACTCTCCCACCTAGCTGAAAGGGATTTAAAATATCTCCCATATTGGCCAGACATGGTGCTGCTATTTCTTCTTATCTTTTGTAACAGTCTTACAATTTGTATTATGAATTGTGGACAATTCTCTAGAAGGCACATGTCCCATTGTGCGGTATTCTGGGCTAGGGGCCGAGGAATTAGAAGATTCAATTTGCTTTAGTCTTGCATCAAGTGAAGAAGCCAGGAGCAGCCAGCAATATCTCAGCTGGACCACAATGACTATGGCAGGGCCAAGTGGTTATTGTTGTTAAGACATTTGAAATGGGGAAGCAATCCCAGGAATAAACCAGTGGGATTCTATGAACACATATTTTTTTTTTTTACCAAGGTTTTTTCACCAAGGAATTTTGTTGAGGGAGTTGTGGGAAATAGAAAAGGAAAATAGTTTAACAGACCAATTCATGTGGCCAAGTTCTAAGACACAGAGAAGGAGGAAAGCAGGTAGTACACACTCCATGTTTCTTTCTCTGTACTTCTCTTCATCTCTCACCTCCTTCCTTTCACTACACACTTCTACCATTTACTCCCTTCCCCTTCTTTCCTCTCTCTCATAATTTAGGCTCAAATTAGTTCAGGATAGGTATTCCAGGTCCATCCTATTTGCTGGAATGCTTATATATCCTTCATGGATTATTATTAAGAATTGCATTAAGAATTATATTATTAAGAATTATAATAAGAAGTCAGTCATCTTGTTGATTCCATGTGTTACTGAGCTAGAAATTTACTTCCCAAATGTAAGACCTTCATCATAGAATCACAGAATTTGAATGATTTAAAGGCTCTGACAAACCATCCAGTCAAATAGGAATTTCTCCTGTAATACATCTGACAGTTGTGATCCAAGCACCACTTAAAGACCTCCGAATGAGACAGACTCATTTCTTTTTGAAGAAATAAATTCCATTTTTGCACAGGAAGTTTTCCCTGACATCAAGCCTAAATTTGACTCTTTCAACTTCTTCCCATTGCTCCCAATTCTGCCCTCTAACACAAAGAGAATTTGTCTAATCCTTCATCCATTTGACAGTCTTGCAAATATTTAAAGACAGCTATGATGTCTCCACAGTCTTCTCTAGGCAAAATGTGGTCAGTTTCTTCAAATCACTCTCTTGTATCATGAACTCAAGGGTCTTCACCATCCTGGTTGCCCTCTTCTGGACACTCACTAGTTAAATAATAAATATTAACTTCTCTTCTCCTCTGACGAGCACAATTTTCTGTTTATTCATGGAGTTCAACCCACTAAAGGCCTCTCAAATTGCAAAAAAAAAATAGATTTTTAAAGTATTTGCTTTCAACAGATTTAGTATTGAAGTGTTTAGTGCTTGCCCCATTTTGGTGGAGAAAAAGGAAGCTAGGATATCAGAGCCATCAGAGTTTAATTGGTGAAGTGACCACTTATAGAATTTTTGTGTGTCCTGATCGATTCCTACTGACCAGTCAGGAAAGCCATAATTCCCCTGGTGTCTTAAAGTGCCAACACATTGGACAGTCTTAGTAGGAAGAAAAGTACCAAAAAAAATAAAAACAAGCAAACAAAAACTCATAATTATGAAATATCAGATTCAGAAGGAAATGTATAGGCCAATTATTTCAATTCATAATTGATGAATACTATAGCCCACGCTATAGCATATGTGTGAGACGTCTCTTTACTGAAGGAGCCCCTGTGGAATGAGCTGTGGATCTGCAGTCTGAAGACTTATGTTCAAATCCCATTTCTGTCATTTACTACTTTTGTTATAATGCATACAAGTCATTTAATCTCTTTGGGTTTCAGTTTCCTCATCTATGAAATGTTGGGGGCTGAACCAGATGGCCTCTAAGGGCCCCTTTCAGCTCTAAATCTGCATTCCCATAATTCTATTGTAAAATGAAAATTCACTGCATCCAAAGGAAGCCTAAGTGTTCCTTAATTGGAATGGTCTAACTCACTCTAATTCTTATAAAGTTATTCTTTTTTTTGGTAAAATTTAAATATGACCACAACTTCCACTTAATTCTAATATTTCTGTCATTTGGGCACAAAAAGAACATGTAATTTCTCACAGGACTCAAATGAGGTTATATTAGGAAAAACCTATGCCCTTGGTACCTAGGTCTATAGGTTGTAGATTCCTTATTTGCATTTTCTCAAGAAGAAAGGGAGTTCTTTTAATTCTCTTAATATCTTATTATCCCAGGGGGCAATTCCAGTTGGGAATGGAAGCTAATAAAGCATGTTCTTTTCTGCTAGGCTGCACCATGCACAAGTACACGGCAGGATATTAATGACTTGGATGACTTTCCCAGAACCTTGACATCTCAAGAGAGTTGATTTCCTTTGTAATCTTCTTCAATAATCCAAAAGACCAATGTTTTTCTTCATGTGGTTACTGTCGCTAATGACCCATAGCCCATAGCCCTCCCTCACACACAAAGTAGTCGTTCTGAATTTTAGGGGCCAAAAATTCCAGTACTGAGTGGTGTCCAACATTTGAGTGGTGAATGCCAATCTAAAGGGAAAGGATGGTGCTGGGACAGGGAGGAATGCATAATTGGAGGTCATGAGCCACTGAAGGGAATTTATACAAGCTCTGAATGATCCACAAAAGGGCAGTGTAAAGCAGGATCTTATCAGATTAGGCAGTAGTTCTTAACACTAAATGCAAATTCTGCCTAATTAATATGTTTAATTGTGTTCAATTTTGGAAGAGAAAGAGTGCATCAGAATGATTTGGAATTCCTGTTGTTTCATTCAGATTGAGCACCCTGTTGTGACTTCTTCCTATGTTCCGTGACTCAATGAGTATTATCACTTTGATCAATTCTATTAATATCATCAAAGGAGTTCTATTCCACATTGTACACTGGTAGATGATAGAGAGCATGAGAGTCTATAAATAACTAAAGTATAGATTTGGAATACAATCTCATGACATATCATATCCATTCCAAGTAACTGTTAAGTTATAGTAAAAGTTAGAAAAAAGTCTATTCATGAAAGTAGGAAAAGGTTGAGATACTTTTAAAATATTATTTAATAGTAAAAGAAAGTAGACATGTTTCAGCTAACTGATTCATTCACGTGAGTGAATTCATTGCTCACTTGGTCTTCTCTTTTAAAAAAATCTATTAAATATGTTACCTTTGTAATTATGCTCTTTATACTACTCGGTAATGAGTAAGACCTTATTATTGAGTGAAAAAGTTCCTGGCAGGACTAGATTTTAATACAATGGAATTTTTTTAGATCTTGTAGGAACCCTATTTTTATATGATAAAAATTAATCAATAATCAACATACATATGTTAAAGGCTTAATATATGACAGGCACTGCACTAGGTACTGGGGATACAAATACGGAGAAAAAAAGAGCACCTCTCCTCAATAAACACATATTTTAGTAAGGGAAAACAACTCATGTACAGATAAATAAATAGAAAAAATATAAAATAAATATAAAGTTATATGAGCAAGTTCTAATCACTTTATATTATTATTTTACTAGCTTAGCACAACTTACCAGCTACAATTCTTCCACCAAGGTAGAGGGCCACCTAGTCTTATTATTTGTTCTGGAATAACTGCTCTCAAAGACACTGTTCTAAGGGCCTTGTAGTTGAAATTTCTCGTATGTGTCATTTTCTTCAATTATGATGTTAGCTCCTTGTCTTTCTATTTGTGTTGCAGTGCTTTGCACATAATACATTTATAATAGATTCTTTACATTTTATTCCGCATTTTTTAACATTTTACACTAATGATTCCCTTCTTTGGGTTCTTTTCTCTTCTTTTAAGCACTGCTGTTTCCCAGTTTTCCTACCTATCTCACCACTCCTTCAAAATATTCTTTGCTTTTCGATTTCAAGGGATAGTTAAATTGTTATAAAGGCACCAAAAATTATGCACTTATTAATAAGTATCAAACTCTAGCCACCTAAATGTAAGTATTCTCTAAAGCTCCGAACTGGGACCCCTCACTCTTTTTTATCTACATAATCTCTGTGATCTCACCAGCTCTCTTGAGTTCAATTATTGTTTCTGAACAAACCTGCATATTTATCCCTAATATCTTTTTTTAAAATTCTAATCCAGCATCTCCAAGTGTATGATGGATATCTCCAATTGAATACATAATCTGCATATCAGATTCATTAATCCAAAGCAGGATGCGTTTTTTGTTTTTTTTTTTACTGTAAAGCTGCCTGACCTCCAAATTCCTCTGCTTTGGTTGAGGGTCTATTCTCTTCCAATTCACCCACATTTATGATATTTTACCCGTCTTTGACTCTTATATTAGGTGCTTAATAAACACTTTTCAAATTGAATTGAAAGCTTATAACCAAGTAGAAGTAAAATCTGATGAGAAACAAAGCCAAGCACTTCAGCAGAATGGATAAAATAAAGGCTGAAATGCTGGGCTCAAATCTAAGGAGAATCAAGACAAACCTGCTTAAAGTTTGGTCCCTATTGAAAAAAGTATAGGGAAGTTACTGTCCATAGCCTCCTTTTGATGAGGCACTCGGGCATGGTCTGGTGTATTAAAGAAACTGTTACGTTAAAGCTAAATTTCTATCAGAGTTCTTTGCTTATTCTGTTGAGCATATGATGCTGTCAAATCAGTTCTAAGGAAAGGAACAGAACTTTGGGGAAGAAAATCATTTTTTTTCTTAGGGAAAAGGTATCTGGGGTTTATTACGGGATCTGCTGGTTTAAAGCAATCTAAAATAAAGTATGCCACAGACGACAATTAGGAATCAGCAGGACTCAAGAGCTCTCTGCCATTTTGCTTTTTATGTGTTTACAAAGCTGCAACCTATTGGCATTTAATTCCATATTTACTGTCTCGTGTGTCTCATTGCACAGCAGGACATGGAATAAGCAATAAACATGTTATCATAAGTATTGTACTGAATAAAAATTTAATTAAATCACAAGTTTCTAGTAGTTCCTCTTTTCTGTAACTTTCATGTTTAGCATTTTCAGGCCATATATCAATTTTTATTAATGTAAACAAACAACATTCTAAGATTTATGTTGCAATACTTTAAAAGGCATATCAATTGTTATGGAGAAAAAGTATCCATGTAAATATAGAAATAAAGATGAAAAATCTATTCATCCCCAGTGACTTAAAATAAGAATTATACAATTCAATATATTAATTGACCAAATACATATGAGATTAGTCAAATAATATGGAATGCCTGTCATATGTACTCTTCTGTCAACAAAAATGTACTCAAAATCGAGAGAAAAGTCTATATTGTATGTGAATATTTGCTTTTTATAAGAAAGAAAATCTGCATACATATCTTTAACATCTGTAGTCTTATTTTATTTTTATTTTATTCATTACCCTGTGAAGAAATATTTTCATTTTATTAATCTATGTTTTGGCTCCTATTATGCTTAAAAAGGCCAAAAGAAGTTCCTTTAAGAAATTATCTGTTTTCACCTATTCTGTGACCAATGCCTATAATCATCCTTATCTCTGTCTCCATATGTATTTGTATTGCAGATAAGTGATTTTATTTAAAAAAGGGAGATTTGCAATCATGCTATCAGACAAGACAAAGCAAATATCCAAAGCATAAAAAGAAGAGTATATTACTATGTTATGCTGAATGGAACAATGAACAGGCAATTTCAATATTAAACTTATATGATCCAAATATCTCAACATGTAATCATTGAGGAAATATTACCTAAACTACAATATAACATGGTAACCCAATGATTATGGGATTCCTTCCCTCTCGTCTCTTTCTGTCTCTGTCTCTGTCTCTCTGTCTCTTTCTCTCTGTCTCTGTCTCTCTCTGTCTCTGTCTCTGTCTCTCTCTCTCTCTCTATTTCTCTCTCTCTCTTTGTTTTGCATGTCTAAAGGAAAGATAAACAAATGGGGACATGTAGAAATTAATAAATTGCTGAAAAACTCAAGAATGCTTGCTGTCTTCTTGTCTTCTAAATGGGACTGCTAAAGAATGTTTTTTCTCAGAACCACATTGACCTACAAAAATTGCCATCATTGCAAACATATGTAAAAAGGTAGAAAAGATAAATACTTTATGGTCTATAGCATAATAGAATAGTAATTTGTTCAGGGACACAAACAAAAGAAACAAACAAAAAAGTAGATTTAACAATGAAATCCTAAGTAACGATTGAGTCAAAGAATAAATAATAGACACAATAATTATATTAAAAAAATTACCAATTTCAAGTGAGTTATAAAAAACATAAACTTCATTTTAAGAGATGAGGAGTCAATGAGAGAAATGAAAGTAAAGATAATGAGTATAGAAAGCTTTTTTTCTAGGAGTTTGTGAATGGAAGGAGGACTATATGATGATAGTTTGATAAGAAAGTAATTATCAATGGAGTGTTCTTTTTTTTAAGAAAGAGGGAGACTTTGGCATGGCAGCAGGCAGTAGTAACTCTGCTAGTAGGTACTGGGAAACTGAAGGAGGGGATGAAATCAAGGGGAAAATAACCAAGTTGTTGTTGGTGAAGAGGACCATTTTCATTAGAGACTGAATGATAGGAAGATAAAATGGATTCTGATATCGAAAGATTTTGAGAGGTAAAGGATAAGAAGAAGTTTAGGAGAATGGCTTCTATTTTTTCAGTAAATATAAATTTAGTTTGTTTTTTTTTTCTGGGAAGATTAACAAAAGGAGTGGTAGGAAGGCTTGAGGAGAGAAAAGGAAGTTTGAAACACTACCTGTGGAGAAAATCAATTAGAGAGAAACAAAACAATAACTTTGCTGCAACAAGAACCTAGTTGAAATGAAATGATATAGATTTCTAACTGATGCAGTCAACATGGTTACATAATTTGGTCCAGCATTAGGTAGCAGCACATGGATAATAAGGAAGGAGGAAGATGATAAGAACAACCCAGTACTGGGGTTAGTCAATGAATGAATAATAATAGGACAAGGGGAAATTAATCAGAAGCTATAAGATAGTAAAATGTTAAATTGATTATTTTTAGCATCAAGATTTGTAAGGGAAGATAATGAAGTCAGAGCAAGGGTAAGAGTCCAGTAAAGAACTTAGTGGATGTACGTAACGAAGTAGGTAAATAATGAATTTGATGACTAAGTTTTATTTTGAATCTTTTTGGTTCCCCTTTGGGTAATTAATGTATGTCTGTTAAACTTTTATATTCAAGTAACATTATTGTCAACACAATTTCTACTATCCATTGTCCATTTTTATTTTTATTTATTTTTTTATTTTTCTTTTTGGAGGGGGGAAGGCAGGGCAATTGGGGTTAAGTGACTTGCCCAAGGTCACACAGCTGGTAAGTGTGTCAAGTGTTTGAGGCAAGATTTGAACTCAGGTCCTCCTGAATTCAGGGCCGGTGCTCTACTCACTGTGCCACCTAGCTGCCCCCCCACACTGTCTATTTTTATCAATAGCTTGTTTAAATATTAGCATTTAACTATCTCAATTTTAGCTAGTTCAATTATTTCAATTACATATTTCTCTATTTTTTCCTTCTTCTGGATTTACTGAAATTCTAATCTTTGTCTTTGCTGTAGGAAGTTACTGCTCTGACTACCTATTTTCTCAATGATCACAATACTACAATTCTTTGATTCTTGAAACTGCTAAACAACGTGAGTGTAAATTATACTCTTTTGCTTATAGTTACTCTTTTTTAAGATTATAATTTTTATCAATGATACTGGATAAGGGAATGAGAACCATTACATAAAATGCTTTATGTGATTAAACACCTATATTTATGCATAATTCTTGAAATTTGGATTGGGAAATGTGATTTTTCATTCACTTTGACACTTTTGATATGAGATGCATTATTGTCCAGTGAAAAGTACACTGGAGTTGTAATTAGACAGATTCAAACCCTACATTGCAACTCAGACATACATTTATGCCCAGAGATACTCAAGCCTGCCTATTTATAAGAAGTCCAAGACAATCAGCCAGAATTTGGGGGATAAAAAGAAAAAAGGGGGAAATGGCTATTCATGAAAATACATGGTAATTAATTTATAGAATTCTCTTAGAGAATACCAAACATTTCAGGACATATATCAACCATCAACCACCAAGCATGTATAATAATTGAGTCTGGATTTTGCCTAACAATCTTCTTGTAATTCCCATCTGCCTCCCTAACTACAGAATTTAGTTTTTACTCACATTCTGTCTGTGATGGATAACATTAACATAATCAAGTCGGTTAATATTTGTGCAGGAAGTCACATCTGAATTATAACTTTTATAAGAATGTTTATTATATAAATTAATAATAACAACTTTTGTTTTATAGCCTGTATTTGTGATTTCATGAGTGTACAGAACTCCCAGGTATGGAAATACCCACCACTGTTTCATAACAGCAAACACCCTGTAATTTATAGATTTAGAGTTTCCTAGGTCCTAGAGCATTATGAGGTTTGATGTTTCAGACACTGCTGCATGACCTTCATGTATCTAGAACAAGACCTAAACCCTTGCATATCTGTCTCTAAGGCTACTTACTTCTTTTGCCACACTGCCTCTCTATAATGATAAATTATTATTATTATTATTATTATTATTATTATTATTATTATTATGTAAACTTTCCCTCTATAGCTGTTTCTCCCTTTTGCTGTGTAGATCAGTGGTGGCCTTGTGGTTGGGGAGCAAGGAAGAGAAAGACAGGCACCCCTGGGAAAGCAGGGTGGTGCTGAGCTGAAAGTCAGAAAAAGAGGTCTAGTACTTAAAATGATGGCTCTTAAATGCTAGGTCAAGTCATCCTGCTCCTTAGTAGTCTAGCCAAAGACAAAGGTGGTCAGAAGCCCCTAAGAGAAATAACAACTCTCATGAGTTATATTTCATACTTGTTATCAATTTCCATAACCCAGGCTGAGCCAAGAAGGCCTATTCCACTGATTCTGCTTTAATTGCCATCTTGGATACATGAGGGAAATATCCTATAGGAATATTAAAGGAAGGTGTAAGGTCAATGCGGAATAAGATCTTCCCTGCCCATCAAGAGGCCTCATGTGGAGCCCATTAAAGGATGCTTGCTTGCTTACTGGAAGGCTTACACACTTTTTGGTAATTTCTAATTAGGCACTGAGTCAGGGAGATTGTAACCTGATCCAGCCCTTCTGGACAGCAATTTGAAACTACACCCAAAGGGTTATAAAACTTTGTATATACTTCTGTATCCCAAAGTGATCATGAAAAAGGGGGAAAGACCCACATGTACAAAAATATTTAGAATAGTTCTTTCTTTTTCTGATGGCAAAGAATTGTAAACTGAGGGGATGCCCATCAATCGGGGAATGACTAAACAAATTGTGGTATATGAATGTAATGGAATACTATTGTGGAATAAGAAATGATGAGCAGGGAAACTTCAGAAAAACTTGGAAAGACTTATATGAACTGATGCTAAGTGAAATGAGCAGAACCAGGAGAACATTTTACACAGTAACAGCCACATTGTGCGATAACTAACTTTGATAGACTCCAAAAGACTCATGATGAAAACGCTGTCCATATCCAGAGAAAGATCTTTGAAATCTGGATGCAGATGAAAGTATACTATTTGCCCTCTTTTTTTGTTGTTTTATTTTATTTCTTCTTTCTCGCGGTTCCTCCCATTGGTTCTAATTCTTTTTTATAGTATGACTAATGTGAAAATATATTTAATATGATGTATATGTAGAGCCTACATCAGATTGCATGCCATCTTAGGGAGGGCGTAGGGTAGGGAGGGGGACAAAATTTAAAACTTAAAATCTTATAGAAGTGAATGTTGAAAACTAAAAATTAATTAATTTTTAAAAAGGGAAATGATGATCAGTTAGATTTCAGAAAAACCCAGAAAGACTTAGATGAACTAATACTGAGTTAAGTGAGCACAACCAGGAGAACATTATATGGAATGATCAACTTAGCACTTCTCAGCATTGCAATGATGTAAGAAAATTCCAAGAGACTCATGGTGGAAAGTACTATCCACATCCAAGGAAAGAAATATGGAGGCTGAATGCAGATCAAAACTTTCTTTTTCACTATTTTTTGTGTTTTTTTTTCTTTCTTGTGGATTTTTCTTTTTTGTTCTGATTCTGGAAATGTATTTAATATGATTATATCAAAATCCATATATTTAATATGACTATCCAAAAGAGTTGGACAGGACTGAAACAACCAAACAACAACTGGTCCCTTAACTGCTCTCTAGGCAGATCTCTGACCTACCTCCCTCCCTACATAAAACCCTTGTAAGGTTACGACACCCTTGTAAGAAAGATAGACATTTAAACAAAAGAAACAGAAATCAAGTCTGGGTATATACCATATTCCACATCCATAGTCTTCTACCTCTTTACTGAAAGAAGAGAGGAATCATTATCATTTCTCTGAGACTGAGGTGGATTATTATAATTATTTCAAGTTCTACTTCCTTTTATTGTTATTAACATTTATGTAATTATGGTTGTTCTGTATCGTGTTCTGCATACATTCAAAAACATACTCTCTTAATTCATTATTACTTATTCCCATCATATTAATATCCTACCATTGATTTAACTATTTCCCAATTTATCAGCACCTTCCTTTTTTTGAGTGTTTTATTACGGAAAATGTACTGTTAAGAATACTTTTGTAGATATAGGACCTTCCTTTCTGTATTTGATGTCCAGGGCACATGCGCCCAGTGCTAGGATTCCTGAATCAATGGGAATTAATCCTTTAATTACTTTTCTTGAAAAAGACTTTCAAAGTTTTCTTGGAATGGCAAGACCAATTCAACAAAAGCAGGACAGGTCCTCTGATTATATCAGTGTAACTCTAGATCCTATTGTCCTTCGCCTTCTCTGTTTCTCTAATCCTCAGATGTTCTAAAATTCTTGGTAATCCATTTTCCAAAGAGCCTGCAGAGATCACTCTGATTTGTTTTTGCCTTCTCATCGGCATCTTGGAATACTACTTTTACATGGAATGAGGAATAAATTTTTGTATGTATTGATATATATTTTTATCTTCTATAGCCCTTCTCTGTTCCACAAATAGGGCTGAATTTATTGTCTCCTGTGAGATTCCACAAATGAATTTATGTTCTAAACTCTTTTCTTCTTGGCTGCCATATCTCTCCACTTGCAAGGGAAGCACGTTTGCTAAAAATTACACTGAGATTAAGGAAGATACAAAGATTCACACAGTTTTTAAACCACCTATAAATATTAACTTAGCTTTGGTGTTCTAAATGAGAGATCCTTATCCAATAATCAATTAGTTGCCATGCTACAGGAGTAACTGAGCCATATCAATCTTGGCATTCTCATTAAAGATAAAAAACAGTAAAAGAAAGTTTTAGCTAAATGGATAGACGTCCTGCAAATTCAATTGAAGAGGTGAATAAAAGTCTAAGCAAAGGTGCTTTAGTCATGCTTCCAAAGGGCAGGAGGCAAATATTCCATGGTGCACTTCTTTATCTTGTGTTGCAGTCCTTTTGACAAGCATTTGTAAGAAAACCATTCTGAAGGCAATTGGTGCTCATGTGTGTATGGTACAGTGAAAGACTGACTGGAGTAACTCAAAAATTCTTTTCAATTTGTGATCCCAAGATCTGTGGGAAAGGATAATATTGAGGAATTCTTGAAAAACAGGATAAATCAACCAGCCTCAGCATAAGGAAGACCCAGTGAAAATCCTACCTCTGACAAATACTATGCAACATGGGGAAAATCATTTAATCTTTCAGTGCCTTATAGAGATGTGTGAATCCTCAATGGAATAAGTATTTCCTTATGGAGAATTGCCTTTACTCATGAAATCAAAGACTGGATAGTTATGTATATAGATGTAGATACACACATAGGTATATGTGTATGTGTATGTATATAAATTTACATATAGATATATTCACATATTTTAATACTCAGTAATTTCAATGGAAAGGCTGGTATAGGAGAGAATAGTGTCAAACATTTAATAAGAGAAGTCAGAAGGTTGTAGATAATGCAGAAGTCCCATACCTATATATCACAAATATTGTTTTCAAGACAGAAATGTACTAGACATGCATATCAAAAAATTACAGAAATTAAATTGATTATCTTTAACAGATAAGAGAAAACTATCAATATGGCAATGATTTCTGAAGTAGCTGTCTGGTAGACCACTTACTTATTTTATTAGAGCAAAGCTTAAAATTAGATATAGAATTAGAAGAATAAAAAATGAGGAGTCTAGTAGCACAATTAAAATATCTTTAACCCAACCTATGTAAACAAGCCAGTCAAAATTTTAAAAAAATGAAATGTGTAAAAGATAAATATCAAGACAGGCTATCACACATAGATGAGTTGCTAATCTAAAGCATTAGACACTAGTCCACTCTGGGATTTATCCACCTTGATTACATCACAGGTTAGTAGTAGGCTCCAAGCATAATGGCTGATGTTCCTCTTTTGTTTGTATATCTTTTTGATAGTAACTTTTGGATTGATTCTGGTCAACCATCCCTAGGTGCTTCAGTGGAAAGAGAACTGGGCTTGGAACCAAAAAAACTCATTCTCATGAGTTCAAATGTGACCTCAGAAATATACTAGCTGTGTCCAGGCATTTAACCCTGCTTGCCTTAATTTCTCACCTGCAAAATGAGCTAGAAGAGGAAATGGCAAACCACTCCAGTATCTTTGCCAAGAAAAACCCCAAGAGGGGTCATGAAAAGTTGGACAGGATTGAAATGACTCAACAACAACAAGATTCTTCACTTGAAATCTTCTTATACACACACCCACTATATGTCTCTTTATTTTGAATGAAACACAACTATTTTTTCATAGAATGTGGTTTTCCAAAACAGACCTATTTATCAGAAAGTTTTTTTTTTGTTTGTCCCCTTTGTTTTATTTTGCAGCTACTAACCTTGTGATTTCAAAAGGGTCCCCTGTTCTATACTTATTCCTAATTATTGAGATACAGAGGAATCACTCACTTCTCTCCCTTCCACCCATACACATATACATCTTGACATACAGTGGATATTAATGATGGGGAATAAATGGTATTTGCGAAAATGAGAAACTCTCATATGGTTTCTGCTGTGGGAGGGACCGTACACATTAATGAAGTTCCAGCTACAGCACCTGACACAATTTAGAATATTTCTTATCAATGCTTAAAATATGGTTTTCTCCATTTTGTCCTAGCACTCTGAATTTTAGATGAAGTATATCCAATTTCTTTTGGGCTATTATCATACATTAAGCAGAAGTGCAAGTTGCAGCTAAAATAACAACCTATTAATAGAGCACCTTTTTAAGATTTGTTTTAATCTGCAAGAATGGACTATCATAACATTTAAAAACAACATTAGATGACTCATATCATCACCCCAATAATACATTGTCAAACTTTATGCAAAACCAAAAATAAATGCATCCATTCTAATTTGAAGAAAGCTACTTCTTAAATCAGAAACACAAGCCATGTCAACACAATAGAAAAAAACAGATGTTTAAAATCAAATTACGCAATATTCATGAGCTAGGATAGTCTCCTCTTAAGGTGAGATCCACTTTAAACAAACCTCGTATTTTAAACTAGGTTATGCATTGTCTGTGAAAGTGTGCATGTGTGTGTGTGTGTGTGTGCGTGTGTGTGTGTGAGAAAGAGAGAGAGAGAGAGAGAGAAAGAGAGAGAGCACATAGTAGGACAGGTTAAAAAATCATTTAAATCTATATTGTAGCCAGTTAAGTGACTTCTGTTCAAAAAGTTACCCTCCTTTCATGGTCATGTGAAATTTCCCTTAATATAACCTTACTTTATCTTATTTTCACTTTATGCCAGTTTCTTTTTTTGAACTAGACCTTTGACTTCATAGCTATTAGGAACTCTACTAAGGCAAGTTTCTTCATGAATACAAATTAGTATCTTCTCTGCAAATTATGCTCTTAAAGAGTTCTTAGGGAGACTAATAGGTTCAATGAGAGGCAAAGTTTCATAGTGGTTAGAAAGCTGACTTATAAGCTAGTATGACTTGGGTACAAATATCACTTCTGTTGCAAAATGGCTACGTTGTACTGACTAAGTAATATTAATATAAAGCTAATCATTTAACATTATTGAAATGTTTTATTTTTATTAATGATAATAGTATAATATATGACCCTCAGCATAGCCATTAAGATCATGATGCCATTTAGGTGGATATTAATCACATGATCTGAAATGGCAGTATTTATAGTCTGTTTAGTCTCCTCGTAATATAGGGACATTAGTGCAAAATAGTATTTATTCAGTAAGAAAATGACAGGTTTTTTTTCTTCTAGGAGGTCTTGTTTGCCTCTTCCTATACCTCTTCCATCTCAGCCAAATAATCCCAATAGTCTTCTAGATTTGTGCTATAGTTGTCAAGGATGGGATAGTCTATGCTTCCACAGTAGTCATAGGACTTCCCTTTATCAGTAGCAACAAAGAAGCTTCGGTTATGAAGTTCTGTCCTCCTCAATGGCCTTTTATAAAATCTGTTTTACCATTTCTTTGAGTTTCTACCTAGTTGTTCAAGGGGATTATGAATCCTCATTTTTTTCTCTCCATGTAATTTGTCTGGCCCCTTTCTTGTTTCACTTTTCAGGTGTCTTGCCCACTTTATTCTTATTCATGGCCTTTAGCAATGTTCTCTAACTTCTCCCAACAATATGTTTAATTTATATTATAATTTATCACTTGCAAAATATGTCTACGTAAATTTGACTCCAATTGTTAGAGAAGAAAAGGACGTTCGAAATAACATAGTCCAAATAAGTACAAATAAGGAAAATCAGGTCAGTCGAAGAGATTTAAACATTAAACTTCTCATTTAATGGCCATTCTGAGTCTTGACCACAGGTTTATCTGGATCCAAAGCAAGAGCTATTTCCATTATATGGCAGTTTGTTATGTCTTCTATATTGATTGCTCATCTGGCTTTAGATCTCAGGCTGCACTTTGATAACTGGATTCTGGACCTTGTCTTTAGTCTAGAATATCAGGAACTAGTTCTTTACCCTCTGCTCCTGTTCTGTCCCCAAATCTCCCACTCCCAGATATTTGTCCTACATCTATAACTACTTCACATAACTGTATTAACTTGCATCCACAGTTTCTACATTTTTAAACTTCAATTTGTCTCAAAAGAGTTTCAGGGAAATCCTTTAAGTTTCAGATATGGCACTTACCATGCTACTCTGTTTCACATTTACCTGTGGCTTTTCATTCACAGTTTGCATCACACATTCTGATATTTTGCTGTATTCTGAGCCGTCAACACCAAATATTTAAAAGTCTAATTCTTTGCTGATGTGTAATCTCTGCCAGATATTCCCCAGAAATGTCATTTACCAATTCAAAAAAGGAAACGTCTTTCTACTGATCATTGTGTTGTTCTACTTTGGGTGTGTGTGCGCGTGTGTGTCTGCCCTTGTCTATTTACCTCCTGTTACATATATCCCTTCACAAATTTGTGCCAATAATTTAAATTGTAAATATTTTGTAAACAATGTAAATGGAAGCATTTTCCAAATTAGTGGGCAATGTTAATCCTACCTCAAATGCCACTCACAATACCAATGTTGAGATTATTACAACTTTTGTAGGCTCTTCCTGTACTTTTGTTGTCATTTCTGGTTAAATCTTTCATTTTTTATTCTTTCGTCCCTTTACTATCAATTATTCAGTCTCTCATGTATCCTTAATTTACTCTATTCTAGACTGGGTAACTTCATATGCTTGATAGAGGCTAATTGCTTTCTGAAGCATTAAATTTGAATCTTCTCATTCATATCACCATTGATCTCTGTTCAGGTTCACTGCCAAAGTCCTGGAATTGATGTATTGGCTAAGGAGTTATGGTTTAATTATAAATTCCACCACCATTTTCTCTTCTAAGTGAACCTTCTGACAAATATTTAAAAGTTTCAATTCTCCTAATATCTAAATGTTCATTAAATTTCTATGAGAGTCCTTTATAATTGTATTATTCTTTTCATGCCTAAATTATTGTAAGAAATTAAAGTTTCAAGTCCAGAAATTCAGAGAAAAAAAGTTATCAGAATCAAAATCAGTGAATTGTAGACAGTGTCAGAAGAAATATCAGCATCCATAATTGGTCATCCAGCCTCTACATAAAACACTTATTAATCTCAGAAGTCTATTCTATTTTTTGAAGTTCAGATTAGAGTAAACTTATTTAAGGTGAGTTTGGAAGGAAGCCAGTAATTCCAAACATTGTAGAAGAGAAGGAAAAGCAATCCAGGAATAGGGTTAGACAGTGAAAAACCACAGCTATGGGAGATAGAGCATTACATTTGAAGGCAAAGGGAAGAACAGAGAAATTTAGATGAGGGATTAAGTGATGAAAGAAGGCAAATGTTTAAGGATTATTCAGGAACCTCAAGCCACAAATACTTTCTTTTAAGAGTACTCACAGGTGCTATACATGGCAAACACTGGATAACCACATTAAAACTTGAAATTTATGATATCTTCATTAATAGGAAATAGATGGTTACCAACATGTGTCATAGTAAAATCTACTGTTTGTGTTCAATAAGATCATTGACTAGATAAAACAAAGGTCAAACTAACAATATATCAAAATAAAAGATAAAGATCAAAAGAATTTCAATGCAAATTTTTAGGAAAAGAAATACTGAAAGTAGAAAATGTGTAAAAACAAAGACATCGACTCAGATGATCACCATTGCTAAGAAAAATTTAATTGATATAAAATTCCTTTATGACAAGAAGGATCAAAAACAAATAAACCCAGAAATGAGGTCTTCCTGCAAAATTTTTATCTCTTTGCTAGAAAATAGAGACATAGTACCCAAGGGCAATAGTACCTTAAAGCATAAACTAACAAGCAAAATCTTTTGGAAGGGGATGACAGGAGATTATGAGAAGCATCACCTTGAAAAACAGTAAAGAGCTCCAGGGGTGAAAACAATCCTGCAGAAAATGTTGTGGGACATCCAAACAAGACTGAGAAAATTTATAGATGAAACTAAAAGTAAAACCAAATAGAGAATACAAATAGAAGATGTTTGCCATGCTAAAGATCATATAATTTTAAAGTCACTTCCTAATCCTTTTTAAAGTTCTCTCAAAGGGTATAAGAAGTATTTTGGAGGTATTAAATTTAATTCTGTTGTTACATTTTATATCATTTCTGAATGAAACTTTCTCTCTCCTCTTCCCAGTAAATAGTATCTTGTAAGAAAAAAAAAATTAAAAAGCTGAATGAGTAATTCACAGGAATTAACCAATGCTTATCTCAGATCTGGTGAATATATACAATGTTTAATATCCTTTACTTCTTCAAAGAAAGGAAGTTCATCTATTACTTCTCCTTTGGAAACAAATCTGGTAATTATACAGTGTTCAGCTTTTTTCATTTCATTCTTTCCATACAAATTATTGTTGTCACCATACATATTTCTGGTTCTGCTTATTTTGTATGGCATCAGTTTAAAAAAAAAAACTCTTCACTTGCTTCTCTGAATTTTTCATATTCATCTTTTCTTGTGGCTCAGTAACAGCCCATAACATTTATGTATTATTCTACTTTGTTGGAATTCCCTAATTCATGAACTACCTACATTGTCCTCAATTCTTTCCTACTAAGAAAAAGTGGTGACATAAATATTTTGGTACAGAGAGGACATTTCTTTCTGTCTTAAATATCCTTATGTTACATGCCTACAAGTAGGCTCTCTCCAAGAGTACGAATAATTTATTCATTTTTTTTAAATTTCAAATTACTTTCCATGATGTTTGAATCACTTTACATCTCTAACAACAATTTACTTATCATTTTCTTGGGAAAATGATTTTTTTAATAATGAAAAAGATCACAGAAGATATTTTTATTGAAAAGGTGACTGAGAAGAAATTAAACATAACAAACCTATACTTCTCCTTTCTTATCTCTATGGCCAATTAATGAGACTGTTCTAAGCACATATCATGTGTATTCTGATGAAAACAGGAAAAAAAAATCAGGATTTCAAAAATGATTTCCTACAGCAAAAACATTTTAGAATTGTACAACTTAGTGAGAGCTACAGCAAATTCGGCTCTGTTAATTATGTCTGCCGTATTAATTATATCTTGATTAGCTGGGGGAAAATGACTCAGAATAGCAAAACAGAGGCTTAATGACTCCCTTTCTACAAGGTGCCTTTATTTCACATTGTTTTTAAAATAATAAAAAAATTCCTTGATAGAGGCAGCCATCAATGTAGTTCTGTTCAACAACCTTCTCTGAATCAATGGCAAATGAACACTAAAACAGGAAGTTACATGTTCATAATTTTTTTAAAAATATAATGTCTTGATAGACGCTGTGCACAAAAAAGGAGAGGGATTCCACACAAGTAATGATATACTCCAGATGCTTCTATTGTTACATAGAATTGTGATGATTTCATTGAGCCTTAGTCAACTATGGGACCTCTACAATATGAGTCATGGTTACTCTAAGAATGTTAGCCTAATAAAACAAGAATTGTATAAATAAGTAAACAAAAACAAAACAACAAATAAGTGCACAGACAGAGAGATAGATATATGCGCAAATGAATGAATATAAACACAAAAAATAAAAAATAATAGAGGGATAGTTATTCAATTATGTCACATAGCTATATGAGTAATCCCTTCAGTTAATTCATCAGTACATATGTCTTAGATAGACACTGCAGTTAAACAACAAGTTGGGTCTAGAAGTGATTAAGAAGACAAGGGTTGGCCTAATCAAACTTGGAAGGATACACATTTTTTTTCTTTTATTTTCTGTGATCTCAAGGCATGTACCTCTTCAAAAGACCATGTTTTTAACACTGCTAGTCTCATGAGGATGAACAAAGGAAAAAGAGGAAAGAAATAGACACATTAAGAAAAGAAGTTTGGAAGGAAGAAAAGAAGAGGAGGGTGAAAAAAGGATGGATGAAAGGAAAGAACAAAGGGAGGGCAGAGGAAGAAGCTGAGAATGGAAGTTAAAAAAAAGGGAAGGGAGGAAGGAAGAAAAAAAGAAAAAAATGACAGAACACTAGAGGGAATAGAGGAAAGAAGGAACAAAAAATGAAGACTAAAGAAAGGCAAGGGATTATTGTGGCCTCAGAAGTATTTTAAAAGATCCAAAAGGAAATAAGCCAGGTAGGTGCAAATAGCTTGCAACTCCTTGCCAACAGTGTCTAATACATATGAATTGGCACAAAAGAGAGCACGAAGGACTACATGATCAGAATTTTTTTTTTGTTTCCTAATGAAGTGAGAATGAGTGATGATAGATGATTAGCATAAGTGTTGCCTGATAATAAATACTAAAACACCTAGAGGAAAGCCTACAGGGATTGTAGATCTGTTGTAGAAAATGTATGGAGATACATGAAACAGAATGGCACAAGGTTATAAGTCACGAATGAATAGGTTAAAAACTCTACTAGCTGAAGGAATACCTATCTTAGTGAGATCACAGATAATAGTAAATATAAGCATTATTACCCTTCTTCTATCTCATATCTTCTACTGGATAAAAATTAGGCGATTTCTTTAACCAATATTTGAGTAGCATCTCATCTTCACCCTTTTGGTTACTCTCCTCTAGACTTGCTGTAGTCTGCCAATGCTACTTTTAAAATGTAACACTCAGAAACCACCTAATTCTTTGGATATGTTTCCACTATTATCCATATTCTTTTTAAGAAGGCCATACAATTATAGATTTTGAGATTTGGAAAGTTTAATTTTCTAGCAAATGTAAGAATATGATTAACATACTCCTTTTCCTCTGTCTTATAAAATTTCCAATAAAATTTCATGAAATTTTCTGGAAAAAATGAATGAATCATTGGCTGAGTATCAGATACTACTACACTGATCCAATAAGTTGTCCTTTCCATGAAAACTCGAAGAAATAAGGAGCCCTATTACATGGGAAAGCTTACTTTGTGTTTAATCAGCTTTAATTGTTAGAAAATTTCCTCGTATGTTAAAACCCTAAATGATCGTTTTTTTCCACTTTCAGATTCTTCATAGGATAAAACTAATCTCTCTTCCACATGAGAAATCTGCAAATTCATAAAGACAGTGATCTTATTCACCTTGCAGTTTGAGTTTCTTCAATCAATCATCATATGGAATATTTTCCATATACCTCAAATAAGCTGGTAATTCTTTTTTCTATATATACCAAATTTACTCACATCCCTTTGAAACAAATATGAAATGGCTTGCATGTTGTAAATTCTACTTCTATTAATGTAGCTTTAATTGAAATAAATAAATAATTTTCAGTGGTTTCTAGTTATTTCCTTCCTTTTTCTTAAGGACTTAAGATTGTAGTCCTTTTTTTGGCAATCTAGCAACCTAAAGGATACAAGAAACGTTCAGAGAAACCAAATACTCAGAATATTAGAAATGCAGAATTCCAAAGATGAAGTTACTGTTAATGATTCATAAAAGAAAGCATGAAGAATCTGAACGTGGAGATTCTTGTGCTATATCACTCTTTCAATGGCGCTGCCAAGATGAGGAAAAATATAGATAGCGTAGAGTACGCCAGGATAGAGAAAATCAGGATGGTGAAGGTCTTTGAGATGGTGCCATATGAACGTTGATTAAAGGAACTGAGGATGGTTTTTCCTCACTCCAGATGAGAAAACTATACCAATGGGTAGCAAAGAAACAGGCTTAGAATTCAGATAAGGAGAAACTTCCCAATAATTAAAACCCATTCAAGATAGGCTGCTTTTGAAAGTAGTGGCTGCAGCTCTACTGAAATCCTGCAAACAGAGACAGGATGATTACTTGGCAGCTATATTGTAAAGAGTACTCATATTCAAGATGTGGACTGAACAGATTTTGTGATTTTTCATTAGTTAATGCCCAACTATTATTAGCTAGAATTTGGGAGCCAAGTTTAGAAAGTGAATGAGTAAGATTTTGTGAGGAATTGATGATTTCTATACATGTATATTGTTTAATCCATAGGAAAAAAATTATGGTATACTTGCAAACCTGGAATTAAGAAACACATTATATCTTAATGAGTTACAAATAATATTTTTTTTAATTCAGAGCAATGTGGGTGTGCATGCTTGTGTGTGTGTGTGTGTGTGCAAAATCTGAACTGTAAGAGTAAGCATTGGAGATGTGAACACCCACAATTACCTCAGTATGGATGCCTAAAGATATTGAAATACCTTGGGCCTATTTTGTGATAGAATGGCTAGTTGAGTTAGTGGTGAATAGATTCTTTTCTGATTCATTTCCCAGTATTAGCTGCATGAAGCAAGACAGCATAATGGGTCTAGTTTTAGACAATTGATTTTATGCAGCTATGCTTCACGATGCAAAGAAGGACCTTGACACTGTTAACAGAACACAGAAATTTGCAATTTTCTAGAAAGCTATTCTACCTTGGCTAACTAGGAGCCTTCACAAGATTCCTGAATGTAATTCATGAGTGACTATGCTAATATGTGGACCCCAGAAATGCACATCCAAGAAAATGCACATCCGATTATGGATTGTTTTGCAAAGTTAATGAAGCACACAGTGTAGTGACATTAATCTTGAAGAAGACTACAGCCATATATCAACCCGTACCAGGTAAATAGGCATCCTCACATCTGCACATGTGGTAGAACACCTTCACTGTCTTCTTTGGTAAGGGACTGTGGATGATGATTGGAGGTATTTTGTTGAGAGAAGACAGATGGTGTAGGAATGTGAAACATCAAAAAGAAAAAGAAAATATTGCAATGGCTTTACTCCACATGGAAATAAAATTTAAAAGAAAATGATTTAGCTTGATTTTTGAATTGCTAAAAGAAAGGGGCATGATTGGAAATGTGAAGATGGAAGAACACCAAATCAACAGTGAAAGCAACCTTGTTGTTTCTCTTACAAAAAAAAATGTTCAATTTTACCCAGACACAGGTTTGAAAGAATGGAGGGCAGTGGTAATTTGAGCAAAGCAAACATTGCAAAGAATACAAAGAAGACATGGCCAGCTTTTAAAATAGCACAAATATTTGTGAAAACAGTATTTCTCCAAGATTTGGGAAGCCAAAGAGAAAAATATAAAGTCTGCTAGATGGGTTTTATATATCTTAATGTGAATAAGGGAAAATGAAATAATTACAATTAACAAGCAGCAAACCAAAGTAAAAATGATAAACGCTTATAAGGTCACACAGCTAATAAGTGACAAGTACCTTAGGCCAGATTTAAACTCAGGTCATCTTGACCCCAGGGGTAATGTTCTACCCACTGTGCCACCTAGCTATGTCTATGTAGGCATAGCAACAGGGCCTATGATTCTACTGCTACAAGGAAATTCTGAGAGAAGAAACTCTATATAAATGCAGATTGACCCCCTCTCTGCAACTTAGAGTTACTTTGATCACTGAGAGTTTTAGTGACTTGCCCTGATGATCAAACAACTAAAATGTCTCAGAGACCACAGTTAAGTCTACATCTTCCTGGCTTTGAGGTTAGTTTGCTATTCATTACATGATGCAGCCAGTCCTATGTTGATATGAAGTTAGAAAATACATTTGGACCTGGCTAACTTCATTAGGGATGGTGAAGATACTAAAATTAAGTGCTTTTTAGTTTGGTTAATGGGATGATTTATTGAGGTTAAGTCTAATGTCATTTTACTATATTAAGACATAAGGACAGTTCAGTTTAAGAAAAAATAAAAGAATCATTAGGATGACAGCAGAATGTTAACACCAACAAAGCTATAAAAATTTGGTAATTGATGTGGGGACAAGGTTCAGAACAAAGTATAGAAAATACAGTTTTCTTGGATAGTGGCCCTTCCTATATGAATAACTCTCATATGCTAAGAGAATGACCCATAGTTAATAAGAACTGTGATATTGTTAATTAGATTAATTCAAAACAAAGAAAACTTTAAAACTTCTAGACTAATAGAACTATAAGAATGAAACAATCATTTCTTAAATACCTACTATATGCTAGGAGCTGTGCTAAACAGTGTACAAATATCTTTTTTGATCCTCATGAAAATCCTGGGAGTTAGGAGCTGCCACTATTCCCATTAAAAAAAAAAGTATTCAATTTTTCTCCGGTTACATGTAAAAATAATTATTAACATTTGTTTTTTCACAACTTTGAGTTCCAAGATCTCTCCTTTCCTCTTTCACCAGCCCCCTTCATTGAGAAGGAAAGCAATTCTATATAGTTTATATA
Source organism: Phalanger gymnotis (assembly GCA_028646595.1). NCBI lineage: Eukaryota > Metazoa > Chordata > Mammalia > Diprotodontia > Phalangeridae > Phalanger > Phalanger gymnotis. The sequence goes on from CM053626.1 coordinate 83,204,298, forward strand.
TGTGTAGCCAGGCAAAACATATTTCTTTATTAATCATGTCTTGGGGAAAAAAAACAGACCAAAAAAACCCCCTCCAGATAAATAAAACGAAAAAAGTATGCTTCCATCTGTATTTGGACACCACCAGTTCTTTCTCTATGAATGAATTGCATTTTTCATCTTAATTTGTTCAGAGTTGTCTTGGATCACTGCATTGTTGACAAAAGCTAAGTCATTCACAGCTAATCATCTTATAATATTGCCATTAACTTTTTACACTACACATTTCACTTTGCATCAGATCATGTAAGTCTTTCCAACTTTTTCTGAGAGCATCCGGCTCACCATTTCTAATAGTACAATAGTATTCCATCACAATCACACAGCACAATTTGTTCATCCATTCCCCAACTGATGGAGGTACCCTCAATTTCTCGTACTTTGACACCAGAAAAGAGCTGCTGTAAATATTTTTGAACATATAGATCCTTTTCCTTTTTGAAAATTTCTTTTTGAGTTCCATCGGGAGCGGAGAGCGGAGAGCGGAGAGCGGGGCCCAGAGAGCAGCCCCACCGCAGCCTCCTGGCCTACTCACCATCACACCCCAAGAGGAGCGGCCGCTGCCACAGCAGGCCTCAGTCACCATCACCCCAACAATGAGCAGCTAGGCCCAGACCCAGTAGCGGCCGCCCCGCCCCCCCACCTCCTCCCTGCCGTCAGCTCCGCCTCTAAGAAGCGCGGCATCACCTGCAGCGCCGGAGGGAGCGGCGGCCCCAGCGGCCTCACAACCGCGGCGCCCGCCGGCGGGGACAAGAAGGTCATCACAGTGAAGGTTTTGGGAACAGTAAAATGGTTCAATATAAGAAACGGCTATGGTTTCATCAACAGGAATGCCAACAAGGAAGATGTATTTGTACACCAGACTGCCATAAAGAAGAATAACCCCAGGAAGTACCTTCGCAGTGTAGGAGATGGAGAGACTGTGGAGTTTGATGTCGTTGAAGGAGAAATGGGTGCGGAGGCAGCTAATGTTACCTGCCCTGGTGGTGTTCCAGTTCAAGGCAGTAAATATGCGGCCGACTGTAACCATTACAGACGTTATCCACGGTCCTCCAGGAGACTACCAGCAGAATTACCAGAAGAGTGAGAGTGGGGAAAAGAACGAGGGTATCAGAGAGTGCTCCAGAAGGCCAGCCCCAACAACGCCGTCCCTACCGCAGGCGGCGGTTCCCACCTTACTACATGCGGGGACCCTATGGGCGTCGACCACAGTATTCCAGCCCTTCTATGTAGGGAGAAGTAAGGCTAATAAAGGTCTTTAAATTAAAAAAAAAAAACAAACACTTCTTTTTGTATACATATTTAGTTGCGGTGTTGCTAGGTCAAAAAATATGCATGGTTTTGTAGCCCTTTGGGCATAGTTCCACATTACTCTAAAGAATTTTTGAATAAGTTCACAACTGCGCCAGCAGGGCATTAGTGTCCCATTTTCCCCATATCCCCTCCAACTTCGGTCATTTTCCTTTTCTGTTCAATTTGCCAATCTAATAGAAACGAGGCAGTACCTGAGAATTGTTTTAATCTGCACTTCTCAAATCAATAGTGAGTTAGAGCATATTTTGGTATGGCTATAGATAGCTTTGACCACTTCTGCAAACTTCATAACTTTTGATCATTTATCAGTAAGTTCTCATTTGAGAATGCCTCAAATGAGGCATTTGTATCAGAGACACTTCTTTCAATTTATTTTCACAATTATGATTGCTAAGTATATTTCCTGCCATCCTATTCCCCCCTTCCTATTTATTCTATTCTCTCTCTCCTTTCCCCGGCCCCTCCTCAAAAGTGTTTTGCTTCTGACTACTCCCTCCCCCAATCTGCCCTCCCCTCTATCACTCCCCCTTCTCTTATACCCTTCCCCCTCCTGTTTTCCTGTAGGGTAAAATATATTTCTATACCCAATTGAGCATGTATGCTATTTCTTCTTTGAGTCAATTGTGATGAGAGTAAGGTTCACTCACTTCCCTTCACCTCCCCCTCTTCCTCTCCACTATAAAAGCTTTTTCTTGCCTCTTTTATGGGAGATAATTTACCCCATTCTACCTCTTTATTTCCCTTTCTTCCAGATTGCACCCCTTTTTATATTTTTTTTTAGTTTTCATCCCATCACATTCTACTCACACCTGTGCCATCTTTGCGTGTATGTGTGAGTGTGGGTGTGCATGTATGTATGTATATGTATATATATATAGGCACTTGGAATATACACATACTATATATACATATATGCATACATATACATATATGTGTGTATATATATAATATATATATATACATACATACATACATACACACTCCTTCTAACACCCCTAATATGAGAAAGTTCTTAGAAGTTACCAGTACCATCTTAACATGTAGGAATATAAACAATTTATTAAGTCCCTTATGATTTCTCTTTCCTATTTACCTTTTAATAATTTTCTTGTCTCTCGTATTTGAAAGTCAAATTTTCTATTCATCTATAATCTTTTCATCAAGAATGTTTGAAAATCCTCTATTTCATTAATATCCATTTTTCCCCTTGAAGGATAACATTCAGTTTTGCTTGGTAAGTGATTCTTGATTGTAATCCTAGCTCCTTTGCCTTCCAATCTTATTCCAAACTCTCTAAACTTTGAATGTTGAAGGTGTAAAACCTTGTGTTATTCTGACTGTTGCTCCTTGGTACTTGAATTGTTTCTTTCTGGATGCTTGCAATATTTTCTCCTTGTCATGGAAGCTCTGGAATTTGGCTAAGATATCCCTGGGAGTTTTCATTTTGGGATCCCTTTCAGGAGGTGATTGGTAAATTCTTTCAATTTCTATTTTACCCTCTGGCTCTAGAATACCAGGACAGTTTTTCTTGATAAATTCTTTTTTTTAATTAATTTTCAGCATTGATTTTCATAAGAGTTTGAATTACAAATTTTCTCCCCATTTCTACCCTCCCCCCCACTCCAAGATGGCATATATTCTGGTTGCCCTGTTCCCCAGTATGCCCTCCCTT
>CM053626.1:83207822-83228812 GCA_028646595.1 Phalanger gymnotis
GTGGCCGAACTGCAAACTCCCTGTCCTCAGCAGCTTTTCCCACTAACCTTCTCTGTTGTCTTTGGTGTTTGTGGGTTGAGAAGTCTGATAACTGCCACAGCTCACTGATTCAGGATGCTAGGGCATGCTCCGCTAGGTTCCTGGTCTGGTTAGTCCACTGCCCATGCTGGGCTCTGCTCTGCTTCACTACGGGTTCTGCAGTTCTAGAATTTGTTCAGAGCCATTTTTTGTAGGTTTTCGAAGGGACTGGGCGGGGAGCTCACACTATTCCCTGCTTTCCAGCCGCCATCTTGGCTCTGCCCCGATAAATTCTTGAAATACGATGTCAAGGCTCTTTTTTTTTTTTTGATCATGGCTTTCAGGTATTCAGATAATTTTAAAATTCTCTCTCCTGGAACTATTTTCCAGGTCAATTGTTTTTCCAATGAGATATTTCACATTGTCTTCCATTTCTTTCTAATTCCTTTGGTTTTCATTTATTCTTTCTTGATTTATCCTAAAGTCATTAGCTTCCAATTGCTTCATTCAAATTTGTAAGTAATTATTTTCTTCAGTGAGCTTTTGTACCTCCTTTTTCCATTTGAATAATTCTACTTTTGAAGAAGGTTTTGGGTTTTTTTTGTTTGTTTTTGTTTTTTTGGTTTTTTTTTGCTTCAGTGAATTTTTGTGCTTCTTTTCCCACTTGGCCAATTCTGCTTTTCAGGGCATTCTTCTCCTCATTGGCCTTTTGTATCTCTTTTTCTGTTTGGCCTGTTCTATGTCTTAAGGTTTTATTTACTTCAGTATTTTCTGTGTCTGTCTCCTTTACCAGGCTGTTGACTTTTTTTCATGATATTCTTACATCCCTCTCATTTATCTTCCTGTTTTTGCCTCTGCCTCTCTTACTTGATTTTCAAAATACTTTTTGAGCCCTTCTATGGCCTGAGACCAATCCATATTTTTTTCTTGGAGGCTTTGGATGCAGTAGCTTTGACTTTGTTATCTTCTTCTGAGTGTGTGTTTTGATCGTCCTTTCTGTGGTGAGATTTTTTTTCCTAATGTTTGCTCTTTTTCCTAGCTTATTACTTGACTTTTAATTTTTTTCAAAGTGGGACTCTGCTTCCAGGGTGGAGGGCACACTGTCCCAAGTCTCAGGAATTTTGTGCAGCTGTTCTCAGAAATACTTCTAGGGGCTCATAAGTTTTCAGTTCCTCCAAGGTGGTATGATCTAAGGTGTGTTTACTACTGTCCTGGCCTGTGCTCTTGTCTGTGAGTGACTATAGGCCCTCTTTTCTGCCCTGGAACTTTGGTAAGGCCCTTTACTCCCCAATGGCTGCAAGTTCTGGTGTTCTAGTGCTCCTCTTTGCCTGGTGACTGCTACCCAGGACTGTGACCTGGATCTGAGTATGGGCAAAGCAACAGAGTCCTGCAACCAGTTCCAGCAAAGAGACATCTTCTGATCAGTTGTTCAATCCCCTTACCTTCTGCAGGCTGTAATCACTGGAAGCAGCTGTTATTGCTCCTGCTGATACAGTGGGTCCCAAGGCCTGTTCCCAGTTTGATGGGGCTGGGTCTGTTCTGGTGAGAGTTGTGTTGGACAGTGCTCCACTCTCACCCAGGTGTGACACATCTTTCCTGTTGACTTTTTAAGTTGTCTTTGGCTGGAAAATTATTTCAACCTTTCCTTTCGTGCATTCGGATTCTCTGGAAATTGTTTAACGACATCATTTAAATGTATTTGGACAGGTTCGGGGGAGAGTTCAGGTGAGTTGCTGTCTTTTCTCCACCATCTTCATTCTGCCCTCCCATTATTCTCATTTTACATTTGAGAAAACTGAACCAGAAGAAGGTTAAGTGATTTGAGATTTGAGGACCGATTTGGATTCAGGTCTTCTTGAACCCAGGTCTGGTACTCTACCCATTATGCCAGCTTGTATTGGCAATTAAGTTGGGATTGTCTTAATGTTTTAGAATGATTATTTAAGTGCCTTTGATTGAGCCTTACTAGGTGCAAAGCCCCAGGCCCAAACCCCTATCTACTAGGTGCTAAGACTACGTGGGTGCAAAGCCCTCAGAGTCCTAAGGGAAGTTGCTAAGACCAGAGCCAATAGTAGAAGCTTGAGTTCTGGTCATTCAGATGATGTTTGATGATGGCTAAACAATGTATAAAAAGAGAGAACAGAGCTATTTGCTTGGGGGTCTCACTTATTGGAAGAGTGTTGGTGCAGGACTCTGGGCAGCTGCTGTAAGCACCTCCTGGCTCGTCAACCCAGATGTTTTCTTAGTAACTATGAATTATATTTGGTCTGTTTGTAATTTGTTTGTATTTTCTCTGAAGTTCAGGGTGCTGGCTTTTTCCCCCGAACTAAGTGAATGATATTTGTATGTTGGATTGGAATAAGATTGTTAACCCCTTAACACTACTTTCCTTTGTAAAGCAGATCAAAAGAACCTGTGCTTACAATGTTCTTGTTGGTTTTGTGTTGATTTTTCACCCCCATGGAAGCCACTAGCTGAATTGTTCCAACACATCTACCTGTCTTTTAGGCTGAAAAGATTCTTAGACATCATCCCGTCATTTTCCAGAAGTTCTTAACACTTTCTGTGTTATGTGCCTCTTTAAAAATTTGATGAAGCTTTTGGATCCCTCCAGAGAATGATGTTTTTAAATGCATGAAACAAAACACAAAGATTCCAAAGAAAAGAGTTATATTGGAATGTGGTTATCAAAGTATTTAAAAAAAATTCATGGATCCAAGATTAAGAAGTCTTTATCTATTCTAAGACTTTAGATATGAGGAAATTGAGACATTGGAAGACTGAATGAGTTACTCAGCCTCTCATAGCTATGACTAGAATTCAGGTCTTAAGACTGATCAACAATTTTTTCCCTTCCAAAAGCATAAGGCCATACTATTGTTCTAAAATTAGAATAGAAAAATAAACATTTCTCTACTGAGTCCATATATTTTTCATTGAATAAGACAGTTAATGGAATCAATTTAATATTTTCCAAATAAATTGTAGTAAATTAAATATATTATGCATATGTATGGATGTGTATTTTTATGAACACATTTCACATGATTATGTTTCATGACTTGAAACTATCTCAATTTTCTTCAACAGTCTTTTGAATGATTTATAATCAACCAAAAGTATTTAGCCTGATTATCCACATTATGAAACATTAAATGAGGCAGGTAGGTGGTACAGTGGATAGAGTAGTTGCTTGGAGTCTGAAAAATCTGAGTTCAAATCCATCTTCAGATACTTACTATCTGTTTCACCACCAGCAAGTCACTAAACTTTCATTTGCCTCAGTTTCCTCCAACATAAAAAGGGGATAAAAATAACAACTACTGTACAAGGCTGTTGCAAGGATCAAATAAGGTAATACTTGTAAAGTGCTTAGATAAGTTCTAGGTACATAGTAGGCACTATGTAAACATTAGTTACTTTAGCTATTTTTAAAAAGAATGAACATTGGCCTCCCATCATACAGAACTATATGAACAACTGTGAAAGTTGGTCTATCACATTATACGTGTATCTGTGTATATACCCATTCATAGGTATTACTATTTTCAGCATATAAGTAAGTTATATAAGTATTTAGAAAAATTAAAATTAACTTTATTACATTTTCATTAAAGGCTTTGTATGAAGGAAACTCTAAGCACTAAATCACTGGTTACCTTTTCTATCTCTAAAAAAAGCCTCTTCTTTTAAATAGTAATCTATTTAAAACATTCATAAGTCAGTAATTTGGAATTTGTAATGCATTTTGTCTTAGAAACACTTACAAATTGTGACTAGGTTTCTAGGACAAGATCCCCAAACCTACTTGATCTATAATGTCATTGGACTAATTGTGTTAGCTTGATTTCATAATATCATAAGATCATAGTTTTAGAGGTGAAAGGGAACTCAAAGGCCATCAAGTCCAACTCATTCATTTTTAGAGAAGAAGAAATTGAGGCACGGAGGAATTAAGTGTTTGCTTAGGGTAAGATAGCTAATAAGTGTCTCAGGTAAGATTTCTTGTCAGATCTTCCTACCTTCAGGTCCTATATTTTATCCACTTCTCTATGCTATACTTTTGATTCCTAGAGTGGGAGACAGGAAAGAGAGAGAAGAAGGAGAAGGAGTTTCCCTTCCCTTTCCAGAGTACATGGATTGTTTCTTTTGAATGAGTTGAAGTTTCTCTGTTTCCCTCATAAAATTTCTTCCTTCACCTCCCCTTTAGTTCCTAAGGCCCCATTTCTCCAGCTGTCCAATATCCTTAATATAGTCTAATTATCCCACTTTGGTAAGTCATCCAGGCCTATACCATTCTCCAAAACACTCCATGCTCCCAAGTTATATAAGGGCTTCTCCCTCTTCCTTTGGTGTGGAAAAGTACAAATTCTTTTTTTTTTTTTTTTAGTGCAGTGATCTTAACTAAGACGCAAGCAATCTGACTGAAATAATTTTTCCTAATGTATGAATGAGAATAGCCCACTGATTTTCTTAGAGGTAATTTGAGGATGTCCATTAACCCAAATAGTAATTTCTAACAGTATTAAAAATATAGTTTACAAATCAAGCAATAAGGGAATTTTTTTTTTTTTGGAGAAGAGGGCATATTTGCTCGTGAGTTTATCAGCACCCTCTAACGATGATGTTGTGATAGCTACTGTCCAACTTTCTATGCTTCATGAGACTATATCTTCTAAAACATCCACAGATTTCTACAATGGCTTCCTTGACAACTGTGGACTAGTAGGGAAAGTATCAGAATAGTAGCCATTTTTTGAAGAGGTCATATGTCTCAGGAGTTTGTATATTGGTTACATTTCATATGTGTGGTTGTATGTTTCTGTTTAGCTTAGTATCCTTTACCTCGCTCATTTTTACGTCATCTCTTTTGCTATGGGTTAAATTTATGATTTTATTTAACTATCAATTAAGCTGGCATTATTAATTTGACTGTGTTCTATAATAACAACCAGGGTTGTGCTTCACAACTCTGTCCATAGTTTTTATATAATTTAAATGGGATTTTTAGTTTAAATATAATTCCATTGATACCACCTATAGTATTTTGAGCTCAGGAACCAATAAAAATGCAGAAGCTAATGACATCTATAAGGGATATTGCACACTGAGAAAATGGCTTCTTCCTCTGAGGTTCTGAATGTCGACTGACAACTTGACTAATATTCTTGCTAAATGTCTTTTCTTTGCTATGACCAAAAAATCAAGCACCCACTAAGTAATCTATGAAAAGAAATGATTCCAACATACATAGAAGCAAAGCAACTTTTAATATTGAGAGAGTAAAAAGAGATAAATGAGGTATATTTCAAGTATAGCTTTATGTAATGCAAAACATTTTCTTGTATCTTTTCCACAGTGAAATATAACAAAATCTAAACCAAACAAAACCACAGAATAAAACCTCTGGCAAGGAGGGAAACTACTCAGCTCTGATATATCTACTATAACAAAAACCTGGAATTCAAATGAGACTGAATTGTGATCTAAAAGAAAATTCCAAAGAGAAACTATAGTAAGTGTTATCTTCTATCACAATTACACTGAAAGTCATCCAGAAACCTAGAAAGATAATTTAAGGAATTAGATGGAATTGCATAATGATATAGCACTAATATTCTAATAAAGAGAGAAGGAACAAGGGCTTTTCAAAAACTTGATATCTTCAAATGGTCTTAAAGGAGATAAATAAGAAAAAGAAAACACAGGTATGTGTTTGTTCTATTCTGAGAATTTTAAGGATTTAATTATCATTTAAAAAGTCAAAAGATTATTCACTATTTTGATTTTGGCAGAGATATCAAGCTTACATTTAGATCATTGAAGTCACCCATCACTATTATAAGATGCCTCTCTACCAAGATTCTACTTTACAGACTCTACATCTATTTCTTTTTTGTTTGTTTATCCAGTGTCAGGGGTCTAGAACCGGGCTTCCTGGGAGGATAGGAGAACGCCTGGAGTCACCGCCTATGGCGGGAGTGGCTTCAAAGGTTGTCGCTCTGCCCCCGAAGGAGGCGCTGGGGAGGTCCTCTGCTTTCCCTAGATAAGGTGTGGAGAGGAGGAAGGAGGAGAGACATCTTTGTAGACTCCAATAAAGCAACTTTGCATATTCAGTCGTGGTCGCTGTCTGGTTATTGCCCCTTGGCTCACCGAGGGGACCGGAGACGTCCGAAGCCCGGATAGGGAGGCGGTTGCTCACCGAGGAGGGTTCAGGAGGCGTGTCCAGCGAGAGCGCGGGACAATCCAGATAGTCAATAATAAATATTAATGAAGTTTTCATTTTTCCTTCCATTGATCTTCACTATCTCCATCATGCTTCCTTTACTCTTTTTCCTCTGTTTCATCATTTGAATATATCATCTTAATACCTTAACACCATCTTTACCCTACCATGCACACATTTAAGTGAATACTTTTCCTCTGTCAGTTTGCATGCAATTGGTCTTCTTTTAGTCGAATTGATGAACAAAATTCCCATCACTTTGCTTGAATGTCTCCAAACTATTCATCCTGTTATGGTAATTAGGGTGGGACTTTTTTGTTGTTTGTTTGTTTGTTTTTGTTTTTTTTTTTTTTTGCTGCTTTCTCTTTTGGAATACTGAGGTAATCAAATATCTTTGATGAGTTTTGCCTTTCAAATGTAACGACAAGCAAAGTAGACTTTTTGTTGTCCTTTCTTTCTTTGAATCAAGAGTCTTTGACCTGCTTTAGAAACAAGAAAACCTAGTGCTCATTGATTTGAGTCCCATGGTCATGAGGCCCTTTGACCCTGAAGAAATGTATATAAACTCAGAGGTTAGCCTTTTGCTTTTGGTGGGGCACACTCATTGAAAGAGTGTTAGTGGCAAGAGTCTGGGTAAGCCGTTGAAGCAGTCCTGCCAGCTTTGAAAACTCAGATATGGGTGCTTCTCTGGTAACTATGTATTGTGATTTGGTTAGACAAAAATGTTGATCTGTTTATATTGTCTATGTTTGTAATTTGTGTTTCTATTTGCTCTGAAGTTCAGGGTGCTGGCTTTTTCCCCTGAGCTAAGTGAATGATATTTGTATGTTTAATTAAAGCAAAATTGTTAACTCCTTAAAATTGCTCTTTTTAGAAAAGCAGATCAAAGAACCTGTCCTATCAGCCCTCCTGTGAGCTGGCATTATTGGTCTTACACAGCCACAGTAGCAGCAAGCAGCATGGTTGTTATACATCCTTGTGTTCAATCTCTAACTTTCTTTGTAAGTTCAATACCTTACAACTCACTTTCAATATCTTCTTCTCCTTAACATCTAGTACTTCTCTTTTCTTCTGTTCTTTCTCTCATAGCACTTTTCCCCCCTCAATGGAAGGTGATTCATAAAAGTTTATAATTATTGAACTATATCCTTCTTTGGTTTAATTCCCACAAAACTTTTTAGTCATCAAGCTTTTTGGATGGAAATCAATCTCTAATCTAAAATGATAAATTAGCATATCTTTAGGGAATCTTTTAATCGAATGTGTATATTCTGTCCGAAATGAAAATAAAGAGGTTTTAATGTTGTATATCAGGTAACATGAGAAGTTTATTGAATACGTTTTCGGCTAGAACTGCTACCTTAATATCCCTCAGATAGGTTGAATTGAAAAAAATTATTTCACCAGACTTAACCCTTAAAATGAATCAATGAAATAACTAGATAAAATAAAAATAAAGTGAGAAGTGTGAATAAGAACATAAGATTTCAAATTAGTTTCAAACAAAACATCTTTTACTACCATATTAAAAGGATAAGAAGAGAATTGTAGTAAGTAGGATTGAAAAGAAGTCATATGAAGTATTTTATCTTGGTTATCATTTAACTAATATCCCACAAATGAAGAAAGACATTTAAAATGAAAAGTGAGAAAACTGATCTTGTATAGAATTTTGGATGAGAGGAAAGTGATAAGCTTAAGAAGAAAATCACTAGGATGAGAGTGTAACAGCACAGATTTTTTTTAAAAAATCAAATTTTTATTAAAAGGTTTGGGATGAAACTATCTTTATGAAACTTACCAGTCTTTGTGCAAAACTTTCATTTGTTCCGAAAAAAAAATTAATGTACTATTGTGATCCTGGGATAACTTATTAGAAAATTAATTTGCTGCAAATAACTTCAAACAATATTTTCTTATTTTAAAATGATGGCTACTCTCTTCTAATTAATCATAATTAATTACAGAATTGGACAAATGAGGTAGTTTAAAAATAAGAATAGAAGGCAGAGCCAAGATGGCAACTGGAAAATAGGGACTTGCTTAAACTCTCCCCCAAATTCCTCCAAACGCATGTAAAAAATGGCTCTGAACAAATTCTAGAGCTATAGAACCCATGAAATAACAGAGGAAAGCAAATCTTCAGCCCAAGACAGCCTCGATGGTCACTGGGAAGGGCATCTATCTGTGCTGGGAGAGGATCCCAGACCAGCATGGTCTGCACCAGGACAGACCAAGCCCTGAGGAAATCGGGTGGAGCAGGTCTGAGGTCCATAAATCACTGAGCTGTGGCAGTTACCAGACTTCTCAACTCACAAATGCCAAAGATAACTTAGCAGGTCAGTGGGAAAACTGCTGGAATAGAGTAAGAGGAGTGCACAGTCAGCCTCAGCCCTGAGAGTGGTGGAGGTGGTGCGTCATGGGAGGGCAGCAGGAAGAAGCTCCTACAGCTGCTTCCAGAGCTCTGTCTTCTTTTCATTGTCTTGGAATTCAGTTGCTTCTGGCCCCAAGCCCACCCAGTGGGAGAAATTAAGCTGTGGATCAGAGCAGGAGTGCAGGGAGCACTTTACTGGCACAGAAGCAAGGTTCTCTAGCTTTGCCCTGCTTGAATCTGGGTCATGGTCCTGGTTGGTGGTTCTTGGGGGAGGGGGAGCACCAGAGTGGCACAGCTTGCTGTGTAGAAGAATCTCTGAAAACAGCAATGCAATGCCCCTGAAGCTTGAGACAAAGCACTTTTCATTCGGAAGGCAGCCATACCCTCACAAAAACCTTGAGGGTCAAGTAGTTGGCTGGGAACATGAGCAAGCAGTGAAAGATTCAGACTATTGAATCTTTTTTTTGCTGACAAAGAAAATCAAAAAATACAACCAGAAGAAGTCAACAAAGTCAAAGAGCCCACATCAAAAGCTTCCAAGAAAAATATGAATTGGTCTCAGGCCATGGAAGAGCTCAAAAAGGATATAGAAAGGCAAGTAAGAGAAGTAAAGGAAAAAATGGGAAGAGAAATGAGAGTGATGCAAGAAAATCATGAACAACAAGTCAATGACTTCCTAAAGGAGACCCAAAAAATATTGAAGAAAATAACACCTTAAAAAAAGACTAACTCAAATGGCAAAAGAGCTCCAAAAAGCCAATGAGGAAAAGAATGCCTTAAAAGGCAGAATTAGCCAAACAGAAAAGGAGGCCCAAAAGACAACTGAAGAAAATACTACCTTAAAAATTAGAATGGAGCAAATTGATACTAATGACTTCATGAGAAATCAAGAAACTGTAAAGCAGAAACAAAAGAATGAAAACAAAAATGGAAGACGATGCGAAATATCTCATTAGAAAAACCACTGACCTGGAAAATAGATCCAGGAGAGATAATTTAAAAATTATTGGAGTACCTGAAAGCCATCATCAAAAAAAAAAAAAAAAGAGCCTAGTCATCATCTTTCAATAAATTATCGAGAAAAAATGCCTTTATGTTCTAAAACCAGAGGGTAAAATAGAAATTGAAGGAATCCACCAATTGTCTCTTGAAAAAGATCCCAAAAAAGAAAACTCCTAGGAATATTATAGCCAAATTCCAAAGTTCCCAGGTCAAGAAGTAAATATTGCAAGTAGTCAGAAACAATTTGAGTATTGTGGAAATACAATTAAGATAACACAAGATCTAGCAGCTTCTATATTGAAGGATCAAAGGGCTTGGAATATGATATTCCAGACGTCAAAGGAGCTAGGATTGAAACCAAGAATCACCTATGCAGCAAAACTGAGTATAATACTACAGGATAAAAATGAATTTTCAATAAAATAGAGGACTTTCAAGCATTTTTGAAGAAAAGACCAGAGCTGAATAGAAAATTTGACTTTCAAATACAAGAATCAAGAGAACCATGAAAAGGTAAACAGGAAAGAGAAATCATAAGGGAATTACTAAAGTTGAACTGTTTTGTTTACATTCCTACAAGGGATGATATCTAAAAATAAATAAATAAATAAATACAATTAAGGGGTAAGACAGAAATATATTGAGAGAAAGAGAAAGGGAGAGATGGAATGGGGTAAAGTATCTCACATAAAAGTGGCAAGAAAAAGCCTTTCTATTGTAAGGGGAATGAGTGAATCTTTCTCTCATCAGATTGGACTTAAGGAGGGAATAACATACTCACTCAATGGGATATCTTACCCCACAGGAGAATAGAGGAGAAGGGGATAAGAGAGGGGGGATGATAGAAGGGAGGGCAGAGTGGGGGAGGAGGTAATCAAAAGCATATTCCCTTGAAAAAGGACAGGGTCAAGGGGAAAAACTGAATAAAGGGAGACAGGATAGGATGGAGGGAAATATAGTTAATCTTTCACAACAAGACTGTTATGGAATTGTTTTACATAATGATACACGTGTGGCGTATGTTGAATTGCTTGCCTTCTCAAAGAGGGTGGGTGGGGAGGAAAGAAGGGAGAAAATTTGGAACTCCAAGTTCTAAAAACACATGCTTAAAAATAAGAATAAATAACATCTTCTACCTGGTTGACTTTTCGAATTGTCACTATGATCTAATATGGGTCCTTAAGCGTTTTATTTAATATGAAGCATGATAAAATAAAAATTTTATTGCAAAAATCCTAAATTTCCAAACCTTTATAAAACAAAACAAAAAGATGCTCAAAAGATGGCCAATGCCCAAGTAAATTTCCTCCAATAGCTTTCTCCTGGGTTTTTATACTCTTTGCTATACTTGTTAAAAACTATACCAAAAGTAAAAGGTTTTTGAAGCTATTTGGAATGATGTTTCACAAAATATAGTGTATGGGAAGCTGGACTTGGAATACGGAAGAGCGTTATTCTAATTCCAGCAATAACATTTGATAATGATGGAGTAATGGAGAAAGTCTATGAAGACCTAAATAAGTTTGTCCAAATCAAATCAATGTTCATTTTGATACTTCATGATTTCAATGCAAAAATGGGAAAACATAAATATGTGGAAAAATATATGTATGGCTCATGAGACAGAAAATAGAAGCCAAAGATTTGTAGGTCATATGGAAACTTAATGCCTCTTTATTATGAATACATTAAAAAAAAACCAAAGAACTGGTAGTTTCTGTATATTGGATTGTGCCAGTAAGGCAAAATGGGCTTAGCAACGGATGCCCTTGAGGAGTTTGGCTTTTGTTTACCATGAAAGTACTTTCACCTGTTAAAAGCTAAGTCCCAGGCCCAAAGCCCTATCAGGTGTGAAACCTGTGTGGGCGTAGATTAAGGACTTAAGAGGGGCCAATTCGGGAAGCAATGGGTCTCTGGACTCTGGTCTCTAGTCGTTGAGGCGGGACTTGAGAACGCCAGAGGCTTGGCTGCGAGGAGAGGCGAGAAACTACAGCTGGAAAAAAATCCGAAGCAGAGCCAACCCCTGTGTGGACCCAGGAGTTCGAAAGCGAGGTCTTGAGGCCAGTGAATATGATTTATGCCATCTTATTTTTCTGTGGCCTCCTGGCTACTCTCGTGAGGCGGGCCTACTGGGCCTGGAGGCTTGTGTTCACAATACTGGAATGGGGAGGTTGGTTCACTAATTTGTTGCTCTGGGCCTTGAATAAATTTTTGGATGCCTTCTGCTTGGAGAATTCTGTATACCCAACGATTTCGAACCACTCAGATATTTATATGATCCTTTTTGAGATCATGAATTCAGCCTTCCTACTGCATGGGTGAACCAAATAAAATCAAGAAGAATAAAATTGACAACATTTTGATGAATAGGAAATTATTATTATTGATGTCACAGTTATTATTGAGTCATTTATCTATGAACATAATATTGACTTAGAGTTGTTAGTTGATAAGCATTTATTAAACATCTACTATGTGATAAGCTTCAGTGACACAGAGAAAAGCAAAAGAAAGGCCCTGACTTCAAGAAGCCTACAATATAATGGGGAAAAATAACACACAAAATAAAGCTGAGAAGTATAGCATAAGACAAAAGATATCAGGAAGGAGGGAGAGTCATGATGGAGAAGTAGTATATGAAGGAGTATGGCCAGTGGGAAATGGATTATTGGCCTGGGAATATTCCTTAAAAAAGGTCCTAGGAGGAGCTCTTGGCTTTCCATTCTCTAGTCTGAGGGAGAGAGAAGTCCTAAGCAAAGAGAATATTTATGAGATGTGAGTTCTAGGACTGAAGTGATCTTGAAGGGTGAAAACATTCCTGGGGCGTGATAAAGTCCAGAGGAATTGAATTTGTGTGGAAAATTAACATCAGAATTTATAACAAAAATGTTGACTAGTAATGAGAACAAGATATGCAGTTTTTAACATTGCCACTACCCTAGAGTTTGCCTTCATCACCTCACATTTGTATAACTGCAGTAGTTAGCTGGTTGACGCTCTACCTCAAGTATTTCTCTACACTAGTCCATTGTCCATCGGGCTATCAAATTGACCTACTGGAGTAGGACACTGTTTGGAGTAGGTCTGAAGATAATAAGAGTAAGGGTTGGATAGTTGGGGATAAGGAACATAATTTGTGCATCATAATCTGAGGACTGAATCACTGGGACAAGGAAAATCAGAGTAAAAGTATATTAATAACAGAGTAAAAGTATATTAACAATAGAGAAGTTAGTTCAAGCAGGTTATCTGTGTTTGGAGAGAAATGTGTTGAAGGAAACAGGTTATTAGGTAGTTCAAAGCCCTATTTCACATTCCAACATCATTGAAGGTGAGAGGCCCAATTTAAAGCAGGAAGACAAAGCAGAGGTATGATCTGGAGAATTATGATCAGAATGCAGGAGGTGGCAGTGGGAGGTAGGCCTGGGCCAAGGTTGGCCCCTGGAGAGAAGAGAGAGGATGGCAGCCTTTTGATAATGTAGGGTTTTCTGGAATGCTTTGGATGAAACAGAGTCAGAGAAAGGTGTCTAGATCCAGGAGTAAAACATGGCTCATTAAGAAAGTTCTGGAGGGAAGACAAAAGCTAAAGGCTGGCAGCCAGATTCTAGACTGAAGGAGAATTCATTGGGTACCTGAAAGAGGCCAGTAGTCATATAACTGGACTACCAAGCAAAGAAAAAAAAATAATATCCAAAAATTAGGATAACTATTTTTTTTCCTTCATCAAGGAAAATGAAAATATTATGCTTTGACCCTAGCATCACATTTATCGAGGCGATTTCAGAGAAGGTATAAATTGCACTAAAGAGAAAAAAAGAACAAAAAGGAGTCAGATTAGATCAATCAGAGAGAGAGCAGATCCATACTGGAGCTGATAGAATTTTTGGTCATACACAAAAGTGGTGATTAAATGAGTACAATTAATCCATGATTAATGACATATATGCTATCCATATGATATTTTTTCATGTATCTAAAATCTTTATGGAAGTTCAGATGTCTTGATGTAACAACAGAAATAACCTTGTTCAATAACTCTCTGATAAACAGCAGGCAAGGTATAAAATAAGGTGTATGACCACCAAATATCCCCAGATATCTCTTCATTTCCTACCCAATTACACCTATTTTGGATATCTTTAGTTTCTCCATCATGCCTCAAGCAAACTCATCTTTGGAAAATCTCGTCATTTTGTAAGATGGATCAGCCTTTTTACTTACTAGATATTCAAAAAGATATCTGTGGTAGATTTTGTGTATATCCAAAGAATGATAATATAATGGCTCTTTGATAAGGAATTTGAAATTGTATTCTAAAAATAGCACATTGTTTTGATCTGGATATGTTCTTTTCCATGTTACCAAAAAGAAAAAAAAATATCAGCCAAGGAGACTAATGAATTCGATATGTTTGTTCAAAAAAACTTTTAATGAATTTTGCTTTAAAACTAAGCATTTATTTACTCTTTCTTACTATCCTCACACCTCTAAGAGACAAAAAGTATTTCGCGAAACTCTCATTAACAATTATGCATAGTAAAACAAAACAAATCCCCACATTGGTCAATCATGGTTGGCCATGATCTGTTTTAGTGATCAGAATTATTAAGTCTTTCAAAGTTATTCTTCTTTACAATGCCATTGCTGTTGTATGAATTGCCCACCTGCTATTGTTCACTTCTATATACACCAGTTAGTATGTTTTCCAAGGTTTCTCTAAAACTATCCCTCTCATCATTTCTTATTATGCAATAATATTCCATTATTTTCACTTGCCATAAATTATTCAACTATTCCCCAATTTATGGTTGCCTATTAGTTTCTAGTTCTTTACCACTATATTAAAAAAGAGCTGCTATAAATGTTTTTGAATATGTCAGTCCTTTTTTATTTGATCTCTTTGGAAGGCCACATCTTTAATACTAATATATATATATATATGTATATATGTATATACATATACATATATATGTATATATGATGATTCAAAGCCTAGAATGTCCCAATCCCAGGAGATTAAAAATCAATTGGATTCTAAGGGAAATGGAATCAAACAGCATGAGCATAAGTGGGCTTTGGTGTAGTATCCCCTCAAAAAATAACTTATACACCTAAATTGACAAAACAGGGGATAAGTGTGTTTACAAAAAGAGATGGCCCAATCGTGCAACGAAAGTAAGATTAAAAAACACTTGAATAATAAATATAAATCCTTGGTAACCTTGAGATATTTTAAGAAAAAGGGAAATAATTCTATATTAGGGCTGGGATGGGATCTTCTACAGAATATTTATAAAAATACATGAACAAGAATAATATACACTAAGAAATAAAAACAGAGTAGCGAATATACTTCTTAATGGAATGGCTGTCCATGCTGAAATGATCACAGATATATCTAAGTAAAGAATTTGGTATAACTACACATTTAAATATTTTAAAAGGCACAAATTAGGCAAAGTAATATGACTAATGATTTGTTTATGAGGCCAATTCTCTTCTGAATCCTCATTTGCATGAACTAACTTACAAAAAGTTTTCAGATATAAATATTAGCTTCAGAAAACATAGATGAATGTTAATCTTCTCTCTCCATCTCTTTTATTCATTCTTCCTCATGAAAGAAGCCTCTATATTCAGGAACAAAAAGGGAGCACTAGAATTCAGAGTTAATATACTCTCACCAAAGTTCTCTGCCAATAAAACAGAGAATTCCTGACCTAGAGTCAAGGTTATATGAGTTCAAATCCATCCTCAGACAATCATTAATCATGTGATCCTGGAGAAATCCCTTAATCTCTGTTTACCTCAGTTTCCTCAACTATAAAATAAAGATAATAATGGCACCTACCTCAGAAGGTTGTTGCGGGGATCAAATGACCTAACATTTGTAACAAATGTAAGGTTTTTTTTTTAAAGGCTTAGAACAGTGCCTGGTACATATATGTCCTATACAGTTATTCTGCTCCATTTCTTTCTCCATCAATTCACATAAGGACCTTGGAAATCTGGAAAGAGGTTTTGCAGAAACTACCAGTACCTTGGGCAGCTAGGTGGTATGTTAGATAGACTACTAGACTTAGAGTGATTTCAAATATGGTCTCAGACATTTACTAGCTGTGTGACCCTGTTTGCCTCAGTTTTTTCATTTGTAGAATAAGCTGGAGAAGGGAATGGCAAATCACTCCAATATCTCTGCCAAAAAAACCCCAAATGAGGTCATGAAGAGTCAGACATGACTGAAACTACTGAACAAACCAACACCGTATTCAATATAAGTTCTGAATAAATGCAACAAATATAAATCATCACATCCTTAAAAAAACAGGAGAATGAAAGGAAGTATCTTTCATAATTATGGCTGGAGAACTCAACTAAACAAAGTATAGCACCTCAGTCTCTTCACGTACAGGGTGAGAGTACTAGATTAAATTACCATTAAGGTCCCAGATAGCTCCAAATATAGACCTTTTAATTCTACATAGCCCATAGTAACTCATGGAATTTCCAGTGCAATCAATTTTTGGTATTCTTTTGTTTGTACTTTCCTATTGTAGTGGTTGTTGTTTTAATAGTACATAGGTTCGTTTTCCCCCCTCAGGAACTGATGGCAGTTTTTAGTCGCAGTTTTCCAAGGTAGTCACAGAAATTTATCATTGGCTATGATAGAGCCATTAGAGAATTGTCAGTTTAGGAAGGCTTACCAAAATAATCTTCTCTTTTAGCTAAGTCACCAGAGGATATAATAATGTAGAAAGGGTCTGATACTACTTATTCTGTACTTTACTATCCACACACTCAGAGGCAATAACTGTATAATGCTGTTGGGTGCTATAAAAATGGTAATGGAGAATTAGGGGAAACTTTCCTACAATTTTCTGACTGCCACTGTGAGCACTGAAAATGAATATAGTTACTTTGGTGTTGGCCAATTTTGACTAATGCATTTTTATTTGTTGGTTTCAAAACCCTCCTTTTTTCAGTATAAACTTGAAGACATCTGATTTATTAAGAGATTCATTGAATATGAAGTACTAGGAATAAAGGCAAGAGGACAACAATATGATGGTTCACCCAGGGGATGAGCAAAAAAAATCTCTTCTGTTTCTTTTTGCAAAAAATTTTCATTCCAAAAGGGAAGATGAGGGAAAAGCACTTTTCCTTACCCAGAATTTTTCTGTAACAATACAATGGCTATATCCTTTGTAATTTGCTATGCATTTAATGTTGCTAAAGAAAGTATTGGTAGATAAAAGTTTCTGATATTCAGCTTTATATCTAATTTTTCTGTCAACTCAAAAAATACTATTTTACTCTCATATACTGACATAGAGTTATTGGGATTAAAAAACCTCTCACCGAGAATGAACTTGTAAAAGATTCAGAGAACATATTTTGCTCCATGTGGGTTTTTATTTTAATTTTTGATTTCATTTTTTTTTCAAAATGGGCCCTAAATGTACCACAGTAAAAGGAAAAGCAGTAGCAACAGCAGAAGCAGCTGGTGTTTGTAGAGTACTGCAATATAATTACTTTAACAGTCAAAGGCCATTCCTCTAGACATCCCCATGACAAAGCTTCACAATGTTGCTTTTAAAATTGTTTTGTTTAATTCTTGCCCAGGCACCTCATTCTCAGCCTTTTGTGTAGAAGAAATATGATGGGAAGTGTCCACAATTTAATCTTACAACCTTTCCCATGCATTGTATATATTTTCCTTCACAAAGGTTCCATGGCTGATGTCGAAGGCTTAGACTAAACTTTTTTTTTTCTGATTACTTTTCTGTCTTTGTAGCAGGAGAAAAAATAAGTCTACACTTAGAGAAGTTTAAAGATGTACAATTTTATGAGCAATTTGCCCTGATTTTAAAGTAGATATATTTTTAAAGTTTTCTATGTAGCCTCCTGATGTGTGCTTTATTAGTTATTAAAACAATAAATAAAAATCACTGCAGGGTATATGAGTATTTGAATAGTTCCAGGGAACCTATGGGTAGTAATTATATATTCTGCTTTTAACTATTGTATTTTGAACCGATTATCTAGTTAAGCATAAAAATTTATGCATATAATTTAAAGTATGAAGTTAACTATTTTCCCAAATGTGATAATTCAAGCAGAATGATTCTTCATCAACTGTCATTTTTACAAATAGGATTGAAAAGTAATCATGATTATATCATCAGCAAATTGATTAGTTATAGAAAAAAATGGAAAACGGTTTGAAACGACAGCTTTGTTTCTTCAGATATTAAGTATCAACAATAGAAGTCTTTGTATCATGTTTTATATTCTTAATCAAATTATATGTGAAATCATTTAAAATTAAGATTACATACATGCATATTAATGTGGCAACTATTTTAAATGATTGTACTAATTTCATATTTTTTCAATTTAATTAATTTTTAATAAAGGTTATTTTTTTTCTATATCCTATTACCATTCCAGGTCAGTCTGCCCAATAATCTGCTGGTATTTCTAACAAAATGTACCACTTACATCTCAAACTCACAGTTACAGTCATGGTATCTCAAAACTGAAAGAAACCAGAAACCATTTATTCGATCCTTCCACTGAAAAGAAATCACTACTGTAACATAAATGATGACTTGTTTTCTCTCAATTGAAGACTTTCAGTGAAGTGGAGTCCATTATATATTAACTTATTCAAATTTGAGACACTCTTAATTGTTTGGATGGTTTGGGGTTGTTCTGTTTTTTCTTTCTTCTGTTCTGTTTCTCCCCACATTGAGTCTAAATAAACATTGTTTCAACTTTGATTCATTATTCTTAGTTCCAGTCTCTGTGCAGTCCATCATAAGTGCAAATCCTCTTCTACACAAGAGCTTTTCAAATATCTTCAAATATCTTTCAAATACCAAGCTGCCTCATTTCCATTGAATCTTCTCTTACTCAGATTAAATGATTCTAATGAATTTTACCAAGTCTCATATGGAATGGATTCCAGGCCCTTCAATTGTTATGTTTATGCTTGTATCAGTAATTAAGGTGGAACTTTCTTTTACTGTTTTCTCTTTTAGCACTTATTTAATCAAGTGCCCCTGAAGAGTTTGGCCTTTGTTTCTTTGATTGGATCAGGAGTCTTTGATCTCCTTGCCTCAAGGATAAGCCTGGTTTGTATGGATTTGAGTCACATGTTTTTGACACCTGAGACTTTTAGGTCACATGGGAGAGTCGCATGTTGTGATTCCCTTTGACCCTGAACAGAATATATAAACCCAGAAGCTGGAGTGCTCTCTTGGGGCTCTCAGTCACTGGAAGAGTGGCATGGGACTCTGGGCAAGCCGTGGTAACTGCCCCTCGGCTTTGCTAACCCAGACCCATTGTTTCTTTGGTAACTATGAATTGCGATTTGGTCTGTTTATACTGTGTAAATCTGTAATTTGTTTGTATTTGCTCTGAAGTTCAGGTTGCTGGCTTTTCCTCCTGAATTAAGTAAGTTATATATGTATGTGTGATTAAAGTGAGATTGTTAACCCTCTAAACTTACTTTCCTTAGTAAAACAGATCAAAAGAACCTGTGCTAGCAGCTTTTGTTGCTGGCCTTTTCGGGTCTTGTACCTTAACAGCAGCTGCTAGCCAAATTGTTGCTACAATACTGCTCTTAATAAACTCCAGCTTGTGAATGCTTTTCCTAAATTGTGGTTCCCAGAACTGAAAATCATACTCAAGACAAGTACACAAGTACTGTTACTGCCTTCACTTAATACAGCCCATTATGATGTTAACATTTTTGGAAATTATGTCATACTGTTAATTCATATTCACCTTGAAGTTCACAAAACTCTCCAAAACTTTTTTTTGAGGTCAACTGTTATCAAGACATAGTTTCTCCATATGTCATGGGAGATATTGCTTGGCAAAGTTCAAGAATAAATAAGAATTTATATTTATCTTATTAAACTTAATCTTATTAGATTAATCCTCTAGCCTGTTAAGGTTTTTTGTATGTTTGTTAAAGGTGCAGAAAGACAACTGTCATGCTACTCTATAAGTCTTCTGTTCAATAATTAAATGTCACTATTTCCTTCAATGATTTCTTATATCATAGTTTTCTAGTATAGTTATCAAATTATAGCTCTTCTTCAAGATACACCTCAGTTTTTCAATCATATTTCTAAAATATGGAGGTAAAAGCTTAAAATAATATCTCAAATGTGTCTTCAGTAGGACAGAGTAATCCTAATCATTGTGCTTGCAGTTTTGTAATCTTCAATATTTTCATTTCTTATTGCCCCTAAACAAATATAGGCCAGAGATGAACTATTTCTGTGTCTCAGTCTTTGTCTCTGATTCTCTCTGTGTAAACACATACACGCGTACACGCACACACACACATATACACACACACACAAATGATATGTGTAGGTTTGTGACTTTACCAAAGCAGCATTCTAAAAAATATATTAATGACACTTTTAAGTTTAATCTACATTATAAACATTTTATTCATCACTTTTTAAGTGTAGGCAGTTAAGAAAACAATAATTCAAGCCCTAATTTGTAGCATTTACCACTTTCTGAGGGGAAAATACTCACACCAAAAATTTAACAAAACTTCAATACAACTTTGAATATTGTCTTCTTTGCTCAAAGTACAATAAAGCAATAATACTTGCAAAAAATAGTATACATTAAAATATGTGATATTCTAAAAGCCTTAAAGCTTAAAACAATTAAAAATTTTGAAATACTTAGCATAAAATCATGTGGTCAGCCATTAGTAATATTGTTGCCAAATTCCAGAGCTCCCAGATCAAGGAGAAAATACTGCAAGCAGCCAGAAAGAAACAATTTGAGTATTGTGGAAACACAATCAGAATAACCCAAGATCCAGCAGCTTCTACATTAAGAGATTGAAGGACTTGGAGTATGATATTCCAGAGGTCAATGGAGTTAGGATTAAAACCAAGAATCACCTACCCAGCAAAACTGAGTATCATGCTCCAAGGCAAAATATGGATTTTCAATAAAATAGAGGACTTTCAAGCTTTCTCAGTGAAAAGACCAGAGCTGAATAGAAAATTTGACTTTCAGACACAAGAATCAAGAGAAGCATGAAAAGGTAATCAAGAAAAAGAACAAGAAAAAGAAATCGCAAGGGACTTACTAAAGTTGAACTGTTTTTGTTTTCATTTCTGTACGGAAAGATGATGTGTATGATTCATGGGACCTCAGTATTAGGGTAGCTGAAGGGAATATGCATATATGTATATATATACATATATGTATATACATATATGTGTGTGTATGTATATATATGTATATGTGTGTATGTATGTATATATGTATTTGTATATATATGTATATGTAGATATATAGATATATACACAGAGAGAGAGAGAG
>CM053626.1:83229312-83265326 GCA_028646595.1 Phalanger gymnotis
TGCTTGACTTCTTAGGGAGGGTGGATGGGAAGGGAAGAGGGGAGAGAGTTTGGAACTCAAGGTTTTAAAAAAATAGATGTTCAAAAGTAAAAAAGTTTTTTTTTTTTCATGCAACTAGAAAATAAGATGCACAGGCAATGGGGCATAGAGATTTATCTTGCCCTACAAGAAAGTAAGGGAAAGGGGGATGGGAGGGGAACGGGGGGACGGAGGGGAGGGCAGACTAGGGAACAGGGCAACCAGAGTGTACGCCATCTTGGAGTAGGGGGGGTGGAAATGGGGAGAAAATCTGTAATTCAAACGCATGTGAAAATCAATGCTGAAAACTAAACATATTAAAAATAAATTAAAATTAAAAAAAAAAGATTACAGGGGTGTCTTTGCTGGCACTGGGGATGCAAAACACTTCCACAGTGCTCATGTTGTGAAAGGCTAACTATATTTCCTTCCATCCTATTCTGTCCCCCTTTACTCAGTTTTCCGCCTTGACCCTGTCCCTTTTCAAATGTGTTTGCTTTTGATTATCTTCATCCCCATCTGCCCTCCCTTCTATCATCCCTCCCCTTTTTATCCCCTTCCCCTTACTTTCCTGTGGGGTAAGATACCCAATTGAGGGTGTATGTTATTCCCTCCTCAAGTTGAATCTGATGAGAGTAAGATTCACACATTCCCTCTCACCTGCCCCCTCTTCCTTTCCAACAGAATTGCTTTTTCTTGCCACTTTTATGTGAGATAATTTACCCCATTCAATCTCCCCCTTTCTCCCTCTCTCAATATATTCCTCTCTCACTCCTTAAATTTATTTCATTTTTTTAGATATCATCCCTCCTTATTCAACTCATCCTGTGCCCTCTGTCAATATTCCCTTCAACTCTTATAATACTGAGAAAGGTCTCCTGAATGACACACACCATCGTTTCATGGAGGAATGTAAACATAGCAGTTCAACTTTAGTAAGTCCTGTATGAATTCCCTTTCTTGTTTACCTTTTCAAACTTCTCTTGAATCTTGTATTTGAAAGTCAAATTTTCTATTCAGTTCTGGTCTTTTCATTGAGAAAACTTAAAAGTCCTTTATTTTATTGAAAATCCATATATTACCTTGGAGCATTATACTCAGTTTTGCTGGGTAGGTGATTCTTGGTTTTGATCCTAGCTCCTTTTACCCCCAGAAGATCATATTCCAAGCCCTTCCATCCGTTAATGTAGAAGCTGCTAGATCTTGTGTTATTCTGCTTGTGTTTCCACAATATTCAAATTGTTTCTTTCTGGCTGCTTGAAGTATTTTCTTCTTGACCTGGAACCTCTGGAATTTGGAACCCATATTCCTAGGAGATTTCTTTTTGGATCTTTTTCAAGAGATGATCAGTGGATTCTTTTGATTTCTATTTTACCCTCTGATTCTAGAATAACAGAGCAGTTTTCCTTGATAATTTCTAGAAAGATGATGTCTAGGCTCTTTTTTGATTATGGCTTTCAGGTAGTCCAACAATTTTAAAATTATCTCTCCTAGAGCTATTTTCCAGGACAGTGGTTTTTCCAATGAGAAATTTCACACTGTCTTCCATTTTTTCAGTCCTTTCGTTCTGTTTGATAATATCATGGTTTCTCATAAAGTCACTAGCTTCTACTTGCTCCAATATAATTTTTAAGGTAGTATTTTCTTCAGTGGTCTTTTGAACCTCCTTTTCCATTTGGCTAATTCTGCCTTTCAAGGCATTCTTCTCCTCATTGGCTTTTTGGAGCTCTTTTGCCATTTGAGTTAGTCTATTCTTTAAGGTGTTATTTTCTTCAGTATATTTTTGGGTCTCCTTTAGCAAGTCATTGACTTGTTTTTCACAGTTTTCTTGCATCACTCTGATTTCTCTTCCCAATTTTTCCTCTACTTCTCTTACTTGCTTTTCCAAATCCTTTTTGAGCTCTTCCAGGGCCTGAGCCCAATTCATATCTTCCCTGGAGCATTTTGATGTAGGCTCTTTGACTTTGTTGTCTTCTTCTGGCTGTATGATTTGATCTTCTTTGTCACCAAAAAGGGAATCTAGAGTTTGAGTTTTGGTCTGAGTTTGAGTCTGAGTTTGTTTTTGCTGCCTGTTCATGTTCCCAGCTGGCTACTTGGCCCTTGAGCTTTTTGTCAGGATATGACTGCTTGTAGAGGAAAGAGTAATTTGTCCCAAGCTTTAGGGTCCAAGCACTGCTGTTTTCAGAGTTACATCTACTCCACTGCCACCCCAGGCTCTGTCACAGCAGTGCTCCTCCTTCCCCAAGAACCACCAACCATGACAGCAATTCAGATCCAAGCAGGGCACAGCAAGAGAATCTGCCTTTCTGTCCACAAATCACTCTTTGCATTCTGTCTCTGATCTGCTGCTAGATTCCTCCCACTGTGTGAGCCAGGGACTCAGGAAGCCACTGACACTGGCACTCTGGAGGCAGCTTCAGGAGCGTCCTGCTACCTCCACAGCTGCACAATCTCCTCCACCCCCAGAGCTGGCGGTTGGACCTCTCTGAACTCTATCCTGCAGTTTCTCCCAACCTGCTCTTTGGTGTTTGTGGGTTGAGAAGTCTGGTAACTGCCACAGCTCACTGCTTCATAGCCCCAAGGCCTCTTCCAGCTGGCTGACTTCGGGTCTGGTCTGTCCTGGAGTGGCCCATGCTGGGCCTCTCCTGGGCTGGAGATCTGTTTCCCTCTGCTATTTCGTGGGTTCCGCAACTGTAGAATTTGCTCAGAGCCATTTTTACAGGTGTTTGGAGGGATTTGGGAGGCGGGGACTTAAGCAAGTCCTTGCTTTCCTGCCACCATCTTGGCTCCCTCCATATTTTTCTAAGTCTACCAACTCTGGCTGTTCCTACACCACAGCAGTATTACAACCTTATACTGTCTAGTTATTTTAAAAAGTCTCAAATAATATTGATTAGTATGGCTGACATATAGTCTAGTTTCCCTAGTTTTCTTTTTTGATTAAACCTATTTTAGCTTTAACTTTATCTGAGATCATGCTTAGTACCCATGCTTTTCCCCCCCAAAATTTTGCTCCTCATCTCTGTTTCATGCCTGTGTTTATCTCTTATTTCCTATCCTTCCTTATCCCTATACTTTACTTCTACCCACTTCCTTGCCCTCCTGTTACTTAATCTACCCTAAAAAAAGACCTTTCCTTAATCCTCTCCCTTCACCCTTTCCCTTTAGCCTCTTTTTTATATCTGAATTTAGGAGACTTTTGTAGCTTTCCAAATATGTGTTATTTCCTCTTTATCCCATTCCCATTAATCTGGACACCTTTCTATACCCCTCTTATCCTATTCCCTTACCTTCTTAGTTCTTTATACATTTAGAAGACTTTTCTTCCCTTCTAAATGTGTAGGTTATTCTCTCTTTAACTCAGATCTGACATAAGTAGGGTTCCTTCTAAAAGTCTCTCCTTTTTCCTTTCCCTGCTCCTGATGCCCTTAGACTTTATTTCTTTCTGAATTTAGAGGACTTTCATGCTTCTAGATATATATGTTTTGTTCCCTCTTTAACCCCAGAACTACCAGCCCTCCTCTCCCATCTAATTCCTCTGTTTCAGTTCTTCTTCTCACACCTCATTTCTATATGATAATAACTCCTTGTGCCTTTTCCTAGATGGTATTACTTTTTTGGAATTATGTCATATTCAGGTGTATGTATCCCAATCTTTCTTTCAAACTACCCAATTACTAATAATAATCTTAGACATATAGTTTACATTACTTTATATACAAAGGAAATAGTCTGTACCTATTGGGTCCCTTACAAGTAGTCTTTGATGTTTACCTTACATTTCTCTTGGAACTTGCATGTCAAATTTTCTGTTTCAGATTTTTTTGCAACAGAATGCCAAAAGTCTGACAATTCATTGACTATACTTTTTTTTAATTCATGAATACACTTAACTTTGCTGGGTTTGATATTTTTAGCTACAACTCCAGTTCTTTTGCTTTTCAAGTATGGTTTTCAAAGACCTGGTGTCTTTTAGTGTTGCTGCTGCTGGGTCTTGAGTGTCTCCACTTCACTGCTTTGGCACTCACAGGGCTTGTGCTGGTTCCTCCTCACCCAGGGCTACATTTGAGTAGCAAACCTTGTTCTGGTGTCTCTTATCAGCAGAGGTTCCCTCAGTCTTCCCCCCTGCTCAGACACTCATTTTCCTACACTGTCTGTGAGATGAAAATTCTTATGGCTGGGGCCAATCCAGAGGCTACCTCCCAAACCAGCTGTCTCCAGGGCTTGCAGCTTGTTGTTTCAGTTGAGTCAAATTTATAAAAATAAGAGTCATTCCCCAATTGATAAATGACCAAAAGAGTTGAACAGTTTTCAGATCAAGTAATCAAAGCTACCTGTGACCATATGAGAAGGTGCTCTAAATCACTATGGATTGGAGGAATGTGAATTGAAGCAGGTCTTTTCTAATTGGAATTGGAAATTTGGAGGATGCCCATCAATTGGGGAATGGCTGAACAAATTGTGCTTTGTGATGATGACCAGGATGATCTCAGAAAAACCTGGAAAGGCTTACATGACCTGATGCATAGTGAAATATACTGTGTGTAAAGTAACAGCAATATTGTTAGAATAACTGCCAGATAGAATGACAGCCGTTCTTAGCAATATAATGATCCAAGACAACTCCAAAGGACTTTTGATGAAAAATGCTATCCTTCCCTAGGCAAAGCACTGATGGTTTCTGAATACAGGATGAAGGATACTTTTTTACTTTCTTTATTTTTTCTTTATTTGGGTGGGTGGGTGGGGGGTTGGTCTAAGTTTTCTTTCACAACTTGACTGATATGGAAACATGTTCTGCATGACTACACATTTATAACCTGTATTGAATTTGATTGCCTTCTCAATGACAGTGTTAGGGAGCAAAGAAGTGAGAGAATTTGGAACTCAAAGCTTAAAAAATGAATGTTAAAAATTGTTTTCACATGTAATTGGGGAAAAATAAAATACAAAATGAAATCTTGAAAAATTAAAAAAAAATCAAACAAACCTACTACCCACCTTAAGAGAGAGAACTGATGAACTCTGAGTACAAATTGAAGCATAATTCTCTCTCTCTCTCTCTCTCTCTCTCTCTCTCTCTCTCTCTCTCTCTCACACACACACACACACACACACACACACACACACACACACACACACACACACACACACACATACACACAGCCTTTTTTGTAAGGCAAATGCACAGACTTGTCAGTTTCACTCACTCTTCTAGAGTTACTGAAGTCCAGTGGCAAGAGAAAAGTCAGGATGAGTGCCAAAAGCCTAGGATGCAGTAGATGACTTTGACATCTCTGATGTCTGATCAAGTTCTAAGCACTTTGCAGAACCTGCTTCAGCCACCTTTGTGGCCACTGGAACAGAATGGAATGAAGGAAAGAATGTGGAACTCAAAATTTTTAAAAGAAAGAATGTTAAAATTTTCAAAAATAATAAATTTATTTTAAAAATAAATTCATGAAGGAGACATGAAGGAATGATTTGTTATATGGAAGGAAATGCAGGAGAAATCATTAATAGAAGCCAAATGAAAAAGTTTATCAAGAAAGAAGTAAATAATATGTTCAAATGCTGCTGAAAGTTAGAGAAGGGAAACATTAATAAAATGATATCAGGTTTGTAAATTTAGAATTTACAACCTAACTAATTTACAAAATTTAGAATTTACATTGATAAGTTTGGACTCATTAGATTGTTTGCTCCTTGAAGGCAGGAAGTGTCTTTCACCTCTTCTGTAAGATCAGCACTTAAGACAATGTCTGGGATATAGTAGACACTTAATAAATCCATTGTTTAACAGACATTGTGGAATAGTGCAGAGGAAAGCCATTTTGCAGGAGGTTGAAATATTAGAGTACATTCTTAAAGATTTAATGGTGAACAGGAGCAGTAGTTTCTAGGATAACAGCTTGAGGAGAAAGTAGAATCAAGGGAAGGATTTTTTGTTTGTTCGGTTGGTTTTGTTTTTAGCTTTGTGTTGTTTTAGAATAGGAGACACTTGGGTCTATTTGTAGGAAGAATGGAAAGAACAAAATAGACCTAGAGACCAAGGTGAAATGATGGTCAATGCAATGTTCTTGAGAATGTGGGGGGTGATGAGATTAAAATGATAATTAGAAATGTTTGCCTTGATAAGGAAGAAGTCTCCTTACTTCTTGAAGGTTGAAAATAAGGATGACAAGTTAACATGTGTGCTGGGGTGGGGGGGTGAGTGGGGGGAGGGAAGGAAGCACATGAAAATTTTGATATTTAATTTTAATTTTTCTAAACATTGTAGTTTTATACTTTTTCATCTGTCAGTGCTTTTCCTCTGAGATTACCTCTTGCTTTTTCTGTGTATCTCTTGTATGTACATTTGTTATCTTGCCCCCTTCCCCCATTAGAAAGTGTCTTGTATGCAGAGACTGTGCCTCTTTCTTTCTTCTTTCCTTCCTTCTTTCCTTCCTTCCTTCCTTCCTTCCTTCCTTCCTTCCTTCCTTCCTTCTTTCCTTCCTTCCTTCTTTCCTTCCTTCCTTCCTTCCTTCCTTCCTTCCATCCTTTTTTCTTTTTTTCTTTCTTTCTTTCTTTCTTTCTTTCTTTCTTTCTTTCTTTCTTTCTTTCTTTCTTTCTTTCTTTCTTCCTTCCTTCCTTCCTTCCTTCCTTCCTTCCTTTCTTTCTTTCTTTCTTTCTTTCTTTCTTTCTTTCTTTCTTTCTTTCTTTCTTTCTTTCTGTATATCCCCTTTTCTCTGTATATCCTCAGTACTTCAGCACAGTTCATGGAAAGCAGTAGATGCTTAACAAATGTTGTTTACTGACTGACTGATAACATGTTCATGAAGTCAGATGTCAAAAATCATGCCATTTAAATTTTTTGAAAAACGCATAGCACACTACTACACCTAGGTAAACACTAAGGAAATACACTTTGAAGATAAGAAGCTTGAAAAATAGGAGAATAGTCACCTAAAGATTCTGAAAGAGTTGTTAGAATAGTGCCAAACGATGATGGATAGAGATAAAGTACAGTGACTCATCAGTTGTCCAGATTGGCCTTCAAATATCTGTGTAATTATTCCCAAAGCTGCTAAGTTTTTGAGTGTCCTCTTTTCTACTTCACTGTAAGACAGGGTTATTTCTGCTAAAAGACTTATATCTATAATCTCACAAAATAAAAAAAAGTAAAAAGAAGAAGAAAAGCACTCATTCTGTTCACCCCCTCCCTATGGGACTTTTAATATTGCTTTTACAGGTAGCAAGGATCATCCTGTACTGAAAAGATTGACACCTATGCTGAAATTATAGGAGGGGGAACAAATCTGCTGTTTCCAAACCACATGTACACAAAGGTTTCCATGGTCACTGAAAATGACCTTTCCAGAATTGCTCAGTCAACTTGTAAAGAGTCATTCACCAGAGAATAGGTAAGGAAGGGTCAAGAGAAAAGTTTATAGAACAAACGGAGGCCTTAGGTACACACTATTAAAGATTTCTCTTGTCTCCAAAAAATCTTCTTGGGGACAGATAGCATAAAAGAACTGTGAAAATCGGATGAGAGATACTCGAAGGACAAATCACAACGTTGATGCAGTTCCCAAAACATAAAAACAAACCTAAATAACATCATATGAATTTGAGACAATCCAGACATGAATTGGGCTAAAGTTTACCTTTGTGTCACCTACAAAAGAAGAAAGTAATAGTGTAACTTTAGTTCAGCAAGCGTTATTAAATTTTTTACTATGTGTCAGTTCCCTAGGTAGGGTTATAAAAAGGAACCAAAAAAAAAACCATTGCTGCCTTCAAGGAGCTTATATTCTACTCATCAAGTTTTTAATACTTGTTTATGCCATTTAACAGACCAAACTGTTTTCAGGCACTTAAAACCACTCCAGCAGCATCTGTGTTTAAAGGGGAAAAATATTATCAAATTAGTCAATAAAACTAGAGGCCATAGAATTGAGGATTAAGATCTGGGAGTTGCATCTATCCTAAGGCTCTCATTTTACAGAGAAGGAAACTTTGGCTCAGGGAATCTGAGTGACTTGTCTAAGGTCACAAAGATATTAAACAGTAGAGTCAGAATTCCTTAAGACCTTTCCCCAAATCTGGTGCTCATCCTACTGCCACTGTATGTATTGTGTGAATACGTGTATCCTGCCTTCTTCTAGCTACAGCAGGGGGACCAGGCTATGCTGAGAATATGAGTTATATCATTTCATTATACATTATTATGATTATCAGTTGTGAGTCCCTGCACAGAAAGTGAGGAGTTCACAAATCAAGAGAAAATAGATACAGCATTATTCGTTTCAATGCCAGAGACCAGGATTAAAAAAGGAAAGAAAAGAAAAGAAATCAATAAGTCCAAAGATCAAAACTTGGCAAGTTTTTATCAGTGATTACTAAACCAGTAGCCAGGCAAGAAAACAGTAAGAATTCATGAGTTCAAAGGCTGAGGGGAAGATCCATCTGCACATGTCAGAAACAGGAAAAAAGTCATGGAAAGGAGAGGATTCTTCAAATACTGATAACTTACGCAATGGAATAGATCAACCTGAAACAGCATCACTTGGTAGTGAGTAGTATGGAACTACTGGCAACTAAAAATTAGACCCTGTTGAAATGAGAAAGAACACCTCTTGCTCCATCATTTTTTTCTCTAATACATTTTCCTTTTAAATTACAAACTTTACAGACACGAGCATTTCAACATAAAAAAAAAACAGAAAAGAGGTTGTATATGGAACTGTGAACTTCAGTTAATGTACTATATGAAGTGGGTACTAAATTTTATACAGTAATAACAGAAATGCTGAGCTTGTTTTTATCACCTTCGGAACTTTCTTCTGCTTTCTTCTATTTTTAAATGTTTCCTTGATACTCTTTTTGTCTTTTTAAAAAATTACTACAACTAATCATTAACATCAAACCTCCATACCCAAAAGTTTCTATTTTCAAGTAATTAAACTGTAAGGATCCTTGTACCTCAGTGAGAATCCTTGTACCTCACTTAACATCTAATAGCAGCAATATCACAGGATAGATACGAGGATTAAATGAGTCTTTTTTTAATGTACTTAGTACAGTGCCTACCATTAAGTAGGCATTATATGCTTCCTTATTCCCTTCTTTTTTGTTCTACTTGTATCTCTCTGATGATAAATTCTTAAATAGGATGAATCCTAACCTGTATCACACCTGCTTTGTAGCTTAACGAATCATATCAATTAATATCATTCAGTATATGCCTTGGTCTGTCAATCTGCTGGTTCACAGGTCAAATCACATTACCAGTTTTAAGATAAAATCTCCATGTTGCTCTTCCAAATTCTTTCCAAATGTACACTAGTTCCTGCCACCACCATTAGATTCTAAGAGATCCAGCCTCTACATCTTTTCTTAACCTCCACTCCTACAATGTATCTTTCAGTCAAGACCTAGTGAGCATGGGAAGAATTTATTTACAAGAGAATGATAAAATCACAAACAATGGAAAGGGTACCAAATTTCATAGTTTTGAAAAAAATATAAGCACTCACCTACTCAAAATATCCCTGTCTAAATTAATTTCCCCAGTCCTACATCATTTAACAGGCCAGTCAGTGCCTGTTGCCTTTGGCATTTTCTTTGTTCTATTTAGGACCACCCTACCCTAAAAGCACTTGTTCCTCATTACCCACCCAGCATGGAAAAATGTGTCTCACTCCTTTCCCCCCTCTAATTTTCCTTGCAGAATTTGACTCTACCAAGATTATGATCCTTCAAATTTAACTCATCCTTAGAATTACAATTAACAATAGCCAATCAAAAATACTCCATGCTGCATCACAGAACCTGGCACTTTATCTATATTCCTATTTCTAAGCATAACGACACAATGAGATTATTGATTCAGAACAGTCAACCATTTTTTAAGCACCTACTATGCATCATATGCTGAGCTAAGTATTGGGGATGCAAAGAAAGGCAAAAGACAGTTCCTGCTCTGAAGGAATTCAGCCTAATAGGATTAATGAGGATTAGGAAAGGCTTCTTGTAAGTGAAGTTTTAGCTGAGATTTGAAAGAAGCTGGGAGGAAAAGATGAGGAGGGAGAACTTTCCATATGTTGGGGAGAGTCAGGGAAAATGCTAAGTCAGGAGATAAAGTGTTGTATGAGAAACATCCAGGAGGCCAGTGTCACTGGATCACAGAGTATATGGAGGGAAGTAAGGTATAAGAAGACTAGAAAGGTTAGAAGGGGCCAGGTTGGGAAGGGCCTTAAAAGTCAGAGGATTTTATATTTCAATAAGAAAGCACCTAAATTAGACAAGCGTCAATCTAGCTTAACTACTTTTTAAAATTTTTAATAGGAGGGGATTGATGCCCAGAGGGATGTAGATATTTGCTCCTGGTCTTAAAAGTAGTAGTTGATAGCAATGGGGTTTGAAATTAGGTCTGCTGACTCATTGTGTTCTACTTGGCATGAGAGAGATTCAATTACCTAAAGTTCCTCAAGGACATCCTTCCCTTTTTCCATTTCTTCCTTCCTTTTTTATGTTCTCATCTCACTCTGTTCTGGGCATTTCTGTATCTGTCTATCTCCTACTAGATTGAAAGCTCTCTGAGAGCAAAGGCCTTGTCTTATTTCATTTTTCTATATTGACCATTGAACTTAATTGACTGATCATCCCTCCGTTGCTTTGTTTTGTTTTATTTGAATTTGACATTTCACTCCGTGTAGTCACATAATACTAACACCCCAGAAACGTCATCAACATTTGTCTTATTTACAACAAATATCCTTCCTTTTCTTCTCCGCATGATTTTATTTTAAACCAATTACCAATCTATACTCTCTTTTAGCCCTTAGCTTCTACTATTTACCATTATATTCTTCTTACCCTATCAATCATTCCATGAACTATTTAACCAGACTAGAATCCTAGCCTTTCTAATTCAGAGAGTATAGACAGTTTTCTGTGTATGTAACCAAGGATCTACCTTGGGTTGTGTGATAGACTTCCTATGTGTACTTCAAGCTGTTTGTGTATGTGTATTTGTGAGAATGTAGCTACATATGATTGTAGGAATATGTGAGGTTTGCTCAAACACTCTATCTTCCCTCTCTTTGTCATGATATAGACTTTCTTCTACATCTACAGTGCCCTCCTTCTTCACTTCTACTCCTTACAATTCCTAGTTTTCCTCAAAACTTAGCCCAGGTGCCAGCCTTTCCTGATCTTTGACAGTAGCTAGTGTTTTCCCACAAAAATTATTATATATGTACATATTGCCTCTCGCTATAAATGTTAAGTTCTTTGAGGATAGAGTTTATTTTCTTTTTATCTTTGAATCATCATCAGCTAGAACATAGAAACCTTTTAATACATCTTTGTTATTGATTGATTGGTAGTTAATTGATCTCTACGGGATCATCTTTATATATCTGTCTAAAAGAGTCAAAACATTAAATGTAGTTAAAATGGTAGTGCCGTTGAGGTAGAAGGCACAGGTTGATTTTCCATAGCGACTACTTTTACATTGTATTGAGGAGATATAGATATAGATATGTGTGTATGCACAAAAACATACATTTATAACATGTATGTGTGTATGTAAACACACATGTGTATATATGTTTGTATATTCACAAGTATGTATATATTTCTCAGCTGCACCAGTATATCCTTGACCCCAATCATTTTGTCCCATGCTACCTATTAATCCTATAGGAGTACTGAAAACATCTCAAATAGAATGTCCTAATGATTCTGGTTCAAAACAGCTTCTTTGAATAGGATGGATAAAAAGTGAGGTTTTTTTTTTATTTTCTAACACATTTGTAGTCTAAATGTCAGCAGGAACCTAAAGCCAGTTACCAACTAAATAACTTGATAAGGAGAGAATTGCATTTGAATAATTACATGCAGTCACTTAATGTAACAAATTCATTAAGACATCTATTTTGTCTAACACTTTCTAATTTCCTTCTTATTTCTGTACTTTGTAACATTTTCTGTGCCTACAGCCTTTCCCATGGCATGTCGGTTTTCTCTGAGTTGCAAACAACATGCCTGACTTGCATTCAATTTGTTGAAGTCCCCTTCTATGCTAACATTCTCCAATCCCTCACATCTCTAGTTATTTTAGTCTCAGTGCTGGTTGGTATCTTTTACTAGGCTACGTTTTCAGGACTCTGGAAAGATTCTTAAAATAATGACAGCCTACTAAGAGAATAAAGATGCTAATTTGATCCCTCTTTATAGAAGGCAATTAGGTTTTGACCAGCCAGCCTGTGATTCATCATCAGGTGTGTTAGATCTTAAACTAAATGCATTCTATTTATTTTAACTTGTATTTGAAAGAATTGGGTAAAAGAGCTTTTCTCAGGAAGTCTATTTCCCATTTCTAATACAAAAACGAGAGGCTTGAATCCTTC
This sequence comes from Phalanger gymnotis, assembly GCA_028646595.1. Classification (NCBI taxonomy): domain Eukaryota; kingdom Metazoa; phylum Chordata; class Mammalia; order Diprotodontia; family Phalangeridae; genus Phalanger; species Phalanger gymnotis. The sequence continues at coordinate 83,241,732 of CM053626.1, forward strand.
AGTATCACTAAATTGAATTTAGAAACCAAATTATTTTCAATAAGAAGAGGTCAACATGGTTCCTCTTAGTTGTCTTGAAGGCTCTGGGGCCCATAGTTTACCCAGAAACTGTCACTTTTACGACATCTCTAACATTCTAACTGCCTTGTTATGTATATTTCTCTGATTCTTCAACCTGAAAGGGTCTTTGGGATCAGTTTTGTCCCTAACTTTTCAACAGATGAATTGTGATAATTGCACAGAAATTATTTTTACACATTACTTGTGACACTTAACTGCTTGCCTGTGCAAAAGCAAATAAACTGTTGCATCTCTCCTCAGTGCCATAAAAAAGCCTGTACTATCTGTAGCTTATCATTTCCTTGGTCAATTATAGATGAAGAAAGCCCTGAAATACTGAATGGATAATCTATCAAATACAACCAAGGGCAGGAGGCTATCTCAAAGCAATTTCATGATCCAGGTAGGAGCTGCAATCATTTGACCACCTACCTTGCTTTATTTCCCATGGCATAAATTGTCATGTGCAAAAGATATTAGCCTCCTGAGGGACATAGTCCTGTAATTTCAGTTGCTTAATTAGAAGAAGCTGAGAATTAACATTAAAAGCTGCCATGTGACAAAGTCAATATTTCAAGATTCCTCATGAAGTGACCCTACCATGCAATCTTCAACAGCACAGTAATGGGGCCAAGGGTGGTAAAAATGAGAATATGACCATGGTTTCCCTGAAAAGACCAAACCTAAGTAAACCAAACACTGGGAAATTGAATGCCCTTTTCACCAAGAAAAGGCTAATGGGATCAAACTGGATCCTGCTAAATTTAATTCATGTTTTCCATGATATTTTGCTTTAGGCAAGATTTCACTGGATTGGCTCAAGGGGCCAATTTTTTTTAGGGATCTAAATATTAGCCCTCGCTATTTTGTCTAAAGGATATTGTGTCTAAAGATGAATATCATAGAAACAGTAGCTGTTTGTGAGATTTTTTTTTGCTTTAAAAAGATACAGTTGCTGTTTTGTGCTGAAAATGACTGATAATAAATATTTTCATCTCTCAGATACCAAATGGGAGGGGCAGAGATCCATTTATTCACCCAACACATATTTATTGAGCCGTTATGAGTAGGGCATTGGAATAGATATTGGGAAGAATATGGATAAAAGTTAGTTTCTATCCTCGAAAAGATTATAGTTTTGTAGAAGAGATCACATACTTAGACACACAATAATTCTAATGAAGCATAGAAAAGTTAGTTGCATCAACGAAGTTCAAAGAAAGTACTTTGTAAGTTCATAAGCATAGCAAACCATTTTATGACTGGGGAAGACTTGACTGAAAATGTGACATTGGAGCTCGGACTTCATCGTGGGGAGAATTTGAACAAGTTGGGTTTGGACTGGGGAAAGTATTCTAGGAAGAAGGAACACCAGCATGATAATTAAAGCTCAAGTTTAAGTAGGGCTTTAAGACTTGTAAACTGTTTTACATTGTCTTACAGAATCATCCTAAATATATCGAAAGCATAAAATTGCATAAAAAAAGCACCACCACATCTTAAAGTGATAAGAATATGAAGAGAGAACCAGTAGTGCAGAATTGAGAGAGTTTTGAACAGTTCAGCAGCATTGTAAATTAGTTCAGGTTGGACAGGGCAATGAAAAACAGTGGTGGATTTTGCAGAAAAGCAGATTGGAGCCAAATCTTGAAGGATGCTGCCTGTCAATATGAAAAAAATTGCCAAAATTTTTAAATCCATTACATGTAATCACCACTACTATCAACATCTGTATGTCCTTGGTTCCCTCCATATTCACTTGTTGGGCAGGTCAAAGCTTCCAACCAAGTTGTCTCAGGTCACTAGGTAATATCAGCTTTTTCTTAATATAATTTTATTTGAATAAGTTACATTTTATACTTAGAGATATTTGTGAGACTTATTAAATCATGAATTTCTCTGAAGTAGTAGTATTAAATAATTTACTTAACTTAATTAGACATCATGAAATAATGGAGAGAGATAAGGCCTCAGAACCAAAAGAAACCTAGGTTCAAATCCCACTTCTGATTAGCTCTGTGACCCTTGAAATGGGAAAAATCAACAATCAATGCCTTGGTCTGTAATCATTTATTAGCTATAATTATCTTAATAGGATAAGAACCTACTGTGTAATTTATAGAAAAAGATATAGACCCAAGGAAACTTGTGCAATTGAAGTTATGATGTAAACCCAGGGAAATTCTTGTGTTATTTAACCTACTACAATCATGATAAGAGTGGGTGATTGACTATATTAATCATCTTTATTTTAAAATGTAGTTGTTTGCCCTGAGCTTCTGATATAAAAGGACCCTGTTTTTCATAAGAGCCTGCTTGAGTGAAAGAAAACTGATTTGCACTATAAAAAAAACCTTTTTTTATCACTATACATGAATCAAAAAAAAATAATAAATGATTGTGAGTATTGTAATTTGGGGTCTCAGACCATACTGGGTAAACTGCAGACCATCCCCTTTGTTTTCCTTAATAAAGTTTAGTTTCTTTGCCAAAAAAGTTCCCTAGTTTCTTTCTTACACCCTAGGGTACTCACTTCTCCACTCAATGCTTTAGAATGTGAGATTTTCATTGGGAGTTAAGTCTTTAATTCTTTGTCCCCCACCTAGTTAAAAATTGATAGCTTATCCATTTGTTATCACTTACAAAATTTTTAAAGCAGTCCTTGAAACTCTATTAAAATAACATAACTTATACTATTTTAGTATTGTTTGTGTTTCATAAATGAAAATCCTGCACTTTTATTTGCCCATCTCTATAAGTACCCCAGTACACACATTATCACTCATCCCCACATTTTTGCCAGAATACCAATTTTAATTAAAGATATTAACAAACTCTTAACTAAAGCTTATTGGGGTGCTCTGGGGAACACTATCTGGAAGATATCCTCCATAAAATACAATTTAGTAAATTGAAATTTCTCTGCAGTAGAGGGGCTGATATTATCGAGAAGAACTCAGGTAAAGTCTGCCAGTTTTTAAAATCTGGAGAAATTACCATAGGAGCCTTTGACATTGGCCTTGGAGAGGAAACTAATGAATGTTCTATTATCCTTCTTTGCCTTTCCTTACTTTTAATAAGAAGAAAAATGCTAAAGAAATAGTTATGTCAAAAGCCTACGGCAAGCAAATTAATATAATCTCCCTCTAGTTACCAACTGTCAATGTTTCTGAAACCTTGTGATAATAGCTCTGGTTTTAGTTCTTCATTCTGATAAAGATAACAGTGTCGCTTAAAAGACATTTTATAGGGAGAGCCTGTTAGACTAAAAGATTATTCTCATAATTAAAATAGACTGCAGGGAGAAAAAGTTCTTAACTTAGGCTATATATGAGAAACAGTAGGTGATTAATACACAGGCACATACACAGATGTCTAACAGAGACGTCTACATATGAAGATTTTATCAGAGGTACCTGAACACAAGATTCTTACCAAAGCTTTATAATGAACAGATTTCCACCAACTTTCATTATTAGAATTACGAACATCTTACTGCCAATTTATAGACTTTAATCATTATACATTAATCATGGACATAACTACATTTGTTCTTTGTTTACCTGATTTACCCTGGAATTCAGCTATACTTCAGCCAGGTTGCCACCAGTGGATAACAATAGGCTTTTGGAAATAATATTTCATTTTGCTGAGTCATATTTTACATTCAATAATATTCCTCAGAGCCTCTTTAAAAATCATCCGTTTTTCCGATGTGTTAGAATTTAAGGAATGTATGCATTTAAAATGGATTTTATTCTTCCTGCTAGAGACTCTAGGTTCCTTTATGAATTAATAATTCTTGGTCTATCATTGGGCCCAGAGGTCCTTAGTATAGCAATGGAGGAACCCATTACTAAAACATATGTCCCTCCAAACAAGCTACCTTAGGCTCGTGGTACTCTAGTTCTGCATCCACTGAGAAGGCATAATTCATAAGCCACTAACAATGTGGTAACTTTTACTAGTTAGTCTGATAACATACTTAGTTCAAAGAAGAGAGATATAATAAAATAGCTTGCTAAGATAGGCAGCAATAAATCATTTTATCCATAAATCTGGGCACATCCTGACACAAATCTAGACACCAAGGGAACATGTGGAGGAGAAGACATGCAAAGAATGTATATGGCTACAGGATATTCGTTGAAGGACATACCCTTAGAGAGCTAGTGCAGCTAGAATAAACATGGACAGGGGCACGTACAAAAGTAATATGCACAACCAAAATATGTGTACAAGAAAACTCATGTCTCTTATACTCCAGGGTCACCAATGTATTCTGATTGTGTTATAATACTGTTCATGCTGGGCCTGTTGCATTCTGGTCTCATGTGTTCATTGATGGTTAGTGCTCCATAAATCCATCGGTTTATAATAGTGGTTGTTAGTTAATAATTCACTAGGAATATGGGGTTTCGATCTTCTTGCAACTTCTAGGTTCAGCTGAAAACTAGCCAAAAATTAGTACTTGATAGGACTATTTTCCTAACAGTATTAGTTGTGTCAACTGTTAAAAAAAAAAAAAGCTTGTTGACAGCCTGTTGGCTTTTCAGGTTATGCTAGATGGTCAGCAAAACTACTGCATAGAAGCAAATCTGTAGGTTGAGGAAGAAGACGCATTTGGTATCAGTGAACTCTCCAAATGGTTCTAGTAATAAAAAGATTATCACAGAGAAGGAGTCTCAAAATTCTATTGCTAACATGCTGAAGGACCTTTTAGTGAGTAGGGTGTTAGCTGAGTAGCCCTCAAACTTCAACTGATAACATCTGGGCAATGGCTTATCCCGTGTGAGGTGGAAAGGCAGTGCAGTCTACCTCAAATTTAACCTACTCTTCACTAATAGATGCCAAATGCAATTGTACATTCATATCTTCAAGTAGGTAGGAGTTCAGAATAAGACTTCAGGTAAGCATTTTAAACTACTCTTGAAAATAAGCAAGCATTTTCACATGAAAGGGATGAGTTGATCCTATACCTCCCTCTATTTCCAATCTACGACCACCAAAATGATAAAGCTTAGGTCAAGCAAAACCAGTCAGGTCCCCTTGTTCTGTTATATAAGATCTGGAGCTGGAAGTCGTCTTTGAGATCACGTAAGCCACTAAAATACTTTGCAATTATAAAATGCTCTAATTAGCAGGAAAAAAATTGAATGAAATATTTAGAGCTCACTAGAACAGACCTTTGAGATGCCTCATCTAATCCAAATGCTTGATTTTATGGATCTAGAATCTGATGCCCATATATAACTATTACTATTTTCCTCCCACTAAACAAATTAAAAGAATTGAAATAAATATTATTGTTGTTACTGTTGCTATTCAGATGTGTCTAACTCTTTGTGACCCCATTTGGGGTTTTGTTGGCAAAGATACTGGAGTGGTTTGCCATTTCCTTCTCCAGCTCTTTTCACAAATGAGGAAAATGAAGTAAACAGGGTTAGGTGACTTGCTCAGAGCCACATAACTAGTAAGTGTCTGAGGCCGGATTTGAATTCGGATCTTCCTGATTCTAGACTCAATGCTTCATATCTACTGCTCCACCTAGCTTCCCCCAAATACCATCCTAATATCTTAACAAAAGTAAAATCTCACCAAGTGGCCACAGCACTGATTCAATATTCTGTTTTGTTTTTTTCTACCATGAAATATCAGTTGTTATGCTATAAAAGATGTCTTCATAGATCACCAAATTTGTAATTCTGTCTGAAGAAAAAAAGGGAAAAAACCCCTACTGTTCTATAGTTTTAAAACATTCATATAATGTGAGGAATGTCCTTGAACTTGCACTTGCATGCTGTATTACAAAGATTCTATTTTTAAAATTCCGAAATTAAAGTCGATGCCAATCGTTTACTAGAACTTCACTTACAGGCATATTTGTAATATATATTTTCTTTTTTGTTGTTTTTGCAGTTTATGAAGTTGTGTGAACCAAGGGTTAACATATAAATAAGGGTTCACATATAAGAGTTTCATATCAGTTCATCTAATTTTTATTTTTATCTTTATTCTAACTTGTGAGGTCAAATAATCATAAGGATGATTGTGTCACAAAAATCATGCTATGCTATTAATAAAATGTATTTCACTTACATTCAAATATAAAAAATAAATGTTTATTAAGTATCAATTATGTGTAAGAGATTGTACTAGATTCTAGTTATATAGAGTTAGAGACAAAGGAAAATCTTCCTAACCCTCAGAGATTATATACAAAGTTCTCTACAATACAAGTCAAACTATAAAAGCATAAGACAATTAAAACAAAATGGACTGACAGAATAAAGAAAGGAAGGGTGACTTCTAGCTGAGGATTGACAAGGATAATCAGGAAAAGCTTTTTAAATGACTTCCCACCTCGAAGAAGAGGCAAGGGCAAAATTCAAATAGGTAGAGATATAGACGAGGCCTACCCAAGAATTTACATGTGTCCCTGTGCTTTCTTTCCTAATCAAACTGCATCTGGAGTGTTATAGTCATTTTTAGGAGGACCTCATTTAGGGAAAAAATATTTGTAAGCCTCAAAATGTCCAGAAAAGAGCAATGAGGATGATAAAGGATCTAGATTTTTTGCCATACATGGAAGTGGGATATTTATTCTGGAAAAGAGATCTGTGAAGGACACATTAGTCACCTCCATGTTTATGAAGGATTGTCATGTAAAAGAGGAATTAGACTTGTTTTCTAGAGGGAAGGGGCAGTTAGATGGCTCATTGGATAGAGCACAGGGCCTGGATTCAGGAAGATTCATCTTCTTGAGTTCAAATTCAGCCCCAGACATTTATTGGCTATGTGACCCTGGGCAAGCCATTCAACCCTGTTTACCTCAGTTTCCTCATCTGTATAGCAAGCTGCAGAAGTATACTGTTAATGGAATAGGAAGGTCTTTTCCATTCATTAATAGGTCCATGTGACCTACTTTGAGCCTGAGTTGCATGGGAGCCTGAGTCACATGGAGCCTGTGATGGGAGAAGCTTGTCTAAGGGGTGGAGTGGGATGAGTAGAACAGAGCTAAGAGAGAGTGCGGCAGAGCAGCTAGCGGGAGTGAGAGAGAGGGGAGTTTTGCCTAAGGGAGCTTGTTTGTGGGGAGGCCTGACTGAGGGAAGGCTTGGGGATGTCACTGCCCCCTGCATTGGTAATGTGTACAAACTTCTTTATTACTATGGTGGATTTGGCTTTCTGGCATATGAATAAATATCTTGGTTTCATCTTTGAGGAAGAGTGTCTGTTGTATTTTTTGACTCAAATATGGAAATACACCTTACATATTCATAGCAGCTGCTGTGGGTATCTCATTGGTGATATAAGAAGGAAATAGCCAATCACTTCTGTATATTTGTCAAAAAAAACCTCAAATGAAGCCATAAAGAGTTAAACAGTGACTAAACAATCGAACAACTAAAGGGAAGAACTAGGCATAGTAGTTGTAATTTGCAAAGAGGAAAATTTAGGCAGAATGCAATTAGAACCGGCCAAGGGTTTGTCTTAGGAAGGAGTGGACTTTTCATCACTGGAACTGTTCAGATGGGGTCTGGATAACTTCTATTTCTGGAAATTTGATAGCAGGGATTCCTGTTAAAGTAGAGTGTAGTCTATAGGATCTCCTAGTTGTCTTTGACTTCTGAGGATTTTTGAGCTTATGATTCTCCTCCCTAATTCAATGTAAAAACCAAGTAAATAGCTAGCTCTTTTCTTCTCTGGGCCCTGGTTCATATGAAATTGACAACTAATTGTTGCCCTTGATTTGTCTTTTTTCCTCCTCTTTCTCTTCTTTCTGTCCCAAACCTTTAAATAGACACAGTACAGAGTAAAAATATTTCTCCTCCATATGAGAATGATGAGACAATCATATAAAAACAAAGAAAGCACCATCTGTTAAAGGCTGGAGCTAGGACACACACGTCTTTATCTCTACCTTTCATGATCTTTGACTACTTTCAAAGCTCAGCTCATATGATACCTTCTCTGTGAAGCCTCCTTTAATCGTCTCCCCATACCCCATCACCTACCCCTGGTAGTTAGTGCGTTATGCCACTTCAATTTACTTGTACTATACTTTTCATATTTTGGTATGCACATTATATCCCCCAGTAGAATGCAAGCTAATTAAAGACAAGGTCAGTTTTGTTTTCTTTCTTTATATCTCTATCACTTAAAATATTGAAGGCCTACTACTGGTTTATATCTCCAGTAGTAATAGGCATTTAATAAATAATGATGAATTAGATTTAAAGATTTTTCCTTAGTCTGAACACATCCCAGCATGACAATGAATTCTTTCATTTTAAAAACTTTTTTCATTTATATATATATTTTTAAAAAGTATAAGCAGATATGCTGAAAGAGACTAATTATGAGAAAGCTTTTTATAAAGTTGACATTTAATGAAACCTTAATGCATAGCATTCTAAATGGAGGGGCAAACTTTAAAACTAGGACTTTATTGGACATTATTACTCATATAATCAAGATTTGCTGATAAATTCTACTTCAAGAATGACAGCAAATCGGTCCTAGAGACAAAGGGCATGAGGAAAAAAAGACTTATTTGTATGATTCATTTGAGATTATATGAAATCATCCAGGACTAATGGAGTTTTGACAAGGAAATGAAAGCTTATCTTCTCTGTGTGTACCCAGTATGAAGAATCAGAAAGTTTAGAAATAATACATTTCTATTTTCTAGATCATCATGGTAAGTTATGTGTATATATGTAAAATATATATACTCACACATATATACTATTATATATCAGGCCTGTACAACCTGTGGGCTGCTTAGGGACAGGTAAGCTGCTTGCCACACACCAGTGGATTTTCTCAACATACGAAAGATGTTTTGCTCTACATTTTTTGTGAGGAGCCTGAAATCCTTTGGCGTGGAGCAAGTGTCCAAGGGGTGTGACCCATAAGCTGCCTATGGGCAGCAAGTTGTGCCAGCCTGCTATATACAGATGTACTCTTCAGATTTATATACATGCATATATAAGTTTATGTGTATGTATGTGTGTATATATACATATATCTACACATATATCTATACATCTCTCTATATATGTATATATATATTATATATGTGTGTATCTGTGTGTGTAAATATATAACACATATCTTAAAAATCTATTTAGACATCCTACTCTACCTAATGAAAACTGACACATATAGAAAATTTCAGGAAGGTATTCCTTTTTATTCCTTTTCTTTATTTTCCCTTTTCAAAAATACATTTTTTTTGGACACAGCATATGTTTCTGAACAAATAACAAGATAATACCTCTTTCTCTCAAGTATATTTTGGATTTTAAAAAAATAGCAAAATCACCTAATAAAATTTTTTTCATCTGCCAATTTCTATTTTTATAATTCATAGATGGAAGGATGATTGCTTTGACTTCAATAACTACATTGTTCATTAGATTTAACCTTTTGTTGTTTTTATATACACTGTCTAGAAATTGAACATTTTGGGTGGGGACTGTTTTCTTCATTTTACCTCATTTCATACACATGTAACACAGAGCTACTCCCCCAAGTGGAACATGTTCAGAGGGCAGCTGCTTCTTCAGGTTTTAGAGTATCTTATAGATGTCTTTTCTGACTACTACAATTTACAATTTCCCTGCAATATGCTCATTATGAATTAGCCAGAAAACAATTTGCTTTTAGCAAATGCATTTACTAATGATGTCAAAATAAGAAGAGTAGTTATAAAGCATACACTTCCCAATTAAATCTAGGGTGCATACTCCCACAAATATATGAGAAGTGTGGGCACAAATTTAGAATAAATGCACAAAGAAACAGGTGCTAAGATAATACAGAACTTAGGAGCTGTAAGACTTGAAACTCTTTTACCTTCCATGTAGTCAACTCAGTCCCCCAAGTCTCAGTTTTCAGGGCTATCCTTCACTTGAGTCCATAGTTGTCTCCCTTCTCTGCTACATGGGGTCCTCCTCCTAGAAGTTACTTCCTCTTTCAATTGACTATCTCTCTATCTCCATATCCCTCTAGAGTATGTATTTCTGCTCCCTGCTGAATGCTGTTTCTCTTTCTGTTCGATTAGCTCTGATTCAAATTTCCATGAGCAATAATGTAAGGATGTGGAGTAGGAAGTTATATTCCTTTTTAAGTCCAATGATTTCCTCTCAGACATGGGGCTCCTCTTCCATTGGTGACTCCTGGCTCTCTAACTACTCAATTGCTTTCATTTTTTTATAGGTCCTCAGTCCTTTCTCAAATCACAACATCTTTCCTATATGTTGTCAATTGCCTTGAAGCAATGGCCAGGGCCATAGAATCCTTTCAAGTTGACAAAGGAATTTCTTCACATCAGGTTGCAGAATTAAAGGAAAAATCCTTAAGTCTACTTTTATATGTCTTTCCACATTTACCGGTAATTTTTGTCTTTGTATTTTATAGGTCCAGCTGTATTACATTGTAGTCATATTTCATTCTTTGTTTAGCCACCACATAACCATAGTTTGGTAGATTTTGTAGTTTTTGGTTTTAAGCTGTTTACATCTAATGCTACTCACTAGATAGATAGATAGTTAGATAGATAGATAGATAGATAGATAGATAGATAGATAGATAGATAGATAGATAGAGATAGAGGGATAGATAGAGTGATAGAGATAGGGATAGAGACAGAGATATAGACATACATATAGACATAGACATAGACATAGATATAGATATAGATATAGATATAGATACAGGTATAGGTATAGATACAGATATAGATATAGATATAGAAATAAATATAGATATGGATATGGATATGGATTTGGATATGGATATGGATATGGATATGGATGTAGATGTAGGTGTAGATGTAGATGTAGATGTAGATGTAAAGTGATCTTTTCTTCATGGCAATAGCATTTTTCAGGTCTCGTTAGAGTAGTGGCATAGCTGGGTAAAAGGAGATAAACAATTTATATTATTGATTTTTTAATCAGGCCATGGCCTCACCTGCATCCGTTACTTGGATTTGGGCAGGCCCTATGACTCAGAATTTCAAGAAAGAAATCTCTAGATTATGCAGTAGATACTGTAAGATTATAAGCAAATCAGAAGATGCTGTCAGACCACATTTCAAGTCACGTAGACAGTTACGATGCAAAGATTTATTTCATGTATATCATGTACAACTGAAGGTTTTATACATGTGGCAAGTATCTAACTGCCCCATAAGTGTATAAAAAGATATCCATTCATACAGTCCACAGCCTTCTCAGATCTGAAGAATTCCCAGTTGCACATGGGACACATGGAGAAAAAGTGGAACAAGGGAAGAGCTTTGTGTTCAAGCTCAAGGTTAGAATCAGGACCAGAATTAGAACTATCAATGTGTATTCTCTTCTTCTGTGTGATACTATGTCCTTATGAGTTGAGTAAGTAGTTTCTTTTATAATCTCTTGCTTCCATTGGTGGAAGCACTTATATCAATCTAATAACTGGGATTAAGAGAGCTGCCAATAGTAACGACCAGCCAGAGTTGCTTAAAGCTAAATTGTTTTCCAGAATTACTACTAATTTACAGCTTCACAAGCTGTCTTTTCTTAACCTTTGTTCAAAATCCCTATTTCTCATTTATCTTTTCAAATTATTCTCTGAGAACTTTAGTTTCTTTATTAAACTTCTCAACCACTCCAATTTTGTCCCCCTTATTTAATGTTTGTTTTTACAATTTTTCCATTCTCATTTTTGGGATTCCAGTTATTACACTATTAGTCCCATCTTCTAGAAATTTTTCTTTCTATTCTTTAACCTCATAGTATTTCTCCATTGTATTAGGGCATATTTATTTACTTATTTCTTCAGGTTTTCTGCAAGTGTTTCTGTGCAGTTTTTCTACCAAAGACGGTTTTTGTCCTTCCATCCCCTCCTCGTGTGTGCGTGTGTGCATGCGTGCGTGTGTGTGTGTGTGCCTGTCCTCACACACACACATGTGTGTGCTGTTTGACTTTATGGATTTCTTGATAGTTTGACATGATGAAGGGAGCTGGCCTGAGACACCACCACTAGGTCATCTATCTTGACAGAATACTCAGCTATTCCTTCTTTCTAAAATTTTCCTTTTGAAAATAAAGGACTTAGTTTTTACGTTAAATAATGGTTTTGTTGTTCAGTCACGTCCAACTCTTCATAACCCCATTTTGAATTTTCTCCACAAATATACTAGAGTCATTTGCCATTTCCTTCTCCAGCTCATTTTACAGATTAGGAAACTAAGGCAAAATGAGTTAATAAGTTTCCTAGAGCCATGCAGCTAGTAAGTGCATAAAACCACATTTGAATTCAGGTCTTCCTGACTCCTGGCCCAGCACTCTATCTATTGCACCACCTAGCTGCTCACATTAAATAATTAATAATAATTATGATGATAAGTGCCTAGTATTTTAAAGTTTATATATAGATATAAATATATACATACATATGTGTATGTATATATATGCACATATGGGTATAATCACACGTGACACCTACAATAGCCTTGTAAGGAAAGTGCTATAATTACTATGTTTATTTTGCAGATGAGTGAACTGAGGCTGACAGAAGTTTAGTGATTTGTCCAGAGTCATAAGACAAGTAAGTATCTGATGCCAAATTCAAAGCCAAGACTTCATGATTTCAAATCCGGAGCTTTATTAAGAAAGGACACTACTTATCTGCGTGACTCACTTCATTTCAGAACATATGGCTCTCCCATCCCCACCCACCCAGGAATGCTTCTCTTATAACAAAGATTTTTTTTAAAAAGGAGAAAAAATGGTTCGGCAAAGCAATTAATACATTAAATATGTTTGACCGAGTATGTAATATTCCCTACCCCAACTTCTGTAATAAAAGGAAGGAGGTACATTTTCTCAAATCTCTGAATCTAAGTCCTGCTATGATTATGCCATTTAGTTGCCTTTTCTAATACTGTTTTTCTTTCTGTTTATATGGTTATGGTGATTCTATATATTGCTTTCTCCACTCTGCTCACTTTTTTCCACAACAGCTTTATATGTCTTCCCATGTTTCTCTGAATTATTCATTTTTTTTCTTATGAAGCAATAATATCACATTTCACTTATGTACCACCAAGTCTGAAAGGCACAGAATGCTTGTGGTTTGCATTTTTAAGCCCCACCTAGATATCTAGGAAGCTGTCATGGAAACCAGGGCCAATCAGGTCAGAGGCTTAATTTAGTCCTAACTCTTCCTCGTGTTGATTGTGAAGAGTGGAAATGAAGAGGAGGAGGAGGACAAAGAGGAGGAGGAGGAAAAGGAGAAGGAGAAGGAGGAGGGAGAAGGAAGATGGGGAAGATGGGAGCAGGAGGAAGAGAGGGAGAGGACTCTGCATCAGAAAAGCTGAGACCAATCAGGCCTAGTAGTCAGCTTTATCATCTTTTAAGTAATGCCTTCCCATGTTGTGGGTGAGAGTTAGGATTATCAAGGAAATACTGGTTCTATCATATCCTAAAATAACCTTAATTTTTACTTAAATATATTATTGAAAATGTATATATATATATATATATACATACATATATATACACTTACATATATACATATGTGTGTAGACAAACTGTCTTTCTCCCCTACAAATAACATATTCCATAAGCTTATATCTGCATTGGTATGTCTGTCTTGGCTTACAAATTTGAAGATGGCTAGTACCAGATCTGCTTGTTTTTATTTAAAAAGGATATAGGAGAATATTGTATGAAATTAAGAACTTGAAATAGTAGGTGGAAAGTGGTGATGATGATGACAATAACACTAGGTAACATTTATATAGTGATTTGAAGTTTGCGGAAGGCTTTCTATATGCTCTCTTATTTGATGCTCACAACCATGTTGTAAGGTATGTGCTATTATCATTTCCTTTTTACAGATGAGAAAACTGAGGATAAAAAAAATTTAAGTGACTTGTCCAGGGTCACATACCTAGTAAGTTTGAGAGATAAGAACTCAGAATTTCCTGAATCATATAAGGAAAACATTATAAAAATAAGAAGAGAAGTATATGCCTTATTTTCTTTTGTATTTTTTTCATTGTTTAACTGATTCAAAATATCTAGATTAACAAGAAAGAATAGGGGAGAATAACAAAATATCTCATGGGAATCTATACCTCTATGGAAATATATGATGCTTAGAATAAAAGTATAATAGAGGATGAACAAGTGAGTCCAAAAAGAAAGAATATGCATGCCACTGAATCGCAAACTACCCCAAAAGACAAAGGAAATTGATGTTTTCCTAATATAAATTACGAAATTGACACAAAGGTAAAATTTAATGGTGATAGGGGATATTACTATCTCAGCAAGAGACTGTGAATCTCATCATTGCAAAAGTCAAATATCTGATATATTCTGGAATTGCTTCACTTACAATTTCATATTTCAAAGGTTGAGGAAGTGAGGGTAACTTCATCTGAAAAGCAACAACAAAACAATGATGTGAAAGTGATAGGAACCTTGGAGAACGTTGCCATATTATACCTGGGTCTTTAATGGTCAGTAATGTGGGTTTTAAGTCAAAAACCTAAAGTAATGATCACAACTAAAGAGATACCTGATCTGAAATCCTAATTTTATGGATGAAGAAATTGAAACTTAGAGAGGAAGACTAGAACAACCAAGATAAGAGCTAATGAATGCCAGAGCCAGGATTCAAACTCAGTGCCAAGGAAATCTCTATGTTGGAAAAGATTTTCTTTTTAAAATCCAGATGTTAGGAAAGGTCTTTGAGATTCTAAAGGAAAATGTGGCTTTTTGTCTGTCTTTCTGTATCTCTGCCTCTATTCCTCTCTCTCTGCCTCTGTTTCTGTCTCCATCTCGGTCTCTGTCTCTCTGTATCTGCCTTCCTGTCCCTATTTCTGTTACCCTGTCTCTGCCACAATCTCTATTTTTTATATCTCTATTTGTCTGTATCTTTCTCTTTCTTTTCTGCCTCTCTCTGTCTCAGCCTTTCCCTTTCTCTGTCTGTTTCTCTCTGTGTGTCTCATCTTTCTCTCTGTCTTTGTCTCTTGACCTCTACCTCTGTTTCTCTTTCTCTGTCTCAATCTCTCTGTCTCTGTCTATAGCTTTCTCTGTTTCTCTATGTCTCTCTATCTCTCTCCTTTTTGGCTAGTTTTTCTATACTGTTGTTTCCACTGAAGGTACTCCAAGAGACACTATCCTACTATGTTTGGATTCCTTTCAAGAACTCACAAGACCCTGTTTCAAAAAAAAGGCATGTAGGAAGAGGCTCCATACCAGACACAGGCTTGTTTAGGAAGCCTTGAGCTCATCATGTCTTGTGGTCCAGGAGGTAGACCTCACTGACCATCTGAAGCTCAGAGAGTCTTCCTTACACTTTAGAGCTAGCAGGAAGAAAGAATCTGACAAGTAAGAAACTCTCCTTTAGTATATCTACAGGCTTCAGGCTGACAGGAGCAGTCAGTGTATATCCTTACCTGCTCTGGAGGATGACAGGGGGCTCTCTCAGACATTACCAAGAGGGTCCTACATGAATATGAGTTGCTGTCAACAAAAAAAGAGTAAACTTCAAGTTGAAATTTAGAAGAAAGCAAAATTAGAGAGAAGTGAGCAAGAAAGTAAATTGCTCATTTATTGAGTTTAGGTATCAGGCTTTGATAAATGCATCTATGAAAGATTAACTTGTGGGTGATATTGTGTAATCACTGATATAAACATTTGAGAAATCATTGACAATAAGAGTTGCTAAGGAACTCTAGCTGGGCAGATGTCCTGATTGCCAAAAAGATAAAAACCATATTTTCTGTAAACTATAAATCATTAAACTTGGCATTTGTTGCTATCAAAATTCTAGTAGAATTATTAAACAATTGGTTTGCAAGCACTTAAAAAAAAGAAATTTTGATCACAATGTGAACATATCTTAAACAAAAAGTTGTTTTAAAATAATCAAAGTTTTTGTTTCTGAGAATACGCCAACAAACTTGTCAAAAAAAAACTTAGATCAGGGAAATGTCACAGAATAGTAAAGTTTTATTTCTAGGAGCCATTAACAAATTTCTTCATGATATTCTTGCAGACCAACAATGCTATTGTAATTACACAGCTTTAAGAAAACCTGGGGGGGGCTTCCAGTGGCATGGTATATGATTCTGTTATGTTCAACTTTTGTCTCATTTAAGCAAGGAATGTGTATTTCTTAGTTTGTATGTGAGGGCTAAAGATTTTTAGATAAGGATAGAGGGAATATGCTCCTCAAGTTCCACGATTCCATATATAACACATAATCCAGTCCCATTCTTTGTAGAAGGGGCTAGGGCAACAATAAGAGATTGTAAACATTGGGAATCTAGAAATTGTTGTAATCAATGCTTATGCTGAATGATAACAGGATTGGGAGGAGTTTGCAACCACCAATATTTATCTACATTCTGAACCACAGTTAATACGATCATGCATATGTATATATACATATATATATGTATAAATATATATGTATATATTTATACATATATATATGTATATAGCTAGAAAGGAATTTACAGGTCACCTTGTCCAATTCCATCATTTATACATGAGAAAAAAGGCCCAGAAAGAATGAATGATAGGTCCAAGCTCACAGAGGAGGCAAAGTACTCTTTATGTTTTATCATCACATAAACATTTGTGGGTATGCTACCTAGACCTGTGATACTTGCAGAAATTCCCTATAGTTGCTGTTAAATATTATTCGGCATATATTTAGGGAGCAGATGCTATGATTCAATTTAACTGAAACAGAACGGGTGGAGTCAATTCATATGAAATGAGACTGAAAGATGGAGCACCGCTAAATTGTGGAGAGAATTGAAAGAAAAAAAAACACATTCGAACTTTACCTGTAGACAATGAGAAGTCCTTGTAGATTTTAGAGCAAAAGAAATGACGTAATAAGAGATAAAAAATATCCTGTTATTAATATTAAAGATTGGCTGGAGTTTGAAGAGAATGAAAAGGGAAGAAATATTAGGAAGTTATTCAATTAGTCCAAGTAGGGCTTAGACATTAAAATGATGATACATTTTTTAAAAAATAAATTTATTTTTTATTTTTAGTTTGCAACACTAAGTTCCACAAGTTTTTAAGTTCCAAACTTTCTCTCCCTCCTTCTCTCCCCTCCCCACCAAGATGGCATATAATCCAATGTAGGTTTGACATGTACCTTCACATTGAAATAATTTACACAATAGTCCAATTGTAAAGAAGAATTATAATCAATGGAATGAATCATGAGAAAGAAGAAACAAAACCAAAAAAGAAGGCAAAAAAAAAAAGAGAGCAAATAGTTTGCATCCATCTTCATTCAGACTCTAAAATTCTTTCTCTGGATGTGCATAGCTTTTTCCATCATGAGTCTTTTGGAGTTGTCTTTGAACCTTGCATTGATGAGAGAAGCCAAGTGTATCAAAGTTAGATCTTACAGATACTGTGTGTCTGTAATCATGTATAATGATCTCCTGGTTCTGCTCCACTCACTCAGCATCATATCAGTATCATATAAATCATTCCAGGTTATAATGAAGTTGGTCTGCTCCTCATTTCTTAGAGCAAAATACTATTCCACTACATTCATATGCCACAATTTGTTTAGCCAGTCCCCAGTTGATGGGCATCCTTTTCATTTCCAATTCTTTGCCACTACAAAAAGAGCTGCTATAAATATTTTTGTGTATACTGGTCTATTTCTGACTTGTGTGATCTCTTTGGGATACAGCCCTATAAGTGGTATTGCTGGGTCAAAGGGTATATACATCTTTATAGCCCTTTGGGCATAGTTCCAAATTGCTCTCCAGAATGGCTGGATCCATTCACAACTCCACCAACAATGTAACAATGTTCCAATTTTCTCACGTCCTCTCCAGAATTTATCATTTTCCTGTTTTGTCATGTTAGCCAATCTGACAGGAGAGATGTGGTATGTAAGGGTTATTTTGATTTTCATTTCTCTAATCAATAGTAATTTAGAGCATTTT
This sequence comes from Phalanger gymnotis, assembly GCA_028646595.1. Lineage (NCBI taxonomy): Eukaryota > Metazoa > Chordata > Mammalia > Diprotodontia > Phalangeridae > Phalanger > Phalanger gymnotis. The sequence continues at coordinate 83,259,790 of CM053626.1, forward strand.
TTTTCATATGACTATAGATACCTTTGATTTCTTCCTCTGAAAACTGCCTGTTCATATCCTCTGACCATTTCTCCATTGGGAAAAAATGATGACACCTTTTATATGAGCTTTTCCTAGTTATCAGTTCTTAGAGCATTTGAATTTTGTGCTTTTTTTTGTTCTAAATAGCAGCCTCTTCTCTCATATGGTCAGTAGGTTTTCAATCATCGGAAGGTAATCCCGATTTCATTGTATTTCTTTCCCATACTTGCTTCCTTAAATTGGGGAATCAGCTGTGATCTAGTGGAAAGAGCCCTATATTGGGAATTAGAAGACATTGGCTGTAATTTCAGTTCTGCTTTTGCACTTGTGTGACCTTGGGGAAATCATCTTCCTGATCCTCATTTTCCTCATATTTAATGCTGGGGCCCTATAGGAGATAGTTGCTAACATTGATTCCAACTCCAACTTGTATGCCGTTATATTTTGCTCTAAGAGAGCCTGATTGCACAAGTAAGTGACAAATCAGCGGGCTGAGAACAACATGTAATTGTAACCCCTCTTCTGTGATGTGTCCTTTGTGACTTGATAGGGTTAGGCAAGTGTTTGCTTGCATGTGCATTTTACCCAGAGTTCTCTAAATTTCTCTGGCTTGTTGATTTTAGGATTATCTTTATAACCACCACCACCACCACCACCACCATCATCATCATCATCATTATCATTTTTTGAGAAGCCCTGAGTTAAAGATGCAAAGAAGGAATTCATAGAGATGCTGGAAATGGAGATGGGAACTTTGAGAGAGGATCATTAGCTGGTCCCCCATGGTTCTCCTGATGAGCCAGCAGAGAACAGGGTGCTCTTTGGCAGAATGCTGAAAAAAAGCAAATATCTCAAAAACACTTGCGGGGTAGCAATGAGACAAGCTACTGGGTGGCCCAATGAGACTCAGGGAAATCTCTCATCTCCCCTTGAGCTTCAGAGTACTTTATTTTTTAATTCCCCTCCCACTGGTGGTTGGTGGAATAGAGAGGCTGTCAAAAGATTGATCCTATTTATATCTAAGCATGAGGTTGGATGTCTCCAAAGATTATAGTGCTTCTTAGAAGTAATCCAGCCTAAGGTTTTTTTTTTTTTTTCACTTTGTAATAGCACTTTGGGAAAGGAAAAATTAAAAAAAAATTGCTTGTTTTCTCATGTATTTTAAAGGTGAATAAAATGAATAATAATAGCCAGTGTTTGCATATGGCTTTAAAGTTTACCAAGTGCTTGGTGCATGTTATCTCATTTGTTTTTCACCACCATGTGAGGTGGAGGAAATGCAGACGAGGAAATTGAGGCCAACATACTTAAAATGGCTTACCCTGGGTCACATAGCTACTAAGTATCAGAAGCAGAATTCATCCTCAGGTCTTCCTGAATCCTAGCTGCCCTAGTTACTGTGATGGACACTATGTCCTATTTATAATATTTTAAAAATGTTCTCAATACTTCAGAATTCTTTGTTTGTATTATCATTGAATGTCTGTTTGTATTATTTGTTTGTTTGTATTATCATTGTATTGTATTATTGCATCATGTATTGTATCATTGTATTATCATTGAATTTCTCTAATTCATGAATCAAAGGCATAGATATTTGAAGTGAAGGGACCTTAGAGGGCATCTGGTCCAACTCTCTCATTTCATAATGAGGACTCAGGTACAGAAAGGTTAGGTCACTAGCCCAAGGTCCCACAAATGGTGTGGAGGAAAGGGAATAGACATTTTTATAGCACCTACTATGTGCCTGGCACTTTGCTAAGCTATTTTGAAATATTATATTATTTGAAAAACAGAGTGAAGATTTAAATCAGATCTTTTGACTGCAAATTCAGCATTCTTTAGCCAAACCTATACTTGAAGGAGTAATATGAGTAGTTTGTGTGGTGAATTAAGACAGATGATGGGAGAAAGGTTTTTCACAATCTCTGTAGAATACATAGAAACACACAGCTGAGCTAAGAGGATAAGAATGAAACAAATTAATCCCATTACTAAAAAGTCAACAGGAATGCATAACTTACACAAACAAAACATCTGGATTGGCAAAGAGGAACCAATTACCAAAAAAAAGTCTGGTCTCTGAATCAGAAGAAATATCATAAAGGGTATAATCATAGCACTGAAAATGATTGCTGGCATACTTTTGTAGCATACACATGTTCTCCCAAAGGAGACATATAATTACATCAAATTGTATTCTAAATATTTATCTGTAATTTGGTAGACATGAATTTTCTTTTGCATTCAAACATTTTCAAACACAAAAGCTTCACTTTTGAAAAACTATAAATAATTTGAAGTTTCAGGATTGGAAAAATATATCTCAATACTTCAAACTCTGAAAGTAGTGCTTATCAGCTGACCAAATAGAATACTTAACAAACTTTTGAGATATATATATATATATATATATATATATATATATATATATTACTTCATAGATATGACTCTGGATTTCTCATTATTTCATATATTTCAAATAGCTTTGCACTTCCTCAATGAAATGAGGAAAAATTAATTTCTCCACCTTTTCTTCCAGGTCAAGCTTGTTCAATATAATTATATAAGTGAATGCTCCATTTGGTCTTATTTTTATTTTCATTTATATTGCTAGAGCCATTATGAACATTGTTTTTCTGATTCTATTTAAATCTTCCTATGCTTTTCTGAATTCCTTTATTCATAATCTCTTACATTACATTAATATTCCATTCCATTACTTTATGCTAACATAAAACAATTTGTCCATACAATCACCATTTGATATATATCTGCTTGCTTTCTAATCAGTGTTCCTATAAATATCATGGGACCAGAATATTCTTTTTTTAACCTTTAGTTCAGAAATGAAAAATTTAATGTAATAGACAAAATATAAATTCCTTAACTTGAGTTCAAAAAGACTGTATTCACTAGCAAAGTATGAGAGACATATATGTGGATATTTCAAGAAAAAATATCCTAAGGATTGTAGTACAGTGCAGTCTCAACATAAGTCATCACATGCTGAGAAGGCACTCTGTCCTCACCTGTACTTCATAGTATCTCAAGCTTCCTTCAAGGCTCATCTAGGGTGTCATCTCAAAAATGAGACCTTTTCTGAATCTTATACTGGCATTGTAGCCAAGAAACTCAGTGCTATTCTAGGCTAAATAAATAGAGGTTTAGTGTCCAGAATGAGGGAAATGAGAATTAAATGGAACTCTCTCTTGATTAGGCTGTATTTTATTTATTAGGTTTAGTTTTAGGCACCTCACTTTACTAAAGTGCTTAGAAAGTTGGCCACCAAGGACGGAGAAGAGACTGCAGACTAAAGGAACTCAAAATTTTTAACCTGGAGAAGAGGTGAATTAAGAAAGGCATACCAACTGTTTCAAGTATTTAAAGGGCTATCATTTGGAAGAATTACACTAATTCTGCTTAGCCACTAAGAGCAAAAGTGGAAGCAATGGATACTAAGAGGATTTGTGTAAGGGAAAATGTGTCAAGAATTGTCCTCAAAGGAATGAGCTCTTTGCCTTTGGTGGCAGGACATTAACCTTCACTTGTGATTTTTAAGCTGTTGCTGAACGGACACTTTTCGATGATGTAAAAGGGATTCCTGTGTAGTTCTGTGTTGTGCTAGGTAGAATCTGAGATGCATCCTAACTGTGAGATTTTGAGTTGGCTCAATGTAAAAGAGAATTCTTCAGATGAAAAATAAAAATGAAAAATTAACAGTTCTTGAAAGCTTCTAAAGTATCTTAGAATCCCATTTGACCAATTATGAAAATGACGAAGATGGAATAAAAATTTGTTAATTGCTAATATTGATGTTGTAATTTAAGATTTGCAAAATACATTACATATATTATTTTATTTTATCCTCATAACAACCCTGAGATATCACTACTCTTATTACTTACATTTCGTTGATGTAAAAACAGAGGCTCAAGGAGATGAAACGACTTTGCTACAATTGCACAGCTAGTGTCTGGAATAAGACTTGAAGTCAAGTCTTCCTGATTAAGTACAGTGTTCTAGTCACTATACCTTTTAGCCTACTGTCTTGCCACCTCAATACCCTTTCCATAAACTATTTTTGTTTTAAATACTTTTAATGGATTTTTATGTCCTAGCATCATCTACATTTCCAAATAGATGTCATCTCATAACAAAGAAGAAAAAAAGGGGAAAATAGTTCAACAAAGCTAACAAACACATTTTGAAAGTCTAAAAGTATATGCAGTATTCTCATCCCCTTATTTCCTCACCTCTGCAAAGAAGAGGTAAATATTTACTTCCTAATAAGTATTTCTGGAAGGGCACCTAAAGATGGTGGAAATAAATGGTCTATTATAATGAGTTGAACTTAATAAGAAATCTTATTGATCAATAAAATGGAATTGCCATTTCTTTATCATTTTATGTGTAGTTGAAACTACAACCCTGAGGAGACCTGACTTTATCACTTAAAATGACAATGCCCTTTTAGGCTAGTACAAAACTCAACGTGAATGATCCCCAAATTAGTGCACTAGTGTTTTTTCATCTGTGCGCTGAAAAAAAAAAACCATTCTCAACAGTCCTCATCTCCACCTGCAAATATTGTAACAGAAGGGTCCTAATGGTGGGCAATAATGAACAATTACATGAAAGGAAATGACAAGCTCTCCCTTTGGTCTCCAGAGCAAACAAACGGAAGGAATGGTACAACTGTCTAAATATTACCTAAATGCCTGAAAGCAAGGTCAATGACACTAGGTGTAAGAACAAGCATACTGGAATTTACAAAATGTATTTCAAGGGTACAAAATTTGTTTCTCCAAACTGATCTTTTTTCCCCATTTCTATAGCCTAGCACTGTGACATTAAAATCCAGGAAAAGATAACAGGTGTCCACACTGAGGTGAAAACACTAAAAGAAATAGACAAGTTCCATTTTTCTAATTCATTAAGAAATTCAAGCAGAATAGTCATTAAAATGAAAAAAAACTATGATTACATAAAACAATGAAATGGGACTGTCAATGTGTTTACTTCCCTGCTTCAAAGAATACGTTGGAATAATAACTATAGCAATAGCGATAACAGCGATTACAAGAGCAGCAACAACAATAATGGTTTACCATGATAAGCTATAAAGAATTTTTATGTATATTTGCCTCACAAGAATATTTAAATAGATAATAACCAGCTATTTTAAGGTTTATAAATTGTTTCCCCCTCAACAACCCTCCTTTGATAATGAGAGTACCACCCTTATCTTACAGATAAGGAAATTGACATATAGAAAGGGTAAGCATCTCCTCTCCCACAAGACCACACAGCTATTAAGAGCTGGAGCCATATTTCAACAATCCTTCTCTTGACTTTAAAGCCAGTGTATTTTACATTATACTGCAGTTTTCTGATGTTTTGTTTATTTTGCTCTAAGACCATGGCACCTTTTTATTTTCTTCTTTAGGCTTTCTTCCTTCCTTCCTTCCTTCCTTCCTTCCTTCCTTCCTTCCTTCCTTCCTTCCTTCCTTCCT
>CM053626.1:83265826-83288927 GCA_028646595.1 Phalanger gymnotis
CAGCTAGCTGGAATACAGCTTGGAGAGTGTTGTGGAAGCGGCGACGGCAGCAGAAACAGCTACAGCCAAAGCTGAAGAGAAAGCCGAAGCTGAAGCAGGAGCTGCGGAAGCAGAGCCGACCCGAAAGTAGAGCTGACCTGTGTGTAGACCCAGGAGTGTGAGCAAGGACTTGAGGCCAGTAAATATGATTTGGCTAAATACTGTCCTGTTTTTCTGTGGCCTCCTGGTTACTCTTGTGAGGCAGACTTATTGGGCCTGGAAGCTTGTGATCAAAGTGTCGAAATGGGGAGGCTGGTTCGTGAATCTGTTTCTGTGGAGCCTAAATAAATGTTTTATTGCGTTCTACTTAGAGAATCTCTCATACCTTGCGATTTCGAACCATTCAAACATATACATGATTATATTCGAGATTATAAATTCAGCCTTCCTACTTCAGACCCTGACTCAGTCCCAGGTAAGCTGCAGACCCTTACAGCCTCCAGCAGCACCAGCCACCCCTATCTAAGTGCACAAGACACCGGGGTCCCTGGGAGCCTCAGGACAACATAAGTGCATCACCAGATAAAGAGGTAGCACCTGCAGCTCCAGGCACAAGAAGATTGAGACAGTACTACTGCCCTGAGAGCAGAGCACAAATTTAAAAGAAAGGAAACAGGCCAAAAAAGATAAGCAAAAAAAAAAAAAAGGGAAGAAAAGAAAAAGAATCTGACCATAGAAAGATATTATGTCAACAATGGCGGGTAATAATGAACAATTACATGAATGGAAATGAAAAGTTCTCCCTTTGGTCTCCAGAACAACCAAATGGAAGGAATGGTTCAATTGTCCAAATAGACACAAATTAAGAAGAGCAATAATGTCAAAAGACATAGGAGCAAAATACCAAAACAAACAAACAGACAACAAAGGAAATATTCTCAAGTCCAGAAAGAACACATAGGAGAGCTCAAAAAGAAGCTTAAAAATCATATAAGAGACATAAAAGAAAATTGGGAAAAGACATGAGAGTGATGCAAGAGAATTATGAAGAAAAGAGAAAACAGCTTTGGGGGAAAAAAAAAAACTACTAAAAAAGTAGAACTGGCCAAATAAAAAAGGAGATGTAAAAATCAACTTAAAAAATCTCATTCCTTAAAAAGTAGAATTGGCCAAATAGCAAAGAAAGTACAAAAGCTAACCAAGGAAAACAACTCTTTAAAAGTTAGAATTGTGTAAGTGGAAGCTAATGACTCTATGAGACATCAAGAATCAGTCAAAAACATTCAAAAGAATTAAAAAATAGAAAAAAATGTAAAATACCTCATTGGAAAAACAATTCAGCTGGAAAACAGGTCCAGGAGAGACAATGAAAGAATCATTGGATGACCTGAAAGCCATAACCAAAAGGAGCCTAGACAGCACATTTCAAGAAATTATCAAGGAAAACTGCCCTGATGTCATGGAACCAAAGGGCAAAATAGGCATTGAAAAAATCCACCAATCACCTCAGGAAACAAAAATGCCAAGAATCATTATAGGCAAATTTCAAAATTATCAGTTCAAGGGAAAAATACTGCAAGTGACCAGATAGAAATAATTCAAATATAGGGGAGCCACAATCAGCATTACAAAGAACTTAGCAGCTACAACATTAAAAGATCAAAGGTCATGGAAGATAATATTCCAGAATGCAAGGGAGCTAGGATGACAACCAAGAATCACTAACGTGGTGAAATTAAACATAATATATCAAGGGAAAAAATTGTCATTCAACAAAATAGAGGGATTTCAAGCTTTCATGAGAAGACTAGAAGTAAACCAAAAAAATTTGATTTCTAATATCAAGACCAAAGAGAAACCTAGAAAGGAAAAAGAGAAAATAAAACAAAAGGGATTTAATGGAGATGAAATATTTATATCCCTACATAGGAAGATGATACTTGTATCTCTTAAAAATTATATCGCTAATAATAACATAGCTAAACGGAATATACATAGACAAAGAGTATGGGTATAAGGTGAATTTGAGGAAATGATATAAAAACAAGTAAGGGATGAGAAAGAGGCATACAACAGGTACAGAAGGAAGCAAAAAGCATAATGGGGTAAATTATTTTATGTAAAGAGCCACAAAAGACATTACAGTGGAAGGGAAGATGGGAGGGTAAGTGATGGACATCGCTTGACCGTTACTCTCAACAGTATTGGCTCAAAGAGAGAATAATATGCACTAGACCTGCACAGGCCTTCTTCAGGCTGCAGAAAAGTTAGACTAGAGACAAGCTGATGATGGTTGGTTACAGGTCACACGACAAACAGGGGAGTGCACAGTGGCAACCTTACATTTTTCAAGGATTGCCTGAAATCTTTTGGAAGGCTGCTTGCAGCCCACAGGCCATATGTTAGCAGTCCTGATACACACAGTTAGTTGCATATAACAATCAATCTTACCTGCCTGAGAAATAGGAGGGGAGAAGATGAAGTAAAGGCATGAGGAGAACCGACAGAAGGGAGAGCAGATTGGAGGAGGTAGTAAACACAAGCAAAAATACTGACGAGGAGGAAAATGGTGAAAGGAGAGAGAGGCCAAACAGGAGGAAGAATAGGATTGAAGGAAATTCACAGTTAGTCATCATAACTATGAATGGGAATGCAATTAACTCTTCAATAAAATGGAAGTGGATAGCAGAGGGGATCAAAAACCAGAATTCTACAGTATGTTGTTCACGAGAAACCCACACCTGAAGCAGAGAAACACACACAGAGTAAAGGAAAGGTAAGGGGCTAGAACAGAATCTATTGTGCTATTACTGAGGTAAAAAAAAGGGGTGGGAAGGTGTAGCAATCTTCTCAGACAAAGTAAAAGCAAAAAATAGATCTAATTTTAAAAAATAAAGAAAAAAAAATATTTTTCCAGAAGGTACCACAGACAATGAAGTAATATCAATACTAAACATTTATGCATTAAGTAGTACAGTATCCAAATTCTTAAAGAAGTTAAATGAATTATAGGACCTCAACTGTCCCTTCTCAGAACTTGTAGTAGGAAGGTCGAATTTATGATCTCAAATACAATCATGTATATGTTTGAATGGTTCGAAATCGCAAGGTATGAGAGATTCTCTAAGTAGAAAGCAACAGAACATTTATTTAGGCCCCAGAGCAACAAATTAGTGAACCAGCCTCCCCTTTCCCACATCTTGACCAAAAAACCCAAGGCCCAGTAGGCCTGCCTCACAAGAGTAACCAGGAGGCCACAAAGAAACATGATAACATTAAATCACATATTCACTGGCCTCAAGTCCTTGCTCGCACTCCTGGGTTCACACAGGTCTCCTGCTTTGGCTTTTTTCAGCTTCAGCTGTAGTCTCTCTTAGCTTGCCTCTGCTCACAGCCAAGCCTCTGGTGTTCTCAAGCCCCACCTCAACGACCAGAGACCAGAGACCATTGGTTCCTGAGTTGGCCCCTCTTAAATCATTAATCTACAGCCCACACAGGTTTCACACCTGATAGGGCTTTGGGCCTGGGGCTTAGCACTTAACAGCTGAAAGTACTTTCACTCAAAGTAAACAAAAGCCAAACTACCCAATGCTAAGGAGCCCATTTTGCCTTATGGACACAGAACTCAATAAATCCAACCAAAAAATAAACAAGAAAGAAATTAAGGATGTAAATAGAATATGGGAAAAGTTAGATATGACAGACCTTTGGAGAAAACTCAATGAGAACAGAAAGGAATATACCTTTTTCCAAGGACCTTATGGCACTACACACACAAAAAAATGACCATATCAAAATTGACCTCAAAATCAGAAATAGAAAGACAAAAATGTTAAATATATTCTTTGTGGAATATAATACAACAAAAACTACATTCAACAAAGGGCAATGGAAAGATAAATGAAAAAATTAATTAGAAACTAAATAATCTAATCCTAAAGAATAAGAGGGTCAAACCATAAATCATAGAAACAATCAAGAATTTTTATCAAAGAGAGTGACAGTAATGAGACAACATACCTAAATATATGGGATACAGTCAAAGTAGTACTTGGGGGTATTTCTCTAAGTTCCTACATGAACAAAATAGAAAAAGAAGAGATCAATGAATTGAGCTTACAAAAGGAACAAATTAGAACAAATTAGAAAAAGAACAAATTTAAAATCTCTAATTGAGTGCTAAATTTAGAATCCTGAAAATCAAAGGTGACATTAATAAGACTGAGAGTAAAAAGACAAACAAAAATATTGAGATAATAAATATAGGAATTGATTTGATGGGGGAAAAAACAATAAGATAGATAAGCCAGTGGCTAATTTGATTTTTTTAAAAAGGAAAAAAAAATATCCTACATAAAAATGAAAAGGGTGAAATCACTACAATAAATAAGAAATTAAATCAATCATTATGAAATACTTTGCCAAATTATACGCCAATAAATCTGACAATTTGAGCAAAATCAATGAATATTTAAAAAAATATAAATTACCCAGATCAGCAGATAAGAAAATAGAATGCCTAAAGAACTTCACCTTAGAAAAATAAATTTAACAGGCCATTATTAAGCTCCCTCAGAAAAAAAAATACCTCCAGGACCAGATGGGTTGACAAGTGAATTCTGCCAAGCATTCAAACAATTAACTACAATACTCTATAAACTATTTAGAAAAATAGGTGAAGAAGGAAACCTACCAAACTCCTTTTAGAACACAAATATGGTGCTGACACCTGAACAATGAAGAGCTAAAACAGAGAAAGAAAATGATAGATCAATTTCCCTAATGAATATCAGTGAAGAAAATTTGAAAAAAAAAATACTAGCAAGGTGATTATAGCAATATATCATGAGGATTATATACTATGACCAGGTGAGATTTATATAAGGAATGCAGGGTTACATAAATATTAAGAAAACCATCAACATAATTGACCATATAAATAATAAAACCAACAAAAATCATATAATTATTTCAATAGATGCTGAAAAAGGCTTTCAACAAATAAAGTACTCATTCTTATTATTCCTATAGAGAGCATAGGAGTAAAGGGCGCATTTCTTAAAATGATAAGCAGAATCTATCTAAAACTATCAGTAAGCATTATCTGTAATGAGTATAAGCTAGATGCCTTCCCAATAAAAATAGGGGTGAAGCAAGGATGCCCATTATCACCACTTTTATTAATACAGTAAGTGAAGAAAAAGAAATAGAATTAGAATAGGCAATGAGATAACAGAATTATCAGTATTTGCAGATGATATGATGGTATACTTAGGGAACCCGAGAAAATCAACTAAAATACTACTTGAAATAATTAGCAACTTTAGTAAAGTTTTAGGATATAAGACAAACCCACATAAATCATCAACATTTCAGTATATTACCAATAAAGCCTAGCAGCAAGAGATAGAGAAATTCCATTTCATATATCTGTAAGCAATATTAAATACTTGAGGGTTTACCTGCCGAGACAAACCCAGGACCTCTATGAACACAATTACAAAACACTTTTCACACAAATAAAGTCTGAGTTATACAATTGGAAAAAATATCAAATGCTCCAGGCTGGGTCAACATAATAAAAATGATAATTCCAGCTAAACTAATTTGCTTATTTAGTGCCATACCAATCAAACTACCAAAAAAAAAACTATTTGTAGAGTTTGAAAAAAATAACAAAATTCATTTGGAAGAAGAACAGGTCAAGAATATCAAGGGAATTAATGAAAAAAAAATGCAAAGTAAGGTATCTTAGCAAAACCAGATCCCAAACTATATTATAAAGGAGTAATCATCAAAACTATCTGGTTCTGGCTAAGGAATAGTGCAATGGACTTCAGTGTCTTGTATGCTAGCCTGCCAGGTGATCTTCAGAAACTTCTTAAGGCAATTCAGATGGAAGCAGTTCAGTTTCTTGGCATGGCGGTGATATATTGTCCAGCTTTCACAGACATACAACAATGAGGTCAGCACAACACCTCTGTAGACCTCCTGTTTGGTGGTCAGTCTAATACCTCTTCTCTCCTACACTTTCCTTCAGAGCCTCCCTAATACTGAGTTAGCTCTGGCAATGCATTTATCAACCTCATTATCAAAGTGTACATCTCTGGAAAGAACCTTGCCCAGTTAAGTGAACTTATCCATAGCACTCAAAACTGTGACTGATGGAGCCCCTGTGTTTTCCTGGCATTGTTAGTACAAAATTAGCAGATGCAGCAGATTACTGATCCATACTTTGTTGCATCTCAGCTTCAGTGGCTGTATCAAATGCACAATCATCTGCAAATGGAAAATCATGCAACAACACTCCTTTCACTTTGGTCTCAGCTTGTAGTCTTTCAAGCTGAATTTACTATCAATGCAGTAGCTGACCTTGATGCCCTGTTCATCCTCATTGAAGGTATTTGACAAGATGGCTGAAAACATCATGACAAAAAGCATGGGAGCCTTGTTTCACACCACTGGTGACTGGGAAAGCACTAGAGCATTGTCCATTATCCAGAAAAAGGGAGAGTCTACCAGTCAGATCTATGGGGAAGGGAAGAATTCAAGACCAAACAAGAGATAGAGAGCATTATGAAATACAAACAGATAATTTTGACTATATTAAAATAAGAAACTTTTGCACAAACAAAACCAATGGTTAGAAGGAAAGCAGAAAGCTGGGAAACAATCTACAGCAAGTGTCTCTGACAAAAGACTCATTTCCTAAATATATAGAGAACTGAGTCAAATTTAGGAGAACGCAAGCCATTCCCCAATTGATAAATGGTCAAAGGATATGAAGAGGCAGTTTTCACATGAAGAAAACCAAGCTATCTATTGGCATATAAAGAACTGCTCTAAATCACTTTTGATTAGAGAAATGCAAATTAGCTAATATGGCAAAAAAAGGAAAATGATAAATATTATAGAAAATGTGGGAAAAGTGGGATACTAAAAATACAATGTTGGTGGATTTGTATACTGATCCAACCATTCTGGAGAGCAACAGAACTATACCCTAAAGTACAATCGAACTGTGCATATCCTTTAATCCAGCAATATTCCTACTAGGTCTCTATCTGAAAGAGAACATTTAAAGGGGGAAAAGGACCTACATGTGCAAAACTATTTATAACAGCCCTTTCCTTGGTGTCAAAATATTGGAAACTGAGTGGATGCACATCAGTTGGGGAATACCTGAACAAGCTGTGGAAAATGAATGTAATGGAATACTACTGTGCAATAAGAAAGGATGAACAGTCCGATTTCAGAAAAATCTAGAAAGCCTTGTACAAACTGATGCAAAGTGAAATGAGCAGAACCAGGAAAACACTATATGTAGTATCAATAACATTATATGATGAACAACTAGGAATGATTCAGCTCTTCTCAGCAACACAATGATCTAAGACAACTACAAAGGACTTAGAAAGAAAAGTACTATCCAAATGCAGATAAAGAACTGATGGACTCTGAGTGCAGACTGAACCACTTTTTTTTGCTTACTTTGTTTCTTTTTTGTGTTTTTTTTCTTTTGATTATTTCTTCTTCCACAACTGAGATAAAAAAGGAAATATTTTTCAGATGATAGTTTACATATAACCAATATCAAATTGCCTACCATTTTTGGAAGAGGGGAGGAGAGGGAAGGGGGAGGAAAAAATTCAGAATTCAAAATCTTGTAAAAAAAATCAATGTTAAAAATTGTCTGGATAAGTAATAATTCTATTTTTAAAAAGAAAAATGAATCAAAACTATAATGTAAAAATGCCTCTGTCCCACTTTGGTTTTGCATCTGAAACCTCAGTCCTCAAGCTTTTCCAGCACTTTCCAGTTCTTCCCTTGCCTAAGAGAAAACTTGATCAACTTGACTTTTTTTCCCCAAAAAGGAATGTCTTATTGTTACGAATGCCCCAAAGCTCAACTAAGAAACTGCAGCTGCTTCTTTCAGGGATGACTATAATATTTCCTAGAATCAATCTTTACTTCTCAGTTGGGAAGCTGGCCTCAAATTTCATTTTTCTATGTTGATTATGATTTTTAGATCTTATAGCCTAGAGAATCTTCTCAATCCCTTGAGCTGGAAAGGATGGCTAAACATGACTATTTGCCACAAAATTAGCATGAACGCTCAGCTGGCCCTGTGCAGTTTATGTTATTCTATCCCCAACAAATATGCAGATGACTGGACACCTAGGAGGTATTGCTGTGAATGATTTTTGAACAAATTAATCTTGAATGTTTAACTCTAGCTACCAGAGACTTCAATATTGCAGTACAATGGTATTATTTATAGACAGAGATACATTTATATTTAGATAGAAATATATATACATATAGACATATACACACACATACATACATATACATATATACATACACACTCTCTCACACACACACTTACATATATAAACCCACCTTCCTGAGTTCAAATATGACCTCATACACCAGATGTATAACCCTGGACAAGTCACTTAATCCTCTTTGCCTCAGTTTTTTCATCTGTAAAATGAAAAGGTGAAGGAAATGGCAAACCACTCCAGTATCTTTGCAAGAAAATCGTAAGTAGGTCACGAAGAATCAGACGTAACTGAAACAACTGAATAACAATTTTATGCATGTATGTATATGTATATGTATATCTCTGTATGTGTATGTATATATGTATGTTATATGTGTGTATGTGTATATGTATGTGTGTATATCTATATATTATCAACTGGACTGAAATGTGCTGCTAACCAGGGAATGGCTGGAGCTGAACAGAGCAGTCCAGAAACAAGTGTCTCATGGATTAAGCAGAAGTTTAATTAATTTCTGAGTGAGGAAAATGTTTGCAAGCAGAAGCCTCCCTCCCACTCCATCCCCTAATAAAGAGGCCTTAACATGCTGGGGCAAAGACAGGTCTTTTGTAAATGTTGGAGAAGATGTGGGAAAATTGGGGCAACAATGCACTGTTGATGGGGTTGTGTACTGATCCAACCATTCTGGAAAGCAATGGAACTATACCCAAAGGTACAAGCAAACTATGCTTACCCTTTGATCCAACAATATTCCTACTAGGTCTCTATCCCAAAGAGATCATAAAAAGGAGGAAAAGACCTATATGTACAAAACTATTTATATAGCAGCCCTTTCCGTGGTGGCAAAATATTGGAAGCTGAGGGGATACCCATCAATTAGGGAATATTTGAACAAGCTGTGCAAAATAAATGCAATGGAATACTATTGTGCAATAAGAAATGATGAACAGAGAAATTTGAGAAAGACTTGGAAAGACTTGTGCTAATTGATGCAAAGTGAAAGTGTCAGTGGCATTGTGTGATGATCAACTATGTATGATATGGCTCTTCTCAGGAACACAATGATCTAAGACAAATACAAATGACTCATGGAGGAAAATGCTATCCATATCCAGATAAGGAACTGAAAGGCTTTGAATGCATATTGAAGCATTTTTCCACTTATTTTATTCTTTCTCATGTTTTTTTTTTCTTTTGGTCTTCCACAGCTGTGACAAATAAGAAAATATATTTTCCTTGATAGCGCTTGTATAAACTATATCAAACTGCTTATAATTTTCAGGAAAGGGGAGAGGATGGAGGTAAGGAGTAAAATTTGAAACTCAAAATCTTGTAAAAATATGTGCTAAAAATTTTCTTGATCTGTAATTGGGAAAAAATATTATCAAAAAGAGATATAATCTAAATTGTAGCTATATATTAGGAAAGGAAGAAAAGGAGAATTTAAATAATATACAAAAACCATCTCTTTAAAGAATTTCATCCTCTATCTTGCTGTCATTTATCAAAGAAATAGCTACAGAAAGAATTAATCTTTATGGAGGCAAGTATACATAATTCCTCAATTTATCCAATTAAAGAGGGATAAAGGGCAATCCCTATTTAGGGCCTCAAATTGAATCCATTTTGAACAAAAAAAATCATCTCTAAGTTCACTCAGTCTATGTAATTGTGCAATTGGAAAATACTATACATTAACCTTGATTTGACCCACACCTTTATTGGTCATTTGTCTAAAGTTTCACTGACTTGTTTAAGTTTCCCTTGCAACATTACATGTTCCTTGACGTTGAAAGCCCACCCATTCTCTTCTTCCTCATGTTAAAATATACTCCCCAGTAAGTGGTATAAGGGTACAATAATAGGATAAGTTTGTGGTTCTGTTAACCAACTGCTCTTATTTCCAATTAAAATTATCCCTATTATCATCCTACTTTACCTATTACTGTAGGGGGTAATATCATCCTCCTAATCCCTTAGGCTTCCTACCTAGAGTGTCATCCTAAACTCATCACCATCTCTCTCCAATCCAATCTGTTACGAAGGCCTGTTGATTTTACCTTTCCAAAAGCTCTCCCCTTCTCTCTTCTGACACTGCTGCCACTCTAGCACAGATCCTCCTTCCTGGACTCTCACGCCTGGACTACTGCAATAGCATGCTGGTGTGTATGCCTATCTCAAGCCTCTCCCAACTCTAGTTCATCCTCCAATCAGCCACCAAAGTGATTTCCCTATACCAAAGATCCAATCGTGTCACTTCCTATTAAACTCCAGTGGCTTCCTATTACCTCCAATATCAAAATTACAAGAAATTTTGAGAAATCTTGAAGGAACTTTATGAAATAAAATGAAAAAGGAGAATGAGAAGAACAAAACACATTATGACCACATAAAAGGAAAAGTAAATGGGTATAAATGGTTCAAAGTCTGGTATAACTTCACAGGGAGTGACTGAAAAACTATGTCATTTTACTGACAAAATTCCTTTGTTTCAATGCTAATGATTCCAACACTTTTAATTAGATTGATGTATAAGTTTATATAATAAATCCTGTAGGTAAAAAAAAAAGACTTGATTTTTCTTTTTATTGATAAAGACTTAAAATTGGCATCCTAGCTTCTTCAAAACTTAGATATCATTCATTTATATGGTTATTATATCCAGCTCTGCAAAAAGGCAGGCAGGCAAAAAAATATAACTGTTGCTTTCTATTATGCACTAAAAGTACCATGCATTTTTTTTATCCTGTCTATTGAATTTCATCCCCATGCATTTGAAAATAGATGCGGCATTATTTGATTTTTAAATGTGCCCATCACTGCGCCTGAAAAGAATAACTGTGTTACTAATGGAAACCAAACTAAATGTAGCTATTATTTTGTGATATGTCACCATAGTAATGCTAACAGTTTGTATTACATGACACCTTTCACTATACAATTGCAAAACACTTTGGAGAAACTAATCCAACATGCAGAAAAGCAGTTTGAGGTGCATTTTAAACTAATCTAGATCAGATTTATTTTGAGGAATAATTAGGAGAGATAAAGTTTGTATTGTTTTTATTCACGCTTTCCAACCCTTTAGTTATCTGTGTTACTCTTCCATGGACCTTATCTCAATTCTCCATATCTTTCTGCTCTGCTCCATTTAACACCTTACTCTGTAGCATCTTTTTCACCTGTGTCAGTTTCAATAAATATTTCATTCAAGAAATCCATTTGTTTGTTCCCTGCTTGGCTATGTTAGAAGATATTAAGTTCAGTTAAAAGCCAGTCTTGTCCCTCTTGGAGCCATCATTCTAATGAGGGGATAATTCACAGGCATAAATAATTATAATATACAACACTGCACAATAAATGCATCAGAGAAGTATAAAACCTGGTGTCATTACATCCAAGGTGAAAGTTTATTAGTAAGCTTGGGAGCTAGGCCCAAGGCATCAGGAAAAATTTCATGTAAAAAAACATATCTGAACTATTAAAGAGAAAAGGAGAACATGCTAGGTATAGGGAATAAGAACAACAAATGAATGTAGGTGGGGGATAGATAGAAGACCAGTTTGTTTATGCCAGTGGTGTCAAACCCAGATAGAAATGGGGTCTAATAAACCACAGAACCCTGAAGGCTGAATATAGATTTAGAAAATCATATATTAACATTATCTATTTTCTCTTGTATTTTTTTATTAAAATGTTTCCCAATTACATTTTAATCTGATTCAACTTCACTCTGTTGTGTTGAGCTCAATGTAACTGGCTGGCCATTTGTTTGATAGCTCTCATTTAAACTGTAGTTCCATGTTATGAGGCTGGAAAGGTTGCTTAGTACTAGACTAGAGGAGATTGGGATCCAAGGGATTGGTGTCTTTACTCTTCAGGGGAAATGGAGTAATATTAGGATTTTAGAGCAGTGGAAAAATATCATCAAATCACTGAATGAGAGAGGATATTTTTGCAGCACCATGACTGATGATTTAAGAGTTAAGTCTAGGAGGCTATTGAAAAGTCTAGGTCTGCACTAATAAGATCTTGTATACTACGGTAGGGACAGTGAGACTAGGAAGACAGAGACAGGTGTGAGAGACATTGTAGGAGGTAGATTCAATGGGATTTGGCAATTAATTGTGCAGAAGAAGCAATATGGAAGAGTACAAGAAAATTCCGATGTTATAGATTGAGCAAATGCATTGAAAGGCAGGGTCAGCGACAGAAATTATTATATTAGGAGACAGAGTTTAGGTAAGGCATTATGTTAGGTATTATTAGGTCTAGGAATAAAAAGAATAAAGCAAATTCCTTGTTCCAGAGGAAATTACAATCTTGGACTGTAAGTATAAGCATGGCTGGGCACTGAGATAGTCTTGGTAGAAAATATATCAACAGGCAGTAGATGTGCTATGACTGCTCATTGATTGAAACCTGAATGCTTATAGGGAACCAGGGTCTTAAGGCACCAAAAGGAAGATTAGACCTAGATCAGAATGAGTGAGGACAAAGGATATGAGAGAGGATAGGATATGACTGAGGAAGTACAAAAAATGTTAGCAGAAGCCTAAGTACTCCGACTACGGAATGTTTTCACACCCAAATGCTGGTGTGTGTTTGGCAGGGCAGCTAATGGGTGTAATGGATGAGGCACTGGGCCTGGAGTTAGGAAGATTCCTCTTCCTGAGTTCAAATCCAGTCTCAGACACTTATTAGCTGTGTAACCATGGGCAAGTCACTTAAACCTCTTTGCCTCAGTTTCCTTACCTATAAAATGAGCTGAAGAAGGCAATAGCAAAACAGTTCAACATCTTTGCCAAGAAAATCCAAATGGAGTCACAAAGAGTCAGAAACAATTGAAACAGCTGAATAATACAGATATGTATATGATAAATTATAGTTCTCATGTCATAATTTTATTATCTATGAAGTATAATGAAACTTTACAGCTAAGAATATTTTAAGCTACCATGGCTAGCCTCAAACAATTTAATGTTTTTGCAATGCAAATAAATTAGATTAATTATCCACCACAAATTAATATGAAAGAGAAAATAAAATTTCTATATATTCTGTGTCTGTCCACCTGCAAAAGAATATAAATTTCTATGTTTTCAGTTGAATTGTAAGTTTATTTTAAGAATATCATTTTTAAATGGAAATAATTCTGAAACCATTTTATATGCTCAATTGTTTGCTTAACAGCTTTCTCTCCCCATGTATCTTTCTCCTGACTTCCTTGACTTCCTTGAAGTCTCAGCTAAAAAATCTCATCTTCCATAGGAATACTTTCCTGATTCCCTCTTAATTCTAATTTAGCCTGTTGACTGTTTCCAATGTATCCTGTATATAGCTTTTATAAATCCCATTTCCTCATCCGTAAAATGGTGTTAAAAATATACTAGCTCCTCATGGGATAGTTATGAAGAAAGTGCTTTGTAGTCTTCAAAAGGCTATGTGATATGTTTTATTATCATCATTCATAATAATTAAGAAACCTGTGTATCATGTTGGGTGTTTTAGACAAAGTCTATAGGCATAGTTGGCGCATCAAAAAATCAAGAAGTCATTGAAGGAGATCAAAGCCTTGGAATGCCAAGTACTTTGGGAAATACATGAAGGCAAAAATTGTCATGTAATATCTCAGCAAGGAGCACTTTATAAGGATCCTAAGACTGGAGAATGAGGTTAGAACACTTTCTGTTTTAAAAAGGAGTTTTAAAGGACTCTGAAAACTAAAAGATTTAAACATTATCAGAAATATTTGGATTCTGAGCAGACTATACCAAACTACATGCTAACATGGATGATGATGAAGACCATTGCTCGTATCATGTCATAACAAATATGGTAAAGGAAAACCTTATTGATCATGAGACAGGAGATATATAATGAATAGTAAATAAACTGAAAATGTAGAATTTCTGATTCCAGCTCCCCTGGATGATCCCCATTGGCTTAACGATGTTGTTTGAATTATGGTAAAAATTAGAATTCTCTCAAAAACCATCAGATTGGGAACCAGACTAAAACAGGTTAACACAAAACTCCAAATTATCATTTTGGTACAGAAACCAATCAATCAACAAAGATACATCAAGTACCTACTATGTGCAAGGCACTACAGGAAATGTGTTTATATATATATATGTATATATACATATACATATATATATGCATACACACATAATCTTACATTCTACTGGAATTATATACTATGTATTTAGCTATAATATAAATGTTGTTTTATTGCATTTTTGTTTTTGTCTTGTTCTATTTTTCTGTTACCCATATTTTGCCCTGATTTACTTGATATAGATAACCAGGGACGGAAATTATCTACCAAGGCTGACCTACTATGCTTTACTGCTTCTCTATACAACTAAGCACTTTTTTTCATTTTGCTTTGTTTTGTCCTGAGCTGTGATTTCATTCGATTAGGGAACTTTAGTGTAGAACTTTCTTTACCAATGCAGATGGGCAGTTCTACAGGGTCAAAAAGTCATTATGTGTCAATGGCAAGACTTGAACCAGGGGTAATGAACCTGCAGCCTTGAGGCCACATCTACAGACTTTGTTCTGTGAAGTTTGGATTCAGTCCAAGGTCCCCACTTGAGGACCTAAAGGGCCACATGTGGAGTCCAGGCCATGGGTTCCCACCTTTGAGTCTTGAACCATCTTTTTTTTCTGATTCTGTGACCATCTTTCTGTTCAAAGTACTTCTCTATAAGTTATTTTAAAAAGTTAATTAAATAATAATAATAATATGTTAATTAAAAGGAGAAACCATGAGAAAAAGTTTTATACACACACACATATGCACACATACAGGATGTTCCTACAGTCTGGACACATAGGCAAAAATGCATATTTTCAAGAAATGAAATGAATAAAATTTTCAACAACATTTTATTTAATTGGAATATTAACAAATAACATCTTCAATATGATTCCCATCATTTGTGATGCAAAGGTTGATGGGCTTTGCAAGATTCACGTGAACTTGATGCAATAACTCCACATTTCCTTTGTGTCCAGACTTTAGGAACACCCTATATATTGTGCATGTGTAACATGTATATACATATGCTCATACATAGTCAAATAAATTTATTAAGCATGTAATATGTAACAAACGTATGAAGCAGGAGTATTTGCTATGACTTCAGCAGCTATTTGAGATTATTGTGGACTTGAATGGTCAGGGACGACTCATGGAGAAGTTTGGATTTCAATTATACCTTAGAGAGTGGGTAGTATTTATATAAGTGGAAGGTAAGAGAATGCATCACTATGGTAAATAGCAATTATCTCACAAACATGAATTATTAAATAAACTGACCTAGAGTTATATATGTGAACATAAGAATCTAATCTTTAGAAAATAGAAAATAGTTGCTGCAAAATATGCTGAAAATATAGAAAATAGTTGCTGCAATATATATTGAGAATTAGTCATAGCAACAAATTAAAAAATAGACAAAACACACATCATTCCAAATTCAATAAACTAACAATGCAGTGGAATCATAGATATTGAGCCATTCTATATATACAAATTAAAAAGACCTAAACAAAAAAATAATATTCTTCTTTCAACTAAAGCTACCAGTAGGCAAGGAAACTGAAGTAGGCAAGGTTCTATTTCAGTCAGCATCAGGGAGAGACCTTTTTGGATACTGGACTTTCCCAGTGTTTCTTCAATAAGATTGTGAAGGAATTATCTAAGTTGTACACTCTGCTTTGACAGCTCCACTAAATGTGGAAACCGAGGAACTTCCCAGTATTTCTTTAATAAGTGGTGCAGTAGTTTAATATTGTAAACTTCCTGAGTATATGACAGTCTCTTTAAATGATTGTCTTAACCCCACCCCCACCTCCCCCACCCCAACTGCTCTCCAGTACCTGTAGGACCTTAAACAATGCCTGTATACTTTCAGTACATATTCATATTGAATTGAATTAAGACCATATTATTTTGAAATCTTCAACTACCCTTGCTATTATTAATCACCTAAAAAAAGACCTGGTCTGAAGCATTGCTGTGGTGAAATGATGACCCTGAGCATCAAAATTCTACACTGGTGGGATATTTAACTAAAAGGCCATACCCAGCTAAAGTGGAAGGTTTCAAGCATGAGACTAGGCGACAGGCTCTAGAGCTATTTGTGGAAATAGATAAAGCATTTATTAAGTGCTTACTATATGCCAGGATGTGTGCTAAGTGTCAATTAAGGACAAAAGGTATTTAAGTTCAGACATTCATCTCTGGGTTTGCCACAAGATGGTCAGTTGAGTAGCCACAAAAAGACTGTCTGCTATATCACAGAGGGGTAGTGGCCTATGTCTAGAAGAGGGAATATTTACAGCTGTAAAATTAAACCTCTTTGGAATAATGAAGTGAAAAGCTTGATTATTATTAAAAACAATGCCATGCATATGCATTACATTTCAGCCAAAGAAACCAAAGCACTTTTTACATGGTACCTCGTAATCATGACTTCTCAGAGGAAAATGGTCAGGGTGGGTATTTTTATTATAGTTCTGTAGCTGAACATCAAAGATGAAATGCTGAGCCTTTGGAGCCTAGTAGGTGGAATTTAGATAGGTAGAGGATAGATTTATCATTTGAGATAAGGTAAGAACCAAGGTTTTTTTTTTTTGTTTTGTTTTGTTTTGTTTTGAATTTAGGCAGCTTCTTTGTGCACGTAATTGTATCTTATAGTTAATATGGTAAGTACCAAGTTTATGATTTTCCACTCTTTAGGAACAAGTGATAATATTTTTTCTTAGAAATAGTCAAGCTTAAAAACACAATAATGTTGGACAACCCAAAGATCTCTTTCATAAGAAACATGTTCATTCTTATCTTCTCTAACAAGTGGGAATAAATTTATTCCACTGAAGTTATTTGTTTTGAAACTACAAACCCAAACATTTCAAGCAAGTTCTTTACTTGTCAAAGCATATTTGCATAACTCTCTCTTCAACTCCCATTTCTAATGGAATGCTTAAACCTTTTCTATCAGTTACTAAGCCCTGTCAATTCCACCTCCACACTCTCTTACATCTGTTCCCCTCAATTCTCACTGCTACTACATTCAAACAGACCATTATTAACCACCTAGTGTTCTCTACTATTGAAAGTGTCTACCAAGAGTCTTCCTGCCTCCCCTTTTCCCATTCTCCATTTAGTCTGCAAGGTAAGATTCCACCCCCCACACAAATTAATTCCAGAAGGCCCAGACACCATATTTTACAAAACCAATTAACCAACAGTGGGAAATAGGTATGAATATTTGAAACAATTAAAATGCTTTTGATCATTCCACGAAGATAGATGTACTTCACTGGAAAAATCTTGTGATTGGTTGAAAGAACCAAATCTTTGGTGCTTTGCATAACTATCATACTTAGTCTGGCAGCTAGTTTAGAAAAGAAGTGGACTAGACTATTGATAGAAGAGCTCTACTTCAAGAATATTTTTAGGGAGAGTAGGGAGGTGATTTTTGCTTGTTTTTGACATATCTCCTCACCCTTCCCTCCATTGACCATGTTATCAGAGAAACGTTATCAGTAAGTGACAATCCATTCATTTGGGAGCTGAGAAAGAACATCAAGGAGAGATGTGGGCAAATACAAAAACAGAGAGTAATCCAAGAGAAGAAGCAGCTTCAAGGAGAGTGATTCCTTTCACCATAGGAACAGTCCTGATAAACTGAAGAAAGGATATCTAGTAAACAAGACTTTGTCATTTATACTTTGATCACAATGTTCTGCATGTATATACCTCAGCACTATCTAAAGCTGCTCTTCCTCTGAACTCATGTATTTGTAACACAGTGTGCTCCAGTTTTGTTTTCTTTTTGTTTTGGAGAGGGATAGGGGATGCTTTGAACTTATTGTTATTACACCATCTTAGTAAGTATCCTTTACCAAAAAGCTAATTAAGTTTCTCAGGTTATTAATGGAAGGGTCCTCATGGAGTTGAACTGATGACAATATGAAAATATAAGTGCCTTACAGTTTCCCTGAGAAACCTGATGATAACAGCGAGATTCCTTCTGGTAACTTGTCCCACAAATACCAAGTGGAGTTGAGTGAAGTTATCTTGGGGGAAGGGGTGTATCTATCTTTTTAAATAGTGGTAGAATAGTCTTTTTAAAAAATTTGCATTGATCTGATAATGTCCTTCTTCAGGAGAAAAATCTTTAGTGGCTTTCCATTGCCTGTGGAATAGATTTAATTTCCCCTGGTGTGACCTTCAAAGTTCTCTAAAACATTTTACCATTCTACCTTTCATTTCAAATTTCATAGTACTTCCATTAATTACTTTATTTTCTATCTAATTAATACTATCAATTATCCTCTAAATTACTTCCTGCATTTTCCTGTCTTTACTAAGAATGTTCCCTATAAGTTTAGAATATTCTTCATCTTTTCATGACCTGTTGAATTTTTATCTCCTTTTAAAAGTTCAACTAAAAAACTTTTCCTAATTTTGCCCCTTGAACTTCATTTACCATTTTGTTTTCATGGCTAAGAAACACCCATCATCTATAATTTTGTGGTACACAATGTTTTATAAATATACATATTCTATTATAAGACTCTGAGTTCCATAGAGGCAGGGGTTATCTACACTATCTCTATCTCTATCTCTATCTCTATCTCTATCTCTATCTCTATCTCTATCTCTATCTCCACTATCTCTATCAGAACTTAGCCTAGTGTTCTTTAAATATGAATATTTGATACCTAAATACTCAAACAGATCTGTGATCTCATCAATGTGCATCCTCCTTCCAATATAGGAGATCACAACCCACCCATTTCTACAGGGTGTTCCTAAAGTCTGGACAGATAGGCAAAAATGCATTTTTCAAGAAATGAAATGAATGAAATTTTCAACAACATTTTATTTAATTATAATATTAACAAATAACATCTTCAATTTGATTTCCATCATTTGTGATGCAAAGGTTGATGCACTTTGCAAAATTCACATGAACTCGATGCAACAACTCCACATCGCCATCAATTTTATCACATTAACTCTATGCATTCAATCAAGTGTGTTGCATCTGTGATTTTCATTGAGTACACCTTCTTTAGCATACTGGAGAAAAAGAAGTAAATGGGGCTAAGGTCTGTTAATATTCCAACATTCCTATGCATCCAGACTTTAGGGAAACCCTGTACACATCGTGTACAATTCTTGCCTATGCTCTCACATAAATTCGCCAGAGGAGATTCCACAAATATAGTAGAGGTTTTCCTTGTTTCCTCTCATTACCTCCAATATAAAATATAGCATTCTGATTATTCACCAGCTATCCTTCTCTCTTGTTCTTATCTCATGTGATATTATCTCCTTTTTTATTCATATATTATTTTGATGACAACCTTCATTCTATTTCTCTTTCAGGATGCCTCTTTTTTCATAATGTTCCACAGCTTAATCATACCAACCACATACCTCTTTCTTTGTATGATTCTCAATTTCAGTTCTTTGGAGATTCTGCAAAGTAAGAATTTTGGCATTTAAAAAGATAATCTTTTTACCCCCCAGTAAGGAGATGATTGGGGGTATGAAAAGAACTGTGTAATTTCCATTAGAAAATTATACTCTATTGATACCTGCTACTCTTTATGCAATTTCAATGTCCATCTTGCATACATACAAGTATGTAATTGTTTATCTACAGGCACATACATGTGTTTTAAAATATACTTATTTACGAGTTCTGCAAGCAATCTTCTGTAATATAACTATATTCTGGAAAAAATAGGCAACTTCAGAGACCTTTTTTCTATGTGGATAGTTGGGCAAGTTTTTCAGTGAGATTATTAATCTCACTTAAAAAGCTCTATATGTTTGATGGCTTAATATAACCACTAAAATATATTCTATAAACAGAAATATATGAACGACATTTACATGTATACAGAATAATTATTTGACTTGAATTCCATTCAGGATATCCTCTATTAAGTTACTGAAAAGGAAGTAAGAGAATAGAAAAGAAATGAAAGTAAGAGAAAACAAAATAAAACAGAGGCAATAGTCGCATCCTTATTCAGGAATATACTGTGGAAGTGAAAGGGAATTTTTTTTTTTTCCCATACAGTCCCTAAAATCAGAAAACATCTTTCTGATATTCCTGTGCCTCAAGATCACCATTTATTTCATAACCTGTTAGGAAACTCAAATTTTCATACCTACATATCTAAATTCTTCTATAAAGAAGAAAATAAAATTAAAATAGGAATGAAATCACTGAAATGTGGACCTTGAATGTGCTCTGGATGTAGAAAGAGCCCTCAACAAATTTATATAAGGAAAATGGAAGGAAAGATTGAAAATACAGAATGCTAAAAGAAATCAACTCAATTCTCTTTTAAAAACGGCCAGAAGCTCATACAATTTGCTTTCATCTTATTTGAGAGTCCTTTTTAGCCTGAAGAGCTATGCTATCCCAGTAAATCTAAGAATATGTGAGGGCAGAAAAGCATTAAGGAAGGAAAGTTTGTTTGGGAGGAGAGGGAAAGATGGTTTATCAAGGTGAGCAATGTCAGAATCATCAAAGTTATCCATTTCATGACTAAAAGGTTTAGGAGGTTAGAAAATAGAATCTTTCATTCCACCCTGGTCCCATTTCCTCATGGTCTCCCTGATAGGAGAGGCATAGTAGAGAGAATGACTGGATTTGAATGATCAGCTACCCATGCCCTGATGGATTTAGTTTTACATTATTTTTTTCAACACATAAAGGTTCCTACTACTCTTGGAAATAGAAATCGGAGCATGTTAAGACATAAGCCTTGAAAAATGAAAACTCCATAATGTTTCTCTGGAGTGATATAAATACATTTTTTAAAAACTGGGTAAAAATATTTATCAAATCCTACTAAGCTACATTAAAAGTAAGAGATGACAAATGAAAAGATGAAGAAAGAGGACACAACCAATTTCACACAAATGGTTCACACGAATAGCTAATGGTTATTTAAAAGCATCCTTCCTTGCCCTTTACTGCCATTATAGTATTAAAAAATAAACTTAAATATCATCCAGGACTAATGGATATTTGGAAAAAAAAGAACCTTTGAATTCTACCTTTAAAAAGTTAAGTAAAAAACATAAAAGTAATTCATTGAGTGAGAAAAATCTTATAAGTAAAATATGACACATTATTCATTATTGATGAATATCAATTAACGAGACCATAAGATCATAGAACTATATATGTTTAATGGAATTTGGAGGTTAACTTGTACTACAAATTCTTTTTTTTGTTTTGTTTTATTTTGTTTTTCTTTTTTTAAATTTTTTTTTATTTTTTAGTTTTAGTTTGCAACACACGGTTCTACATAATTTTGAGTTCCAGATTTTCTTCCCTCCCTCGCCCCCTCCCTCCCCAAGATGGCATGGAATCCCATATAACTTCCATGTATAACTTGGCATTGAATTAATTTACGCACCAGTCAAGTTGTGGAGAAGAATTATGATCAATGGAATGAATCATGAAAAAGAAGAAACAGAACTAAAAAAAAAAAACACAACCCAACAACAAATACAAGAGAAAAAAAAGGAGGAGAAAAAGGCGAGCATGAAGTGTGCCTTGATCTGCATTCATACTTCATAGTTCTTTCTCTGTATGTAGATAGCACTCTCCATCATGAGTCCTTTGGAGCTGTTTCCGCATATTGTGTTGCTGAGAAGAGCAAAGTCTGTCAGGGTTAGTCATCACAGAATCGATATATCTGTGGTTGTGTATAATGTTCTCCTGGCTCTGCTCCACTCACTCAGCATTATGTCGTGTAGGTTCTTCCAGGTTGTTATGAAGTCCGTATCATCCCCATTTCTTATAGCACAATAGTATTCCATTACCTTCATATATCACAACTTGTTCAGCCATTCCCCAATTGATGGGAATCCCTTTGATTTCCAATTCTTAGCTACTACAAAGAGAGCCGCTATAAATACTTTTGTACATATGGGTCCTTTCCCCACTTGTGTGATCTCTTTGGGATGCAACCCTAGGAGTGGTATTGCAGGGTCAAAAGGTATGAACTTTTTATAGCCCTTTGGGCATAGTT
Source organism: Phalanger gymnotis (assembly GCA_028646595.1). Classification (NCBI taxonomy): domain Eukaryota; kingdom Metazoa; phylum Chordata; class Mammalia; order Diprotodontia; family Phalangeridae; genus Phalanger; species Phalanger gymnotis. The sequence continues at coordinate 83,288,185 of CM053626.1, forward strand.
CCAAATTGCTCTCCAAAATGGCTGGATCAGTTCTCCACTCCACCAGCAATGTAACAATGTTCCAATTTTCCCACATCCTCTCCAGCATTTATCATTTTCCTGTTTTGTTATTTTAGCCAATCTGGCAGGAGAGAGATGGTATATAAGAGTTGTTTTGATTTGCATTTCTCTAATCAGTAGTAATTTGGAGCATTTTTTCATATGCCTATAGATATCCTTAATTTCTTTCTCTGAAAACTGTCTGTTCATATCCTTTGACCACTTCTCAATTGGGGAATGACTTCTATTCCTATATATTTGGTTCAGTTCCCTGTATATTTTGGAAATGAGGTCTTTATCAGTGACAGTAGTTGTAGAGATTTTCTCCCAATTTTCTGCCTCTCTCCTAATCTTTGTTGCATTGGCTTTTTTTGTAAAAAAACATTTCAATTTAACATAAGCAAAATTATCCATTTTGCATTTTGTAATGATCTCAATCTCTTGCTGGGTCATGAATTCTTTCCTTTTCCATAAATCCAATAGGTAAACTATTCTTTGTTCTCCCAAATTGCTTATAGTTTCAGCCTTTATTCCTAAATCATGAACCCATTTTGACTTTATTTTTGTATATGGTGTAAGATATTGGTCTATGCCCAGTTTCTGCCCTACCATTTTCCAATATTCCCAGCAGTTTTTGTGAAATAGTGAATTCTTAGCCCAGAAGCTGGCCTCTTTGGGTTTATCTAAGAGTAGATTGCTATAGT
>CM053626.1:83289427-83307435 GCA_028646595.1 Phalanger gymnotis
AGCACTCAAGGTCTTTGAAAGACTCCTCCCCAGTGACCAAAGTTTAGGATTGTCATACAGTAGTATGTAGCTTTCTGACAACAATGGGGTAAAGAAATTATTTATCCAGCTCCTGCGTTTCAAGAAGAGAACTCCTGTAGAAAAGGCCTCTAACAGGGCAAAGATTTGATATCCATTTGTTGTTAAATATGTCCCACAGGGGTGTGGAGGTGTGGGGAGGGATCCTGGTTGCTGTTTATAGGATAAAACACAGATCTTTAAGGCACTCTAATAAAGACTTCGACATTGAACTATTGAATAACTGTGTTTGAATCCAATCATTTAACTTATTCCAAATTGAGCTAATTATATAATAATCTATTCTCAACCTCTTCATCTTTTCTACAACTGTAGTAGGAAATACTTAAGCAAACTATACCTACATCATTCCTCTTATCTATCATTTTATTAATCTTCTTAAAAACAGATATACGGTTAGTTTGCCATGATTAGGAATCAATTAAACCATGCTGGCTCTTTATAATTACTGCTTCCTTTTGTACAGGTTCACTAGACATCTTTCTTCTAATGAGTTCTAGATTTCTCTCCCTTCCCCAAGGATACAAATAAAGCTCACTTATCTATAGTTTGTAAGTTCTCTGCATTTTATTTTTTTTTAGTCAAGAGAACATTTGCCCTTTCAAATATTGCAATATTTCTTCAGTTCTTTATGGCTTTACAAATATCACTGACAGTGGTTCAGTAAACACATCCGCCAGTTCATTCAGGAAGTTGGTTATCTGGGACAGGTGACAAATTTATCAAGAGCAACTAGGTGATAACTTACTATCTGCCAATTTATCTTCAGTATCACAACACTGTTAGTCATTTTTGTTCTGTCATTTCCAATGTAAAGGTCCTTCTCCTTGGAGGGAAAAAAGTATCACCATAAAAATGGAATGGCTCTATCTTCTATCTGTTGTCAGTTATAATTTGTCTATTTATCTAATGCAGAATTTTCATCTTTTCATCGAATTTCTTCTTTCCCCAATATGCGTGAAATAAGCAAAACAAATAAACAAGCACAATGACAATATAACTCTTCCATTGTCTCATTTTCTTCCCAATCCCAGGTTATCCTGAGTTTTACCAAGTTTTCCTGGACATTTAGTTACAAAACTGTGCCATAATCTTATTCACCTTCTAATACCTACACTAAATTCAATCTTCTACATTTATCTTTTTGAGATTGTAATTGGATGGTGATTTTCTTGAATATTGATGCTTTTGGAGGCAGCATGGATTAGAGGATAAGTCATGAGACTTCATGAAGACCTTGATTCAAAACCTGCTTTAAACATTTACTAGCTGTGTGACACTGGGCAAGTCATTTATCTCTTTGAGACTCTGATTTCTTATCTGTCAAATTTTCTTCTAGTATTAAATCTATACTATAAGTTTTAAGTTCCCTTCACAATAAAAAATATATGCTCCTACATCATTACTCAATGATATATATTGATCTCTTTAGAAAACTATTTTTTTTTATCTTTTGGAAAATTGTTACATTTTGGGTATTCAGGTTGTTTTTTTTTTCTAATTGAATATTCTATCCTTCCTGGGTTGACTTCTCAGGAAAGTTTTAGTGTATTATTTCTTAATAATCTATCTAGACTCTTTGAACTTTGCTTTCTTTGAATTTATAGGGTTTATTGGACTATGTCCAATTACCCACTTCTCTATCACAAATTCTAAGAAGGAGTGGTCACTTTCACCAAAAGTAACAATAATTTCTAACCGAGATATTGTTTAATTAATGAATTTGATAGATCTTCATTAAGTGTTTTCCATGTACCAGAGACTGAGGGTTGTAAAAAATAAATGACCTGTTTTCTGCCAATAAAAAACTTAAAATCAAATGAATAATCAAATAAATTACAGGCAAACAAATATAAATAACATAGAATACAAGTTCATAAGTTCATAATTTCATACATAAAAGCAGTAACAAATCTTCATTACTAAGCAGGAAATACAATATTTTATGTGTGATAGGTAGAACAAATATTAGCATTAATATTTTGAAGATGATGAAATAAGCCTTATAACATCAAAATCACACTAGCCCAAAGTCACAGCATTTTAAAAAATGAATACATGTCAGGATTTGAACTTGGGTCATATGACACAATTCAGAGTACTTTACAATACATTACCAGAAAGGAAGATAAAAGCCATATTTAATAATTATATTTTATGCGACAGTCTTCGTAAATGTGTTATATATACATATATATATATATCCCCATATATGTATATACATATGTATGTATATGTGTTTTTGTTTGTGTTTCTGAGAATGTGTGTGTATGTATTCCCTAGGCAGCTAGGTGGTGCAATTAATAAGACACCAGAATCTGAAAGATCCGAGTTCAAATCTGGTCTCAGATACTTACAAGCTGTGTGACTCTGGGCAAGTGATTTAACCCCTAATTCTCCTCAATTCCTCATCTGTAAAATGGGGACACAATGAAGAAGGAAATGGCAAACTACTATAGTATCTAGTATTTAATATCCCATGGACAAATTCCATGGGGTCATGTAGACTCAGACACGAGTGAATGACTGGACAACAACAACAAAATATTACTCATTTTACAGTCTTCTAGATGACACTCCAGGTATAGAGAATGGCAGTATTCTTCATAATACTGGTGCTGTTTAAAGGATCTCAGGACATCTTGTGATTTTCACCTGAAAAAGTAAAAAAGGATTCAGATAATATTGTCATGGAAAAATTGGTCAATAGACATTAGATCCAGATTCATCATAAATAAATCCTCTAATATTTCCTGTTCCTAACACCTTAAACAATTGCAACAGAGCCTTGGGGAAATGATACACAGGAATAACTGACTTCTAAAAAGTATATCAGGTCACTACAAAGAGATCTCATTTGTTCCATGTTTCCAAATAATCAGCTCCAAGCAAAGTTGTCCAGACTACCAAACACTGCCAAAGTTTTATACCCCCTTGCTTTTATCTAATGGCTATTAGCCACTTCTATGTGGGAAAAAGACAGGATTATTGCAATAGCAACTCCTTGTCTCCCCATAGGTCAGTAGCCCTGGCTTTCTTAGTGCCATAGTGTGGTCTAGCAACCTTCACTGTTATGCTCAACCTCAATTTACCTTCCCAAGGAAACTTTCCACTCTCAAAACTTTTCCCTATATGTGGAAAAGAAAAGGGAAAGAGGAAATCTCCAAGATACTATAGAGTAAGAATTGGCAGGAATTATTGACATTCAGATACTTGGACCATTAGAGGGTTAATAATAGTGGGATCTTGGAAAAGAATATCTCTCACTCCTATATATTCAAAATATTTCAATTGCTTGGATGGCAGTTTACTCAATCTCTACCTCTCTCTGTTCCTATCTTCTTGTCCTTCTTGTTCTGAAAACAAAGAGTAGCTACCTGGGGGACTAACTCTTGTTTCCAGATAATGTGGACAGCTGAAAATAATGTCTCAGCTTACTAGAAGGGACAGCATTTAAAGCGAACAAGCATGTCTGGCAACCCTGCAGTAAAATGAGCTACTATTCCTACATTAGTAATTTCCATCAAATTGAATTAGTGCTATATCATATTAGTACTCTTCTCCACTAATGTAACATGAGAGTTGTTAATATGATAACCCTTTTGTATTGTATTAGACAAAATGAATACTCATTGGGTATGAAGGAACACTGTTAATATGATAGAAAACTGCTAAGATGAGCAAAAAGAGCTCATGAAAACTTAAATATAGCTCATTTGGCATTTTTCCCCTCTTTGAATACCTGTCTGCTCTGATCAGAAGAAGAAAAAAGTAGATTGGGCCTTAGAGACCAGGCAAGACATAATCCCAATTCACACCAGAGTCAGGTTTTTGCCTCCTGGGTTCAACATCATTCCAGTGAATCATTTCTAGATTTGTTTATGCAAGAAGGCAATGCTTCAATGAGCATGTCTGTAATGTTTCAATTTAAATGGTTTGTCTCCTGATCAATTTTTATTATTTTAGTTTTCTTCAGTCTCTGTAGCCTAACTTTAGGAAGAAGATATTAATGACTTTAACTGCCTGAATCTTCATGAGCTCTGAGTCAACAAAATGATGACACAAGATTCACATTCTTATAATGCCACAGCTGCTTCATCAGTCAGAAGAATTATAACCATTGCTCTGAAAGAGCTTTAATGACACAAACCAAATCTTAATAGATTAGTAACTCAGAGGAACGAACTGTTCTTTTTCATGCATATAGAGAACACTGGTTTAATTGGTGCTGAAATGGATTGTATGGTTAATTTTGTTCATCATCACAATTTTATTTAATTTGAGAATAATAAGATTAGACATTTATGAGGAGAAAAATAAGGCAAATATTAAAGGTTTTTCATAAGAATATGAATTGCAAAAAAAATTAACTTAAAATCTGCTTCCAATTCTGACTGAAGTAAGTCAATTGTTACAGTCCTATTGGACTTCAATAGGTAATAATAAAAAAAAAAACCCAGCAACAGCAGTATGGTATTTTATAGTACTTTAAAGTTTATTAATATTTAATAAATAATAACAGGAGATAAAATTTGTGGGACATTTAAAACTTTGCAAGTTTATTATCTCACTTGGTTCACATGATCACACTATGAGAGAGTGCTATTATTTCTTTAATTTTTTGCAGATAAAGAAATTGAGGCTGAGGAAATTTAGTGAATTTCTCAGGAACTCACATTTGGTAAGTGTCTGAGGAGATATTAAAAACTAGGTCTTTCTGATTCTACATCCAGTAGTGCATGTATTTTACCATGCTGCCTTTTTCATAATGCTATGAACTGATAGGAGCCAAGACGGTGGATTAGAGGAAACCCAGCTGAACTCTCTCAATATTCCCCTCCAAACAAATATAAATAATACCTCAAATCAAATCTTGGAATGGCATAACTAACCAAAGGTCAGGGTGAGACATTTTTACAGCCTAAAAATCTTAAAAGGATAGCAAAAGAAGATTTGAACACCAGGTTGGAAGCCTATCAAGAGCCCACATGTGGAAGCAGCAATATTAGCCAAAGCAGCAGCTTTGAGAGCTCTCGGCCCAGAGATCATAAAGGGGTCAGACTGCTGGTCAGAAAGTGATTATAGGGGACAATTTGCTGGCATTGAGTGTAGATGGCATTGATTGACATCTCTGTTGTCAATACACAGTTCTAACTCATAGTTCTATGGTGGAGAGGAGCATTGGGGCTCAGTTACAAGGGACTGTGGGCAGATTTCCTGGGCAAAGAGAGTGCTAGCTCTTATGGTTTCAGGAGACCAGGGCCCCTTCTTGGGTAAGGACAAGAGCACAGAGGAGGAGAACAATGACCATACCTCTCTCAGGATCCCACCAGCTTAGAAGCACCAAAAACTTGCAGATCCCCAGGATAAGCACTGAAAACAAGAGGACCAAAAAGGTAGAAGCTTGAGACAATGGCTCCCTATCCCCAGTTGAGCAAAGCTCAACTTTAACATAAAATTCCAAGTTAAAAATTACAATGTAAAAAGAGCAAACATGAAAAAAAAAAGAATTTGGCCAGGAAAAGCTATTATGGTGGCAGTGAAGACAAAGACAAAGCCAAAACAAGATAACAATGTGAAAACAGCTACAAACCCTCCAAGAAAAAAATTCTAATTGTACCTAAGCCCAACAAGAATTCCTAGAAGAGATAAAGAAAGAGATAAGACAGGTACAAAAATGGCCAAAGAAATGAGATTGATGCAAGAAAATTACAAAAAAAGAATTACCAGTTTGGTAAAAGAGGTATAAAAAATACTAAAGAAAATAGTATTTTAAAATGCAGAATTGGCCTAATGGTAAAAGAAACACAAAAATTCACCAAAGTAAAGAACTCTTTGAAAAAACAGAACTGGCCAAATTGGAAAAAAAAAAAGTACAAAATTTTACTGAAGAAAATAATTCTGTAAAAATTAGAGTTGGGTAACTGGAAGCTAATGATTCCATGAGGCATCAAGGAACAATACAACAAAGTCAAAAGAATGAAAAAATGGAGGAAAATGTTAAATGTCTCATCAGAAAAAAAAACAATTTATCTTGGAAATAGATCAAGGAGAGATAACATAAAAATTATTGAACTACCTGGAAGCCTTGTTCAGAAAAAGTGACTAGACAGCATATTTCAAAAAAAAATCATCAAGCAAAACTTCCCCAATATCTTATATCAAGAGGGTGAAATAGAAATTGAAAGAATCCACCAAATACCTCCTAAAAGAGATCTCAAAATGAAAACTCCCAGGAATATCATGGCAAAATTCCTGAACTCCCAAGTCAAAGAGAAAACATTTCAAATAGCTAGAAGGAAACAATTCAAATATTGTTTAGTCACAGTCAGTATTACACACGATTTAGTATCTCCCATGCTAAAGGAGAGAAGTGCTTGGAATATGACATTCCAGAAGCCAAAGGAGTAAGGATTCCAACCAAGAATAACCTACCCAGCAAAACTGAGTATACTCCTTCAGGAGGAAAAAAAAGATATTTATGATATAGAGGATTTTCAAGCATTCCTGATGAAAATACATGAGCCAAATAGAAAATTTAATAGAGAATTCAAGAGAAGCATAAAAAGGTAAACATGAAAGAATAATCACAAGTGTGCCAATAAAGTTAATCTGTTTGGATTCTTCTGTGGGAAGATGATACATGTCACTCCTAAGAACTTTATCATTATTAGAGTAGTTAAAAAGGAGTATACACAGACAAATGCCATGGATTTGAGTCGATTACATTAGAACACTCTCCAAAAATAATGAAGGGATGAGAAAGAGTGATGCATTGAAAGAAGGAAGAAGGGACAGGTAGAATAGTGAAGAAATTTCTCACATAAAAGAAGTTTTCAAGTAAGACCTTTTACATAGCAGGGGAAAATGCAGAATGGGGTGTAGTTTATCCAATAGAGTGATAAAGGGGAATTTGAATTAAGAGAGGGAATTATTAAAAGCAAAATAAACTGCTTAGGAGGGACAGAATAAAAGAAGAGAGAGTAAAATAAATTGAAAAAAATGGGATGGAGGTAAATACACAGTTAGTAATCATAATTGTGAATCTAAATGGGATAAGCTCACTCATAGAATAGAAACAGATACCAAAATGGATTAGAAAGAATCAAACAATATATCATTTACAGAGATATACTTGAAATAGAAAGATACAAACAGCTAAAATAAAAGGCTGGAGCAGAAACTAATATGCTTCAGCTGAAGTAAAGGAAGCAGGGGTAGCAATCATGATCTCAAATAAAACAAAAACAAAAATGAACCCGAATAAAGAGATAATAAAGGAAACTACATTTTATTAAAACATACCACAGACGCTTGAAAAGTTTTCCTGTAACAATCAAACTGGGATCTCTCTCTTAGTCAATACCAGCAAGATTCTTTTTAGGGGCATTCTTAATAGGATAAGCCTAAACCTGGAAGATAGTTATCTACGTGACAGCCAGTGTGGCTTTAGAACGGGCTGAGGAATGGTTGATACATTTGTTGCCTGACAACTCCAGGAGAAATTCCAGGAGCAGGACAGAGGCATGTACACAATGTTCATTGAACTGACCAAGACCTTTGATACCATCATCTTGAGGGCTTGTGAAAGATTATGGCAAAATCTGATTGCCTAGAAAAGTCATAAGAATTATACACTAGTTCCATGATGACATGTTTACATGGATTCTAGATAATGGACAGTGCTCTTGCAACTTCCCAGTCAGCGATGAAGTGAAGCAGGGCTGCATGCTTGCTCCCTTTTTAGCATAATGTTTTCAGTTGTGTTGGATGCCTTCAATGAGGATGAAAATTGCCTCAAGATCAGCTACCATACTGATAGTAACTTATTTAACTTGAAAAGATTAAAAGCCAAGACCAAAGTGGAGGGAGAGTTTGCTGTGCAATTTTTTGTTCATAGATGATTTTGCACTCAATGCAACCTCTGAGGCTGAGATTCATCAGAATCTGGATTGATTCCCACATGTGTTAATTTGGGCCTCACAATCAACACCAAGAAAATAGAGGTTCTTCACCAGCCATCACTGTACCATTCATGCATGGTACCATCAGTTACAACAAATGGAGAAATTCTGAATAGCGTGGATAAGTTCACTTAACTTGGCAGTATGCTTTCCAGGGTTGTACACATAGATAATGAGGTTGACACACACATTGCCAGAGCTAGCTGACTTTTGGGGAGGCTCTGAAGGAAAGCATGGAAGAGAAGAGGTATTAGGCTCCCCACCAAAGTGAAGGTCAACAGAGCTGTTGTGCTGACCTCATTGTTGTTTGCTGGTGAAACATGGACAGTACACCAGCACTGTGGCAGGAAACTGAATTGCTCCCATTTGAATTGTCTTAGGATTCTGAAGATCACGTGGAGAGATAAGATATATGTTTATCTAAAAAACTATTTCATGGAGAACTCACATAAGGCAAGTGCTCACATGGATATCAGAAGAAGTGATACAAGGATATTTTCAAGGCCTAACCAAAGAACTTTGAAATCAGTTGGTAGACCTGGGAGATGCTGGTAGAAGATCACCCACTTTGACATGCCCATATCAAAGAAGACACTATTCCCTATGAGCAAAGAATTGCAGTAGCTTATAAGAAATGTGAGATGCTCAAATTTAGAGACATCTCCATTCCAAATGTTCATATGGACTATTTTTGTCTGACCTGTGGCCTGTCTGAGCTCTCATTGCCCTGATCAGTCATAATTGACCTCAATTGACCTCAACTCAGTGATGTCATTTTTGATTATTAAGAACAAACATCAAAAATTTGACAGCAAGTTCTTTTCTGATATATTTTTCAAATTTGTATTGAGTTTGTAACTGAGGTAAATGCATAAAAAATAAGTAATTCACCAATTAATAAATGGTCAAAGAATATAAACAGGAAGTTTTCAGAAGAATACATCAAAGCAATCTATAGTCATATAAAAATGCTCTAAATCCTTACTAATTAGAAAAGAGCCAATTAAAACAACTCTGAGCTACTACCTCACACCTATCAGAAATGACAAATTCTGGAAAAGATGAGGGAAAAATAGGTCCAGTAATGAACTGTTTGTGGAGTAGTGAATTGGAGCAACCATTTTTGAGAAGAATTTGGAACTGGACCCAAAGGGCTATAAAATTTCATATCCTTTGACCAAGCAATAACATTACTAGGTTTATATCCTAAAAGGATCAAAGGAAAAGGAGACTAATACGTACAAAAAATATTGATAGCAGCTCCTCCTATGGCGGCAAAGAATAAAAAATTTAGGGGATGCTCATCAATTAGGGAATGGCTGAACAAGTTGTGGCATATGATTGGAAAGAAAACTATTGTACTATAAGAAATGAGGAGGGGGAGGTCTAGAAAAACATGGCAATGCATATATGAATTTGTGGGAAATGATGTGAGAAGAACTGGGAGATCATTGTGCATAGTAACAATGTTTTAATGATCATCAAATGTGGAAAACTTGGCCTATTCTGATCAATACAGTGACCTAAGACCATTCCAAAGGACTCATCATGAAAAAAAAATGCAATTCACCTCCAGAGAGTGAACTGATGAACTTTGAGTACAAGCTGAAATATAATTTTGTCATTTTATTTTTTTGAAATATGGCTAATATGGAAATGTTTTTATAATTGATATATTACTTGCGTTCTCATTGTGTGAGGAAGGAGTTATGAGGAAGAGAATTCAAAATTTAAAAAGATAATTTTAAAATAATTTTATTAAAAATAATGGTATGACCCTACTTAATTGTCCTTGTTAGTGGGGTCCAGAAAATTGCAATGAAATGTGCCATAAGTAGTTTACAGTTTCTGATTGTCAGAGATAGATATAAAGCAACTATTCACAGGGCCCAATTCCCTACCTGGGCAACCTGGATATACCCTTGAAATGAACAGTGTGAAAGTTCCAATGTTGCAAAAGGCCAGCTGCACAGATAATTAAATCACAAAAAAAGAGACACAAGAAAGAATAATGTGGTTGGCTCGTTCAGTTATAGATATAGGGATAAAATGGACTTTCAAAGTCATGTAGTCCAATTCCTTCAATTTACAGATAAAACTGAGGTCAAAGAAGTGAAATAATTTGCCTAAGGTATCATATGTTGTAAATCACAGAGGAGGGGTTTGAACACTGGTCCTCTGATTCCTAATATATCACTATTTCTACTCCACAACACTGAAAATTCTTTCTACCTCTCACATTCTATTAATGTGAAGCATCACACAAATAATAAAATAATATACATTAATGAAATTTATAGGATACTGCAATGATTTAAACTTGCTCGACTAGGTTGTGCAGTGGATAGACTACAAGGCTTAGAGTCAGAAAGACTCATCTTCACGAGTTCAAATCTGGCCTCAAAGACTTACTAATTGTGTGACCCGGGGCAAGTCACTTAACCATGTTTGCCTCATTATTCTCATCTATAAAAGGAGCTTGAAAAGGAGAGGCCAAACCATTTCAGTATCTTTGTCAAGAAAACCCCTGGTGTGGTCACAAAGAGTCAGGTATGACTAGTCAACTAAATGGCAATGATAACAATATGATATTCTTAAAACTCTAGTTTGGTGACCTTGATTTGCATTCTAAGATCTGTAAGAAAATGTTTAGTCAACTAGAAATGGAAGCACTGATGATAAAGAGCCAACATGATAAGAAGAGGGTGAAAAGTGGAGAGAGGTGAGTGCCTTCAGGCTGATTCCAGATGATTCACTTACTAAGAGTGCTAAGCCAGCCATCTTATCGATTTCCCAGCAGACTGCACTCTTCTGGACTTCATCATGCTACCCCAAATCTCATCGTCTTGTATGATCACATCAACCATGAAATTTCTTTATTACTACTTGCCCCTTGGGGTCCTTCATTGTAGTGATTATAGAAAGTGGTGAGCTCCTCCCAATGCTGCCATCTATTAATTTGCTACCCAGCTTCATCACTCTTAACTTTGTCATCCCAAGATGAGTAACTTTTGCCCTTCCCCCTTACTCCTACTCCTAGCTCTTCTTTTTAGCTTCTTTTTGCATCACCTTGCTTCATTACATTTTGAGCTACTTGAAACAGTAATGTCTTTTATCTTTCTTTGTATCTTTAGCACTTAGCACAGTGCCTAACACATAGTTAGTGCTTACCAGATGTTTCTTGCCTAATTGACCATGAATAACTGGTCATGTCAGACTAAACATATCTCTTTTTGGCAGGTTTAATAAATATTTAGGGGAAAACTATAGGGGAATATCATTGGAGATGTCAATATCTATATCTATATCTATCTATATATGTGTGCGTGTGTATGTGTGTTGTGTGTGTGCATGTACAGACACACACACACATAGAGACACAGAGAAACAAAGAGTAAATTTAAGCAAACTCACAAGACAAAAAAATTACTCTAAAAGCATGGAAAGGATTCTCAGCAAATAATATACCATTAATTCAGTTAGACATAGCCTTTTTTCAACTCTATAGAAACATGCCCGGTCAGAAGAGTGTGTTGGATCAAAAGAATGTGGGATGCACTGACTTGTATGACTGTGGGCACACTTAACAAGTTTGAAGGACACTTGCTTTTCACACACCCAAACAGCCTAGTCAATATGGCAAGGGCTTAGGAATTATTGTTCCTATCAAAAGATTGATGGGCAAAAGCTGTGATGTAACTTTATATTGGTGAATTGTATCTTCAGGATAAAGCAACTCCAGTATTTGGAGGTCATTAAGGCCTATCAAGGAAGTTTTCATTGGTCAGGGTAGTTGGAGAATGAATGCATAATGGATACAATGCTGTATTTCCATTACTTTCATTTATATATGATTACAGAGGAGAATTGTACTGTTAAAGTTGTACTCTCAAATAAAAGATTTTTCATTAGTATTTTGGGACCTAAGTGTTCACAAATAACAACCATAAATTATTAATGTAATAGTAAAATCAAGCAGAATTCTGCTAACATGAAGAGATGAAACCTGTAGATTATACTGTCTTCATCCAACTCCCTTTTTCTGAGGATGAAGATAGTTGGGAAAACTTTTGTCACTATATTTAATACACACCTAAAATAGATGGCATACATAAGCACATACAAATTCAGCCCATGTTATGTATATATGGAGAGAAATAAGTCTAGACTTTTGATTTCATTAGTCCAAGGAACTCCTAATGTTGGAATTCTTCACTGATAATCAAATTGTCTGTAGTTTAGAGAAAGAGAGTTTAAGAACAAACTGTCAGAATATGTCATAAGAAGTATGTTGAATCCAGGTTTCCCTGAAACAAAAGCTGGTCTTGTGGCCACTACTCTATGATACCTCTCATGTGAGTATTTGCATGTATGCAAATATACATCGATATATGTTTTTGATACATGCATGTACACATATAGTATATATGTATATCATAAATTTTGAAAAATAAGGAGGTTTTCTGTCTATATAATTAACATGTAATATAAAATGTTATGATTTTATGATATAAGGACATATTAATATATATTCAATGTGTGGGATATATTGATTCGAGTTAGAAGTTAACTCAGAAAACATCTACACCAGGTATAGGTATCATGAATAACGCATCTATACCATCACCAGTAGGAAATTATCTAGTCTCCATTTAAAATAACTTCAGGAATTGGGAAACCACTAAACTGCTGAAACGGCACATTCTATTTAGTGATACATCTAATTCAGGAATTATTAAACTCTTTTTGTATCATGGGCCCCTTTGGAAGTCTGGTAAAACTTAGGAACTCCTCAAAATGTTTTTACATGGATAAATTAAAACACATAGGGAGCCTATTACTTGAAATAGTCTGTATACTAAAAGACTATACTCATGTGCTACCTAATAGTAGATCTAAAAATTACAATAATTTCAAACTTATATTGAAAATAAATGACATATAGTAATGTCATTTGTAATGTTATGTGGAAATACCTTTGATATCAATAAGTGACAACACCAGAAATACTGTTATTACTACTAAAGTTTCTCCTTTACATTACTAATTGAAGAAAATGCTAAATTTCAGAGAAAATGTAATGAAATTTAAGATGCAATTTTTATTATCCAAGTTCATGAGCATCCTGAACCTTACAGGACCCCTTATAGGAGCAAGGATCCCAGGATAAGAAACTCTACTCTAATTATCATAATTGTATATTTTTCCCTTTTGTAAATCTATTATTTCCCTCCTTGTAACTTTTCCCCATGTTTACTTTCCCCAAGCAAAAAAATAAAATATCTGATCTTGCTTCTACATAATTATATAAATATATGTATGTATGCATGTAAAGAAATATATGTATATACACATGTGCTTTGAATCACACATCTTTTATATGTGATGTACAGAGATACATATATCAATGCATATTTTCAGTCAAAAACTAAAGTCAAAGCCTTACCTTTTTCCTACAAAATTTGTAGGAGGTTTCTGTTATGAATATAGCATAATGTTGCTCTATTCATGTACAAGTGTCATAATAAACAACAATACAATATGAATAAAAATGAAATCAAATATCAATTAGTAATGACATTGTTACTGACTGATTTCAGTGCTTTCAGAATTCATCTAAGGCTTGTCTTTATTCTCTTATGAAACGTGAGGTGATCAAAAATCTTTTACCTAAAAAAATAAAAATAAAATAAGCACAACATATGGCTTAGAAGTTCCAATGCAAAAAGGAGCATATTGCCTATTAAGTACTGAAGCCAGCTCTTCACCAATTACACATATATAACAAACTCACACACTTGTTTACATTTTGCCAAGCAAACAAAAAATAAAAACTGCTGCTAAAGGAATTGGAGAAAAAAAAAAACATATAGCAGGTATAGGCCTCTTACTATGACCCAAGCTTTACAACCCACATATATACCATCCTTTTCACACATGGCATTTCTTTTATTGGAAACGTGCTAATCAAGAAAAAAAAATGAGTTTGATTATATTGAGAAGATTTATGTAATAAACTCAGCATTCAACTCCTAAGCCCCTGTTCAATACAAAGCATTAGAAATACAAAGATGAAGTAAGATACATATTCTACCTTCAAAACTCTTTATTTTTAATAATTTTATTTTTTTTCAATTAACAAGTCTTTGTTTTCTCTTTTTTTCACCTATTCTCAGCCCATTGGGGAAAAAGACATTTGTAACAAATATGCATAGTTAAGGTAAAGCAAAATTTCTCTTGGCCTGTCCAAAACTATATGTTTCATTTTGGATCTTGAGTCCAAATTTCTGTTAGAAATGAGTAGCATAGTTCGCCTTTAGACCTCTGTAATTATGGTTGGTCAGTTTATTGATCAGAATTCTTAGTACCTTTAAATTTGTTTTTCTTTACAATTTCTTTTAATGAACATAGTGTTTATTTACTTCCTTAAACATCAATTCAGTGAGGTACAGCAGATCTTGAGTTCAAAAAAGGAGTTGTGAGCTATGGACAAAGATAAATACCATGAGTGGCAAATATGTTCAACGCGAAGGAGAGGTTCCAAGTGCTTAGCAAATATGACAAGGGAAAGTTGATATCTGAAAGGGTCTTTGCTGTTTTTGTAAGCTTTCTTTAGGTGCTCAATAATATCATTATCATTTATGTAAGTGCCCAATGGATTATCAATCATATTTTATTCATCAAACAGATCACTTCTCATGCCATATCTACTCATGATGAATAACATAATTAAATTTCTATTAATTTGTCATTTTCAAAATGTTTACTGTCAGTTTTCTAGTGCTCCTAAAGTCAATGCCAACCAACTTCTTTCAAGAGTTATGTATACACATGTGAGCCATTAGTTTATATTCTTCTTTTCATTTTCACAGAAATATTAAGACAAAGTCAGGAACAAATATTATTTCTCCTTCCTTACGGTGAACTTATTATTAAGGTACAAATCACATCACATTTGTGAATTCAGGAATATGAATTTAAATGTAACTTTAAACTTAAAAAAAAAAAACAATTGGCCCCAAAGAAGCTAGTACCTTGTTTAAGCATTTGATCTAACATTTACTCAAGATACAATATAAGAAAAATAGTGGAAACAGTAAGGATCATTCTTATTCTAAAATTTATGTATTACTGAGTTTGTTCTTTTTTAGTTTCTATTGTAAGGAGTCTGTTGTGAGAAAAATTGTGCTAATTAAACTTTGCAGTAAGGCAATGAACTCGAAAAAAGATTTTTATTTACTAATATTAATAACTAATAATAAAGTTCTCCACTAAAGTCTTTTTTGCAATATCCCAATGAATTAGAGTTGTTGAATATTGAGGCAACAGAGTAAAAGTTTTAGTAGTTCTAAAAAGTTGAAAAGATTTTTAGCATAGCCCCAGTGATGGATTGTTTGTCTTCTGTCTGGGAATGAACCTAGTTATACTTGAAGCAGCAAATCTTTATTGGTCATTAAAATGACCAATGGTTGGAGAAATTTTTGGTCAAAATACCTATCAATGAGTATCATAATCAACTGAGAGTTTGGACAATCATTGGTGAAGGGTGTACTCACAATGATGAAATTACAAATCCTTGAAGTAAAACTGGTGACGACCTCTTTGATAATGATGAGCATTTTATAGTATGTTTCTTTTAAATAAGTTTTTCAAGATGTATATATATTATATATGTAATATTGTTATTTTGATCATTTATTTATGGTAGGCTGCTGCTCTTACAGCAAAGTGTAGCATCTGTGTTCATTTGTGGTGCAGAAGCAAAGTGATTACTGTATTATGAGGCAAATATACTCAGAGGTATTACAAAACATGAAATACAACTAAGTTGAGTAAGTTCTTATTTTCCAGGGATGTGATTATCTCAGAGGAGCCACATCTTGTAGTTACCAGATGTTCCACAATAACAGTAACTCTAGAGTTGCTTCGCTGTTATAACAAGAAGATTTTACTGCACAGGGAAAGATTGGCATTTTCTCTGCTGGAAGAAAATGAAATTGCCAATTTAGAACAGCCATTTCAACTGAGCTGTGTGGTTTACATTGATTAATCTATCTCATTAGAATATTAACCAGCCAATCAGAACTTAGTTCTAGTCATTTTCTAATCTGTGCCATATGTCTGGGTCATAAAACAACATTTCCTTTCATTCTAGCTCCAATGGAATCTACATTATAAAAGAAGCTGACCTTTTCCATGAACCATCAAAAGTTTTGATCATGAGTTTGTTATTATTTTTGGTCTTTTTTTGGTGCAGGAAGGGGACAATGGGTCTAAGTAAAAACAAAATTATTGAATTTCCTAAAAAGATTAACAACCCCTTGTCATTTGCTTTTGTGGGTTGGTCAGATAATAATAATAATACTGATGATGATGATGATGATGATGATGATGATGATGATGAATCTATTAGTCCATATGGCTGTGGCTACCATATAGTAGAACAATTTCCACATTTGTGTTGTTCAGTCATTTCAGTTGTGTCTGACTATTCATGAAACCATTTGGAGTTTTCTTGGCAAAGATGTTAGATTGGTTTGTCATTTCCTTCTCCAGTTCACTTTACAGATGAGGGAACTGAGGCAAACAGAATTAAGTGACTTGACCAGAGTCACACAACTAGTAAGTCTCAGAGGCCAGATTTGAACTCAGGAAGATGAGTCTTTCTGAGTCAAGGCTCTGAGCTCTATCCACTCTGCCACCTAGCTTCAAAGGTTGCTGACAGCAATGGGAAAATAAATATAGGCCAGGAGGACTTAGAACAGGAAGCTAGGGTAGCCAACAAAAAGGAATGAATAACAGGGGGCCTAAAGTAGAACCCAAGGTCAGAATGTATGATTTTAGGCCACTCCATAAAGTATAGGAAAGGTTTAGGATTAAAGAAGATTTAAACTGTAGTTTATCAGCTCAAACAAGGTAGAAGACATTAGAAGGGGAATGGTCAGACAATTAAGGTCACATGTCAATATCCAGGAATACAAGAAAAATGAAAAGACACAAAAGGAAGAAAAATTAATCAGTTTAATATTCAGCTTAGAAATAGGAGACATCAGCAGAGCCAAGATGGTGGCTGGAAAGCAGAGACTTGCATGAGCTCCCTGCCAAGTCCCTCCAAAAACCTATAAAAAATGGCTCTGAACCAATTCTAGAACTGCAGAACCCACAAAATACCAGAAGGAAGCAGGGCTCCAGCCCAGGACAGCCTGGATGGTCTCTGAGTAAGGTCTATCCCACACGGAGCTGGGAGCAGAGGGGAGCAGAGCAGAGCCCACCGTGGGCAGCGTGGACCAACCAGACCAGGAGCCCGGCAGAGCATGCCCTAGAGTCCTGAATCAGTGAGCTGTGTCAGTTACCAGACTTCTCAACCCACAAACACTGAAGACAACAGAGAAGGTTAATGGGAAAAGCTTCTGGTGACAGGGAGTTTGTGCTTTGGCCACCACCCCTGGGGCAGCAGAGGTGGGGCAGCTTCAGAACTACAGCTGCCCCACCATTGGGGTAGCAGAGGTGGGGCAGATTAAGTGGTTGATCAGAGCAGGAGTGCAGAGTCTTCTGAAGATCTAAGTCCACTCCAGGTTGGGGGTTCTTGGGGAAGGAGGAGTGCTGATGTGGAGGAGCTGGCACATCCCCCCAGGCTTGGAACATAGAACTCTTTAGTCTACAAGGAGTCATACCCCACTGAAAAACTCAAGGGTCAAGTAAGTTGGCTGGGAACATGGCCAGGCAGCGAAAACGCACCCAGATTCACTCTCGGACTCTGGGATCCGTCTTTGGTGACAAAGAAGACCAAAACATACAGCCAGAAGAAGTCAACAAAATCATAGAGCCTACAACAAAAACCTCCAAGAAAAAGATAAACTGGTCTCAGGCCATGGAATAGCTCGACAAGGATTTGGAAAAGCAAGTTAGAGAAGTAGAGGAAAAATTGGGAAGTGAAATGAGAAGGATGTGAGAAAACCATGAAAA
>CM053626.1:83325304-83353478 GCA_028646595.1 Phalanger gymnotis
ATTCTCAAGCCCCGCCTCAATGACCAGAGACCATTGGTTCCCGAGCTGGCCCCTCCTAAGTCACCAATCCACACCCACACAGGTTTCACACCTGACAGGGCCCTGGGCCTGGGGCTTAGCACTTAACAGCTGAAAGTACTTCCACTCAAAAGAAACAAAAGCCATGCTAATGAGACAATTTTGCTTAACAACACAGCAATATAGGAGAAACATCATGTAACATGTCATCAAATAAAGATATGATAAAAAAAAAATTGTACTAGTCTGGTCCCACAGCAAGAACCAAGGATAATTAGCTCCTAATAACCCTATGAAGTGGCATAATTTTACAGAAAGGGAAGATTAGATAAAAAGGGGTTAAATAATGATCCAGGGTCACAGAGCTCTTAAGCTTCTGAGACACAATGTGAGCTCAAGTTTTTTTACTCTATGTCCAAAGATTCTCCTTTCAAAAAACAGATAAAGAAAAAACTTTTCTTGAGCCTACCGTCCCTGCTACTTACACACACATTGGTATTTCTTTGTGTTTAAATTCCTTGAGAAAGCCATCTATGATTGGTGTCTCCACTTCCTGCCCTCTCAATTCCAAACCTTCTGAAATCTGGCTCCTGTTATCAACATTCTAACAAAATTGCTCTTTTCAAAACTGCCAATCACTTTATTCTAGGTGGTGCAATAGGTAGAGTGCTGGGCCTAGAAGAAGATTGATTTCAAACCCCATTTCAGGCATTTAACAGCTATGTAATTCTGGGCAAGTTATTAACATCTAATTGCTTCAGTTTCTGCATCTGCAAAATGAAGGTAGAAATAGCACCCATCTCCCATGTTTATTCTGAGAATTAAATGAAATAAGATCCAAATTTCTAACATATAAGAGGTGCTACAAAAGTGCTTGCTATTACTATATTTAGTTTAAAATCATCTAAATTTTCTTCTGTATTTTCATCCCTCCTAGAAAGTCATCCTATATAACAAATAATATGTTTAAGGAAAAAGAAAAAAAAACCTACCAAAACGATCAATATATTTTAAAAAGTTCTGAAAATATCTACAATGTTCCATAATCATATAACTTCTCAAGTCTTTGAGGAGAGTAAGATTTGTCTTCTCATGTCTATTCAATAGGCCTGTTCTTGTTCTTTGTAATTTTGCAAGATTAGTTTTTGATGATTTTTAGTTGTTGTTCTTTCCATTTTCTTTGTGCATATTTTCTTGGTTCTTCATTCACTTGGGAACAATTCATATAGGATTTTCTTTACTTTGCTAGAGTCATCATATTCACATTTTTTTAACCAAATAATAATATTCAATTAAATTGATGGGCCACAATAAGTTTAGCTTTCCCGCAATCTATGAATAGCTACTTTGTTTTCAATTCTCTGCCATGACGAAAAGGGATGCCATAAATACTTTTGTGCATATGAATCTTTTTTTAATTAGTGATTTTCTTGTGGAATGTGACTGGAAGCAGAATATCTATGTCAAACAGCCATTTGGATTACATAATTCCAAATTTATTTCTGAAATGGTTGTAGTAACTAAGTTCCACTAACAATGTATTAGGGTATCTATATTACTAGAACACCCCTCCATGAGCTAAGCCCATCTTTTGTCATTTTTTTTCAATTTTCCTTGAGTGAGATAAAATTTGAAGGTTGTTTTGATTTATATTTATCTTATCATCAGTGACTTAGAGAATTTTCTTCTTATGGCTATATATATTGGAACACTTCATTAAAAAATTCTTGACTACAGAAAGTCATTTGGTTCTGAGTTGTCTATAAATCTTTAAACTTCTATTTAGCAATTCCAATACATTTTCCCTTTCAAAAGCATTTCTTCTTATCCTCAATGCATTCATTTCATTTATAATATATATGTATATATTAAAATTAAATTAAATATATATATGTACATATATACATTTAATTGGGGTAATAAAATTTATTTTATTGTTTTTTTTCTATCCCTTTTTTGGCTCAGAAAACATCACCAATCCATGTCTGTGAAAATTATAAGATCAGCTTCTCTTCTATTTTTGTAACATTTTGATCTTTAATATTCACTTTTAGTATCTGTTTTTTATTCATTAATGGATATTATATAAAATGTTAGTTTAAGCCTAATTTATTTCATATTGGTAAACAGTTTTATCAGCAATTCTTAGCCAATAGAGAGTTCTTTCCCAAGTAATTGCTATTCTGGGTTTTATAAAATAGTGGAGTATTTAGTTTTTGGGTTTTTTTTTAATTTCTGATTCTTCCTCAACTAATCCATTCCATTTATCTACTTTACTAAATTTTCAACTAATACCAAATATTTTGGGTGACTGGTGCTTTATAATATAGTTTGAATTGTGGAAGCACTATTCTCCATTCATTATGCTTTCTTTTCTTTTTTAGATCTTTTGTTGTTCCAAATGAATTGTCATTATTTTCTAAAGTTCTATAAAATATTCCTTTGAAAGTTTGATTGGTATAGGATTAAAAGTAGTTTTTGTCATACTGGCATAGCCAAGTCATGTGCATGAACTATTCCTTCAGATATTTATATTGTTCTTTCATTAAAGAAAAAACTTGTGATCATAATTTGTTCAATTCTGTATTCATTCTTTTGTTTAGGATTCCATTGGTTTTCTTCATATCTGAGTAGGTTATTGAAATTTCTTCTTATTACTGTGTTACTGTGTTCCTATTCTTGTAATTGACTTTTTTCCTTTTTTAAATTTAGATGCTATGGTATCTGGAGCATATAAGTTCAATATAAACATGAGTTTGTTTTCAATAGTTCTTTCAGCATAATGTAATCTCTTGATTATACCTATTCACATTGTGAATGTATGTTTTGGTTTTGGTTTTTCAGCTATCATAACAGTGATCCTTCCTTTATTAGATTCACTTGAGGCATAGTGATTTTTGTTGTAGCTCTATTATTCTACATATGGCTCTGCTTTTTATATGTGATTCTTGTAAACAACTAATTATGGGGTATAGTTTTCATATTTAATCTATCACATTTTAAAATTGTGTTGTTTAATCTGCTCACATCTTAAATTATGAAAGACAGGTTAATATTTTCCTCCATTTGTGTCTCTACTATAGGATTTTTAAAATTAGGATTTTTTAATTTCTCTTATTCTTTTAAGATAGTAAATTTTGCTGCAATTTTTTTCTTTAATCTATCATAAGGCAATCTTATGTTCATGACTCTCTTCCCCTTACTTTTTAACACCCCCTCACATACTTTGTCATCACTTAGCTTTAGTTATTTTTATTCCTTTTATTTTCATTTTATTTAAATATTGAATTTTCTTTTTTTTGCCCTTTTCCCTTCCTTCCAGTTGAATAGTTAATAAAATCTCTTCTCCCTGACTCTCCTTCAACTTCTTTGTTAGTCTTTTTTTTTTTTAATTTCTAAATAATTTTTTAGGAAAAAGTTTTTTTTTCCCTTGTTCTGTTCTTTTCTTTACCTTCTAGATATTCAAAACTTTTATTCTATTCATGCTTTATCTCTATGTATTCCTTCTTTAATCTCTTTATGCTGCCAATGTAATTGAAGTTTCTGAAATACAATTTTTAAGTTCTTTGTCAAAATAATTTCTATCTTACTGCCTTGTAGATCTTGCTATCTCTCACCATTTTCCCATAGTTCCTCACTCTTAAGAAAATCAATTTCTGTAAATGTTGTTCATCCTTCATTTTTAAAAAGGACCAATGACATCACAATGTTGGGGTCTGTGTATAGTATATTTAGCTGTGGTAGATCAGTCTAATATGAGTTCAATAGGCTGTACCACAGGTCAAGCATGAGTAGTCTGTTAGGACATTTGAGATGGATATATCTTTGGATTTGTGTAGCTCACATTTCCTTTCCCCGTGGTAGAAATTTCGTTGTGACCCTGAATATATCTAACGTCTACTCATGATCACATTCTCACTCTTCAAGGAATCTCTCTGAATCCATGCCCTTCTGACACTCCAATTTGCTTTTTCTGTAGTAGAATGTTTTCCATGGAAATGTAAAACATGTCAGAAGAAGTTGTCTCTCTGAGTAACAAATCACTGTGGATTACACCCATTCTAATGTCTCCGTTAATCAGGACACATTACATCTCTCCTCCCCAGCATGAAAGTGTTGTTCAATAGGACCCATTCACACCACTAAAGTGATCTCTGCCCCTTTCTTCCCTCCCGTCTCATTCAGTCCCTTAGTTTGCTACTTCAGCCATTCTCTATGAGCCCTTTATCTTGCTGGGAGACTTCAGAAGCTATTTTCTTTTAATTATTTACTGTTGATTTAATTATAACACAACACATATTGCTCTATATTTTCTAGCTTGGTCTTTAATCTTTGCTTTTATGCAACTTCCCATTTTAATCCCATAAAATGTATTGATTCGTCTTTGGAGTTGGGGTTGTGAAGTTTATTCCATAGTGTTTTAGGCTTTTTTCTTCTAATGTCACTTTACCTATTTATTTACTTTCTGCTTTCATCTTGATACTTTTGTATATTTTTAGAAAGAAAGAATAGATGTAAAGAGAGAGGATAGGCCTGGATAAGTAGATCAAGGAATCAATGATAGGTGGATAATTAAAATCAGATTAGAGATGATTTTCTAAATGTTAGAATGTTTTCTCTACTAAGAAAATTAAAATTTCCTCTCATCAATATCATCTTTATACTTTTAGTTCTGCATTCCAGATTCAAGAAGACCAACTTCAGAAATTTTGTTTACATGACAGGATTTGAAATATTTTAATGATTTCATATGTTACAGTAGGTAAAAACACTGGCATCTATTATGATTTAAAAAAATACAGAAGTTACATATTGGTAAAAATAAGTTAAAGAGATGTAAAGGTGCTTTAAAAATATCAAGTAGCAGAGAGACCTATTATTTAATATGTCTGGATAAATTACCTCGGTTTCTCCACTTGTCAAATGAGAGGTTGGACTTAGCTGCTAACATCCCTTCTTACTCTAAATTGATGATGCCGTAATCCTTTGATTTCTCATCTCTCTGAGGTGGGTATACACTGAAATTGTGCAAATTGCAATCTATCCACAACTTCTCATCTGTGCTCATGTCCTTCTGTAAATTCTCCCCAGGATGTCAAACTAAAGTCAATATGATGAGCAGTTTCCTCTAAACCTCTTGAGTTTTGTCAATAACAATATAGCATTCAACCTACTAATCTGTTATCCTTTACTTTCAGTATGTGATTGCTTCAACTCCTTTTCTCTTCGTATATCTCTTTAATGGATATATTTTGCACTACTCTATGTGTAAATTTCATCACTGTTAATATGCTGTAGCCTATTTTATGCCTACTGTGCATCTATTCATTTATCTGTGGTGACATACAATCTTCAGCCACATAGCACCACCAGAAGAATATTTGGCTTTTAAAAAGACGGAATTTAGTTTCAAGTAGAAGCTTTAGATCAGTGAAAGTGCTATGCATTTTCCAAAATCATATCAAGCCTGCACTTTTTCTTCTGTTCAAATTTGCTTGTTCAAGTTTGGAGCATGTACATTACCCATCTTTTCTTCTGTCCAATATTCAAATATGTAATATAGAAATCCTTTGAGTTGGCTGTCAACTTGACTGCATCTTATGATGAATTTATATAGCATTAAAGGTATCATTTTAATATTTACTTCATTGCTTAAAATACCTATGACTTAAATGAAGTATTGTTGCTCCTTCAACTGATGCAAATCATGACCTTCTGAATTTCAATAAGCTGTCTTCATGAGTTCTGTTTAAAATACTGATCATAATAGTGAGTGTAATAATCTGGTATTCAATAACTAGTTAAGTTGGGCCTCACGGAAAAGACATAATACAGTGCTGGGCCCATATCTTAAGATTTTTTTTTCAATCTGTTAGGTCATACAACAAGGGGCAATAATGGTATACTGTATAGATGGCTTGTCTTGGACTCAGCAAGAATTAAGTTTAAGCCCTGCCTCTAACATATACTGCTGTCTTATCCTGGAAAAGTAACTTAACCTCTCATTATCCCAGACAACTTTCTAAGGCTAGAAGTCCCATGGTGCATGAATTGGTAGAGAAGGTTTCTACATTGGTACTAACCTATAGGAGTACAGTCTGAGATCTTAGAGATTCATGGTTTTGGACGAGATATTCTAGAGCTTGTATTCTTTGGACATAACTTTAAAGAACCAAAGGTTGCTTAGCTTCCCCATGACATGATGAGAACTTTCGTGGTTGCAAACTGTTAGCAGTAGAGGACAAAAAAGATAAACATACCACATTAGCTCTAGAACAGAGAATATAGTCCATGCGGTTATCTGAAAAAGGTGACGTGATATGTGCTGGATGAGTGAGAGTCCACAGGAAACTCAGATATCTTCAGCTAGAGATAACTAGGAATATACAAAGATCTGTATATTTTGACTTAAGTTAGACTAAAGGGAAAGAAAGAGAAACACAGGGAAATTAAGAATGTACATACCTATGTAGATGCCAGCAAATCACTTAATCTCTCTGTTCCTCAGTTTCCTCATTTTAAAAATGAAGAGTATTGGACTAGATGGACTTTAAGGGTTTTTTCTTTCCTGTCTCAAGATCTCAGATCCTATGAAAAATGGTGATTTAAATACAGAAACATTATAGACTTCTTGCTAAGTTCTGGGAAGGTTCAAGAAGACTTCCTTGAAATCTTACAAATTTTGGAGTAACACCCCAGATTTGGAAGACTTTTCTGGGATGATAGATCATTCTTGGGTTCATGGGTATTCAGGGTACCTTGGTTTATTTTAGCATTCCAATGACTTTCAGTGCAGCCCAATTTCTGAGTGTGTCACACAAGAGAGATAAGAGTGAGATGCAAGAGCAGGACTATGCTTATTACATAATGAGAGGAGAAATGTCAGGAAGTCACAGGAGTGGACTAGAACCAAAACCAAGACAAACTGGCAGGTGTAAAATTCATTCAATAGCTCTTATCTTTCACCTTACTTCTCATGGTACAATTCTAGGAAAATTTTCATGCAGAGTTTAAATTTTAATCCCTTTCTTTAGCAAACTCTCCTGAGACCAGCTAGAAACAACAAAGAAAGAGGTTACTCTGTCTGTGTGGCCCACTAAAACCATCTATATTGTGTTTGTGCATATAATACATGTTGGATAATATTATTAATATTGTTCATGGTATAAGAAGCATTATGACCATTAGCTATGATTTCATCTAAGTCTATAAATTCAGTCCTAGATAAATAGACTGAAAGCTAGCCCATGAGAGAAGATATTTTCCTGGTGTACTAGCAGGGAGAATTTCAGTGCAATATTCCAAGTTCCTGTCCTAACCACTGTACTGTTTTAAAATTGGCATCAATTACTTGGAGAAAATTTAAAATGACTTGCCAATAAAATGTGTAAATGGCAACGTTGGGAAAGATAGCTGCTAAAATGTAAGGCATCCAGGGATAGTTAAACTAGATAGTGAAGAGATGGAAAACCATGTATATCAATATTGGCTAAAAGAAATGGATGTTTTTAAATAGAGGAAAAAAAGAAATTTTGGGGCAGGCACATGATGGTAGTCTTCAAGTATATACATAAGGCATTCATTCTGTTCTGCTTGGACACAAAGGGCAGAATAAGGATCAGTGAGTAAAAATTACTAAAAATAGATTGAGCCTTGATGCAAGAGGGAAGGGAGGATGGAAACTTCCTAAAAATCTAACTCTTATAATAATTAGGTGGGTTGGTTTGAAAGGGAGGTAGTGTATTTCCTCTCATGGAAAGTCTTCAACTGGAGCCTGGATGACCACTTGTCTGAATGTTGTTAAGTGGATTCCTATCCTCTTACATGCTATTTTAGATAATTCTGAAGTTCCTTTCAACTCTGAGAGGATATTGTTTTGAAAGAAGTATATGTACTTAATTTAATAACAATTAAAATAGCAAGAGATTTTTGTCTTCATAAAACTAGAGAACTAGACAAAACCATAAAGAGACATATTTGTGTGTATAAGCATATACATTTGCCCATTTTAAATGGGCAAGAATATCCAGGTTCATGCTAAAGAAGTAAGGGGATGGCAATTTAGCATACATAATCTTTAAACTCTATCCAAGTCTAGTAAAATCAAAACAATCTGGTGCCAGGAAAAGTAGAGAAATATATCAATGGAAGAGAATAGACATACTAGACAACTAAGCAAATATTTAAAAAGGTTAGCTTTTGATAAATTTATGAAAAAAATCTGGAGGGATAGATTATTTAATAATTATACTTATGGATAATATTTGGCAATTTGAAAAGCAATTTAGACTAATGGCTTAGATCGTGTATTCTATGGAATTTCAGATAAAGGAAAAAAAGGTAATTTCCATATTGGGAAGTATGAACTATTTTCAGTTTAGATAATAAGAGGAATTATTATTATCCAATAAAAAATAGTAGATGAAGAATATATTCATGGCAAATATGACAGATTAAAATATGAATATCAAAAATATATAAGAAATTGTGGTTTTTTAAACTTTGTCCACTATGGCTGAATCATCAAATGATATAGAGAATTTACAAGGAAAAAAATAATTATTTCATTGCTTATAATATGTTCATCATCACTAATAATAAATTTGAAAAGATGCTCATAGTAACAATTTTGTGCTACTTTCTCATACATACAAAATAGACAGCAAATGAAGGAACTTATCTCTGAAGAGGTTTTAGTATAGGAATTATACTCACCTATTGCCATTAAAATAGCATTTTAATTAATTTAAGCAATTTAATAGCAAAATAATTATTGAACCATTTTTGAAGGAATCAGGCAGTAAAAATAATATCTTACCTTTTGACTTAATGATCTTACCTTTTGACTTAATTTCAGTGTTAAGAATATACTTTGGAAGTGTTATAAAAAGTTATATATACATTATTACCATTGCCTTTTTATGAATGAGTGAAGCATTTATTAAGCACTTACTATGTGTAAAACACTTTGCTAAATTCAAAGGATATAAACAGAGAAACAAAATATCCCTGATCTCAAGAAATTCACATTCTAATGGGAAAGATACCACGTATGGAAAATTTCAACTGCAAGTGACATGAAAAGTCTTATTTCCCCTATAATATAATAGCAAAATAGATAATGTCTGAAATGGTATAAGAAGAGACAACAGAGCTATTTGCACAGGGCTCTCACTCTTGGTGGTGTGGAGACTCTGGGCAGCTGTAGCTAAGAGCCCTCTAGCTCATAAACCCGGATGCTGGGACTTTGTTAACTCTGGTAACTATGTATTGGGATTTGAATCAGACAAGGTCTGTCTGTCGATGTGTGTAATTTGTTTGTATTTGTTCTGAAGTTCAGTGTGCTAGGTTTTTCCCTTAAAGTAAGTGAATGATATTTGTATGCTCAATTAAAGTAAGCTTGTCAATCCCTTAACATTGCTTTCCTTACTAAGGCAGATCAAAAGAACCTGGGCCTTTGCAGCGTGCTGGTAGTGTGCTTGTTGTTGGGCTTGTGTTGGTCTTTCACCCCCACAACAGCTGCTAGCCAGATTGTTGAAACAAGTAGGACAAACCAAAAGAACAATAATGACAAAAAGAAAATGAAGGAGGAGGAGGTGGAAGAAGAAGGGGAAGAGGAGGAGGAGGGAGACCAGAAGATGGAGGAAGAGAAGAAGAAAAAAGAAGAAAAAGAAGATGATGAAGAAGACAAGAAGAAGAGGAAGACAACAAGAAGATGAAGAAGAAAAAGAAGAAGAAAAATGAGGAGAAAAAGGAGAAGAAAAAGAAGATGATGAAGAAGACAAGAAGAAGAGGAAGAAGACAACAAGAAGATGAAGAGGAAAAAGAAGAAAAATGAGAAGAAAAAGAAGAAAGAAGAGGAGGAGGAGAAGAAGAAGATGATGATGGTGATGATGAAGAAGAAGATGAAGACAAGAAGATGATGATGAAGACAAAGTAGAAGACAAAGAAGACAAGAAGAAGATGAAGAAGAAGACCATAAGGCTACTGTGTCCATTATGAAGAAAATGATGAGAACAAATGAATAAACACAAAATCTTCCTGAAGATTTAGAGGAAATTACTAAACAATTCTAATTCAATACACATCAAAATTAATTTATTTGCCAATAATTATTGAATATGTTTATTTGGCCTTCTTGATGTTTAATGTTGCTTCTTTAATAAAATAATTTTAAGACAATGACTCGATTTAAAATGAGTACTCATACTTAGCCTACTATTATCTCCTCTGATATGAGGTCATGTAGACTTTGTAACTCATAGAAAAGAGAAAAGTCATCAATGAGCATCTATTAAGTACCTGTTATATGTCAGGCATTGAGCTAAGTAATAGGAATACAAACAGATGGGAGAGGGGGAAAGAGGAATGAATATTTATTGCCTATCCTCCACTCTTCTCCTGAAAAGAAGAAAACAGACAGAGACAGACAGGAAGGCAAATAGGTAGTCAAACAGACAAATGATACTTAATATATCTATTTTGTCTAGCCAATTGTGAGGGAAGTGTAAGGCTATTGTTATAAATTCCTATCAAAAAAAGATTAGGCTTTGGCTGACATATCCATGGTGATAAATTTAGCATCTCTCACACAAAAATCAGACTAGTTAAATCTGATACTTTCATCATCAGAAGGTTGATGACCAAACAATATTTTAAACTACAGCACCTCATAGAGAGCATCTGCTAAGGTATATAAGGATTTTTATCTGAGATGATTACAGGAGTATCCACACAGATGAAATCTTGGATCTTTGTAGTTGTAATAAAAACAGGGATGGTTTGACTATATTATGATTATTTTGAAATATGATGCATTTAGAAAGTGAAAGCAGCAGAATTTTTCTTTGAAACTGGTGGGGGTGAAGAAGATTTCATTTACTTAAGATATTTAGTCTTGTTGAAACTTTGAGAAATTTAAGTTATGATGCCTCTGGAGCCATCTGTATTTGAATCAAGTATGTTCCTTAAACTAGAAGAGATAAAGTGTTCCCCCTAAAACATCTTCCATTTGTCTAACTGTTGTCTCTTTTCATTCATTGTAGCTAAGTACAAGTGCCTATCTGGAAAATGATCAAATTAATGCACAAGACATTAAAAGAGAAATAGCCTTTTAAGATCTATTGAAGAATAAAACATTAACATTTATACATTCTAAAAAAACACTAATTAGAATTTTGCTGATGAATATTTCTCTGCCTCTAAGTCAACAATAAATTAAAAAGTGAGCACTACTTTAAAGAAAATTAGGATACCATGTAACAATAAAAGAAAATAAATACCAACTGATTGCCTCCTGCCTTTTGGTGTTTCTTTATCACATTCTGTCTTTTCACATATAGCAAGATGTAATGAAATGGTTTATTTCTTGTGTGATTAAAGTCACAGCTGTTACAGCTTATTGGATTATTTTAACAGTCACAGTCTTCCATTCACACCTCCTACCCCATTCTTCATTGTAAGGATATGACACTTTATCTACAGGACCATCTCAAAGGTAGTCCAAAAGAAAAGTCAATAAAACTACTTTAAAGAGGGTAAATTAAGGACTGATGGTGATGATAACGACAGGCAGTTTTATAGCAAGGATAATTTGTATAATGCTCCAGATCATTTTGAATAAATGTTTCTTTCATATGTCTTTGGAAAAATTGAATTTCTAATTCTACCATATAATCTGGGAAATAATTCATTTTGTAATTACTTCTTCACATTAATCACTATTATGTAATTTTGGTTTATTAGGTATTCTAACAGATTTGAATAATAGAATCTTAGATCTGGAAAGGATCGAAATCATTTTTTCCAAACTTCTCATTTTGAAGACAAAGAAACTGAGACTCAAAGACATATTATAATTTTTATGAGTTCACACAAGAAGTTAGAGACAGAAAGATGCTTGAAATCCAGAACACTTGATTTCCTAATATAGAACATTTACAAGATGACATCATTAGCTATGTCTATGTTTATAAAGGTTGAAACTCAGGGTTTTCTTTCTCAATTATTGTATACCCATTTTTGGAGGGGGGAAGGCAGGGCAATTGGGGTTAAGTGACTTACTCAAGGTCACACAGCTAGTAAGTGTGTCAGGTGTCTGAGGCTTGATTTGAACTCAGGTTCTCCTGACTCCAGAGCCAGTGCTCTACTCACTGCACCACCTAGATGCCCCTGTGTACCCATTTTAAAGGAGGGTATGGCTTTATCACCTGGCATATACATCTTTCTCCATAATACTTTTTTAGTGAGTAATCTGATTTTGTAAACTTATATTTAACCTCTCAGTGGCCAAAGCAAGTCTAAAATCGTTTCAGATAATTTACCAACGGGCATTGATGGAGGGAGTTTTTATAGGGAATCCACAAAATTGATGAAATCAGATAGATTTCAATAGACAGATTACTGGTCCTAGGGTCAGAGAATCTGGGTTCATATCCCACCTTCTGACAGTATTTTGTGAATTCTAAGAGTCATTTAACTTTTATCACCTGAAAATGAGGTGTTGGCAGATGGTCTAAGAAGTTCCTTACAGCTCATAAAAAACCTACTTAAAATCTCATCTGAAACAGGTATATAGCAATAGTCTCGGAACTTCCTTTTGTCACAGTGGTGACAGATACCCATGGGATCTTGGATAATGAATGATGAGGATCAGGGTCTGATCCTTAAGGATGAAAGGTTTTTGTTTGTTTTTATGGTCTTTGGTACAAAATTGCAATAAACTTCAGAGCCAGATTCCAGCTCATCTGATTTTTTAGTATGTGAGAAACACCTCATAGTACCTTTAATTATCTAGGCCATTCCCTGCTCTAGAATTAATCA
Organism: Phalanger gymnotis; assembly: GCA_028646595.1. Classification (NCBI taxonomy): domain Eukaryota; kingdom Metazoa; phylum Chordata; class Mammalia; order Diprotodontia; family Phalangeridae; genus Phalanger; species Phalanger gymnotis. Next base: position 83,338,145 of record CM053626.1, read on the forward strand.
TGAATTAGATAAATTAACAGATACATAACATAATAAATAATTCATGGCCTAAGATATATTTTGCTACCTGTGTTTCTATAAAGCTGGAACAATGAAGTAAGCCAAGTCACTTAGAACATTTGTGTGCCATCTGATGTTGACACCACTCTTACCCGATGCTGCTTTGCAGGTAATTTTGTAGATATTTTTGATACCATGGATTTTAAGTAAAATAACTTAAAATGCAAGCTGACTTCATTAAAGTGGCAACATACCAGTTAAAGAAGTAAGGTTTTGATACCAAAGTGTATTCTGTACCAGTAGGCACATATGAGCAAGTGTTTACTAGGGAGCTGAAAACAGATGGCTTTTTTTTTTTCAAGGAAAAAGAAATTCTTGGAGGCTATTTTGAAGCAATATAAGATTACATTTCTGTGTTATCTTTCAGATGTCATAATTCCAAAGGTGAGCACTATGAAGATCAATATTAGTTCACTAGAAGGCCATAATAAGTTTAAAATATAACTGAATCATGCTACATTTTAATGCATTATAATGCTGTTATTCTAGGCATTTCTCTTTTTTATTGAAATAGTATTTCTTTTTTCCCAACTGTATGTCAAGACAATTTTTAGCATTCATTTTTACAAGATTTTGAGTTCTAAATTTTTCTCCCTTCCTCTTTCCCTCCCTTACCTCCTTTTTTTTTTCCAAAAATAGTAGGCAATTTGATATGAGTGATACATATGCTATCAAGTAAAACATTTCTAATTGTATTAGTTGTGAAAGAAGAAACAGATCAAAAGGAAAAAATAAGGCAAAAAAAGTTAAAAAAAAAGTATGCTTTGATTTGCATTTAGTGTCCATCAGTTCTTTATCTGGATGTGGATAGTATTTTCCTTCCTGAGTATTTTGTATTTGTCTTAGATTATGTGGTGCTGTGAAGAACTGGGCCATTCAAAGTTAATCATCACACAATGATGCTGATAATGTGTACAATGTTTCCCTGGTTCTGCTCATTTCACTTTGCAACACTTTATACAAGTCTTTTCAGGATTTTGTGAAATCTGCGATTCATCATTTCTTATTGCACAATAGTATTCCATTAAATTCATATGCCACAACTTGTTCAACCATTCCCCAATTTATGGACATCCCCTCAATTTCTAATATTTTGCCATGACAGAAAGGGCTACTATAAATGTTTTTGCACATATAGGTCCTTTCCCCTTTTTATGTTCTCTTTGTGATATAGACCTAATAGTGGTAATCCTGGATCAAAAGGTATGCACTGTTTGATTGCCCTATGGGCATAATTCCAAAGTGGTCTCCAGAATGGTTGGATCAGTTCACAAGACCAATAATGAATTAGTGTCCCAATTTTCCCACATCCTTTCTAACATTTGTCATTTTCCTTTTTTGGTCATATTAGTCAATTTGATAGGTGTAAAGTGGCATCTCAGAGTTGTTTCAATTTGCATTTCTCTAATCAAAAGAGGTTTAGAGAATTTCTTCATATGTCTATAGATAGCTTTGATTTCTTCATCTGAAAACTGCCTGCTCATATCTTTTGACCATTTATCAATTGTGGAATGACTTGTATCCTTATAAATTTGACTTAATTCTATATTTGAGAAATGAGGCCTTTATCAGAGAAACTTACTGTGAAGATTGTTTCCCAGCTTTCTGCTTTCTTTCTAATCTTGGTTGCATTGGTTTTGTTTATGCAAAAACTCTTTAATATAATCAAAATTACCTATATTACATTTTGTAATGCTCTCTATCTCATGTTTGATCATGAACCTCTAACTCACTTAACTGGCCCTTTAAGAATTTGGATGCTAGTTTTTTTTTTTTTGTTTGTTTGTTTGTTTTGTTGTTGTTCCATTTCGTTTTGCTTTGCCTAAGACTTCTGGGAGCCAAGATTCTGGAGCAAGCAGAGATCACTGTCCCTCTCCATTCTTATCCCCCAACGTTCATAAAATAGTGCCACAGAAGAGATCCTGGAACTGTGGAGCCAGCAGAAAAAAATGGGGTGGAAAGGTCTTTTGATCTAGGAGACTTAGAGGATTGGCAAAAGAGGTCCATATCATTTGGGTAAAAGAAGAGCACAGTCTGGGACTGGCAGTGGCCCAGGAAGCTGGTGGCAGGCTCCACCTCAGCAAACCAGTGGGAGATCCTGAGCCTCATAGTGGTGGAGCAGGTAAATGTCAACACCAGGACACCTCCCCAAGCCCTACCATGTGCCTTAGCATAGCCAGGGGAACTGGCAGACTCCAGCTCTGAAAGCCACCACATGCTTCAGTCCAGCCCCTGACAGGCATGTGTCTTCCAGCAGCCAGAACTCCCTGTGCTTCTGCACAGCCCCAAATGGGCAGACTTTCTCCAGTAGAGGACTTCCATGTGTCTCAGTATAGCCATGGGAAACAGAGAAAACCCCCACCTGGCCTCTCCAGACACCACCACTACAACCCTGTAGCTCAGCATCAGGGATGTTGCTATATAGGTAATTAAGGTGGGACTTTTTTTATTGTTTTCTCTTTTAGAATGCTAAAGTAATCAAGTGCCTTTGATTAAGTGTTACTAGGTGCAAAGCCCTAGATCCACATCCTTTTGCTGACTAGGTGTGAAGCCTTCATGCCCTAAGAAGGATATATAAACTCATAGGTTAGCATTTTTGGGGGCGCTCTCACTCATTGGAAGAGTGTTGGTGTGGAGACTCTGGAGAGACATAAAGGAACCCCCTAGCTTTGAAGAAAACTCAGATTTTGGTACTTCTCTTTTTGGTAACTATGTATAAGATGTCTTGATCAGACAAAGCCTGTCTGTTGAATTGTGTTATTTGATCTGGTGATATTTTGTTTGTAATTTCTATTTGCTCTGAAGTTCAGGGTGCTGGCTCTTCCCCCTGAACTAAGTGAATGATATATGTATGTTTAATTAAAGTGAGATTGTAGACCCCTTAAAGTTGCTTCCCTTAGAAAAGCAGACCAAAGAACCTGTGCTGGCAGCTCTTGTTGCTGTTCTTGTTGGATCTTACAACCCTAAAACAGCTACTAGCAACATTGTTGCTACATCTTCTAGATCCCTACACCCTCTAGTGGCTAGCACCTGAGGCCCCAGGGCACAAAGCTTGTGACCAAGTCCCTGGCTCCCACACAAGAACTTTGGGACTGTGCCTCCTGTGCTTCAGCAGAAAAGCTCAATTTTAAAAGTCAAGAAATAGGCAAACAAGATGAACAAGAAGCAAAAATGAGCATTGACCCTCAAGAACTTTTATGTTGACAGGAAAGGTCAAAATACATACTCATAAGAGGACAACACTGTCAATGAACCTACATCTGAAACCCCAAAGAAGAACATGAATTGGTCTTGAGCACAAAAAGTCTTCTTAGAAAAGGTTAAGAATGGTTTTAAAAGTCAAATAAGAGAAGTAGAAGAAAATTTGAGAAAAAAAATGAGAGGTATACAAGACAGAGTCAATAGCTTGGAAAAGGAAGGATGAAGAAAATAACTCCTTAAAAAGTAAAATTGGCCAAATGGAAAAGGAGGTACAAAAGCTAACCGCAGAAAATAATTTCTTAAAAATTAGAATGGGGAAAGTTGTAATATCAGTTAAGTAGGGACTTTCTTACTGTTTTAAAATGATTAATTAAGTATCTTTGATTGAGTCTTACTAGGTGCTAAGCCCCAGGCCCAAACCCCTATTAGGTGCTAAACCTATGTGGGTGTGAATTGATAACTAAGGTGGGGCCCCAGGTGGGGCTAACTAAGGGAGGCCTGATTAGATCTTTGCTCCTAAGTTTGCTCCAAACTCCTAATTACTAGGTGCTAAGCCTATGTGGGTGTGAAGCTCTCAGGGTCCTAAGCAGATGTGCTAACTCCAGAGCCAGTCATAGGAGCCTAACTTCTGGTGGCTCAGATGATGTTTGATAATGCCTGAAACTGTATAAAAAAGGGAAGACAAAGCCATTTGTTTAGGGCTCTCACTCTTGGTGACATGCTGATGTGGAGAGTTCGGGCAGCTGTAGCTAAGAGCCCTCCAGCTTGTAAACCCGGATGCTGGGACTTTGTTAAACTCTAGTAATTATGTATTGGGATTTGAAACAGACAAGGTCTGTCTGTTGATGTTTGTAATTTGTTTGTATTTGCTCTGAAGTTCTGGATGCTTGGCTTTTCCCCCTGAACTAAGTGAATGACGTCTGTATGCTGGATTCAAGTACAATTGTTAACCCCTTAAAGTTGCTTTCCTTAATAAAGCAGATCAAAAGAACCTATGTTGGCAGCATTCTTGTTGTTGGGCTTCTGTTGGTTTTTCATGCCCATGGCAGCTGCTAGCCAGATTGTTCAAACACAAGACATTGAGAATCAGTCAAACAAAATCAAAAATGAAAAAAAAATGGAAGAAAATGTGAAATATCTCTTTGAAAATCAACTGACATGGAAAATAGATCCAGGTGACACAAATTAAGAATTACTGAAATACCTGAAAATTGCAATAAAAAAAAGAGTCTGGACAGCATCTTTCAAGAAATTATCAAAGAAAACTTCCCTGAGGTCCTAGAACAAGAGGGCAAAATAGTGATTGAGAGACTCCACCAATCACCTCCTGAAAGAAATGCCAAAATGAAAATTGCAGGGAATATTATAGCTAAATCCCAGATTTATGAAGTCCAAAAGGAAATATTGCAAGCAGCCAGAAAGACATAATTTAAATATCAGAACCACAGTCAGTATTATGTAAGATTTAACAGATTATGAATGAGCAGAGGCCTTGGAATATGATATTCTAGAAGGCAAAGGAGCTTGGATTACAACCAAGAATCATCTACCAAGCAAATTTTTAGTATAATCTTTTAGAGGAAAAGATGGATATTCAATGATTCCTGATTAAAAAAACAAACAAATAAACAAAAATCCCAAAGAAACCAGAACTGAACAGAAAATTCAGTCATCAAATACAGGACTCAAGAGAAGCATAAAAAGGCAAACAAGAAAGAAAAACGTTATTCAATGAGGTTAAATGGAAAGATGAGACTTGCAATTCTTGAGAACTGTATCTTTATTGTGGCATTTAGAAGGGGTATACATAGACAGAGGGTATGGATATAAGTTGACTTTGATGTGACAAAAAATAAGTAAGGGGCAAAAAAACGGATTGTACTGGGAGAAGAGGAAGGGAGGAGACAGAAAAGTGCAAATTACATCACCAGAAAAGGTGGAAAGACCTATTGCAGTAAAGGGAAAGAAGGGAGGAAGGTGAGCATTTTTTTAGCCTTACTCTCATCAGATTTGTCTCAAAGAGAGAATAAGATACATACTCAATTAGATATAGAAGTAGGAGGGGAAAGGGAAAAGAACAGGGAGGGGATGTATAGAATGGAAGTCAGAAGAGAGGGAAGAAGTAGTAGGGGAAGGAGGAAAGAAAGAGGAGCTGATAGACGAAAAGGCAGATTGAAGGAAGCAGTAGTCAGAAGCATAACACTGTTGAGGAGAGAAAGGGAGAAAGTAGAGAGAAAAGCAGAAAAGGAGGGGGAAATAGGATAGAGAGAAAGACATAGATATTAAGCAAACTGTGAATGTAAATGGGATGAACTCTCCCGTAAAATGAAAGTGGGTAGCAGAGTGGATTAAAAATTATAATACTACAATATGTTGAGATGCACATACAGTAGAGGTAGAAGGATGGAGCAGAATATATTATGCTTTACCTGAAGTTAAAAAAGTGGGGGTAGCAAACAAGATCTCAAACAAGGCAAAAACAAAAATAGATCTAATTAAAAGATATAAGGAAGGAAACTACATCCTGCTAAAAGGTACCATAGACAGTGAGGTAATATCAACACTAAACATCTATGCACCAAGTGGTATATTCTTAGAGATGTTAAGTGAGTTACTTGAAGAAATAGAAAGCAAAACTATCATATAGGAGACCTCAACCTCCCTCTCTCAAAAGCAGATAAATGTAATCACAAAATAACCAAGAAAGAAGTTAAGGAGGTGAATAAAATTTTAGAAAAGTGAGATATGGTAGACCTCAGGAGAAAACTGAATGAGGATAGAAAGGAACCTACTTTTTTCTCAGCAGTACATGGCACCTGCATGAAAAATTGACCATGTACAAAGGCATAAAAACCTCACAATCAAATACAGAGAGGCAAAAATATTAAATGCATCACTTTCAAATCATGATGCAATAAAAATTACATCTAATAAAGGGCCATGCAAAAATAGACTAAAATTAATTGGTAACTAAATAATTTAACGCTGAAGAATGAATGGGTCAAACAACAAATAATAGAAACAATCAATAAACTTCATCCCAAGAGAATGACAATAATGAGAAAACATACTAACACTTGTGGGATGCAGCTAAAGGACTTCTTAGGGAAATTTTATATCCCTCAATGCTTACGTGAATAAAGTAGAGAAAGAGAAGATCAATGAATTGGTCATGCAACTAAAAAAAGCTAAAAAAGAACAAATTAAAAATCTTCAATTAAATAACAAATTAGAAATTCTGGAAATCAAAGGAGAGATTAATAAAATGAAAATTAAGAAAAATATTGAACTAATAAATAAAATTAAGAGCTGGTTTTATTATAAAAAATCATAGAAAAAGTTTTGGTTAATTTGATTTAAAAAAATACAAAAACCAAATTATCAGTATCAAAAATGAAAAGGCTGTGGGGCAGCTAGGTGGCACAGTGAGTAGAGCACCAGCCCTGTAGTCAGGAGGACCTCAGTTCAAATCTAGCCTCAGACACTTGACACACTCACTAGCTGTGTGACCTTGGGCAAGGCACTTAACTCCAATTGCCCTGCCTTTCCCCCTCCAAAAAAATAGGGTGAATTCACCACCAATGAAAAGGAAATTAAGACAATTATTTGGAGCTATTCTGCCCAGCTGTATGCCAATAAACCCGACAATCTAAGTAAAATGGATGAATATTTACAAAATACAAATTGCCCAAATTAAAAGAAGAGGAAATAAAATACTTAAATAACCCTAAGAAATTGAACAAGCCATCAATGAACTCCCTAAGAAAAAGTCTCCAGGGTAAGATGGATTACAAGTGAATTCTACCAAATATGTGAAGAAAAATTAATTCCAGTATTATATGAACTATTAAAAAAAACAAAGAAGGAGTCCTACCAATTTTTTTTATGGCAAAAATGTGATGACACCTAAACCAGGAAGAGAAAAAAGAGAGAAAGAAAATTGTATACTAATCTCCATAAAGCATATCCATGGAAAAAAATTTTAAATAAAATATTAGCAAAGAGATTATAGCAACTTATCATGAGGTTAATAAACTACGAGTAGCTGGTGTTTATACAAAGATGCAGGGCTTGTTCAGCATTAAGAAAACTAACAGTCCAAGAGCCATGATGACTGAGTAAGTGCTCTTATTATACCTCCCTTGCTGACTTTGAATAACCCAGAGAATAATGCCCTAGGAAAAAACCCTGGAATAGAGGAGCCAGAATTGGGGGTTCAAAAGTCTTTCAGCTTGGGAGATAGGGAGATGGGCCCCTCTTGTGGTGGTGGAAGGAGACCAATGCAGGAAGGGAGGCATCCCAGCAAGCCCCACCTCAGCAGACTAGCAGGAGTTCCTGAGCCCCAGGTAGGGGTGGAGCCAGCAAGTACCATCACCAAGACCCCAGGAGTGCCTTTGCACAGCCAAGGGAATTGGCAGACACCACCATAGAACTACAGCTGAGACCACTCATGCTATATAGCTTAGCTCTAGGAGAAGAGGAGACTTCCAGCAGCCAGACCACCCCTCCCTCACAACTCACTTTGTGACCACCTGGGAGAACTCAAAAACATTTCACTGTGCCTTGATCCTTGGCACACACCAGCCAGTTTCAGACAGGCAACAGCAGTATATAGCTTCTAGCTGGCAAAACCAGAGGCCACAGCACACAAAGTCGGTAACCAGGCCCCTAGATCTCAACAAAAGAAGTTTGGAACAGAACCCCCTGGGCCGCAGAAGCAGAGATCCACTTAAAAAGCCAGAAAAAAGGGAATTACCATGAAAAAGCAAGCTAGAAAAGTAAAAAAAAAAAAAAAAGACCATTGGATCATATTATGCTGACAGAGAAGACGGAAATGCGAATCCAGAAGAGAACAGCATTGACACTATACCCACATCTGAAACCTCAGAAGGGAACATGAACTGGTCTCAAGCCTAAAATGCATTCCTGGAAGAGCTCAAAGAGGATTTTAAAAGCCAAATTAGAGAGGTAAAAGTAAAACTACAAAATCTAACAGGAGAAAATGATTCTTTGAAAAGTAAAATTGACCTAATGGAAAGAGAGATGCAGAAGCTATCTGAAGAAAATAATTGGTTAAAAACTAGAATGGGGGGGGCAGCTAGGTGGCGCAGTGAGTAGAGCACTGGCCCTGGAGTCAGAAGAACCTAAGCTCAAATCCAGCCTTGGACATTTGACACACTTACTAGCTGTGTGACTTTGGGCAAGTTACTTAACCCCAATTGCTTTGCCTTCCACCCTCGAAAAAAATTAGAATTGGGCAAGTAGAAGTTAATGACTCTATGAGGCATCAGGAACCAGTCAAACAAAATCTAAAGAATGAAAAAATTTAAAAAAACATAAAACAACTCAATGGAAAAACAATTGTCCTGGAAAATAGATCCAGAAGAGATAACCTAAGAATTATTGGTCTTCCAGAAAGCCATGATGAAAAAATAAATAAATAAATAAAGACTGGACTGTATCTTCCAAGAAATCATCAAAAAAAAAAAAAACCTGCCCTGAAGTCCTAGAACCAGAGGGTAAAATAGTCATCAAAAAATTCCAGTAAAGTAAAAAACTCCTTGAAATAATAAATAACATTAGCAAAGTTGCAGGATATAAAATATACCCACACAAATCCTCATCATTCCTATATATTACTTTAAAAAAAGCCCAAAAGCAAGAGATAGAAAAATTCCTTTTAAAATTATTGTACATGCAATACATATACCTGCCAAGACAAACCCAGGACCTATATGAACACAATTACGAAACGTTTTTCATGCAAATAAAGTCAGATAAAAATAAATGGAATAATATATGTTGTTCATGGTTAGGCTGAGCTAATATAATAAAAATGACAATTTTACCTAAATTAATTTACTTATTCAGTGCCATACCAACCAAACTACCAAAAACTTATTTTACAGAGCTGGATAAAATAATAACAAAATTCATCTAGAAGAACAAAAGGTCCAGAATATCAAGGGAATTAATGAAAAGAAATGGAAGGGAAAGTGGCCTAGCCATACCAGATGTTAAGTATTACAAAGCAGCAGTTATCAAAACTACTTGTTACTGGCTAAGAAATAGAGTGGTGGATCAGTGGAATAGGTTATGTACACAAGACACAGTAGTCAATGACTATAGCAATCTCCTCTTTCATAAACCCAAAGAATCCAGCTTCTGGGTTAAGAATTCACTATTTCACAAAAACTACTTGGAAAACTGGAAAATAGTATGGCAGAAACTGGGCATAGATCAATATCTTACACTATTTGCCAAAATAAAGTCAAAATGGGTTTATGATTTAGGTATAAAGGCTTATACTATAAGCAATTTGGGAGAACAAGGAATAATTTATCTGTCATATTTATGGAGAAGAGAAGAATTTATGACCAAACAAGAGATAGAGAGCATTATGAAATGCAAAATTGATAATTTTAATTATGTTAAATTGAAAAGTTTTTGTATTAAAAAGCCAATGCAAATAAGATTAGGAGGGAATCAGAAAATTGGGGAAGCATTTTTATAGCCAGGGTCTCTGATAAAGGCTTCATTTCTAAACTATACAGGGAACTGAGTCAAATTTATAAGAATACAAGTCATTCCCCAATTGATAAAGGGTCAAAGGATATGAACAGGTAGTTTTCAGAGAAAGAAATTAAAGATATCTATAGTAATATGAAAAAAAAATGTTCTAAATCACTACTGATTAGAGAAAGGAAAATCAAAACAGATCTTAAGTACGACATCTCTCCTTTCAGATTAGTCAACATGACAAAACAGGAAAATCATAAATAATGGAGAGGATGTGAGAAAATTGGAAAATTTTCTACATTGTTGGTGGAGTTGTGAACTGATCCAGGCATTCTTAAAAGCAGTTTGGACCTATGACCAAAGGGCTATAAAAAAATGCATACCAGGGGTAGCTAGGTGATGCAGTGAATAGACCATTGGCCCTGGAGTCAAGAGGACCTGAGTTGAAATCCAGGCTCAGACACTTGACACACTTACTAGCTGTGTGACCTTGGGAAAGTCACTTAACTCCAATTGCCCTGACTTCCCACCTCCAAAAAAAAAAGTGCATATGTTTGACCCAGCAATACCACTTCTAGAGCTGTACCCCAAAGAGGTCACACAAGTGGGAAAGGGACCTGCATGTACAAAAATATTTATAGCAGCTCTTTTTGTGGTAGCCAAGAATTGGAATCAAGGGGATGCCCATCAATTGGGGAATGGCTAAACAAGTTGTGGTATATGAATATAATGTAATAATAGTATTCTATAAGAAATGGGGAGCAGACAGACTTCATAATAACCTGAAAAGGCTTACATGATCTGATGTTGGGTGAGGGAAGCAGAACTAAGAGAATATTATACCTGATTACAGGCACACGGTATCTGTGATGACTAATTTTGATAGACTTAGCTATTCTCAGCAATACAAGGTTCAAACACAGCTCCAAAAGACTCGTGATGGAAAAAGCTATCCATATCCAGAGAAAGAATTGTGGGGTCTGAATGTAGATTGAGGAAAACTATTTGCTCTTTTTTTTCTCTCTTTTTTTTCAGTTGTTTTTCTTCTTATGATTCATTCCATTGGTTATAGTTCTTCTTTACAACTTTACTAATGTGTAACTAAGTTTAATGTGAATGTATATGTAGAACTTATATCAGATTAGATGCCATCTTGGGGGGAGTAGGGAAGAGATGGAAGAGGAGGAAATTTGGAACTCAAAAACTTGTAGAACTAAGTGCTGTAAACTAACAATTTAAAAAAAAATGAATTAGTAAAAAGAAAACCAGCAGCATAATTGACAATATCAATAACAAAATTAACAGAAATCATGTGATTACCTCAATAAATGAAAAAAAAAATCTTTTGACAAAATACAACACCCATTCCTGTAAAAACACTAGAGAGCACAGGGATAAGTGGAATTTTCCTTAATATAAGTAATATCTACCTAAAACTATAATCAACTATAACATGTAATGGGGATGAGCTAGAAGCATTTCTGATAAGATAAAGGGTGTAACCAGGATATCACCATTGTTATTCAATATTGTACTAGAAAGATTAATTTTCACAATGAGAAGAAAAAGAAATTGAAGGAATTAGAATAGGCAATAAAGAAACAAAACTATCACTGTTTGCAGATGATATGATGGTATACTTAGAGAATCCTAGAGAATCAGCTAAAAAAAATACTCAAAATAATTAATGACTTTAGCAAAGTTGAGGATATAAGATGAAACCACATAAACCATCAGCATTCCTATATATTACTTACAAAGCTCAGCAGCAAGAGATAAAAAGAGAAATTCCATTTAAAGTAATTGTAAACATTATAAAATATTTGAGAGTTTACCTGCCCAGAGAAAGCTAAGAATTATATGAACACAGTTACAAAATACCTTTCACAAAATTAAAGTCGGATCTTAATAATTGGAAAAATATCAATTGCTCATGGGTAAGCCAAGCTAATACAGGGTGTCCCTAAAGTCTAGACGCATAGGAAAATTGATGACAATGTGGAGTTATTGCATTGAGTTCACATGAATCTTGCAAATATCATCAACCTTTGCATCACAAATGGTGGAAATCATATTAAATATGTTATTTGTTAATATGCCAATTAAATAAAATGTTGTTGAAAATTTCAGTCATTTCATTTCTTGAAAATATGCAATTGGCCTATGTGTCCAGACTTTAGGAACACCATGTATAATAAAAATGACAATTATACCTAAATTAATTTACTTATTCAGTGCCATACCAATCAAACTACCAAAAATTATTTTATAGAGCTAGAAAAAAATAACAACAAAATTCATCTGGAAGAACAAAATGTCCAGAATATCAAGGGAATTAATGAAAAAAAATGCAAGGGAAGGTAGCCTAGCCATACCAGATCTTAAATTGTATTTTAAAGTTGTAGCCCTCAAAACTACTTGGTACTGGCTAAGAAACTGAGTGGTGGATCAGTGGAATAGATTAATTACACAAGACACAGTAGTCAATGACTATAGCAATCTCCTCTTTGAAAAACCCAAAGACTCCAGTTTCTGGAATAAGAACTCACTATTTGACACAAACTACTGGGAAAACTGGAAAATAGTATGGTAGCAACTAGGCATAGACCAACATCTTACACTGTTTACCAAGATAATGTCAAAATGAATGCATGATTGAGACATAAAGGGTGAAACTATAAGCAAATTAAGAGTTTACTTTTCAAATCTATGAAGAAGGGAAGAATTTATAACCACACAAGAGATAGAGAACATTATGAAATGCAAAGTGGATAATTTTAATTGCATCACATTAAAAAACTTTTTGCACTAGCAAAGTCAATGTAACCAAGATTAGAAGGGAAGCAGATAGTTGAGAAACAATTTTTACAGCCAGTGCCTCTAATAAAGACTACATTTCTAAAATATATAGATAACTGGGTCAAATCTACAAGAATAAAAGTCAATCACTGATTGATAAATGGCCAAAAGATATGAACAGTTTTCAGAAGAATAAATTAAAGATATCTATACTCATATAAAAATGCTCTGGGGGGCAGAGCTAAGATGGCAGCTTGAAAAGAAGGACTTGGTTAAGTTCTCTCCCAAATGCCTGCAAACACCTGTAAAAAATTACTCTAAACAAATTCTAGAGCTATAGAACCTACAAAATAACAGAGTGAAACAAGTCTCCAGCCCAAGATGGCTGGGATAGTCACTGGGAAGGGTCTATTGCACCATGCTGGGAACAAAGCCAGCCTAGCACGGACTGTGCCAGGACAGACCAGGCTAGAGTAGACCATGCAGAGCAGGCCCCAGGGCCCCGAATCACTGAGCTATGGCAGTGTGCAGACTTCTCAGCCCACAAAAACCAAAGACAATGGAGCAGGCCAATGGGAAAACTTCTGGATCTGGGTGAGAGAAGTGCATGGTCTGGCCACAGCTCCCGGGTGACCTAAGTGGAAACAGCAGCAGCAGCTGCTGCTGCAGATGCTTCCTACTCCAGGCCCACACCATGGGGGGAATCAGGTGGCAGATCAGAGCAGGAGTGCAAGGTGTCACCTTGCTGGCCCAGAGCCACAGCTCTCTTGCTTTGCCCCGCTTAGATCTGGGTTGTGGTGCTGGTTGGTGGTCCTTGGGAGAAGAGGAACATTGGTGTGGCAGAGCTTGTGGTAGCTTAGAAGTAGCTCTGAAAACATCAGCACAAAACACCTGAAGCTTGGGACAAAGCACTCTCCACTCTGAAAGCAGTCCTACCATGACAAAAAGTTCAAAAGTCAAGTAATTGGCTGATAAAATGAGTAAGCAGCATAAAAGGCCTCAGACTATAGAATCTTAATTTGGTGACAAAGAAGATAAAACATACAGCCAGAAGTCAACAAAGTCAAAGATCCTACATTAAAGTCCTATAAGAAAAATTTGAATTGGTCTCAGGCCATGGAAGAGCTCAAAGGGATTGAGAAAAGCAAGTAAGAGAAGTAGAGGAAAAATTAGGAAGATAAATGACAGCAATTCAAGAAAATCATGAAAAACAAGTTAACAACTTGTTAAAAGAGACCTAAAAATATTGAAGAAAAACACACCTTAAAAAATAGACTAGCCCAAATGGCAAAAGACGTACAAAAAGCCAATGAGAAGAAGAATGTCTTAAAAGGCAAAATTAGCCAAATGGAAAAGGTCCAAAAGACCACTGAAGAAAATAATGCCTTAAAAATTAGAATGTAGCAAATGGATACTAATGACTTCACGAGAAATCAGGAAATTATAAAACAGAGCCAAAAGAATGAAAAAATGGAAGGCAATGTGAAATAGCTCATTGGAAAAAACACTGACCTGGAGAATAGATCCGGGAGAGATCATTTAAAAATTACTGGACTACTTGAAAGCCATGATCAAAAAACAAGCCTAGACATCATCTTTCGAGAAATTATCAAGGAAAACTGCCCTGATATTCTAGAACCAAATGGGTAAAATAGAAATGGAAAGAATCCACCAATCGCCTCTTGAAAAAGATCCCCAAAATGAAACTCCTAGGAATATTATAGCCAAATTCCAGAGTTCCCAAGTCAAGGAGAAAATATTGCAAATGGCCAGAAAGAAACAATTTGAGTATTGTGGAATCACAATCAGGATAATATAAGATCTAGCAGCTTCTACATTGAGGGATTGAAGGGCTTGGAATATAATATTCTAGAGAACAAAGGAGCTAGGATTAAAACCAAGAATCACCTGCCCAGCAAAACTGAGTATAATACTTCAGGGCCAAATATGGATTTTCAGTAAAATAAAGGACTTTCAAGCTTTCTTGAAGAAAAGACCAGAGCTGAATAGAAAATGTGACTTTCAAATACAAGAATCAAGAGAAGCATGAAAAGGTAAACAGGAAAGAGAAATCATAGGGGACTTACTAAAGTTGAACTGTTTTGTTTACATTCCTACAAGGAAAGATGATATTTGTAACTCATGAGACCATTCCTAGTATTAGGGTACTTTAAGGGAATATATACATACATGTGTATGTGTGTATGTGTATATATATTATATATATATATATATATTTATATAGACAGAGGGCACAGAGTGAGTTGAATATGGAGGGATAACATCTAAAAAAGTGAAATTAAGGGGTGAGAGAGGAATATATTGAGAGGAGGAGAAAGGGAGAAATACAATGGGGTAAATTATCTCATAAAATTGGCAAGAAAAAGCAGTTATAATGGAAGGGAAGAGAGGGTAGGGAATGAGTGAACTTTGCTCTCATCAGACTTGGCTTAAGGAGGGAATAACATACACACTCTATTGGATATCTTACCCTACAGGAAAGTAGAGGGGGAAGAGATTAAGAGGTGAGGGATGATAGAAGGGAGGGTAGATTAGGGGAGGAAGTAGTCAAAAGCAAACACTTTTGAAAAAGGACAGAGTCAAGGGAGAAAACTGAGTAAAGGGGGACAAGATAGGATGGAGGGAAATATAGCTAGTCTTTCATAACATGACTATTATGGAAGTGTTTTGCATAATGATACATGTATGGCCTATGTTGAATTTCTTGCCTTCTCAAGAAGGGTGGGTGAGGAGG
>CM053626.1:83368873-83411421 GCA_028646595.1 Phalanger gymnotis
AAACAGTTTAACATCATTAAGTTCCTTAAGATTTCCCTTTCCTGTTTACTGTTTTATGCTTTTGTTATATTTGAAAGTCAAATTTTCTACTTAGCTCTGATCTTTTCATCAGGAATGCTTGAAAGTTCTCTGTCTCATTAAATGTCCATTCTTTTCCCTGAAGAATTGTATTCAGTTTTTCTCGGTAGGTAATTGTTGTTTGTAATTCTAGCTCCTTTGCCCTCTGGAATATCATATTCTAAAACCTCTGAACATTTAATAGAGAACATGCTTAATCTTGTGTTATCCTGGCTGTGGCTGCATGATATTTGAATTACTACTTTTTGTCTATTTACAATATTTTCTGTTGACCTAGGAACTCTAGAATTTGACTATAATATTCCTGGAAATTTTCATTTTTGAATCCCTTTCAGGAGGTGATCAGTGATTTCTTTCAATTTCTATTTTACACTCTAGTTCTAGAATATCAGGGAAATTTTCCTTGATAATTTCTTGAAAGACAATGGCTAGGCTCTTTTTATTTTCATCATGGCTTTCAGGAAGTCCAGTAATATTAAATTAGCTCTCCTGGATCTGTTTTCCAGGTTAGTTGTTTTTCTATTGAGATATTTCACATTGTCTTCTATTTTTTTCATTCTTTTGCTTTTATTTTATTGTTTCTTGATATCTTATAGAGTCATTAGCTTTCACTTACTCAATTCTAATTTTTAAGGAATTATTTTGTTCAATGAAGTTTTGTACCTTATTTTCCATTTGATCAATCGTGCTTTTTTAAGGAGTTCTTCTCATCAGTGAATTTTTGTATATTCAACTTGACCAATTCTGCTTTTCAAGGCATTCTTCTCCTTGTATTTTTGTGCCTTTTTTTCTTTTTACCATTTTCCTAGGCTATTTTTTAAGGTATTATTTTCTACAGTACTTTTCTGTGCCTCCTTTACCAAACTGTTGATTCTTTTTTCATGATTTTCTGCCGTCAGTCTCATTTCTCTTCCCAAAGTTTCCTCTACTTTTCTTACTCAACTTTTAAAATCCTTTTTGAGCTCTTCCATGCCTGATACCTATGCACATTTTTCTTGGAGTCTTTGGATGTAGGAATTTTGACTTTGTAGTCTTTTTCTGAGTGTGCCACAATCTCTGATGTACTAGTGCTCCTCATCCTGGGACTACTACCCGGGACTGCTCTCTGGATCTAAGTATGAGCAAAGCAATGGCATCCTGCCCCCAGTGTCAGCAAAGAGACCCCAGTAATCTCCTCTGACCAGTTGTTTCATCCCCTTACTGTTTATGGACTGAGAGCTCCAAAAGCAGCCACTTGCAGTTGCTAATTCATTCACTCCCAAGGCCTGTTCCTGCTTTACTGGGGCCTGGTCTACACTGGCAGAACTTTCACTGGACTGAACTCCACTCAAACTAGTGTGATGACAGATATTTCCTGCCAAACTTTTAAGTTTTCTTGGATTGGAAAATTGTTTCACCCTGTTCTTTTGAGGTTTCTGCCACTTGGGGATTTGTTTTAGGGCATTATTCAAAGGTCTTTGAAGGGGTTCAGAGGAGAGCTAAGGTGATTGCCTGCCTTCTCTCTGCCATCTTGGCTCCACCCCCAATAAACTTTAAAAAGAAGGAAAACTGAGAGGACAAAGTCCTAATTATAAAAATATATGTTTTTATAACCACTTAAACAGTGACAAAGTTCTATTTCTACATATTTAATTTGCCTTATTCCTATCTATAGCCTTCCCTAGACTGTTGATTTTAGCTTGTTCCCTGCTGTTAAGTTCCAAGTGTTAAATACCACATTAACACCATCTTGCTGTTTACTGGGAGTAATAAGTTCCTGACCTAGTCTTTTCCATTCCTTGGCCCAATTAATCTTTTCTGTTTTCCAGAACCAGCCTGTACTTGAGCACTTCCAAGTTCTTTAGATAATCAATTTGAATTGCCTTTTATATTAGTGAAATGAAATATAACTCTGGATGCTCCCAAGTTGATTCCAATTCTCAATAACTCTTACTTTCTATTTGAGACATATGTAGTAATTCATAATGAGACCTCTTAAGAGAACTTGACCATTTTGTAACAAAACCTGACATTAGGTAGATTTGGCTTACAAGTGCACTAAATATAAGTGAGATTAAAATGATGTTTTCACATATATCACCAGTTTAATTTTCATGCTTTCTTTATAATACTGGTAAGAGATTCTCCAATTTAGTGATTCAGTGTACCCTGAAAATTATAAAACATATATGCAACTAGAAGAGTAATTTTATGAATATTCAGAGTTGGTAGGAAGCTTCTATATGAGTCTTTTCCTGGTATCTTCTTCCTCCAATTAATAGTGAATTAATTTCTGCCTCAATTGTATTCTGTACATTCCTATATACATGCATACTGACTCCCTCATTCAAATAAAGTTCCTTGAAGAGAGAAATTCATTTTCTTATCTGCAATTCCTCCTAACAGTGCCTGGTCCTTAGGAGACATTTACTAAATGCTTATTCATTGATTGACTACTTAACCCTACCCATACCAAATAAAAAATTCCCATTAAAATATACCCAATATGCAATCAATCAACCTTTGATTAAAGACCACCAGAAAAAAAGAAATTCACTACTATTCAAGAGAGCACATTCTACTTTTGCATAGCATTAAGTATTAGGACTCTTTTTCTGCATCAAGCCCAAATTTGCCTCCTTGCAACTTTCACTCATTGTTTCAAATTCTGCCCTCTGAAAACAGAGGAAGTCTAATCACACTTTCAGATCATTTTTTTTTTAATCCTCAAAGGCATGAATTAACCTATTCCCCATGCACTCTGTCTTTTCTTCCAGTGAACAATCTCTAACTTATAAATGTCCTTTCTAACACGTGGCCTCCAGAAATGAAACCAATATTCCAGATCTGGTCTCATCAAGAAAGAATTCAGAAAAGCTATCATCTAATTTCCTTCTGAAACTAAGTAACTCTTAATATGGTCAAAGATAATATTTATTTGCTTATCTGCCATATCACAATGACTTTGTGGTCCACTAGGAATGAATAATCTTAACACATTCTTCCTCTACTTTCTTCAGGTTTTTGTTTGTTTTTAGATTTCCTGGGTGCCAGTATAGCCCTCAAGTTGGGGAGCCAAAGGTGGCTGAATATTTAGGAACTCACCTTAACTCTCTCAAATTTACCTCAAAACAACTATAAAATTATAACTTAAAATGTATTCTGGAGTGGCAGAACCAATAAAAAGTTGGGGTAATACAATTTTCCAGATAATTCAAAAGGTAAGCATGAAAGGTTGTGTTACTCAGGTAAAAGAGAAGTGCAGTCCAGTGCAGATAGCCTCCAATCAAGCCAGATGCAGGCTGTACCCCAGCAAGCCAGTGGGAGGGAGCCCTGGTACAGGCCAGGAGCAAGGTCCTGCTGCCCCAGGACATCAGTCCAGCAGCCAGGTTCTGTGGCCTACCCCAGCTCAGCCAGCCAAACCCCCAGTGCAAGAAGCCTGAGACAGTGCCCTTCACCCCAACAGCAGAGCCCAACTTTAAAAGTCATAAAATAGATTGTAAAAGAATAAGAAAAAAGGGGGGGGAAAGGACCTGAATATAGAAAGTTACTACAGTTATTAAAGGAATATCAAAACAGAAACTCAGAAGAGGACAGCAACGTCTAAATGCTTACATGTGAAGCCTCAAAGAAAAAGATGGTGGAGAAAAGGCAGGCCTGAGCTCTCCCCAATTTCCCTAAAAATAACTTTAAATCATGCCTCAAAACATATTGTGAAGTGGAAGAACCCATAAAATGTAGGGGTGAAACAATTTTCCAACCTAAGATAACTTAGAAGGACTACAGGGAAGATCTGTCTCACTTGGGCAAAAGGGGAGGGGAGTGCAGCCCAGCCAAGGCAGTATCCAGGCAAGTTAGCAGGAGGCTCCTAGCCCCAGCACAGATCGGTAACTGAGGCCTCATATCCAGGTTCAACAGGCCAGGGGCACAGCAGACCAGCTGTGAGGCCTTCAGATCCAAAGCAGCACTATCATTTAGGGTGTTTAGTAATGTTGTGGGGGTTGATATAATAAGCGAAATATCACCAGAAAATAAGAGCATTCCAGAGCTCATCTGTAAGGAATCCTGTTTCTAATTGGACCTTATGCAATATTTCTTCCCCTTCAGTGAATGTTTCTCTTTCTTTTGTTTTTGCCTCATTTGATTTTAATAATTAGATGGTCATTAAATAAGTTATTCCCATGGTTTATAAAAGAATTTTGTATGAATTTAAAACATATATCAGATATTTATTTTAAGGAGAGTGCCTTTAAGACAGCTTTTTGGTCTATAAAGTCAAGTACTCTTTGTCATTCAACAATTATTTGAGTCAATAAATTAAAGTAAAAATATGTTATACTATAGAAAAAATGTGTGCCAAAGCTTTATCATAGTTTTATCAAAAAACGTCTTGGATTCACATATAGGCCATGCTTAGAAAGTTTTTAAAAATAAGATAAAGCAAACATAAATCAGTCTGGTTAATAAAAGCTATTTTAAAATATCTTTATGAGTTTCTATTTCCATAAGCCTTTCCATACTTAGTTAATAATCTGGTTCTCAGTCCCTTTTGTTCATTCTTTCACTTTCTCTCTTTCTCTCCTTGAGATATCTGGTTAAAATAATATGTCCATGGCCCCAGTCTACTGGACTATATTTATAGCACTACATATGAATAACAACTCATATTCAGGACAAAAATTATATCACAGAAATTGAATAATTGCCTATCTACTCTGTGAAATTTTTATATTCAGGTCCTAAAGGAAATGCAGAAATGTTCTAGAAAGAATTCTGTATTAATTATCTGCAAAACAGATGACTTAAAAAAGGTTCTCTAAATTCCAGGACACTACCAGCCAAGGCTTTTCATGAAGGTAGTGGCTAGGAAACCAAATAAATAATTATAAAGAAATACATGCCTGGAACAAAGGAATTATACTTGGAGGAAGAGCATAAGATAGGACAATTAAAAAGTGGAACTTTCCTCTAAAAAAGATGAATTATAAGTCAGAGAAGATAGTAAGATATCCCCAATATACTGAAGAAACAACAAAAAGCACACAAATAAGGAAGTAAAAATGACAATAGGTACAGAAAAACAGTAAAGAATAAAAACTGAATAAAATAGTAAACATGTTTTCAAGTTAAATATATATAAATATAAATAAAATATATTAATATATTTTATATATTATATATACTAATATAAAAATATATAAATATAAATAAAAATATAAAAAAATATAAATATAAAAACAGTAAAGAATAAAAACTGAATAAAATAGTAAACATGTTTTCAAGTTAAATGAGCAGAATAAATATAATAAAATAATGTCTTTTTAATGGGTATTTCTAAAAAAAAGACACGAAATATCTGTAAAATAAACATATTTAAGGTAACACACAATATACATGTATAATGCAATTGTAAGCATATAAACCTTTTTAGTGGTTTTTTAATATGTGCCTTCTAACTTTCTATTAATATTAAAGCACTGTAGGAAGTATATTGTAAGTACAAGCCCCCAGATCTTCTAGTTCCTAAGTTCATTTAGTAGGGCAGAAATTTAAAGCCCATGAGAAAAAATCTGGGCAAAGATGGAACATTTGGCCCTGCCCAAAGCATATACCATTGCTAGAAACCTTCCCCCTAGGTGCTTGGCTGTAGCCTTTTGACTGAATCCACATTTTACAGAACAAATCCTTTTGGATTCAGTCAAAGGGCTGCACTTGAGGACCTTGAGGGCCACATGCAGCCTTAAGACTGCAGGTTCCCCATCCCCTGGTGTACTGTTGATTCCCTTATTCCTTCCTGTGACCAGATTAGCTTTTTATCAAATTTTCATTAACAATATTAATGGCCCAGAATTGCCTTGTAAAATGTGTTTATAACTTTCTCTGTGAGCAGCTGCGACAGTACATAAATACTTAAAAAAATACACTTGAGTGTTAATCATTGTGCTGAGGCTTTCAGAGAGTTTAAACATTCTCCTTGGCCCATCTTTAAGAGGACTAAGGCCATTTACCTGGCCTGGGTATTTGTGAATACATTCGCAATTCTTTGAAGATGAATTATTATATTATTATTATTATATGTTAATTATAATTATATATTTAATATATAAATAACATATATAATATAATTATAATTATACATATTACATTATATATTATATCACAGTTCTTTGAAGGTGAATTAATAAAAAATGATTAAATCTCAGCAATTGTGGATTTAAGGGTTGATTCCAGTCAATGTCTATATTGATGTGAATGGAAACAAATTTGAAAAACTTAGGCATAGTGTCCAAAAAAAGGACCAGTCACGATGGCAGAAGAATGACTACAAATCATACTTCTCTGAAGAGAAGATAGACTAAAAGTAAAAAAAGAAAAAAAAAACCAGAATATTTTTCATAGATAAAAGATTGCATTTTTAAATTATATTTAGGTAAGAGGTCTTTTTTCAAGGGATGCTTTATGACTTTTGAAGAGATGTAGGATGGAGGGGAAGAGGTATTGATTGTATTGTAAAGAAAAGAAAAATATATTAAAATACACAAAAGATAAAAGGGAGAAAAGCAAGGAATATGATGTTAGTACTATCATATTAAATTTATTATATTCTTTAAAAATGAAAAAGGAGTACATAAATTTTTTTTTCAAATATAATTCTGCTTTTCTGTTCTTTGGTTAAGTGTTTTGACATCTGTCAAATTAATTCATAATGAAACAAAGAAAAATTACAAAATAAAAAATTCATTATAACTGTAGAAGATAATAGGAAAACTGATATATGGAATGTCTAAAGTCCTAATTTTAATAAATTAAAAAATGACAATTAAAGCCACCTGCTTTGCAGATTATCAGCCTCTTTCCTGATCTTGTTTTAGCTGGGTATTGGTGATTTTTACTTTCTGAAACTCATAAAACAATGTACTGACAACATTATCTATGCTGCGTTGTATTTTTTTTAATTTTGTTAAATATTTCCCAAATACATTTTAACCTGGTTTGGGTCATAGTCAGGAGTTTTGTAGGCTAAAATATATTTATCTACAAAAAAAAAAAAAAACACAGTGACCTAATTGAAGACATTGAATTACAACTTCCATAAAGCCTCAGAGTAGTTGAGAATATATAATTTATAACCATTTGATTCTCCACTTCTGTACAATCTCTGTAGCAATAAAAAAGATGATAATTATCCACTTCTGAGAACTCCTTGAGGAAGATATAATACTACTATGATTCAAACAACTTGAGTGGTGGTAATGTTAAAAAGTATTTTTTTTATTAAACCTGCATGGCACTCAATAAGATATAATAATACTGCTACGATGTATATTCATGTGTAATGTATATTCTGTGGGGCAAATTACGTCTCCTGTTTGTTGAGTAATATGCCCCTCAGATTAACAGAGAAGATCTAGGAAGTGAGTGCCATTTAGGTCCTCTGACACCAGCACCAAAGTGGAGTTCTAAATACCAAATCCCCAAATTGCAATCCTAAAATCTCTTTGAACGTCAACAGTTATTCCACAGAAATCCCAGAAGATTCTTTAGAAAGAGGAACAATAAGCATATCTTTTAAAAATTTTCATCTTAATTAGTAATGTTGGCATAATTTTCACCTGTGAGTTTCTGTTTATAACCAAAATGAGTGACCATCTTTGAAACTACCTAGTCCATCTGTAGAAATGATCAAGCAATAGGCTGCATAAAACAGTATGAAATCAGTCAGAATTTCCTAGATGAGGGTCTTCTTTTTTTTTTATTCACAGAATCTCTGATTAGAATGGACCTCAGGCCAGCTAGTCCAACCTGTACCCAGCCAAGAATTCCCTCTTCAATATACCTGACAAGTGTTCATCCTATCTCTGCTCACAGACCTCCAGTCATACAGAAGCCACTACCTCTTGAGGCAACTTATTCCACTTTTACAGAGCCCTAATTGTTCAGAAGTTTTCCCCTTCCATCAAGCACAAATCTGCCTCTCTCAAAACCTGCCTTTTTCTCCTTAGTTCTGCTCTCTGCGGCCATGTAGAACAAGTCTAATGCCTCTTACAGAGAACAGAGCTTCGATAAATTGTGTTTTTTGTGTATAGCCTTAAAATCCAGCGATTATTCAAAGTGAAAGATACCACAGTGAATTAGGCTGGCATTGTGGATATCATGGCTATTAAATAATAGTAAATTTTACTTTTTACAAATTCTTATAAGTTCTATGACCTTTTTTATCCCTTTAAAACACAAAGATAAGCCAGTATAATACATTACTACTTTTGGCTGAGAAGCCAAATTATTTACTATTGAGTGACTTACATTTTCATGTTCTAAATGACACCTCAGTGGCTTGGAGAAAACAAAGAATTGGCTAGTTAATCCCAGTGGGTGGGAAGTTTATACCAAGTGAATTTGCCTTATTATATGATTTTTTTTAAAAAATCATACTTATTTAAAGTATAAAGACGAACATCCCTTCTGCCATGTGAAAATGATATAAACCAATAGAAGCACCAACTATAGAAAAATTTCTGATCAAGGATTTTGATGAAGAATTCCAAAGGGAGTTGCTTTCTATTAACATAAGAAACCAGTAGTCTGGATTCACGGTGCTTTTTGTGGCTATTTAAAATGATTGAACAAGGATTTGAAAAAAAAATGAATAATAGTAAAAATGACTTAAGATTTTACACAACACATTAAAGTGTCCTAGGGGTCTAAAGTTGTGGCAATATTGTTAGTCTCCAGCTCAATAGTGGATTGACAAGTGAGACACTAGGCTCAGCAAGGATCCAGCTGTCTTGGAGTAACATTTTCCTTCCTTACATCACACTGAAAGATGCACTTTGTAGGGACACCAAGAAGGAAGGAAAGAATTTCTGAGGTGAAAAGTCATAACCTAACCCTGAGTCTTGTGTGTTTTCTACTTATATGCCATATCACCTTTGTGCTTTAAATTTGAACCCATTCACCTCAGGAACAACATGTTTACCTCCTACCCAAACTGGGGAGACATTTGTGTGACTTCTACTCTCACTATATATTCTAGGTGAATTGTTATAAAAACTAATTTATATCAACTTATTGATCAGCATTGGAGGGAGCATCATGCTGGATGAGGTTGGTAAGTGACAGTACTAGGATGTCACAATTCCTCAGGTTTACCTTATGATGGAACCCTGAAGAGAGAAGCAGTCTCTAGACCGGCCAATTCAAGGGGAGACTGGGAGAATGAGACCAGAGTGAGTATTATAATTGTATCACTTTCCAATTTGGAATCATAAAACTAAATCACCTGTTTTATAGAGTTGAGTGTAATTTGGAGTAGTGGATGAAAGAAATAATATTTAATTATGAGTATATAGAGAGACCTAACTGTTACTATTATGAATCCTATCATCTCACTAGATATCACTTCCATATCTCCTTGTATTATTCAGTAAGTTAATTAGTTAGATGGATAGATTACATTATAATATACCTTATTTTATTCAGTCATATCTGATTAATTTTTTCTACTATTACAATAAAGTCATTATGAATGTTTTTATATGCATAAGTCCTTTTTCCACAGTATTTTAAAGAAAAAAATCCTGGCAAAGGAATGGCTGGATCAATTTTGCTTTTACTTTTTTTTAATCTTTTTTTTTTTTTGGAGGGGGGAAGGCAGGGCAATTGGGGTCAAGTGACTTGACCAAGGTCACATAGCTAGTAAGTGTGTCAAGTGTCTGAGGCTGGATTTGAACTCAGATCCTCCTGACTTCCAGGGCCAGTGCTCTACTCACTGCACCACCTAGCTGCCCCAATTTTATTTTTACTTAATGTATATTTCCATATTATTTTCCATAAGCTTACAATTAATAGCTTACAGTTGCCTCAACAAAATATAAGCATATCTAGGTCTTCAACCCAAATCTTTAATTTAATTTTATCCTGTCTATTTTTACTCAATTTTTATAAGGTGATATTTCCACCTATTTTCTACTTGTTTGATTATGAGGAAGTCTGATAATCTTTTTATGTGATTCATATAGTAATAGTTTGTATTTCCTCTGAAAGTGATCTGTCCAAAGGAGGTCAAAGGCAGAAAAAGCATTCCCATATATATCAAAATATTCACAGCAGAACTTTTTGTAACAGCAAAGAACTAGAAACAAAATAGAAGTACATCAATTGGAAAATAATAAAATAATTTATATTTCGTATATATACACACATATATACGTATATATTAAAGAATTCTGCAATTCAAAAAGCAATCAATATGAAGATTTTAAAGGATTATGAGAAGACATGAACTCATGTAAAATAAAGCAAATGGAATCAAGAAAACTATATAGAATTATAGTGAGTAGTATACTGGAGCCAGATTAACCAACTTGCAAGAGCTGTGTTCATTTGTTTTTAATGTGAAATTTTAAACCTCAGAAATCAATAATAATTACAAAGCAGGGCTTGATTTATTATTTTGGTGATTGCTAGACATAAGAAAGTTTTAGTGATTTATGTTAAAGTTGTTAAACATTTACCAGCACACCCCTGACTACAACAATGTAAGTAGAAGAACCAAGGAAAATTGAAATTGAAAGCTGTGCAACTAAAGGTGATGGGGTACAGTCTCTGGGAACCCCCTCGAGCTCTTTCTGAATTCTTCCCACTTGTTCTGATTGTTCATGCCCAAATAACCTAGCCTAGCCCTCCCTGGTCCGATTATCTCCAGATCCCCTCTAGCCATTTCCCACCCTTGGTCCTAACAAAATATCTATAACCAAGTCTGTTACCCTACCTCTCCATTGTCTGTCATCTCCAGGTATTCTTCAGCTATTTCCCACCCTTATTCCCATTCTTGGAGTCTTATCTCACCCCAGTCACCCTTGAATGATGGGGTACAATCTCTGGGACCCCCCTTGAACTCACCTTTTATCCTCCCACTAGATCTGGCCTTCACCTGAGACCCTAAGCCTTCCATTATTACTAGGTCCCCATTACCTCTGCATTGCCTCTGGCTACTTCCTACCCTTGATTCTATCAAAATCCCATTCTCTTAGTTCCTGGAGTTTGACCTCTAGTCACCCCAGTCCCCACAAGATCCTCCATTGACTCTTCCTCAAGACCCTCGGTAAAACCCTCCTCTGGTCACTCCAGACTACTTGACCACCCTTAGATCCCTCCCATAATCTTTCTGCATATAAAATCCATCTTGCAGGATACACCCTTGGCAGGATCCAGGGTGTAGGTATTTTGGGGTCTTGGGCACCCATAAACCCCTAAAACACCAACATATGGTTTCCTAATAAAACCCCAACATAGAGACTTAGGGATGAGAAATTGAACCTTCTTCCCTCATTGCAAAGGTGTGTTTATGGGAGGTGGTAACTGGGGAAGAAGGCTATTATTGAGGTCAGGGAACCATATGTTTTTAGAGCTTTAGGGAAATACCAACATGCCGGGTCCTGCCTCATGAATTCAATTCAAGCCTTCTTTCAGCCAAAGAAAAACAAAGTTTATTAAAGATTTGCCAAAATGAGTAGACTCTTAGGGGCCTGAGCATTTGTGATGATAATGCCAGTGGGCCAGATTGAATCTAAACCTATCTAGATTAAATCTGAGTGCCTGGACTGAAGCAAGATGGATCTTACATACAGAAAGATTGTGGGAGGGATCTAGGAGTGGCCAAGTAGTTTGGGGTCATTAGAGGAGCGGTTTAGGGAGGGTCTTGAAGAGGAGTCTAAGGAGGATCTTGATGGGACTGGGGTGACTAGAGGGCAAACTCAGGTAACCAAGAGAATAGGATTTTTCTCTGATCAAGGGTGGGAAGCAGTCAGAGGCAATGGGGAAGTAACATACAATGCAGGGCTAGGCTAGTTTAAGAGTAGTAGAGATTTGGGCCTAGTAATAATGGAAGGCTTATGGCCTCAGGCAACCCGATCAAGTGGGATGTTTCAAGGAGAGTTCAAGGGGACTCACAGTTTCTATACACCATCAGCTAGTAGTGTCAAATATTGTATACTATCAGATATAATTGATGTCTAAGTTTTGATGAACTGCTTTTTTCTTTCTGCTTCCTTTCCTTTCTCCCTTCCTGATATCCTTCCTGTCTTCCTTCCTGCCTTCCTGTCTTCATTCTTTATTCTTGTTTTTCTTCTTATTCTTCTTGTTTTCCTCTTCCTTCTCCCCTTACTCCTCTTTCTCCTCCTCTTACTCCTCCTTCATGTATGGCTCAACGAGTATAGGTGGAGAAAGGTGTATTTGGAAATGGAGATACTATACAGAACAAAAGATGTCAATAAAATTTCAAAGTAAAAAAATGAGGTTTTCTTTTAATGCCCTTTGGACATTTTTCCATTGAACAGTGTGAAGTAATTGACAATTATTAAATCCACTTCTTAAGAGCACACTCAAATTATCAAAAGAGGATTTTTTTTTATAAAAATTTGACAATCTCAATTTGGGCAAAATAACTTTGAAAAAGAGATTATTGTTTAAGTGCTAATAAATCTGAATCAAAATGAAATAGATGATGATTTAAAAAGTACAAAATAATCAGACTCTGAAAATAATATATGTAACCTAAATAGACTAAGAGCTAAAAAAGGAGAAGGAAAAAAAAAGCTACTTTGCAAAAAGGCACTATGCCCAACCAGAGTCACGGGTTAATTCGGCCAATCTTTTAAGTAACAATTGGCTCCTAGTCTATGTAATATACAGTTAGACTTTGACATACAACATGACTATTTTCATGATGCTTGATATAACATCTGCTATTTTTAATCATTTTCTTTTAAAAGCAGGTCAATTCAACAAATAAAAAAGTATTTACTAATTCAGGCATTATTAAATAAATAATTTTAGTTCCCACTATAACTAATCCATTGTATCATCATGTAATATTAATTTGATAGACAAAAATCTCTATTTGTATCTTATTTGTGCCCCAGAACATAACTGAGTATATATCTAATACTCAATCTACAACTTCTTGCATTTTGTGAGCAATTTGTTTTTCTTGACTTGAGAAATGTGAATCATTCTACATAATTACCTTCTTTTGGTGAAAAAACTTGGCAGATATACTTCCTGGAGGCATTGTTTGTCTCTAAGATCTTGTAGAACTTTAAATATTTAACAAATGTCCATCTCATTCAGTAGAGCACACTGAACTTTGGAGAGCAGATAATTCTCCAAGTGTAGCCCATTTCTCTGATCATCCCTATCTTCTCTGAGAAGTCCACTGGGAATCTATCTGAAGCTTTTTTTTTTTTCTTTAAATTCTTCTCTCCTTGAGATTACATAATTTTTTTTTCTTCCTTTAATTCTTGGCTTTCACTAGGATGTACTTTGGATATCTAAAACTTTGTTTTGTAGGTTATTGCAGATTTTTATTTACTCATGTGTTCTTATTTCTTTACATTAATTTTGGAAAGTTCATAAAGATTTATTGAAAAAATTGTCTTTAACATGTTTAGATTCTTTTCCCTCAAAATTATCATGTGAATCCATTTCTAAAACACCAGAAAATCATTACTTTATTGTACTCAAGGGCCCAGGCTTCTTCATTTAATAATTGCCCAGAGAGTTTTTTTCAGCCCATGGCAAACCCCTGTTTCTCCAGTTTATTTTCACCCACAGATCCACATCCCTCACTGGTACTTCCAGGTATAGGAGCCCAAAAGGCAAATCTGAAATAGGAAAATCCAAAAGGATTTGAGCAATGGCAGGATCAAATACTTTGATGAAGTATTATAATTCTATGGGCTAATGAGCAATATTATAATGGAGTTCTATTGCTTTACTATAACTTTTGAAAATGTGACTAAATCACATAAAAATAAGTTGAGAAATATTCCTTATTGAGCATGTTACAAAATGAAACAAATAACAATGCCAATCAATCTGTTTTTTCATTTTTGCTAATGAGAACCAGATTCATTAGAGAGAAAATTTTATGAGATGTTCTTCGTGTGAATATTTACTGAATTCTATATTTATCAGACTAGAATTATTTACCTTATTTATCCAGATAGATAAGTAGATAGATAGAAAGATACATACACACATAGCTACATAGATATACAGATAATGTACATATACACTTTGTGAGAGGCACTGTGCTAAGCAAATTCTAGGACTATAAATACCAGAAAAGAAGCAAGTATCTACTCTTAATGAGTTTAAATTCTAATGGGGAAGACAAAACATAAAGGGGAGTCGAAAGGCAGGCTGGAGGCTAAGGGTATCCATGCTGGGCCAAGGCTGCCAGTGACAAAGTGGAATAACCCAGGAAGTAAATTAGAAAGGGAATGAAGTCAGCATGGCTGGGTCCCTCAAGTAATGGTCATGGCAACCAGAGACTCACCAGTCAGCTGAGCAGAACCCAGATCAAAGAAGCTTGAAGGTTTTTAAAATCCATTATAAAGTATCAAATAATCTGCAAAAGAATAAGGATGCAGAAAACAAATAAACCATATAATGTAACTGTAATAAAAAGAAGTCATGTAACATACCCTCTTGATTTGCATAATAGTAACTGGAATTTATATAGCACTTTAGATTTTTCAAAGCACTTTGCCCATATTATTTCATTGGAGCCTGAAAGCAACATTGTAAAACTTATATATTACTGGTACTAGTATTATTCTTATTTTAGAGATGAGGCAGCTGAGGATCAGAGAGTGGTCCATGGTCACAGAGCAGGAAATAATGGAGGATAGATTTGAATATGGATTCTTTGGACTAAAAGTTCAAAAACCTATCCACTAAGCCACAGTGTTTTTCATTGCTAGAACATAAATAGACCTATACAGTGTTTCAACCAATAAAGTGATCCTAAAATTAGTAGCTGTCACATTTTGTTTTGTTTTTAATTGACAGGTACAACCTGTTTTCCAGAAAATATAAATGTCATTAATACTTTAAAAGTATTTACCTTCTCAAAGCTTTCTTTTTTTAAAAAAATTATTATTGCTGCTAATTTTAGAAATATTTCAACTTGACAGTTCCTATTTTTTTTCTTTCTAATCACTAGAATATAATCCAGGTTGAGTTTGCCTCTGAGCTTCAAATCCTTTATAAAATATTAAAAAGCATTGCTTGGTACTCCTTATGTCATGTTAGGATATTTTTCATCTAAACATACATTCTGTTATTTTT
Source organism: Phalanger gymnotis (assembly GCA_028646595.1). Lineage (NCBI taxonomy): Eukaryota > Metazoa > Chordata > Mammalia > Diprotodontia > Phalangeridae > Phalanger > Phalanger gymnotis. The sequence continues at coordinate 83,384,066 of CM053626.1, forward strand.
ATTATTTACATTAATCATCATTAACATAAGCATGGTATTTCCATGAATAATAGTATAAAAATACACAGAAGTATTTCTCTGTACATTCTGGAGAAAAAGGATGTCAGTTCTCATGCATTTTTGCATCTTTTTAACCACAGTTATGAATGGAAGATGTTTTAGATCATTAGAAATAATGAGGGTTAGATAGAGTACTTGTCTATATCCTCAAGAAGATAGGCTGAATGTTTACAGATAAACATATTTGAAATGTGAAGGATAGATGATATTAAGTAAATTAACATATATTTATACAAAATAAACTAGAATCACTTTTTTTCCTTATTTTAAAGTTCATTCTGAGTAATTTTAGGAAAAGAGATGTGCACAACTTGATTTTATATCAGAATTCAGTAAAGTATCTCTTTTCTCCATTATTTGTTTTAGATTAAATATGATTAATTTCATTAATTTTATATATACATCAAAACATCTTTTTCTGATCCATTAAATTATTTACAGTTGTCACCAGTCAATTTAGTTTTATTTCATAACCATTTGAGGAATTTTAGACTCAGATAACATTTGATTGGATTCATTCATTGGAATGTTATGGGTAATTTTATTGGTATAATGAACTCCCAGAAAATAACAAAAAAAAAAAAAAAGCTTTGTTTCAATTTAAAATGGCATATTCTCTGCAATTTAAAGTATTGGAAAGTTACCTAAGGAACTAAGGAGTTAAGTAATTTACCCAGGGTCACACAGTCAGTATATGTCACACAAAGAACTTAAATCCAGGCCTTCTTGAATGCCAAGGCCATCTCTCTATTCACTATGGACACTTCTTCTCAAGCAATAAGAGCTGAAGTAAATATTGAAAACTGTGACCTCTCTGTTTTTTTTTCCTTCAATAATTCTTCAGAAACTAGGAATAATAATGTAATTAGTAAAATCACCCCATATAGACCTTATCTGCAATGGAGCACCCAAATTAATCACTATACAATTTATTTTCTACATGGAGGGAGGAGAAAGGCAAATTTGTCCAGTCATAGTGATTATGTGTGTGTGTATATGTATATGTGTGTGTACGTATGTATATGTATACATGTATGTCTATATATTTCTGAGAAGAGAGTCAGGGTTTTGTTGAGGTATTGGTTAATTGCTGAATACTTCATTAAATTTGGTTGTCATTTGAAAGTTGTTGGGCCATAACTAAATTGCCATTTGCTAACGGACTGATTGCTATGGCAATACCTCATAAATCAAATTAACTTTAAGCAGGTTTATTCATCCCTTTACATTAATTCAGACAAAGACACAGACAAGCACACACACACACACACATGAATTGCTAAAACTTATTTACTGTATTTGCAAGGTAATATGAAGGGTAAAAACATAAAGTTTCACTGACTGAAAGAACTAGATGGGAACTTTTAATTTTTTTTTCTTTTTTTAACCCTTTCAAATCCTCAGAAAACTACTTACTACAGTGATGGGGCAGGTACTGAATTAAATACCTCCCCAGTTGATTGTCAAAATTAATGCATTCCTAAATCATTGATTGCTACCAGGGGCTCATTTAGACCTAGACAACCTTCTGATTGTACTTGAGATTAAAACCTTAATTACACAATATCACTGTTTCCCAAAGAGCCTCAAATTTTATGTTGTTTTACACCTACAAGAAAGGTCATTGGGGTTGTTTTAAGGAAATTGTATGGGTTCATTCCAGTCAAACTACTAATCTTGCTTTTTTGAAGCCTCCCTTCTAGAAAACCACTAGCTCAGGGGAGGTAAGCAAAGACTGATTCAAATGCAAATATATCTACTTAAGTAGATAAGCTCTTCTGCTTAAAAAAAAAATGATAAATGAGTTTCCTGGGAATGGTGACTGTCTATCAGCTTGAGGTGAGTCAATCAGGCAGCAGCTAAGCTATTGAACTAAGGATCTGCATTAATATTAAGCAAATGTCAACATGCACACCAAAGAATAAAGAAAAACAAAAATAGATTTTAAAGGACCATTAATAGAAATAATAGAAATGTTTAAACTTTTCACATCTAAGCTGTTCCTATTTAGCTCATCCTACATTTCAGAGTTTCTTTTTTTTTTATAATGAATACAAACCATTATCCTTTAAACTCATATGCTCAGATATTCGAGAAAATCATTATAAAAGTTAAGTAAAGTGACAATATGGAATCAGAGATTCTGCTACTATGTATAATCCTCTCCTCCTTCTGACCCTCCTCCTAAGCTTAGAATATGCCCTCAGTAAACCAATTTCATTTTGAAACAGTGGATTAATCTGTTAAAATAATAGATATAATGTGCTTAATAATCATACAATGCTAAATAAATGTCAAATGCTATTATTAGTACATGGTATGAAACACTTCATTTGTGACACCATGACTGACTCAAATCAAATGGATCTTGTCCTGTGAAAAGATAAAGGGATTCAAAGGAGGGAGGAGGGGAGGCAGTGTAACTGAGTGTTGCACTTACAACTACAAGACTGAAAAATATCTCCTTTGTGTAAGCTAGATGGAGGATGAATGGAATGCGACAAAAAAGACTCCCACTGGGTGATAAGGAATGGGTGGGTTGCTTTTTATGGTGGTAGATGTAATGATGTATGGACAGATGGATGGATGGATGGATGGATGGATGGATGGATGGATGGATGGATGGATGGATGCATGGATGGATGGATGGATGGATGGATGGATGGACGTAGATATTCCTAAATAATTTTGAAAAGCCAACCAATAAATTACACTAGAACTAGATTATCACAGACTGAACTATTTCCCCCGATTTTATGGGTATACCATTGATCCATTAAAAAAAAAGACCATTATACTCTCTAAATTAAATTTAAGAAAAAAAATCTCATTATGTAGAGATTTGCTCAAAAGTCTAAATCATAAGGGATCTGGATGATGTACATACCATCCTTGTTTTCCTACCTGCTGCTGAACTTTTATCAAGGATGCTTTTGATGGAGTTCTTGGGGGCTTGTGTTTGGACCCTAATTCTAACATCACATTTTTCTTTAGCCTCTGCTTAAGTGCCTGTGCTTGGACCCCAGTTCCAATATCACATCCAGTTCTAAAATCACATATCTCCCTAGCCTCAAAATACTGTCTGAGACATTTCCTCTCCAGTTCAAGGGCAGCATACCCTAGCAAAATACTAAACTCTCCTCCTGATACTGCGGCCAGCTGCACCTATAGAATTTATTGGTTTGGACTCCCTGTGTATGTGCTGAACTGACAATGTACTGTGTCATAAAGATATTCACTACTCATTGGCCTATCCTGTGTGTGCTAGACCCAGACATGTGTATACTCCCTTACATTTATCTTGTCTAACAAGACATTGATGGAAGCAGCCCAAATATTTCCAGTCAGTTCTGACCTTTAGTTGACTTAGTGATGTTTCAGATCAAAAACCATACCTCCATGTAGCACCTCGTTGAGCTATTTCCCAGTGAACTCTGGGTAAGGTACAGTACACACAAAAAGGGCATGTTCCTTTAAGAACTGACGACCTCTAACCAACCCCTAATCCCACCCCAAAATACCTAATTAACATACTTGGCCCATTTTACCCCAAAATCTGCTAAAAACTTTAACTGCACCCCTCTAAGGTTTCAGTTTCCCTAAGAACTCTTGCCCACTGTAAAGTGTAATAAATTTTTGCCACCTTGACCTGAAGAATGCTTGGGTCCATGAATTTATTCCAGATAGCCTCAACCTTCTCTGGTACCTGAGTCCTTGAGGGGTACTCCCCCTCAACTACCCTGTCTGGGAACTCCAGTCTTGGGGTTCCTGGACCTTGTCTCCCAACCCTCAACACTTTCAGTGAGCCTAGAGAAGGCAAGCTTATATATTAATATCTTGAGATTCAATAAAAAAGCAGCTATTTAATCCATGTATGTAATATTCTATAGAACATTAAATATAAAATAATATTAATGGGACAGTAAATTGTAACAGGACTATTTATCTGTACTTCATAGGAGAAAAAATGAGAAGGCTAAGTTGGGTAACCATAATTATAAGTTAAAACATAAATTATCATGCTACAAATATAGGCCTCAAAATACCCTTGAGAATTCAGCAAGTAAACTATACCAATAGTATATTAAAATAACTAGTAGGAGTGTTGTTCAAGAAGGCCAGGATATAGCAATGACCCATAAAATCTTCAGAACAAGGTTCTAATAGATACTGCCATTCCAACTATTCATAATCTCCAATCTCTGTGGAACACAAAGGTTTAAAAATGTAGGAACTCAAAAGAATTAAAAATCATGCAAAAACAGGATGAAGAAAGTGTCATTCACACTGTGATTTTTTTCACATTGACAATGTTTTAAGGACGTTTCCATCAACCTATGGAAGATGTGTTTGCTTCTTCCTCCATGCCAAGCATAACTCATTCCAAATTAATGGTTCATATTCAGAAGTAGAACACAATGAAACATTTTGGAATCATATAACATCAAAGAAGAGGAAGAAGACAAAGAAGAAGAAGAAGTTTACATGATAATAAAAAGGAGATTCAATAAAGATGCAACGCTAAAGGGGGCTACAATACACCTTTGCTTCTACACTTGTGGTGTAAGTAGAAAGAAAGATATATGGATTCAAATAGCAATGGGGACCTGGCAAGCCTATGGAGCACTGACTCCTAACAGGTTGGGCATTTCATGCCTTAAGAGGCAAGGTAACCACTTCAATAGCTCAAACCACCCTAGTTTCTGGAGTTGGAGTGGGGGTGGATAAACAATTGAGAAGATCTTATTTGTCCCTTTGAGGAAAAACTAGCCTAGTACAAATGAAACAAATGTTGCTCCCTACTACAAACCCTAATATACTTATTGAAATTAAAAAGAAAAAAAGTTTTATCCACCTATTCCCTAGACTACAGGACATGAAATATAAAATAATAATAGAATAGGTACTTATCCCAGGACCATTCCTTTTTATCCTCCATCAACAAAGATGAGAATAATGACATTAATAATAATAATAATAATAAATAATATTATCATGCAAACAGACTAAAAGAAGAAGATTATATTGGGTATTCCATTCCACTAACACTTGAAAATGATTGCTAAGCCAACATTAATATTTACTAATGATAAATGATTCTGCAGCAGTGACAAAAAGTTATAAGAAAAAAGAGAAAAAACAATGAGACAAATCTTGTGAGTGTCACAGTTTCAATTGAGAGAGTATAGTGCTACCCAGGTGATAGATGTGTCTCTCTCTAAGCAGACATATTTGGTAATATTATCATTAAAGTTTAATTTAAAATTCCCTACATGTGATAGACCTCTGAATGATTCTAGCAGGGCAGGATTATCAAAATAAGAGTTTTGAGTAGAAAACATCACCTTATAAAATGCACTCCAAAGAACCATGAATAATGGGAGTAGGCTAAGTGAAAAATAAAAGCAGCCAAATCTATGGATATGTGTAGATGGTCATATTTCAAACTACATGCACAAAATACTCACTGATGTGGAATTGACACCATTTTAAATAATACTCCAATCACTGGGGTTGCCATAATTTATTTAGAGAAAACCATGTATTTGTTATTGTTTGTTTGTTTGTTTTGTTTTCTGTACTACCAGTTCTTGGGTTTTATGCTAGATAAATGAACCCAAAATATAGCATGGTTTTTAAGTCATTGTTTTTCAAAATGTGTCCCATGGAGCTCCAGAGCTCTAGAAGACATCCTCAGAGGTTATTGGAAGGAATATATGGATTGCTGATAAACATTCTACATTTCTGTCACCTCCATGATTTCTAGACCTATCCCAATATTAATTCAAGGGTCTGGATTCTACAGCCTATAAGACAGTAAAAGGGTTTCAACAAAATATCTTCCAGACTTTTCAGAAAGTATGAATGTGAGTGTGTCAATAATAAAATGATAAAGTAATAATAAAAAAGAAATATTTTATTATTAATTTACTTAATGTTTGTGCTTTAAAAATCATTTTTCCATGAACTTTTCTTATCACAAAGATTTTTTTTTAATTTCTAAGAATTGCAATCATTCAAGGTTACTACTAGCCTAATGAATACTGGAAGGGTCAAATTATCAGAGAAATGATCTGTTCATGAACAATTTCCTTACTATACTTGGAATAAACTGTCTGTTTTATGACCTAAAAGATTTTTATATCTTACATAACGTCTTTCCCTTGAATAGCTACTGGGAGTGGTGAAACAAATATATTCTCCGTTCATGATCACATTTCTATAAATTTGTTTTCAGTTTTCTGAGCTTTACTGAAAATCTTCAATTCACAGTTGTTTTTTGTCTCAAACAATATGACAACAGCATATGGCAAATCATATTTTAGCTTATTTTGTAATGTTTTTTAAGGATTATTTTAACACAGATTATCCTTATACCAACAAGATCATCAAGCCTGTATCTTCCCAGATATCTTAGTTTAAATAGGGGGAAAAAGTGATTACACTGATAATAAGTTTAAATAGTTTACACTCATAATAAGTGATTACAGTCATAATAAATGTGAACATGTATATTCCACATATATGCATTGTGATGGTGCATGAAAGGACAATGACACAGTAGATGAGTAATTCACTGACACAGAGGAAGATAGTTGGCAGAGTAGATAGTGTTGAACTAGGAATGAGGAAGACCTGATTCCAAATCTGGCCTCAGACTCTTATTATCTCTGTCATCCTGGGTAAGTCACTTAACCTCTGTCTGCCTCAGTTTCCTTATAAAATAGTCTTGTAATATTACCTCTATCTCAGAATCATTGTGAGGATTAAATGTGATGATATTTGTAAGATGCTTTTTAAGCCTTAAAGTGCTACATATATACTAATGATGATTGATGACGATGATGAACTCAAATATGAGGAGACATAATACTTGGATTCAAATCCTACTACTATGTGACCTTGTGCTAGTCACCTAAACTTGTCAGGCCTCAGTTTCCTCATTTGTAAAATGCACATTTTTAGACTAGATAGCCTCTTTAGATCATTAAAATTGTAATCCTATGAAACTCCTTCTACTAACATTTTAGCATTTTTTTTTTTAGTTTATAGTCTTAAAACTTTCCTAGGGAACGGAGAAAAGACATAATTTGCCCAGGGTTTCACAACCAGTATGTGCCACAGGTAGGATTTCATCCCGGGTCTTCTTTGGCTTTTTGAGGCTAGTTTTCTATCCACTATATCATGCTACCTGTCCATGCGAAAGTGATAATATTTAATTGTGACAAAAGTACAGTATATACACATGCATGTATGTATATATACACACATCGACATATGTGTATCTATATATGTATACATGTATATATACACATGTACACACTTATGTATGTGTGTGTATATATATACACACAGATACACATGTTAATGTGTATCTGTATAAGTAACACGCACACACAAACACTCATTTCACAGAACTCTAGTGACATTTGGATCATGGCACTAGTGTAAGTAGCTTACATTAGTTGCAATCATTTCTGTATAGGTTTACAGTAAGTCAGGATATCACATTACTATGAATCAACAATCTGTTTATAATGTTGACTACTATGTAGTACACAATTTCAGCCGCCATCCCATTGGAACTGCCTTTTTGATTAATGTGCAAAAGAGTTCCTCTATGTGCTTAGAGAAACCACCTATTCATTCAAACTGGGCAAAGAGAATCTCTCTCCCTCTCTGTCTGATTCTGTCTGTCTGTCTATCTGTCTTTCTTTCATACACACACACACACACACACACACACACCCCTCTGCCTCTCAACTGGTTTCTTCCCTACCCTACTTCATTCAAACAGGCTAAAGTCTCTCCATCCTTAAAAAAAACAAAACAAAACAAAGAAACAAACAAAACCCTTCACTTGTGGCTACCATCCTTTCAGCTTTTGCCTGAAGAACAGCAAGAGCAGCTTAACTCCTTGAAAGATAGTAGCCACTGAGCACTTTCACTTCCTCTTTGCTCAAATCCTCAATCCTTTTTGAATCTATTTTTAACTGTTCTTCATACGTAATATTCCATTGTTACTTCTGCTACTGCACTATTTAACTTCCATGCCTGGAATGTATTCTCTGTTAATGTTAATTATGGAAGTTAATACTTTTGTTAATCTTGGTCTCTACTTCTTAGAACCCTTATTTTAAAGGTTTGCCTCAAGTGCTACCTTCCATACACAACCTTTCTGATGCCTTTGGCTTCTTCCCCAAAATTACTCTATGTTGTATGTTGTATCTATATTACACAGGCCTACACAATTTTGCCTGTGTATCTCCAGCCTGGCACACTGTCTGGAACATAGTAACAATTTTTTGACTGGTTGATTGATAAGCTTGATAGAGCTGAAAAAAAATGATGAGGGAAAAACAATCTATATGAACAAATGAAATGGGCAAAGCCATCAATGGCCTTCAGCTGCAATGAGTTCTGGCAAACTTGGTCACCTAACCATACAAAATTCTTTTTGATGGTGTATGAAAATGGTAATTCTTAAATGGCTGGGATGGGGTTGTGGGAACTGGACCCCACAGTCTCCTAGGACCATGTCTCTGAAAGTAACCCAGAAAATTTTCCCTTGTTGAAGGCCTCACTCTGTAATTACCTTAACAGAACAGACAGAATGGTGCCTGGCCCAAGGATTTTTGTTCCTGGTTGGCCCAAAGACTCTTCCTCCTGCCAGATCTCCAAAGTCCATGCCTCTGATAATCCTCTCAATGTCTGATATACTCCCTACATTTTCCCATCTATAGCTCCCAGAGACACCTGGACCCTTAGAATACCTAATGAATATCCCTGGAATTCCTTTCCCAAGCCCCTTTTTCTATATAAGCTCTAGATTCACCCCCATTCGAGTCTAAGTTGCCCAAAGGGACTTCATCCACTTCTATTGGCATTAAAATAAACTGTCTCTTGATTGAAAGATGTCTTGAATGTGTGAATTTGTTCCAGGCAACTCTGCTTTGTCATTGTTGGGATCCAGATAACCCTAACCACACCCCAAAACTTCATTGTCAGCAAAACTCTTTTATAATTAAGTCACTTGTAGGGACCCTGGGCAATCTTAGGATGGTCCCAAACAAAACTGATTTTAGCAAATAGATCTAAAGACTCCACTTCCAGGACCTTTTTTCTTTTCTGAGTGGTAACTATTCCACCTGATTTAGAGACATGAAATAGACTTAATTTTATTTCATATGACAACCTTCCAAACTTTTGGAGAAAGCTATTATGATATGTAAGATTTCTCCTAAGAAACTTCTAGCTTAGCCTCTTAAATAGGACAATATAAGGACTATCTGAGGATAAAGGTATCACCCAAGGAGATCCAATACTACCCAGTGTGGCCCAAATTAAAATATAATTGGAAAATATTTAACAAAGTAAATTAAAATACAATATATGGTTTTCTAAGTCAATATGTACCTGCAGTGATCCTGATGCATGGTTAGTGGCCCCATTTCTATTTGAATTTGAAACTATTGTTCTAGAGAACTACAAGTAAAATATTAAGTATCTTGTTGCCATGCATTTTGTCCAAGACAGACTTAGAGACCACCCCTCTCTACGTCTTTCCCCATTGCCACCCTCCTCTTTGATAGGTACACTTTTGTGTTGAAATATACCACTTTTGGAGGATTGCAACAATAATATGGACTCTGAAGTGTGACAACCTTTTAATCAGAATGGAAATTCCCAATCATACCTCTCTTTTGCAATGTGAAGGGCATTTTGTAAAAATTTGTTTGTTTTTAAAAGTTTGTTTTTAATGATATTTTCATATTATTACCCCCTCCCTTTGTCTTTTGACAAACTGAAATTAATCTTCTTTGCTCATAGAAGCATTACTAAGGACTTTTCAATTCAAACACGAACCGTCTGAATACCGTTAACATTTGAAAAGATAGTACAGTACAAACTTAGTCAACAAGGGTAGCTGGGACATAGGTTTTCTGGTGAACCAGATACTCTGTTTAATCAAAGGCCCTAAACAGTTTGACCCAGTTTCTGTTCTCATTTTATGCTGTCTCTTTCTCCCACTCTTGCTAAGCGACCCCCTGTCTCTTTCTATTACTTTCTCTCTCTATCTAGGGGAGCTAGATGGCATGGTGGATAAAGTGTTGGGCCAGGAGTCAGGAAGATCTGAGTTCAAATTCGACCTCAGACACTTACCTTATGTGTGACCCTGGGCAAGTCACTTAGCCTCTATTGGCCTCAATTTCTTCATCTGTAAAATGGGCATAATGATAGCACCTACTTCTCAGGATTGTTATTAGGATCAAAGGAGATAATTTTATAGTGCTACATATAGAAAATGCTTACAGAAAGATTAGCTATTATTATTGTTATTAATAATCATTATCATACTGTTATTTCTCTCCTATCCTATTCTTGCTGTTGATCTCTTCTCTTTCATTCTCCGACCTCTTTTGACCTTGGCTATCTATAGGGTTCATAGTTAATTTCATTTGGTTGATTGTTGCCTAATCAGAAAATTTCAAGCTTTGTATCAACTCTTCTTAGAACAAGAAATCCTTGACTTTAACTCATGCCTTCTCAGTATGTCAGTAAGACCAAAAACTGAGGTTTTCCTAGAAAATAAATTTTGCCTAAACAGTTTTCTTAGTGTTAATCATTTTTTAAAACTGGCTGTTGTACTTAAGGCATGAGCAACAAACATTTGTGAATTGTTCCAGAAGGTACAAATACTAAACCTCTCACTTTTCTGTTAATTTGCCAGCTAAACCAAAACATTACCGGACTCTTAATTAATCTTCGCTGTTTACATAACTGCTTTACTATCTGAGGCAAGAGGCAAAAGATGTGCTAAGTCTTCACTAGCTAAGGTTACATAATCAATTTCCATTCCCCCAAGACAAAACTAATAGTACATAGGATTATCACTAAATACAGGCAGCTCCTTTAAAAGACAGAAGCGTTCAAAGGGAATCTAATTATAATGGAGTAGTTATGAGTCACAAGCGTATACATCTATACTGTTGGATTGTGTTTAGAGCGGTAGAAGTGTTTTCAGCTACAAATAAAATGTGGGATTAATTTTACATCGACTCAACTAATTGTTATTAAACGTAAAAGAAGTTAAGGCAAAAGACACATCATGTATATTTGTTCTAAAAAGAGTCCTAATTGGTCAGACAACAATGTGCTTATTAGTTGAAACCTGCTTATCCTTTTGCTAAATCTAAATCTAGTCACGCTATCTTTAAGAGCTAAAATAACTTACCTGCTATGGAAGATGTAAAGCAAATATTACCTTGCAGTACCTAGTAGTCTAAACATGAGTGTTAAAAAACTCATTCTTTTATGTAGTCTTATTTGTCAGCAATGGCACAAACCTCCTATATACTTCTCCCTTTTTTCTTTTAATTGCATACAAAGTAGAAGAATTCTGAAAACCCTGATTGTACATAAGCTCATAAGATCATGGCACCATAGATTTAAAGCAAGAAAGGATCTTCTAGGCCATTTATTCCATCTTTATATGAACATTTCTAATTTTAACTGGTGTCATGGATTAATTCCAAATAGAAATTTAATTCATTTTATTTCTATATATCTAAAAGTCAAATGATACAAAATTTTGCGTATCACTATAAGGTCTTCAGAATATTTCCACCACAACAAGTAGGTAGTACTTTTTAATGAGAAAATTGAAACACAGGCACTGAAGACTATGACTCTAAATAATGTGACCAAGGTCACATTACTAGTCAATAATAGAGTCAAGTCTCAAACAGAGATCTTCTGACTCCAAGTCCAGAAGTTTAATTAAACCCTGTCACTTAGTTAGAAACAGTACTGGTCTAGAAACAGCTCTACCCAGCTCCCAGGAGTCAATTGTTAAATTTTCAGTGTGAATTTTTATACCTTGGAGATCAGTAAATTCTGCAAATCAGGGCTTGATTTATTGTGCTGTTGATTGTCTGCTCTAGACCTGAGAAAGTGATGGAGAAAATGTTAATGCATAGTAAATTTAAAGTATGTCAAACTATAGGCTACAAATCTAAGGGTGGTATGAATAAAAGAATCTGCCTTAGTGTTGCTGAACACTCAATCTACAACACATCAGTGATGTTGTTACCAGTCATTTTATAGGTGCTTTACAGGGGCTTCCTCATGAGCTTATACCCATTCAATAAAAGTTATTTTTTTGCTGCTACTTTGTGACTGTCTCTATCTTTGTGTTTTAAAGTTTCAAACGTCAACATTCCATGGGCTACAGAAAGCCTGAATCCAAATGCCAATTATTCCTCTTCCTACCTGTGTAATTTTTTGGCAACCCATTTAACCCCTTGGCCTCAGTCTCCTCATCTAGAAAATGAAACAGTTGGATTCAATAACCTGTACAGATCCCTTATAAATAGTGATTACAGATATTGCTATGAATTTCAAATTATATAAGCATGTTATCTATACATTTTCTAAGTCATTGGATGGCACTGTGTCAGCCAAGAGAGATATGTTCTTTTTCTATTATTTAATATATTTAGTTTTCAGCATTGATTTTCACAAGAGTTTGAATTACAAATTTTCTCCCCATTTCTACCCTCCCCTCCACTCCAAGATGGCATATATTCTGATTGCCCTGCTCCCCAGTCAGCCCTCCCTTCCGTCACCCCACTCTCCTCAAATCCCCTTTTCCCTTACTTTCTTGCAGGGCAAGATAAATTTCTACTCCCCATTGCCTGTGTATCTTATTTTCTAGTTGCATGCAAAAACTTTTTTGTTTGCTTGTTTTTGAACATCTCCCAGCTCTGTGTGGGATACACCTTACCCAGAGACCATCCAGGTTGTCCTGGGCTACAGCCCTGCTTCCCTCCGCTATTTTGTGGGTTCTGCAGTTCTTCTCTGTTGTCTTTGGTGTTTGTGGGTTGAGAAGTTTGGCAACTGCCACAGCTTTCTGATTCAGGGCACTAGGGCCCGCTCTGCCCGGCTCCTGGTCTGGTTGGTCCATGCGGCCCACGCTGGGCTCTGCTCCGCTCCCAGCTCCATGCGCGAAAGACCTCACCCAGCAACCACCCAGGTTGTCCTGGGCTGGAGCCCTGCTTCCCTCTGCTATTTTGTAGGTTCTGCAGTTCTAGAATTGGTTCAGAGCCATTTTTTATAGGTTTTTAGAAGGACTTGGCAGGGATCTCATGCTAGTCCCTGCTTTCCAGCCGCCATCTTGGCTTCCCCCCTCCCCCCCAGAGATAAGTTCTTGTAAGTTGACAACAAACCACTAAAGATAACTGAGCCCAACATTCAGACATTCTTAAGACAGCTACTTATCTTATCATTAACCTCATACTGCTCTATTTTTTCTGAAGAATATTGTGTAATGATTTATCAAATACTTGGCTAAAATCTGGTTAAATTATTTGTACATTTCCCTGATTTGTAATTTTTAAAACTGTCAAATAAGGAAATACTAATCTGATATAAGTTCTTGATGAAGACTTCTTGGTTCATGATGATCACTGTTTCCTTTTCTATGTGCACACTATTTCTCTGTAACAATCATGCCAGGAATTGAAAGCAAGCTCCCCAAACTAATTTTTGTAGATTCTACTGTCTTCCCCCTCTTCATCTTTGCTTGTTTTTTAGACAAGAATCTTCAAATATCAATGATGGTGGCTTAGCAATCATATTTGCTACTTCTTTCAATGACTGAGAGTGTAATCTATTTGAGTAAAGTGATTATATCCAGTCTCATGTCTCTATGATGACAGCCTTTGTTGTTCTAATTTTACTATGAAACTTTTATGAATACTATGTTACATGCTTCTCATGCCTATGATATACCTTTCTACTTGCCCTTTGAGTATAAGTAACTTTTGTTCTTCAGAGACCTTAGTAGACTATGCCTTTCAGTTACACAGCATCAAGAGAATACTGTTGTTTTAAATGCTATGTCTTTGTTTAAAGGAAAAGCTGGGACCTACTAAAATCTTTGGACAAATTCCCAAAGGCAATCCAGTCATTTTTCCTCCTCCTGTTCATTTACAATTTAGCATACTGCCTTTTCATGGCACTCATCTAAGATATATTCACTGATATATCTACTCTATAGATTTTCTATCCAATTTTATAACATATTATGGATAATAGATATTGTTATGCCACTCTATTTATTTGTTTTCCTAGATGGATAATTAGGCTGACTTGTTTTAAGTTTCTAATTCATTATGAAAACTCTGCATTATTCTGGGAATTCCTGCAATCAGAAAAATATCATTCTTAAACAACAGTGTCTAGATTACTTAATCTATAGGAAATCTCCATTGGGACTTTACACTGCACATGTTTCTTGATAGCTAACATCTTTTAGGAGCATGAGTCTTCCATCACTACATTTCATTTGATAATAATCGGGGGTAATCACATAGCTATTTATATACATTTCAAGCAATCTAGTACAGTATAGTTTAACATAAGTGGTCTATCATTATTTTCAGGGTAAATGACTTAATCCTTTATTTGACATTTAAAGATGTTCACGATCTGATACCAACCTATTTCCCATATTGATTACACAATATTTCCTTCAATTCACTCAATACTTCAGCCAAATTGACATACCTGTCCTTATAAAGTAGTCCGTGTCCTGTCTCCCACCTCCAAGCCTTTGAATGCCTGAGATGTTTCCCCTTATCACCTCCACCTCTTAGAACACCTAGATTTCCTCTTGGACATTCTCTCTTCTCTTTTCTTTAGGAACATTGTTCTCTCTTAGTTCTCTTCCTACCTATGTAATTTGTCCTTCTGAGTCTTCTTTGCTGGATCATTATTCATGTCCTGATGCCTAGGCATGAGTGTTCTGCAGAGCTCCATCTGGGGTCCTCTTGCTGCATTTTCTCCCTTAATAATTTCATAGACTTTCATTAGTTCAAGAATAAGTTCTCAATTTGATTGCCAAATCTATGTATTCAGCCGTAGTCCCACTTCTTAACATGTTACACATCACCAACCTCCTGCTGAGTGTCTCCTCTTAAATATTATATAGACACCACAAATTCAATATGTCAATATAGCTTTGATTATCTTCCCCCATTAAATATTCTCCTCTTTTAAACTTCCTTATTACTGTTGAAGTTGCCATTTTCCTGCAAGATGATCAAATCTACAACTTCTAAATTATTTCTGATAGCACAATTTCCTTAACTCCCAATCAGTATAGATCAGTTGGCAAATTTCGACGATTCTACTTTTCCAACATTTCTTGAATCCATCCTGTTCTCTCCACACACATTGTTACCAGACTAGTAGAAGACATCACCACTTTTTGTCTACACCACTAAAGTAGTCTCCTAATAGATTTCCTACATCTGAACCCTTCCCCACTTAATTCATCCCCATTACAGATTCCAAAGTCATAATCCAAAGACATAATTAAAAGTACCTTTAATATACCATCCAGATCCTGGAAGATGCTTAAACACAGATGGCAGCAGTATTCTTTAAGTTATCATTTGTGTTCATAGTAAAAAGGCCTTTGTCTAGTTTGGGTGGAAACAATGAAAATAGAAAGGCATGATGTGAAAGAGATTATGTACCTGTAATTAACTGATTGGATATAGGGGGTAAGAGGGAAAGATGAGTGAGAGATAATACTGAGGTGAGGTTTAAAATATCTATGAATAGTGATGCCATTGATAGAAATAGAGAAGTCATGAAGATATGCCTGTTTTTGGAGAAATATACTGTTCAGATTTGAATATGAGATTACTCTTACTGTGCAGCACAGAAATTTGGGAGATAAAAAGAAAATGTGAGGATAGGCTTGTCCATAAAAATAACTTTTAAAAAGCACATTTTTTCTTTTAATTATTTGGTAATTCCCCAAATGAATAGTTTCTCAACTTTAATTTATTTTAAAAAGATGAAATGATGGTTTTTAATTAACATTTTCTAGAGCTCTAGACAAATAGATGGTTTTTACACTTCTTTTGACATTCTAATAAAATGCTTTTTTCATTCATATATGCAGAAAAATGGAGTCGTTATCACATTTCCAATGTGTAAGAAATTATAACTTTATGTCACATTTCTGTCATAACTTGTTCCTGAATTTTCATTTCTAAACTGTTCACATCCATATTTACATGCTAACACTGTTCTAAATTACAGTATTTAAAATTGCTGGCTTTCTTCAAGAATAATATCAAATGTTACATTCTTTATGAGGACATTCCTTTTTCCCCCCAAACTAAAGTCCTACTTTTAAATGTTACTTTTCTTTTACTCTAAATCTACCTTAAATGAACCTAATGATTTACATGATGTCTCCCCAACTAGAACACAAAGTCTTTGAGTTCAGTACTGGCTCTGCCATGTTTTTGTATATCTGTAAAGCTCAGCACAGTGCTAAACAGAATAAGAATTTATTAAATATTTTTGATTTATTACTACTTCACAAAATGTTTTTAATTGAATTTATTCCATTTTTAAGAGGAAATAGGGCAAAGTAAATACTATGCTGGGCTTAGATTCAGGAATGAATGAAGTCAAATCTCTCCCCTGACAGTAATTTTAATTGTTTTTTTTTAATTAATTTATCTTAAATTTAAATACTAAAACAAATATACCCCCCTTCCCCATACCAAGAAGGCTACAATTAGGCATGGATGCACTTACACACACACACACACACACACACACACACACATAGACATATACACCAAAATATATATATGTATACTTATACATATAGCCCTACATACATACACTCACACACATACATACATAGATATCTATAATCATACTCAAATGCAGATGAATAGATTCATATGCATCTATATAAGACCATACTTGTTTGTCCTGTTTCTCTGAGGGTGCATAACAGCTTCCTTCACCCGTTCAAGTCTTTGTGTATTTTTCTAAGGCCAGCAACTCATAGTTTCCTATACCACAGCAATATTCCAACCTTATATTATCTACTTATTTTAAATAATCTAAAACAATATTGATTAATATGCCTGATATATAGTGTAGTTTTCCTAATTTTCTCTTTTGATTAAATCTATTTTAGCTTTAACTTTGTCTGAGATCACGATTACTACCCCTGCTTTTTTTAACTAATAAACTCTACTCCTGATCTTTATTTTATGCTTGTATCTCTTATTTCCTATGCCTCCTGACTCCTCTACTTTACTTCTACCC
Organism: Phalanger gymnotis; assembly: GCA_028646595.1. Taxonomy (NCBI): domain Eukaryota; kingdom Metazoa; phylum Chordata; class Mammalia; order Diprotodontia; family Phalangeridae; genus Phalanger; species Phalanger gymnotis. The sequence goes on from CM053626.1 coordinate 83,401,277, forward strand.
ACTACCTTGCCCTCTACTTAAACTACCCCCTCATGAAAGATTCCTCCCTTATTCTCTCCCCCACCAGCTGTTTATGTCTTTCTGAATTTAGAAGACATATATGATGAAAGATAGATAGATAGATAGACAGACAGACAGACAGACAGACAGACAATCCTTCTTCAATCCACTCCCAAAGAGAGTAGGGTTCCAGAACTATGAGCCCTCCTCCCCCACCTAAATCTTCTATGTTAGTTCTTCTTGCATCTCATTTGTATAAGATAATTACACTTTTTACCTTTTCCTAGATAGTTTACTTTTTAGTATCACATCATACTCAGCTCCAATCTTTCTTCTAACTACCTAAATACTAATAAAAATCTTAGACATATGATTTACATTTCCCAGTACAAAAAGTAAACAGTCTGTCCTCATTTAGTCCCTGGTAATTGTTCTTTGATGTTTACCTTAGATTTCTCTTGGATCTTTTATGTAAAATTTTCTATTGATTTCACATCTTTTTGCAACAAAATTCTGCAATTCTGGCAATTCATTGAAAATCCTTTTTTTTTTCATTCAGGATTATGTTTAATTTTGCTGGGTGTATTTTTGGCCACAAGCCCAGTTCTTTTGTTCTTCAATATGTTTCATGACCTGTTGTCCTTTAGTGTAGCCACTGTTAGATCTTGTGTGATTCTAATTATGGCTCCACCATATTTGAATTGTATTTTTTTTTTGTTGCTAATATTTTCTCCTTGATAAAAGGGTTTCCAAATCTAGCTATGATAGTCCTGTGGGTTTTCCTCATAGGTTCTCTTGCAGGTGGTGATCAGTGGATTTTTTTTTTCTATTTCTACTTTCCCCTTTTGTTAGCACTTCTTTCTTTCTTATATTTTCTTTCTTTCTTATATTATTGTATCAAATTTTTTTTTAATCATAGTTTTCAGATAGTGTGATTATTCTTATGTCTTCTCTTCTTGATCTGTTCTCCAGATCAGTTGTTTATCTTATGATACGTTCCCCATTTTCTTTTATTTTTTTCAATCTTTATATTTTGTTTTATTATTTCTTGGTCTTTTTCTAACTTCACTAGCTTCCCCATGCCCAGTTCTAATTTTCAAGAATTCATTTTCTTCCTTAAGATTCTAAATCTCCTTTTCTAGTTGGTTGACTTTTTTTTTTCAGAATCTCCTTATTTTTCTTGGATTGTTCTTATTTAAAAAAAAAATCCTTCTATCTCTCTCATTTGATTTTTAAAGTATTTTTAAGTTCTTCTATGAATTCTTTTTGGTCAAGTGACTATCTGACATTACACTTTGGGGCAGGAGAGGGTTTTTTTTTTTTTTGTTCAGTATCCTCCTGTAAAGATGAATCCTAGTCTTCTCTACTCCCATAGTAACTTTCTATGGTTGGGTTCTTTCTCCTTTGCCTACTCATTTTTAAAAAAAATTATTTGTAGCAGCTTATTGTTGCAGTCACCTCGAGTCATGGGGTATGGGGAATGGTGTCTCTGGCCTTAAATCTTCCTCTCTGGCCTGGAATTGAAACCAAGACCTCTGATTTCCTTTAAATGCCTACAACTAGTGGTGACCAGTTCCACTGCTTCTGCAGTCACCTGGCATATGCTATTTCCTTCTCACCCAGGGCCGTGTCTCAGCAACACAGTTGGGCTTATAATCCCTTATTAGTAGAGAAGCCACTTAATTTTTGTGTGCCTCAAGCAACATCACATATACTAATTCACAGAAAAATTGTGCTACATTTTGGTATGGAAAAGTTCCACACTGAAATTTCTCCACACTGACATCCTGGATCCTTCCCATAGTCACAGATTCTATTTATAGTTATATTTATATTCACTTGAGTAATGTTCTACTCATGTGATTTACAAACTTAAGTATATATTTTCTAATGATATACTTTTTATTCTACAGACTGTTGGTGAGCACATTTATCATATGTAGGCATATTTTAGATCTAAAGAAAACTAAAAAGAAAAGATGACTATTTGCATTTTAGTAGAGAGGCCATGTGCTTACTGGTATTGAATAGAGAGGCCATGTATCTTTTTTAAAGTAATATTTAATATTATTCTCTAAATTCACTGTCCATGAAGAATTGAGAAAATATATCTCCTTCCTTTCTAGGCAGAGTAGAGGAACCAGGGATATGAAATAATTGACATTTTGTGAGATTTAGCTCAAGTGTAAGTTTAGTTGAAGCACTTTCCTCCTCTCTTTTTAAGTTCTTCAATACAAGGAGCAATTACAAGATAGGAACATAGGGAGGAATACATTCAGAAACAAAGATTATGCAAAAACAAACTATCAATAAAAATTTGCAAAGGCTAAAATGAAAAAGAAGTTTAGAAATTTCCTCTTATTATTAATGCTAAGAGTTCAAAGGACTTTTAATAGTGGTATTTCAAATTCCTCCTAATGCAGTGATCATTAACATTATTCATAAAATTTAGAAATTGAAAAACACCTTAACCAATAGAGTTAACCCCCTAGACCTTGACTTTAACCAGATATGATATTATTTACTGATTCCCCTTTGAAAAAACCATTATATTTTTTTATGTGAAAACAGTATTCTGAAAATAAAATATAAATTCTGCCATGTACATTTTTGATCCAGACCTATGATTTCAACAGAGGTAACACCTTTTTTACCAATGAGCACTACAGGCTATTTTTTTGGCTTTTTTTTTTTTTACTTTATTCTTATTTATTTTATTTTTCTAATTTATGGAATAAAATGAGCATTTTAATAATAATAATAATTAAAAAAGATGATTGCACATAAAACTGCAAACCTGTTATGTACAGCTTGCTCTTCCTTTTAAGTAGATAATTAGGTTATCATGCAAATTTCTTCCCCCCCCCCAACGCTAGAGATGGATGCCATTAGACACAAATAGATATATATGAAAAATTATTCTCTACATACTTCTATTTATCAGTTCTTTCTCTGGATACAGATAGCCTCTTTCTTCATATGTTCTTCATTTTCAATGTGTGTATGTATAATAGTCAAAATGACTTAGCTGTGCAAAATTGTTCTTAAAACAATATTTCTATTGTTGTATTGTTTTATACAGTGTTCTGTTGTATTGTTGTATACAGTGTTCTGTTGTATCGTTGTATACAGTGTTCTGTTAGTTCTGCTCACTTCATTTTGTGGAAATCTTGGCTTGCCTTTCTAAAATGAATAAACCAGTCATTTCTTAAGCACGGTAGTCTTTTATCACAACCACATTCTACAACTTATTCAGCCATTCCCTAATTGATGGGGATCCCTGCAATTTCCAGTCCTTTGCCACCACAAAGAGAGCTGCTATAAATGTCCCATTCACAATCAAAGTAGTAAGTACACTTTGTGAATTTCCCTCCATCTTATTTTTACTATTTTCTTTCCCTGTTACTTTATCTTCTCTTCCTACCCTCCTACTTCTCATCCCACCCACCCCTCCAAGAGTATCAAAGAGTCTCCCATCCTCCAAACCACAATCCACATACTCATCCAAAAGTACCTCCTCCTTTCTCTTTTCCCACCTTCTCTTACTCATTGAAAATGAGTAAGCAAAGGAAAAAGAACCATACCATACATAGCTATTATGATGTCAAAAAAAAAAAAGAGCTACATTCATATTCAGAAGACAGTGAGGTAAAATAAGCCACTCCTACCCTAAAGAGTAATGTCAAATGGACAATCTTAAAAAGAGTTCTTGGAAGAACTTTAAAAGGAATTTTTAAAAATCAAATGAGAGAGATCAAGTCAAAAATAGGGGGAAAAAAGCAATCCAAGAAAATTCTAAAATGAAAGTTAACAAATTGGGAAAAGAGGTCAAAAATCTTAAGAAACTAATTCATTGGAAACCAGAATTGTGCAAGAAGAGTAGAGTGATGTTGTGAGACACCAAAAAATAATAATACTAGAAAATAACAGAAGAGAATATGAAAAATCTTATTAGAAAAACAACTGATCAGGGAGAGACAATCTAAGAATTGTTGGACTACCTTAAATTTACACACACATACACACACACACACACACATACAAAAGAATCTGGATACAATATTATAAGAAATTACTTAAGAAAATTACCCTGAAGTTCTAGAACAAGAGGGCAAAGTGGAAATAGAAAAAAAAAATCTACCATTCGCCACCTGAAAGAGATCCCAGGAGGACTTATAGGTATGTCATAGACAAGTTTCAAAACTCTTAGGTTAGGAAGCATGCAACAAGAAAAAAAAACAAATAAATACTGAAGAGATACAGTCTGGACTTCACAAGACCAAGCAGCTTCTATATTAAAAGACCATAGGTCTTGGAACATTATATTTCAAAGAGCAAAAGAGCTTGGGTTGCAACCAAGAACAACTCACCCAAAGAAAGTTGAACAGAATCATGAATGAAAATAAAAAAATGAACATAAGATGCACTGAAAGACTTTCAGGTATTTGTAACAACAACAACAAAAAAAAAAAAACCCCTAGAATTCAATAGAAAATTAAATAGGAAAGATCCGGAAGAAAAATAAAGAGAACATTAGAGGCTAATTATAAGGGGCTCATTAAGGTCAAACTGTTTCTTATATATAAAAATATTTTAAGTATTCTTTAAAATGTCATCATGAGTATGGTAGTTTGAAAGAAAGGTTGGAGCTAAGTTGTGCTTGATGGGGTAATTTTTTTAAATTTTATCATTTTTATTAATTATTTTAGTTTTCAACATTGATTTCCACAAGATTTTGAGTTACAAATATTCTCTCCATTTCTACCCTCCCCCCATTCCAAAATGGCATATATTCTGATTGCCTCACTCGCCAGTCAGCTCTCCTTTCTTTCATCCCACTTAGATTTCTATGCCCCATTCCCTATATATCTTGTTTCCCAGCTGTACGCAAAAAACAACTTTTTTTTTAAGCATATGCTTTTAAAACTTTGAGTTCCAAATCCTCTCCCCTCTTCCCTTCCCACCCACCCTCCCTAGGAAGACAAGCAATTCAACATAGATCAAACATGTATCATTACATAAAACACTTCTACAATGCTTATGTTGTAAAAGGCTAACTATATTTCCTTATGGGGTAATTCTTAAACAAAATTCAGTAGGAAAAACAAAAAGAAGTAGTTATTTCATAAAATGGGGCATGAAAGTAAAAACTGATAGAGAGAAAGTAGGTAGAGATGGAGGGCAGGTAATGCTGGAACCTTACACTACTCAGATCTGAGTTGTTAAAGAAAACCATGTACATCTGAAGGGGAGTAGAAATAGGCTGGACTTGTAGAGAAGTGAGAGAACTGTGGGACTCTGACCGTAATCAAGGAAGGATTTTTTTGCTGTTCTTCTCTTAAGTGCTTTTAATGAGTTTGGCCTTTGTTTGAATGAGGCAGGTTAAGTCAGATTTTTATTGCCTTGGAGTGTTTCTCAGCATGAAGACAATTGAGAGTCATTGATTGGAAACACTCTATACAGTGGTACCACACCCTAAATGGTGAGCCTCAAGCCCTTAGGGTCCTGAACAGGGTATATGTACTGGAAGGTTAGAGATCGACTTTTGGGGTCACACTCATTGAAAGGGTGACAATACTCTGGGCAAGCTGTTGAAACAGCCCCTCTTCCTGCCCCCCGCCCCCCCCCGCCCCAGTTTTGATAGAAAGCCTAGATGTTGGTGCTTCTCTGGTAACTATGTATTGCTATGGATAGACTGGTTTGTGTAGATTTGCTCTGTTTATAATGTGTGCTTGTAGTTTCTGTTTGTATTTGTCTTGAAGTTTAAGGGAGCTGATCTTTTCCACCCGAACTAAGTGAATGACATATGTATGTTTAATTAAACTGAGTTTGTTAACCCTTTAAGGTTGCTTTTCTTAGAAAAGCAGATCAAAGAACCTACATTGGCAGCCCTTCTGTGTGCTCTTATTGTTGGTCTTACACAGTCACAGTAGCTGCTAGCAACATTGTTGTTACAGGGATGCTATGTAGGAGGGATTTTTTGGAATAGTGTGTAGATTAAGATTTAGGAGGGTGAGGGAAGAGGATAAGGGAGGGACTGACTCTTAAAGGGTGGGAAGAATAAGGAATAGGAAGGTAAAGGGAAAACATAAAGTAATGGGGATGAGGAAAAAAAAGAGGCTGAAAAGGACAATAGTGAGTAAAAATAAGATGGACAGAAATTCACAAGTAGTAATAATAACTTTGAATCTGAGTGTAGTGAACTCACCCATAAAACTGAAATGGATATCAGAATGGATTAAAAATCAGAATCCAACATATGTTGTTTACAAGAAACACATTTAAGAATGAGAGATATATACAGAGTTGAAACGGAAGGTTTGAGTAGAATTTGTTATGTTTCAGTTGATGCAGGAGTAGCAATTATGATCTCAGACAAAGTCATGGCTGAAATAGGTTTGATAAAAAGAGGTAAACAGGGCAACCACATTTTGGTAAAATGTACCATAGACAATGAAGCAATATCAATGCTGAGCTTATATACATCAAATACTACAGAACCTAAAGTTTTAAAAGAGAAGTTAAGTGAATTATAAGTTAGGATGGTTCCTTTACAAAGATTGACCATATATTGGGACATAACAACTTCATAGTTAAAAACACAAAAGCAAAAATATTAAAAGTGTCCTTTTCAGATCACATTTAAATAAAAATTGATTTAATAAGGGACCATGGAAACAAGATTAAAAATTAATTGGAGATTAAACATCTAATCTTGAAAAATGAGTGGGTTAAAGAGCAAATCATAGAAAGAAATCAATAAATCATGGAAGAGTGTGACAATAATGAGAAAACACATCAAAACCCATGGGATATAGCAAAAGCAATGATCAGAGGAAAATTTATATCTCGAAATGCTTTCAATCAATAAAATAGAGAAAGAGCAGATCAATGAATTGAGTGTGAAATAAAAAAGGGGAAAAACAACCCAAAATCCCCCAATTAAACACTAAAGAGAAATCTTAAAAATTAAAGGTGATATTAGTAACATTGAGTGTTAAGAAAAACATTGCATTAATAAAACTAGGAAAAATCAATAAAATAGACAAAGTATTGATTAATTTTATGTTTTAAAAAGATAAGAAAATCAAATCGGTACTGTTGAAAATGAAAAGGTTGAATATACCACTAGCAAAGATGAAATTAAAGTAGTTATAAGTAGTTTTTTGCCAATAAATTTAACAATTTAAGTGAAATAGAAGAATATTACAAAAATACTGCCTAGATTAGCAGAAATAGGAAATAGAATATTCAAATAGACATATTTACAGAAAGAAATTAAACAGGCAATAGCTTCCTAGGGAAAAAAAGGTCCAGGACCACATGGATTTACTAGCGAATTCTATCAAACACTTAAAGATTAACTAATTCCAGTGTTAAATAAATTATTTGGAATAATAGGAAAAGAAGGGAACTTACCAAATTCCGTTCATGAAACAAATATAATGCTGATGCCTAAATCAAAAAGAGTAAAAACAGAGAAAGAAAATTATAGACCAATTTGATTGATGAATATGGATACCAAAATCCTAAATAAATTCTAGCTTAAAAATTACAACAATATATTATAAAGATTATATATTATGATTGAGAGGGATTTGTACCAGGAAAGGAAGGATGGTTTAACATGAGAAAAATTAGCATAATTGATTATATATCAATAATAAAATTGATATGATTGTATCAATAGATACAGAAAAAAAGCTTTCAATGAAGTAAAACACTCACTTCTACTAAAAACACTTGAAAGCATAAATGGACTTTTTTCTTAAATTGGTAAAAAGCATTTACCTAAAACCATCAGCAAGCATTACACATAATGGGGATAACTTAGAAGCCTTCCCAGTAAGATCAGGTATAAAACAAGGATGTTCATTGTCATCAATATTACTCAAAATTGTATCAGAAATCCAATCAATAGCAATGAGAAGTAAAATAAATAGAAGGAATCATAATAGGAAATGAGATTAAGAAATCATTTCTTTTTGCAAATGATCTAATGATACAGTTAGAAAATCCCACAGACTTAACTAATTTTAGCAAAGTAGCAAGATACAAAGTAAATCCATATGAATTATCAGCACTCTTTATGTCACAAAAAGTACTCCCAAAGAAAAGGTACCAAGTTTAAAATAACACTAAACAATTTAAAGTACCTAGGAGTACACTTGCCAAAAGAAATTCAGGAACCATATAAGAAAAAAAATGGAGAAATATTATAATAAAATGACAATTTTAATTAAATTATTTTATATATTCAATGGCACCCCAATTAAATTACCAAAATGATTTCACTGAATTAGAAAAAATAATAACAAAATTCATTTGCAAGAACAAAAAGTCATTTTTTATCAAAGGAAATAATGGGAATAAAAATGTAAAGAAAGGCAGTTTAGCAGTATGAGATCTTAAACTAATTGCAATTATTAAAACTATGTATTACTGGCTAAGAAATAGAAAAGTAGATCAGTGGAACTGAGTAGACACAATTTACAACAGCAAATAGATAGAGTAACCTTGTATTTAACAAATGTAAAGATGAGATTTTGGGATAAGAATTCATTATTTGGGAAAAAAAATGTTGGGAAAGCTGGAAAGCAGTCTTGTAGAAATTGGATAGAACAATATCTTACACTGTTTACCAAGATAAGTTCAAAATGGATACATAAGGAGAAATAATAGAAGAATATTAGAAGAACATAGAACATGTTACTTATCAGACTTATGGATAGGCAAACTATTTATGAATAAACAAGAAAAACAGATCAGAGTGAGGTACAAAATGGATAATTACAAAAACTTTAAGTTAAAAATTTTTTGTACAAACACGACAAATGTAGCCAAGATGAGAAGGAAAGCAGAACATGGCAGGGTTTTTTTATAGATGGTTTTTCAGATAAAGGTCAAATATCTCAAATTTATAAATAACTTTTTCAAAACTAGAAGAACATGAGTCATTTACCAATTGAGAAATGGTCAAAGGATATGAACAGGTATTTTCTAATGAAGATATCAAAATAATTTATAATCAAGTGAAAAAAGGCACTAAATAACTATTGCAAATTAAAACAACTTTGGTATATCATTTTGCACCTATCAGATTGGCTAAAATGATTGTAAGGGAATGCAACAAATGTTAGTGGGGATGTGGAAAAATTGGGACACTAATTCGTTATTTGTGGAATTGTGAACTGATCTAACCATTTTGAACAGCAATCTGGAATTATGTGCAAAGAGTTATTAAACTGCCTATACCCTTTGATCCAACAGTACCACTGCTAGGTCTACATTGAAAGATGATTAAGGGAAAAGGAAAAGAACCTATATGTCTGTTATTTATTATTAAATTTTATTTTTAAATTATTAAATAAAACAAGCATTTCCCTAACATAATGCAATAAAAATGATGATGGCACATAAAACTATAAATCTACTATGCATGACTTGGATTCCTTTCAAATACTTAACAAAATTATCATATACATTGCTTTTTGCTTCTCCCCTCCTTCCCCTGCCCTACCCTGGAGATGGCTATCATTAGACCTCTATGTTCTAAAATATTTATAGCAGTTCTCTTTGCAGTGGCAAAGAAATGGAAATTGAGGGGAAGCCCATCAATTGGGAAATGGCTGAATAAGCTGTAAGTAGATGATTGTAATGGAATACTACTGTGCTAGAAGAAATGATAAGCTCGACAATATTAGAAAAAATCATGGATACACTTGCATGAAATAATGAAGAGTGAAATGAACAGAACCAAGAGAACATTGTATACAGTAACACAATATTAGTTTAAGAAAAACTTTGAGGAAATAAGTCATTTTCACTATTATAAATATCCAAATTATCTACAATGGATCTATGAAGGAAAAGACTATCTGCTTCTAGGGAAAGAACTGATAAGTAGAAGGATATATAGAATGATTTTACATATATAACTATATTTGTGTTTAATGGTAGCCATCAATGGAGAAGAGATAAGAAAAAAACCAAAATTACATGATAGCTTTCTTATCTATTTAAAAAGAATAGCAAGTTGTACAAAATAGATTTGCAGTTTCATGTGCAATCAGCTTTTTTGTTTAATCATACTATGTCATGGAAATGTTTGTTTTGTCCCATAAATTAAAAATAAAATATTTTTT
>CM053626.1:83411921-83449899 GCA_028646595.1 Phalanger gymnotis
CTTTTTAATTTAAAAAAAAAAATCCATCTATTTGGTAGTATTTTTTTCCCCAATTACACATCAAGGCAATTTTTAGCATTTGTTTTTGCAAGATTTTGAGTTCCAAATTTTTCTCTCTCCCTCTCTCCCCTCTACTCTTTCAAAAATGGCAGGCAATTAAATACAAGTTATAAATGTGCTATCGGGCAAAGTTATTTCCGTATTAATCACAGATGTACAAGAAGAAACAGATCAAAAGAAAAAAAGATAAAGTTTAAAAAACAAAAGAATGCTTTGATCTGCATTCAGGGTCCATCAGTTCTTTTCGTGGATGTGTATAGCATTTTTCTTCATGAGTCCTTTGTACTTTTTCTTGGATCATTGTGTGCTGACAAAAGCAAAGTCATTCATAGTTGATCATCACACAGTGTTGCTAATATTTTGTACAATGTTTCCCTGATTCTGCTCATTTAACTTTGCATCTGTTCATGAGTCATCCAGGTTTTTCTGAAATCTGCCTGTTCATCGTTCCACATTGCACAATAGTATTCCATTGCATCCATGTAATATAGCTTGTTCAGTCATTCCCTATCTGATGGGCATACCCTCAATTTCCAATATTTTAATACCACAAAAAGGGCTGCTATAAACACTTTAGCACCTGTAGGTCCTTTTCTCATTCTTGGGTTGTTTTTTGTTTTTGTTTTTGTTTTTTTTTTTTTGTCTCTTAGGGATACAGACCTAGTAGTGGCATTGCTGGATGAAAAGGTGTGCAATTTGTTTGGTTCCCCTTCGGACATAGTTCCAAATTTCTCTCACAACTACACCAGCCATCAGATCAAATTAGTGTCCCAATTTCCCCACATCCTCTCCAACCTTTATCATTTTCCTTTTCTGTCATATTAGCCAATTGGATAGGTATGAGGTGGTACCTCAGAGTTGTTTTAATTTGTATTTCTCTAATAAAAAGTGATTTAGAGCACTTCTTCCTTTGCTTATAGATAGCTTTGATTTCTTCATCTGAAAACTGCCTGTTCATATCCTTTGGCCATTTACCAGTTGGGGAATGCCTTGTATTCTTAGAAATTTGACTCCAGAGAAGGCTCAGGCATGGCAGCCACGGCCGAGGGTGTCCCTGCAGCCCAGCAGGAGGGTCTGGGACAAGACGATGCCGTGGTGGAGATGACAGAGGAGGCCATGGAGCCCGCTGAGGTGGACATCATGGGGCTGTGCCAGGATATGTTCTCCAAAATGGCCACATACCTGACGGGCGAGCTGACAGCTACCAGTGAAGACTATAAACTTCTGGAAAATATGAACAAACTGACTAGCTTGAAGCATCTAGAAATGAAAGATATTGCAGTAAACATAAGTAGAAACCTAAAGGACTTAAACCAGAAATATGCAGCACTTCAGCCTTATCTGGATCAGATCACTCTAATTGAGGAGCAAGTAGCAGCTCTTGAGCAGGCAGCTTACAAGTTGGATGCATATTCAAAGAAACTAGAAGCAAAGTACAAGAAGTTAGAGAGGCAATAACAGAATTCTGTAGCACAAAGACTTTTAACTACAAGAATGTTTTATAAGAGCTGAAATAAGCTGGATGGAACTAATCACTATGCTTCAATTCTTAAAAATAAGCGGTGCTGGGATCCAAGGAGAATCCCAGCCCCCGCCTCCAGTTGGATGTGTAACTCTGGCCACCCCCACCTCCGCCATGTTTTCCTAAACCTGTAACCCCTGACCTCATCTTACAGCGTGCTTCATTGTGTGCCCTGGACCAAGGCTCAGAAATCAGGATCAACCCCGTCTAGAGCAGACACAGAGAAGAGACTGTCTCCCTGTCTCCTCCTTCCCTCTCCCCTAGGCCCTCCCACTCCCACCCCTTTCACAACCTGTTCTTGAACTTAAATAATAAATGCCAACATATGAAAAAAAAAAAAAGGAAATTTGACTCCATTCTATATTGAGAAATGAAGCCTTTATGAGAGAGGCTTTCTCTAAAGATTGTTTCCCAGCTTTCTGTTTTCCTTCTAATGTTGGTTGTATTGGTTTTGTTTGTGTAAAAGCTTTTTAATTTAATATAATCAAAGTTATCTATTTGGCATTTCTGTAATGTTCTCTCTTGTTTGGTCATGAATCTATAACTCATTTAACTTATCTTTTAAGAATTTGAATGCTATACCATTGGTGAATGTATGTTTAGTTTTGATATTACTTCATTGTCTATGGTACCTTTTAGCAAGATTCAGTTTCCTTCCTTATCACTTTTTATTAGGTCTATACTTGCTTTTGCTTTGTCTGAGATCAGGATTGCTATCTGTTTTATATACTTCAGCCACAGCACAAGAGATTCTGCCCTTCATTTTTACTCTGAGTGTGTGTGTATCTCTGCTTCAAATTTAGTTTTTGTAAACAACATACTGTAGGATTCCATTTTTGATCACCTCTACTATCTGCTTCCATTTTATCAGATAGTTCATGTCATTCACAGTTATGATTACTAACTAGACTTCTCTCCATCCTATTTTTCCTCTTGTTTGTCCTTTCTCCTTTCACTCTTTCCCTCTTCCACAGTGCTTTGCTTCTTTCTATTACCTATCCCAGGCTGCCCTCTCTTCTGTCAGTTGCACCCTCCTCAACCTTAATCTCCTACTTGCCTACTTTCCTGTTGGGTAAGATAGATTTCTAAGTTAAACTCGTTGTGTGTCTTATTCCCTATTTGAGTCAATACTGATGACAGTAAGGTTCAAGCAAAGTTCATCTCCTGCCTTCCCATCTTCCCCTCCACTTCCCCTTCAGATCAAATCATGTGAAATAATTTACTCCATTCTACCTCTCCCTTCCTTCTGTATCCAATGTATTCCTTTCTCATCCCTTAATTTTATTTTATCATTCCCTCAAATTCACCTTATTCCCATGCCCTCTGTCTGTATGTATATGTACATGTGTATATATGTATGTATATATGTATATATACATATGTATACACACATATATTCCTTATAGCTGTACTATGAGTGATACAATTTTTAAAAATTACAAGTGTCATCCTCCCACGAAGGGATGTAAACAGTTTAGCTCTATTGAATCCTTCATGTCTTTTTTTTTCCTTTTTACCTGCTTATACTTTTTTGGGTCTTGATATTGGAGGTCAAATTTTTGGTTTAGTTCTAGCCTTCTCCTTATGAAAGCTTGAAATCCTTCTATTTCATTGAATGACCATTTTCCCCCTTGATGTATTATGCTTAATTTTGCCAAACAAGTGATTCTTGGTTGTTGTCTTAGCTCTTTTGTCTTCTAGAATATTATGTTCCATGACCTCCAATGCGTTAATGCTGTAGCTGCCATGTCCTGTGTAATCCGGATTGTAACTCGCTGATATTTGAATTTTTTTTCTGGCCGTTTGTATATTTTTCCTTGACCTGACCTGATAGTTCTGAAATTTGGCTATAATGTTCCATGGAGTTTTTATTTTGGGATCTCTTTCCTGAGGTGATTGCAGATTCTTTCAATGCATGTCTTGTGCTCTGGTTCCAGGACATTCAGGAAGTTTTCTTTGATAATTTCTTGAAAGATGCTATCCAAGTCCTCCTTTCGATTATGACTTTCGGGTAGTCCAATGATTATGACATTGTCTCTCCTGGATCTATTTTCCAGGTCATTTTACATTTTCTGTCATTATCTTCATGCTTTTGATTTTGTTTGATTGATTCTTGATATCTCATAGAGTCCTTAGCTTCCACTTGCCCAACTTGGTGTTGTTTTCCTCAATTAGCTTTTGTACTTTCTTCTCCATTTGGCCCGTTGTACTCTTTAAGGAGTTGTTTCCTTCAGAGGATTTTTGTATCTCCTTTTTGATTTATCCAATTCCACTTTTTAAGCAGTTTTCCAAGCTGTGAACTCTTTTCATGACTCTCCTGCATTACTCTCATTTCTTTTCCCAAATTTTTCTTCTTCCTCTCTTATATGATTTTTAAGTTCCTTTTTGAGTTCTTCCAGAAATTTTTTCTGGTCTTGAGACGTCTTTCTGCTTTTCTTTGGTGTTTTGACCATACGTGTTGTGACACTGTCTCCCTTTTCTGAGTTTGTGTCTTGGCTTTCTCTGTTACCGTAATAACTTTCTGTGGTTAGATTCTTTTTGGTTGCTTTTTGCTCATCGTTTATTGGGAGGCCTTTTTCCCTTTCTTTTAAATTTGATACCCATTCCCAGGGTTGAAGGGGCTCTTTCTGAGGCTTCTGCCAGTGACTATAGGCCCTAGTGGTTTGGCAGGTGCTGCAATGATATTGCTGAAGCCCTGATGTCTGCTGCTATGTTGAAGGGTTGGCACTGCGGGAGTCCTTAAGAGTCTGACAACTTTGTGGTGCTGAACTGGGATCCTAGTGGGGTTGTCTGGTGTGTTCTGAGGCCCAGTAGAGTGTTTCTGCATTTCCTGGTCTACACTGAAGCACATGGAGGTCTAGCCACTGGAGAATGCCTGTTTGACCTGGACTGTGCTGAAGCACATGGAGGTCTGGTTGTTAGAGGATATCTGTTTGCCTTAGGTTGTGCTGAAGCAGGTGGAGGTCTGGCTGCTGGAGGATGCTTGTTTGCCCAGTACACTGAAGCACATGGTAGTTCTCAGAGCTGGAGTCTACAGGTTCCCCTGGATATACTAAGGCACATAGGGTGCTTTTGTGTTAGCATTTGCCTGCTCCACCATAGAGGGCCTCAGGATCTCCCACTGGTTTTCTGAGGTGGGGCTTGTTACTGGTTTGTTGGGATACTTCCTATCCTGGAATGCCCTCTCCTTTTACCCAACTAAAACAAACCTTTCTTGCCATCCTTTAAGACTCCCAAGCTAAAAGACCACTCCACGCTATCTTTCCCCTGGCTCTCTGTTCCAAGATTTGTTCTGTGCAACTATTTTACAGTTGTTTGGAGGTGAATACAGGAGAGCTACAGTGACTTACAGCTTATTTTGCCACCTTGGCCCCTAGAAGGAGAATCAGTTGTTTTATTTTTCTAAGTTGTTGACTCTTTTCATAATTCTCTTGCATCACTCTCATTTTCTCTCCAATTTTTCTTCTACCTCTCATGTATGATTTTTAAGCTCCTTTTTGAGCTCTCCCATGAGTTATTTCTGAGTTTGAGACCACGTCCTGGTTTTTTGGGGTGTTTTGCCCATAGGTGCTTTGACATTGTTGTACTCTTCTGAGTTTTTGTCTTGGTCTTCCTTGTCACCATAACTTTCTGTGGTCAGATTCTTTTTTGTTGTTGTTTTTTTGCTCATCTTTTTTGGCTTTTTTCTTTTCTTTTAAATTTGATTTCTGCTCCCATGGTAGAAAGGCATTGTCTCAGACTTCTTTTGCCAGGGACTGTAGACCCTGGCTGTTTACCTGGTGCTGTACTGATGTTGCCTTGAGGCTCACAGGGAACCCTCTTGTCTGGTGCTTCACTGAGGAGTTGGGTTGGTTGTCACTGATGCTGCTGGAGACCATAGGGGTCTGGCAGCTTACCAGGTCCTGAGTCAGGGTTATGATGTTTGTGTCTGGTTGTTTCTCTGTTTTCCTTGGGGCTACACTGAACCAAGTGGATGTCTGACCACTGGAGGTTGCCCATTTGCCCAGGGTTGTGCTGAAGTACATGGAAGTCTGGCTGCTGAAGATTGCCTCTTTGCCCAGGGTCGTGCTGAAGCACATGAAAGTCTGACCTCTGGAAGTTACCTGTTCACCTCTGGCTATGGCGAGGCATGTAGGGAGTATTCGTCTTGGTGTTTGCCTGCTCCTTTGTATTGGTAATTAAGGTGGGACTTTTTTTTAAACTGTTTTCTCTTTTAGAAATGCTAAAGTAATCAAATGCCTCCGGTTAAGCCTTGTTAGGTACAAAGCCCCAGGCCCACATCCTTTTGTCAACTAGGTACTAAACCCCAGACCCACACCCTTTTGCTGATTAGGTGTGAATCCTTAGGGCCCTGACACAGTATGTAAGATCCATGGTTGGCCTTTGATTTTTGGGGCTCTCAGTCAGTAGAAGAGTGGTGTGAGACTCTAGGCAGATGCCTTAAGAGCCCCCCAGCTGGCAAACCCAGATGTTGATGCTTTCCTGGTAACTGTGAATTGTGATTTGGTCTGTTCATATTGTGTATGTTTGTAATTTGTTTGTATTTGCACTGAAGTTCAGGTTGCTGGCTTTTCCTCCTGAACTAAATGAGTTATATTTGTATGTTGAATTAAAGTAAGATTGTTAACTCCTTAATGTTGCTTTCCTTAGTAAAGCAGATCAAAAGAACCTGTGCTAGCAGCTCTTGTTGCTGGTCTTGTTAGGTCTTATACCCCTACAGCTGCTGCTAGCCCAATTCTTGCTATATCCACCAAATAGGGGCTCAAGATCTCCTATTGGTTTGCTGAAGTGGAGCTTGCAGCTGAGTTGCTGAGATGCTTCCAGTCCTGAATTGCCTTCTCCTTTTACTGATTATGACAGGCCTTTCTTGGTGATCCTCCCAAAGATCTAAAAGATTAGTCTAAAAGATTGTTTCACCTTATCTTTTTGCTGGTTCTATTGTTTCAGGATTTGTTCTGGAGCACTATTTTATGGTTGTTTGGAGGTGAATATATCATTTTATCTTTGTAA
The DNA here is from genome assembly GCA_028646595.1 of Phalanger gymnotis. Classification (NCBI taxonomy): domain Eukaryota; kingdom Metazoa; phylum Chordata; class Mammalia; order Diprotodontia; family Phalangeridae; genus Phalanger; species Phalanger gymnotis. The sequence continues at coordinate 83,418,514 of CM053626.1, forward strand.
CCAAAATTCATTGCATATATTGCACTATATAGCTGAAATGAAGATAAGAATAATGGCATAGCCAAACTTTTCATGACTTCTAACAATACTTTGTATAGCTCTTCATACAAGAAACAAGTCCTACTTAATTATTTATTGAATTAAACTGAAAAATGTTTCTAAACTGATGAATATTTCTAAAACCAGAAATAACTCCCTACAAACATTAATTAATTAAAACAAAAAAATTAATTTTGAATTTATTGTAATACAACTATGACAAAATATTTTCAACATGAATATCATTGTAAATTCATTTTGTATGATAGATACTACCATGCCATTCATAAATTCAAGGTTATACCTTTCAATTGGCTATTGTTCAACAAACAGGAAAAAAAAAATAATAGATGGTGCCTATGTTTAACACTCAATTCTTATTCTTAAGGTTCATTTAGTTTCTTAAAAATAATTAATTTGGTTTTAATCATCATTAGCTAATATAAGTGCATTCCCTCTAAGATTATCTCAATTTATCCTGACCGTATATTGTTTCCACATAGTTGTTGGCATGCTGTCTCTATCCTATGAGCTATGAGCTCCTTGAGAGCAGGGAGTATTTGTCGTTATTTGTTTGTTTGTTTGTTTTGCTTTTTGGGGGAAAGGGATTGTTATTATATCTCATGTTAGCACAGTGTTGGGAATATAGAATGTAGTTGACTTGTAGAATTGGCTTTTTTTTTTGAAATGTAAAATAAAAGATTAAAGCAATTATTGATTCAAGAAAGATAAAAGGAAGAAAAGTAAAACATCACTTTTACAGGCTCAAATACATTAACAATCCTCCCTGAACACTAAACCTATCAGTTAAGTTTAAAAAATGAATAAACAAATGCTGACACAGGTATCCCCTAATAAATTACTAGTCGTTGAAAGGCTTTAATATGTTCGTGGAGTGGCAGAAAAAAACCAAAGAGAATAGGCATGTGCATACACACACATACATACAGGCAGAGAAATCCACATTTGACTGTGTAAATTTATTTTCAGTTTAAATATAGAATATGTACTAGGTTTGTTCCCTTTATCTGGTGATGCATAAATTACACATGACAAGAAAGTAAACAAGTTCAATTATATCCATTACCTGAGAATATCTTTAGTGGTGGAGTGTGTATCAGTAAGGCAAGATTCATGACCTTGAGGAAGACCATGAACATGCCTGCGTGGTTCGGAATTGCAAAGTATGAAAAACTCTCTAGGTAGAAGGCAGAGGAAATACAACATTTATTTAGGCACCAAAGAATCAAATCCCAGAACCAGTAATTCCAATTTGATATAGCAGTAATTGTATTCCAAAACCAGTAAGTCTACCTCAACATAGCAACAAGAAGATTAAAACAAAGTACTACATCAAAGAGCCAAGTCTTCCTGTAACCTTCCCTGCCCCCTCCCATAAACAATCACTCATGAGTCCTGTCTGCTTGCCTGAGTCCTCTCCCCTCTCAGTCCTCTGTTCTGCAGCATTCTGGTTTCCACTCTCCCCTCAGCCCTCTCTTCTGCAGCTCTGTGGGCTCGAAGTTCTTGCTCCTTCTCCTTGGACTCAATTCTGAATTCTGGATTCTCTTCTGACTTCCAAATTCTCAGATTCCCAATGGTTACCTTGTGGGTGCATATGTTCTTTTTAGGGCCTGAGGGCTTCATGCCCAAAGATCTTTAATCACTGATTGGCATCACAAAGGTATGGCCTGCCTCTCTTAACTGGCTGTACCTGAGGCCTATTGAATGGGCTGGGAAAGATCTTCAGTCACATTATCACCACAGGGTGTCATGTTCTGGGCATCAAATGGGGCCAAAGATAATGCTTTGAAAAGTCTTGAGCATCATATAGGACTTTTTGCACATTTCTAAAACAATCATGTATACTTACATATCATAGTCATGAATTTATGTGTGGTATACCCCACTGCAACACATTTAAGCACCTTTAGATGGTACTACATGTTTTCGAAAATTTCTATCTTTTCCCATACTTGAAGGGTGCTCTAAACATTACTTTGTTGATACTTTAAAAGGTGTATTAAATTGAGTTGAACTGAAAAGTCTAGAATTAGGATATATATTGTGCTACAAAATTTTGATAGGAGCAAGACCAGGAGTTTCATTCTTTCTTCTATATTATCCTGCCTTGACAAGATTTTAATTTTTTCCCATCTTTCACTAAAATTCAACTCTAATGCCTTATTTTACTGTGGAAGTGATCATATGTTCTCAAAGGCTATGCCAGTGAGTTACAGACTCTTTGAGGTTCTAATGAGCTACAAAGGTTTTTGATAATAGAATCAATGTGCTATATTTATGTCCATTAAATACAAAAAGTTCATCACCAGACAGTCAGTGATGAATTAGTGATAAATATGTTGATCTCAACAGCTTGTACATTTAGTAAGGCATGGGCATGTTTTGATCTACAAATATATGGGAATATCAATGCAAATGCAATAGAAAGTTATGGATCTATTGAAATGTGAAGCTTCCCGCTTTGTAGAAAAGGCATAATGGATTCATTGAAATATTATTCTCATCTCTACTAGACTGTAAGCTGCTTGAGGAGGCTGAAATTCTTTTCATTTTACCTCTATAAACACCTTTCTGTATACATAATAACCATGTTATAAATTATTCATTAATTCAGATTGCTAATGCTTTCCCATTATCTTTTTAATCTATCATTGAGGTAGAACAGTCTAGTTCCTATTTATGCCCAGGGAGAATGTATTTATTCACTCTTTAGTTCTTTATTTGAGTTTTTGTTACATAACACTTTTTAGCCTTGTAGAATATGTCTATATAAGGTTAGGATCACCTGAATAATCACTCACACAATCACCTTATGCTACTTAAATAATGGACAAGAGGCTATGTATACTCCGAATTACTCAAGGAGAATACTCCATTCAATCAAATGACCCACAAAGTCTTGACATAGGTGGGAAAAGTCCTTGATCATTTAAGAAATCCTTGAAAGCTATTGGATGAAATGGAGTATTGTTGCACAGGTAGCACATTCATATTGGTTGAGGAGAATTGATCATCCCATGTGGGGCTTCTACAGAACAATCAATCTAGTTTGGAATTAAGCACAGATAAATATCTCTCAGTTTAGTGGCAGAAGCCAAACCAACCAAACCCCTGAGGAAGAATGTTTTGGAGAGAGAAGAAAACAGCATCTTACTTTCTCTCTTAATAGAGGTGGACCTTGTGACTTTTGTAGAAATAAATGATTTGTTGCATAAGACCTGGGTTCAAATGCTGGCTCTGTTACTTGCCGTCTGTGTAAATGCATGGCAATTTCTTCGAGTCTCATTTTCCTTCCTCCTAAGATTCTTTTCAATTCTAAATCTATGAACTTATGACCTATGAACTGGCTTTGTCCTTGCTTTGAATGTGTAGGTAACAAAATCAGATTCTCTTTGTGTGTGTTCTGGACATAATGCAAAATAAGAGCTGTAGAAACCTGTTCTCTTGAATTGAGTTGATTACTAATTGCTTTATCTAGCTCTGTTTTTCCTGAGTAAAGCAAGTAATCAACATGAGAAAGGATGTCTGTACAATCCCCTTGGGTTATTTCTGAGCAGGCCCTTTTCTCACTTAACTCAATGTAGCTAAATGGATACTTAAAAAAAAAAATATTTAAGTTACATATTATTTTCAATTCATTTCCCCCCACAAGAGAATAAATTCAACATTAGAAATTTTACATCAGATGGTTAATCTGTGTCAAATATAGTCAGTCCTCTAAATTCTCACTTTATTTTCCTAGGATACTAGCTAAGAATCTTTACAGAAGAATGGATAAAGAGCTAAACTTAGAATCCAAAAATACTTGAGCTCAAATCTTGCTTCTCATGGCTGTGTTACACAGGGTAAGTCATTTAACTTATTTTAAGCATTTTCTAGGCAATTCTCTGAGACGATAAGTAGTAGAATAGTTATAGTTATCAGTTAAGGGAGGGAGACACTTTGGATAAATGAAAATAAGGTGAATCTCTATTCTCTGATACCAGTGAGATACTGTCTTGATTGAAAATGAATATTTCCATTACTATTAGTCTCATATTCATTTAAATGTTCATAAGAAAGCAATATACATAGCAATGAAATGTTTTCATTATTCTCTAAATGGACCATTTTACTATAGAATTCAATTTGAAACATATAGAAATTATATAAGGATGAAAGACTGATTTGGATGAGGAAGACCTGACTTCAAATCCTGCCTTAATTTCTTACTAGATATGTGGCCCTTGTTCACGTAGTTTAACCTATTTTAGGCTCAATTTCCTCATGGGTATAAGGAGGACAAAAATAGCACCTATATGACAAAATTGTTTTGAAGATCAAACGTTCTAACATATGTAAAGCAATTTGCAAACTTTAATAAATTATGTGAATGCTAGTTTGATAAGAGGTAGTAGTTGTAGTAATAGTCATACTAGTAGAAGCACTACCACTACTAGCAGTAGTAGAAATAGTGGTAATGGTAGTAGTGATGTGATGGTGGTAGTGGTAGTAGTAGTAATACTACTATTAAAGAAAGGAAGTAGATTCGTAAGAATGCTTTCTGAAGGGAAAAAATGGGACTAGAAAATTATTATTATTCCTTAAAATAGCTCTTGATTTAACAAAATTTAAGGTTTTTTATCTTTTTTGGTTTGCTTTTTTAGATCATTATCACAGCTCCCACTCAGATGGATGAATCTCACATCCTGGAGCATGGTTTTAAATTCTCCTTCTGGGATCTAAGGGTGCTTCTAAGGATTTGAAGATATATTCTCTAATTTCATTGGTTCAATCTGTCCCTCCCCTAAGATAATCATGTGAGAATCACTTATAGTCAGCTAGCTTTGAACCTTGAGCCTTTAGAAAAGTGGATTTACTTATATTATAGAGTGAAAACACTTGGTACAGAACATTCATGTTCTCCTCTTCTTCCTCAAGGTCTATGACACCCTCTCCCCCAAGACCATTCAAAGTCTGTAGGAAAGTGGGTTCACGTTTAGAGCACATGTGTGGTAGAGATAACTCAAAACATTTGGTTTATGAAAATTATTTTCTCCCCTTCAAGGGGCCCTCAACAAGTTCCCTAGTTATGGTGTAGTTTGTTTGCTGGATTACTTTTGAATCCATCATATTGATGGATACTTTTAATCTGTCCTTATCTCACAATGCCAACACTGATGTGGGGATGCCACTAGAACACTCATAGGAGGGAGGGGGAGTCCAACATTATTCTGGCACTTTGAAGCTAATAAATTTCTCCTCTAGCCAAAATGGTATATGAAGGAAGGAGACCCAAGAATGAAGCTAAGACCTCTCTTCCTCCTATCCCCTATCCAAATGGCTCTTTCTAAGGGGTTTTACTATAATTTATGATCATTCCAATTCTTGAATGATTTGGGTTTTATCTAGCTTTACAACTGAATACTAATATTGTGCAAATTCACTCCAATTTAAAGGACTTCTCATATTTAATATCCATGAACAATTGATTTATTGAGCATCTTATTAAATTAAGTGAGATGGGATGACTTGATTAAGGAATATCAATTGACTCCACCCTTGTATCTGTAAAAGTAGTCATAGATAAAGGAATAAAAGAATTATGCTAAGTAATTCTTATAGCTTGATTAGTTAATGACAGCACCTAATAATATTAACCATGAGGGAGGAAAAAGAAATGTTATGAGTCCTTCTTATAGACTAGATTTTTTTTCTTAAGTGGAAGATACTTAATAAATCATTTTATCCAATTGCCTTATTTTAACAAGCATGAAAATAGAAGCTCAGATTGGTTTTATACTCTGCCTTAGGGCATCCAAAAAGTTGATAGCAAATGTAAGTTTAGAATTCAAGTCTTCTCACTCATGGTTCCATGATGTTTTCACCAAATATGATGCTCTCTTAAGGAATTGTTTCATTTGGTTCTAAAAATTATCCCACCCTTTAATATATTCATATGCAAAATCAACTGCCAAACAGTGGGCTAACCACTTGGAAGGCAGTTCTATATTTTAAATGATTTTTAACTTTGGTACCATTTCTGTTTGATTTTCTCAATAGGCAAGGACTCCTAATTGAAAATGCCCATAGGATAGTACCACATTACAAAGAAGGACAATGTGCCCTACCCATTAGTTTCCCACACCCTCACTACCCTGCTGCTTTATGAACTACTAGCATCACAGATAAGACAATTAAGGAAAAGGGAGTTGACATTCTGCATAAATGCCAGACAGGACAATGCTTCCAGAGCTGGCAGAGCATGGGGTTAGGAAGTAAGGCTGTGCTCCAGAATACAGACTTTAATCTTAGTGGCAATGATATAAAGGAAAAAAGAGGCAGATGTTAAAAGGATAATTTGGGGCAATATGGAAGCCTGGCAGTCAGCTCAAAAAATGTAAATTAAATTAAGTACAGAAGGGTAACTGCATCCTTCAAAACAGACTCGGGCAGAGAACCTTAAATAGTGGGGAAAAAAGCCATTAAACTAGGATACATTTTCTCTGTATGCTGCTTTTCCCTTACAGTGAATCTCACTAAAAATTATCCATTGTATCCATTTCTCACTTCTGTTAAAAATCACCTGCAGCTCTGTAGAGTTCGCAGTCTTGTGGAGATAATAACAGTAGGGGGGAGAGCAGTTAGGATATGATGAAGAGAACAAGAATAAGCTCCATGAGAATAAGATAACAGACCAATTGTAATAGTTGGGAAATTAACACCATGGAGAGAAAACTGGATGCTGCACTTTAGCTGCTGCAGTATTAGCAGATGAACATTCTATTTAATCATTTGTTTTCTCTTGTACATAAGGTTCATAGAAATAGTCTTTGGGACAGAACCAAGGTAGAGAGGCTAGAGAAGAGTATTTGGTATCCCTGGAAACCCCAAATAGTTCAAGATATGGGAAGATTACTTAGACTTCTTTGAAGCTTAACTATAATTCATAGAAACTGTGCCTGAGACAGACAACTATTGAAAAGGAAAATGACACACATGCTCAAAAATATTATTTAATTTCTAATTGATAAAATATATATGTATATATTTAAAAATCATTTATGGTTTTGCCTTTAAGCCACATTTATTTCTAAATATTGGTCTTCTCATCTTAACCCAGCCTGTTCTCTTATTCTTTTCTTTTTGTTTTATTTTTATTTTCAGTTCCAAATCATCTCCCTCCCTCTGGCCCTACTACCATCCACTGAGCAGGCAAGAAATACAATATCTATTATACATATTAAGTCATATCAAAAAAAAATTTGCATTAGCCATGCTCTGAAAAAAAAATGAGAAAAATAAAGCGAAAAATATGCTCCAAACTGCAATATGAGTCCATATGTCCTTTATCTACATATGGACAGCATTTTATATCATGAGACCTTTGGAATTATGGTGGATCATTGTAGTGACCAGAGCTACTAAGTCTTTTATAGTTAATAATCTTACAATATTGCTGTTGCTGTGCGAATTGTTCACCTAGATCTGCTCACTTCTTTTGTATCAGCTAATATATCTTCCCATGTCTTTTTTTTCTGAAAAAAAAATCACCTCAATTATTTCTTATGGCATAATAGTATTCAATTACATTCTCATACTATAATTTGTTCAGCAAATTTCCAGTTGATGGGTATCCCCTTAGTTTCCAATTTTTTGCCACCACAAAGCAAACTGCTATAAATATTTTTGTACATCTGGGTTCTTTTTTTTCCTTTTTGCTAGACCTAAGCAGTTTTGCTGGGTCAAAGGGTATGCACAATTTTATCGCCCTTTGGGGATAGTTTCAAAATGTTCTCCAGAGTGCTTAGATTAGTTCATAGTTCAAGTAAGAGCATTAGTATATATATTTTCCCACATCCTCTCCAGCATGTCTTTTTCTTTTTCTGTTATGTTAGCCAATCTGAGAAGCAGGAGGCAGTACCTTAGAGTTGTTTTAAGTTACATTTCTCTAAGTACTGTTGATTTAGAACATTTTTACATAATATTGATAATTTTGATTTCTTCTTCTAAAAATTGCCTATTCTTTTCTTCTGACCATTTATCAATTTGGGAATGGCTAACAGTTTATATATGTGCATGTGTGTGTGTGTACATGTGTGTGTATAAACATACATATATACACATATGTATACATATACACATATATACACACCCATATATAATATGTACATATATTTAACTCAATTTTCTATATATCTGAGAAATGAGAATATTATCAGAGAAACATGCTGTAAATGTTTTTCCCATAAATTTCCTAATTTTGGCTGCATTGCTTTTAATTGCACAAAAACCTTTTAGTTTTATGTAATAACAATTATACATTTTACCTCCTGTGATCTTTTTCTTTTGGTTGGTCATGAACTGTTTTCTATCCATAAATCTAAAGGATGATTTCTTCCTCATTCACCTAATATGTTTGAAACACTTATCCATTTTGAGCTTATCTTGGTATATGATGTGAGATGTTGGTCTATGCCTAGTTTCTGCCAGACAATGCCTCAGCTTTCAAGAAATTTTGGTCAAATAGGGAGTTCTTGCTACAGAAATTTTGGGTTTATCTTTGGGTTTTTGAATCAGTAGGCTACTGTTCTTTTCTGCTTCTGTATATTATGTCCCGAACCATTAATCAGCCACTCTATTTCTTATCCAGTACCTAAATGATTCCATGATTAGTTCTTTGTGATAGAGACAGCTAGGTGGCACAACAGATAGAGAACTGGGCTTGGAATCAGGAAGACTCATCTTCCTAAGTTCAAATCACTAGCTTTGTGACCCTGGGTAAGTCATTCAATCCTGTTCACCTCAGTATCCTCATCTGTAAAATGAGCTGGAGAAGGAAATGGCAAACCACTCCAGTATATTTGCCACAAAAGCCCAAAGGGAATTACAAAGACTCAGACATGACTGAAACAACATAACAACAAAAATTTTGTAGTAAAGCTTAAAATTTGGTACTGCTAGGACTCCTTCTGTCAATTTTTTTTTCATTGACTGCTTTGATGGTCTTGTCCTTTTGTTCTTCCAGGTGAATTTTGTTATTATTTTTTCTTCTTCTAAAAATAATTCTTTGGAAGTTTGATTATTATCTGTATATTGAATAAGTAAATTAATTTACGTAGTATGCATTTTTGTTATATTTTGCTAGGCCTATGCATGAGCAATTAAAAAAGAATCTTTACTAAATTCTTTCTATGAATTGTTTTGATACCAAAAACTAGGAAGAGTAAAAACAGAAAAAGAAAACCATAGAGCAAGTTCCTTAGTGAATATTGATGCAAATATTTTAAATAAAATAATATCATATAGAGTTCAGCAATATATAGCAAAGATCATATACTATGACCAGACTGGATATATACCATCAGTGCAGGGATAGTTCAATATTAGGAAAACTAGCAGCATAATTGACTGTATCAATAAAAAATCCCAGCCATTGGATTATATCAACAGATGCAGAAATTTTTTGGAAAAAATACAACACTCATTCCTATTTAAAAAAAAAACACATACACTAGAAAGCAAAAGAATAAATGTATTTTTTTCTTTTAAGATAAGTGATATCTCCTTAAAACCAAGAACGAGGATTTTTTTTCCAATAAGACCAGGGATGAAGCAAGAATTTTTTTTCACCATCTTTATTAAATATATGCTAATAAGACAAGAAAAGCAAAGTAAAGGAAGAAACATTGGCAAAGAGGAAACAAATTATCACTTTTTGTAGCTATGATGCTATAGAGAGCCCTGGAGAATCAACTCAAAAACTTGTAAAAGAATTAACAAATTAGTAAAGTTGTAAGATATAAAATAAACTCACACAAATCATTAGCATTTCTATATATTACCAACAAAATCCAGAAGAGTTTATGTCTTGAGTTTCCCTCTCACCATAGCAGCTTGTTATGGTCAGGTTCTTTTTTTTTCCTGTTTTGTTAATTTTTCCAACCTATTTCTTGACTTTGGAATTTATATTATAGTTGGTTGTTATGATTGGGTTTGGCTCACCTGTAGGGGTTGGGGAGCATCTGTCTTTTAAGTGTATTTTAAGTATATTTGTTTCTTTTATAGCTCAGTGAGTACCTGTAAGTTTTCATTACTTCCAAAGTGGTCTGATCTGGGGGGAGGTGTGGCCATTACTATTGTAGTCTAAGTTCTGATTCTTACATAATAGGTCCATTGCTCTCTGATGACTGTGACTATTCCTCTCTAACCTGGAATGGCAACTGGGAACTGCATAATGGGTCAATAGAGCTGCCAAGTGGCACTTGAGCTTGTGCCCAGAGCTATAACAGAAGTCCTTTGAGAGCTCTTTCTAGCCAGATCTTCAGTCCCCTTACCATCCAAGGACACTGTTCCCCTCTACTACTGCTGCCCCAAAGTCCGTGGCTGGTGCTTCTTCCACATTCTCTTGGATAGCCCTCACACTCCAGTGTCTACAGACCTTTCTGTCTTCCTATGCTGACCTGTCTGGAAAAAAATGAATCACTGTGATTTCTTTTTTCTTGGTTTTCCTAGTCAGAATTTAATTTCGCATGCTTTTAAAAGTTATTGTAGAGGGTTATACTGGGAGAGCTCTGAAAATGTGCTTTTTTAGTATCATCTTGGCCTTGCTCTCTCTATTCTATCCTATAAGAAAGATTTTAAAAAGAAAGGAAAAAAAGTCCAGCAAATCCAGGATGCCCATTGACAGAATTCAGTCTGTAATGCTCTATATAAGTATTCCTATCCTTTCCAGTAAAGTATTCTTTGTTTCATTTTATCCCTATTCCCATTAGTGTTATTGTTACTATATATGCTTTCCTAGCTCTACTCATTCCATTCTGTAACAGTTCAGACAAGTCTTCCTATGTTTCAATTATATCTTCCTTTATCATTTTTTTATATAATAACATCCCATTACATTCATGTACCAAATTAACTAGCTATTATCCAAATCAATCAACATCTTTGTTTACATTTTTTTTGACTGACACAAAATAATTTAGCATGAATATTTTGGTGTAAATTGGACTTTTCTTTTAATCCCATTCATGTTTATGTCATCAATAGGTTTTCTGGGTGAAAAGGTATTTTATTTACTTTTTACTGGAACAATTTCTAATTGCTTCCAAAAAGAAGTGAGAAATTCTCAACTCAATAAAACATTGTAATAGTGTGTCTCTCTTCCCACAGCAATTCAAGTATTGACTATTTCTATTTTTATTTTTTCTCATCATTGCCTTTTGTATGTGAGGTAAAACCTCAGACTTGATTCAATTTATGTTTAATTTTATCACCAGAGATTGAGAGCAATATTTCCTATAGTTTTGAATTTACTTTTGTGTAATTCTTCCTTTGAAAATGGTTCATATCCTTTGACAAATTATTGATTGAGGAATGGTTCTGAGTCTTATATATTTACACTAATTTCTATATCAGGAGTTACAAACTATAATCTGAGAGTCAAATCTACCCCTGTCTGTTTTTGAATGGCCCTACGAGCATACACTTTTGATCCTCCAAATGAATTTAAAAATTATTTTGTGTAGCTTCATAAAATAAACCATTAGTAGTTTTATTGGCATAATATCAAATCTATCAATAATTTAGATTGCATTATCATAATTTTTGAAATTCTATATCCTAATTAGAAGAAATGAGTATCCTGTAATTTTTAAAAATTTCTTACCTTATTTCTGTTAAGCAAATGAACATAGATATTCTATGGCATTTTTTATAGTAAGAAAGAAGTTATTCTGGATTCTGAATCAGGAGATCTGAGTTCGAATCATGATTCTGATACTACTACCACTATTACTAGCTAATATTTATATAGGGCTTACCATGTGCCAAGCACCATGCTAAGGCTTTATAATTATTATTTCAATGATCCTCACAGCAACCATGGGAGGTATATGATATTATTATCTCCCTTTTGCAGATGAATAATCTGAGGCAAATAATGGTTAAGTGATTTGCCCAGGGTGCCATAGCTAGTAAGTTTCTGAGGCTGGAATTGAATTAAAATCTTCCTCTCTCCAGATCCAGCACTCTATCGTCTGTGCCGCCTAGCTGCCAAGAAACATGATCCTAGGCAAGCCATGATCTCAGTCGTGATCATGTTTCTTATCTATAAAGTGAAAAAAAAAATGATTCCTGCACCATCTAGTTCAAATTCTTGGAAAAGATGATCCAGGAGTTAGAAATGAGGTCAAATGTCTTATTCAAAAGCTTCTCTTCCCTGTTTGAGAAGAGAGTCAGGGAGAGATGAGCATACAGAAAATCAAGTAACATCACAAAAGTTTGTGATCATATTTTCATAGAAAATAACTAGCTACCAATGTGGAAGTCATTTCTGAATCATCTATCAGTATAGTTAGATACACTCATTTATCAGAACAAAGTTTAAAATCAATAACAAATTAAAAGAAAGAATAAAAATGCAATACCATGCCATTGAAGCAGTGACAATTTGACTTATTTAAACAAGCTATTGAATAATCACTATTCTATAAGGAAATGTAATTAATATGGATAAACCACCACTATAAGATGGCCAAAAAACCCCTAAATACCACTTCATCAATCAAACACTTTATTTCTTCACCAAGTATACACATATACACACAAATTATATGTATATCTATACATATATACACACACATACATACATATATGTATGTGTACATGAAAGAGAGAGCGAGAGTGAGAAAGAGAGAGAGAGAGAAAGAGAGAGAGAGAGAAAGAGAGAGAGAGAAAGAGAGAGAGAGAGAGAGAGAGAGAGAGAGAGAGAGAGAGAAAATAGGAAAAAGAAAAGAGAAGCACAACTAAATCATAAAGTGCACGAAATTCACAACAGATGGATCAGTTCTGCTGGTATAGCCATAACAAAATCATCTTCTCAGACTTGAGCCTTTTGTATTTTCATTCAAAGCATGTACCACACACCATTCCAGAAAGTTGAAATCAAATATACAGATTAAGCCAGTTAAAATGTTAATCATGTAAAGTGAAACCAAAGGCTTTAAGTTCCACACAACAGTTTCCACAATATGCATGTTAAATATCAGAGGACTAAATTCTATTTTTCTAATTGAAAAAGAGACATTGAATAAAATTAACATAAAGAATATGGAATTACCATGGTGACCCCCAAAAGCTTACTCACCTTAACAAGAAGCAACATAATTTAGCAAGAAGAGCTTTTGACTTGGAGTGAATAACAGTGAGTTTACAGTTCTATATCAGCATGAAATACCTTTTCCAGTTTCATCAGGACTTCTATCTACAAACTAATCCTAAAGAAAAGAAAAAGAAAAACTGTAGTAAACAAACAAATTCTGCCAGAGTAATTCCATATCTCTGCAGCTGAACAACTCAATGACAGTTTTCTTGAAGCTGGAAACTTTATCTTTATGTCTCAAATTTAAACATTTGCTTCAGATTATAAACTGCTAGTAAGCATAGGCCAGTTATGCTTTGGGGCAGCTAGGTGGCACAGTGGGTAGAATGCCAGGCCTGGAGTCAGGATAGACCTGAGTTCAAATCCAGCCTCAGACACTTAGCTTTGTGACCCTGGACAAGTCACTTAACCTCATTTGCCTAAATTTTCTTATCTATAAAATGAGTTGTAGAGTTGCTAGAGCCCCAGGAGATCCCTCAGCTACAATGAAAGCTGCCATCTTCTTGCTCTCCCCCAACTTCCAATGCTCCTTGCTGCTTTTGATAACTTGGATTTTTACTCCAATAATAGCTGAAATAGCAAATCTTGATAGTGGAAATACAGATGAAATTTTAAACAATACAGATGTTGCTTTAGTTAATTTTTTTTTTTTTTTGCTGACTGGTGTCCATTCAGCCAGATGTTGCATCCTATCTTTGAGGAAGCCTCCAATACCATTATGGAAGAATATCCAAATAAGAATCAAGTAGTATTTGCCTAAGTAGATTGTGATCAGCACTTGGAAATAGCCCAAAGATACAGGACAAGCAAATGCCCTGCCCTAAAAATGTTCGGGAATGATATGATGATGAAGCAATGGAGGATTACACTGGGTAACAAAGAAGTGATCCTTTTCAAGAAGATCATGATTGGAAGAAATCAAATTTCTTGATCAGAGTAAAACAATTATTGGATATTTTGAACAAAATGACTCAGACAACTAGAAAACCTTTGAAAGAGTAGCAAATATTTTGCATAATGATTGTGTCTTCTTTTCTGCAGTCAGGTCTATTTCAAACCCAGAAAGATTTAGTAGAAATAACATAATCTACAAACTACCAGGGGAACATATTCCAGATATAGTACATTTGGGATTTCTAACAAATTTTTACTTGGCTTATGCTTGGACTCAAGAAAAATGTGTTTCTCTTGTTCAGGAAATAACATTTGAAAATGGAAAGGAATTGAAGGAAGGAAGACTGCCTTTTCTCATACTTTTCCACACGAAAGAGGATACAGTGAGTTTAGAAGTGTTACAAAACAAAGTAGCCTGTAAGTTAATAAGTGGGAAAAGATACAATAAACTTTTTACATGATGATTGTGATAAATTTAGACACCTACTTCTGCATATACAGAAACCCCCAGCAGATTGCCCTGTAATAACCACTGACAGCTTCAGGCAAATGTATGTCTTTCCAGACTTCAAGGATTTATAGATGCCAAAAAAGCTTAAGTAGTTAGTATTAGACTTGCATTCTAGAAAACTGCCGAGATTTTCATCGTGGTCCTGATCTCGCTGGTGTTATCATTGGACTGCACATTCAAGCTGCAGCAAGCAGTCCATTAGAATCTTCCTTTCAGACACTAGCACCCGGTGAATATAGGCATACCTTACTGAGGGATCAAGATGAGCTTTAAAAACTTGAACAAAGAATTACAAGTCTTCCAAACAACAGCATCAGCTTATTTGGTGGAAATAATAAACCGATATTTTCATAATTCTATGTGTATTTTTATTTTGAATAAACTAAAAGAAAGATTTGGATTTTTAGTCCCCCTGATTCAAATTATATGGTTTAGTGGGTCATCCAATATAACTTCTTTTTTAAAGTCCTATTAAGATTTAATAAGAAAAATGCACCAGAGGCCCATCTTCACTTTAGATCTCACCCTCACCTCCAAAATGTTCAGAAATTCAATGGAAGGTAATATTGCCAGGGACAATATATTGTTAACTTGCACTGCTCCATTAAATAAGAATTAGGATGTTCTCTGTGAAGCCCTGTAATATGTATTCTCTTTTCCCCCTTCCTTTCCATAGGAACAGTTATGTTGGTATTTTCATTGTCACATTTCTCATAACAAAGAGGGTATATAACCTGGATACTTGGGAAGGGAATATGTTAAAGCTTTTCACAAAATAAAATAAAATGAGCTGGAGAAGGAAACGGCAAACCATTCCAATATCTTTGCCAAGAAAACCCTTTGGGTCACAAAGAGTCATACATGAATGAAACAACTATAAGCTAGGAGACTCAATCAGATAGGTCATTTTAATAAACCTGTCTTCAAACATAAGAATTTAAGTGATAAAGTAGAAGAAACAAACATATTTTAGCAAAGATACCACTGACACAATTTAAATTAGGATCAACTATAGTATGATAAAATGTATATAGATTTCCTATATATGAGGCACACAGCAATCAAGTGACTTGTCCAGGGCTAACAGCTAAAATGACTAAGGAAGGATTTAAATTCAGATCTTCTTGACTCCAAGTACAGCCATCAATCTACTGTGGCAGCTAGCATGCCTTCATGTCACAAGTATTAAAATTAATTTTAAATTTTTATATAAATAAGAATTTATTGTTTACACAAATAATTGAAAGTCCAATTATGCTATGAGTTTTTATTTTCTAATTGAATTTGCTTTCTGACTATACTCAATGAGAGCCTGCTTTTCTACATATGATCTTTAAAAGTGTTTCCTTTAAATTTTCAGGGACTTGAAACTTCTTAGAAAGAAATTTTCCATTTAAGACTTGTTCTCTCAGCAATTTGTTGTTGTTTAGTCATTTCAGCTGTGTCCACCTCTTCATAGCTCTTGGTTGCTGGAAATCTTTTTCTCCCCTTTGTGTTATGCTCAAAAAGTTCAGTGTATGTCCCAATACTAAAGGTCAATGTCAAAGAATGTGCAAATTACTGAACAACTGCATTATTTTCACACTCCAGCATGGTTATGCTTAAGATTCCACAAGCTAGGCTTTAGCAATATGTGAACTGAGAATTACCAGGAAAGCAGTCTGCTTTTCAAAGAGGCAGAGAAACTAGAGACCAAATTGCCAACATTCACTGGATTATGGTGAAAGCAAAGGAGTTCCGGGAAAAAAAATCTACTTCTGCTACACTGACTACACTAAAGCCTCTGTGTGGATCACAACAAAATGTGACAAATCCTCAAAGAGATGGGACTACTAAATCTTCTTACTTGTCTCCTGAGTTCAAGATGCAATAGTTAGAACTGAACATGAAACAACTAATTGATTTAAGACGGAGAAAGGAGTACAACAAGGCTATATATTGTCAACTTATTTATTTAATTGATGTGCAGAGTACATCATGAAAAACACCAGGCTGGGTGAATCAAAAGCCAGAATTAAGGTTGCCAAGAGAGAGATCAACAATCTCAGATATGCAAATGATACCACACTGATGGCATAAAGTAAAGAACTAAGAAGCATCTTGATGAGGGTTAAAGACAAGAGTGTAAAAGCTGGCTTGTACCTTAAAATCCAAAAAACTAAATCTTGGCAACTGGTCTCATCACTTCCTGGCAAATAGAGGGAGAAAAAAATGGGAGCAGTGTCAGATTTTATATCCTTGGCTCAAAGATCACAACGGACAGCAAATGCAGCCATGAAAGGAAAAGACACTTGCTCCTTGGAAGGAAAGCTACGGCAAATTTGGATAGCATACTAAAAAAGGCATAGATATCACCTTGCTAATGAAAGTCCATGTAATCAAAGCTATTGTTTTCCCAGTAACAATGTATAGTTGTGAGAGTTGGACTATAAAAGGAAAGCCAAGTGCTAAAGAGTAAACATTTTCAAATTGTGGTGCTGAAGAAGACTGTTGAGAATCCCTTGGAAAGCAAAATGATGAAACCAGTCAATACTTATAGAAATTAATTCAGACTACTCAATGGAAGGTCAAATACTGAAGCTGAAGCTGAAATACTTTATCCACATAATGGGAAAACCAGAAGTCATTTAAGGGCAGGGTACAAGCACCTTGGAGTACTATCATTATTATTATTGATAGTAAAAATAATAATTTTATGTAGTGTTTTAAGATTCGCGGAGTTCTTTGCAAATATAAGCTCATTTGATTCTCAAAACAACTCTGGAAGGAGAGGTACTATTATTATCACCATTTTACATATGAGAAAGCTGAGGCAAATAAAAGTTAACTCAAGGAGATAGAAATATTAAATAAACATAGATCCTGCCCTTAGGAAATTTACAGACTATTGAAACACAGATAGTTTAGGATAGGGGCTCAATCTCTTCTACCATTGAGAAAATTCCTTCAATGCAGATCAGCAGCTTCTCTAGAGCACCTAGCTAAATAAAATTACCTAGAGTACTAAGAGTTCGAATGACTTCACCAGGGCCACATAGTTTGTGTCAGAGGTTGGACCTGGCTTCAAGACTGGCTCTCTAGCCTCTATGGCATATTGTGCCTTAATTAGTATGCACTAAAATACAATATACAATATACACAATTATTAGAAGCGAAAAAGAAATGCTATGGAAGGTGGCACCTGATAAGCAGGAGCAGGAGCAAGAACATTTTTTTGAAGCTACCTTTCTTGAAGATTCTATATAATCACCCGAAATTTCTGCAAGATGAAATTGCTGCTTAAAAAAATGTCTTTTTTTTTAAAGGAAACATACCCAAGCTTATGTATCTAAATGAATGGCATTCCTTTCAAAGTAGTCATTTGAAACATTATATACATACTATAATGATGCAACCATTGATCCAAACATGTTCAGAATAATTTGGAAATTGCCTTCAGTCCAGGTTATGTCGTGAAAGAGAACTAATTTTGTTTCATTTCTATGAAGTTATGCTTTAAAAAATACAAGATATATTATTACTGTGCTTGGACACCCACCTTATTTGCCAGAATTGATTGCAAATTATTCGAGCTACTTCTGAAAATTAAATCCATCCTCCAAGGACAAAGATTGGTCATCACTGAGGAGGATGTGAATGATGATGATCAGCCACACCCACTTAGCAATGCACCATGTGATGGCATACCATGTCAGGTGACTGACATGACATGTGATGTGATGGGCATGCTATATAACAAGTCACGTAACTTTGACATGTTACATGTGGCAAGCATGCCATGTCATTGACTGGAACAACCTGTAACATTGTATCGTACAACAGATATGTTATTTCACGTGAGAAACATGCTGTTGTGTGATGGACACACATTGCTATCATGTGATAAACATATATAACAAGGTGGCCATTTGATGGCATGTCATATGACTGACTTTCATGTCGTGTAAAGATAGCCCATGGAGAACCAAGTCATGTGATGAGCTTTCCATATCATGTGACTGTGTCAGTAAGGCAAAATGGGATCCTTAGCACTTAGTTCAACAAGTGCCCTTGAAGAGTTTGGCTTTTGTTTGCTTTGAGTGATTCAGCTATTTCATTGAATCTTGTTAAGTGCTAAGCCCCAGGCCCAAGCTTTGGGTGTCCTTGGTGCCTTCTTGCCTCAGGGGAGGGCTTAGTTTAGACATGAGTTTGAGTGACATGTCTGGGACAGCAGAGACTCTAAGACCACTTGGGTTTAAGTCTGCCTCTTTGTGGCGATTTTGGGTCGTGTGGGTGAGTCACACAGGTGACTCACCCCTGACGCTGACAAAGATATAAAAGCCAGGGGTTGGCCTCTTCTTCCTTCGAGCTCTTTACTGCATCAGTGGTGGTGTCAGTGACTCTGGGCCAGTCCTTGTTCTGAGCACCTAGGGCCTAACCTAGATGTTGGTAACTATGAATTGTATTGGGTCTGTCTGTTTGTAATTTGTTTAAGGGCTCTTGAGATGGTATTGATGAAGAGACTCCAGGCAGCTGTAGCTAAGGAGCCCTCCAGCTCATGAACCCGGATGCTGAGACTTTGTTGAACTCTGGTAACTATGTATTGGGATTTGAATCAGACAAGGTCTGTCTGTTGAAGTTTTAATTTGCTTGTATTTTGCTCTGAAGTTCAGGGTGCTGTCTTTTTCCCTGAACTAAGTGAATGATATTTGTGTGCTGAATTAAAGTAAGCTTGTCAACCCCTTAACCTTGCTCTCCTTATTAAGGCAGATTAAAAGAACCTGGGCTTTCTGGCTGTCCAGCAGCTTTCTGGGTGCTGGCTGTGGGTGGATCTGGACCCCCCCACAGAAGCTGCTAGCCAAATTGTGGAAACAGTGACAGACATGCTGCATAACCCACTGCATCATGCGATGGACGCACTATATCGTGTGACATGCACATTCAGCTTTGTTCTGACACACCATGTCATGTGATGGGTATACTGTACCATATGGGAGACATGCTACATAGCATGTCATGTCATGTGACTGATACAGTACATAATTAGTCATGTAATATAATAGTCATACCATGTCATGTGATGGAACATTACATTATCCCCAATTGCTAAGGTTAGTTTAAAATAATAGATAGCTAGAGAGGTAGAGTCAGGAAGACCTGAGTTCAGCTCTTACCTTAGCTGTCTTACCTTACTGGCTGAGGTCTTACCTCTGACACAAACTATGTTACCCTGGGCAAGTCACTTAACATCTCAATGCCCTGACGTTTCTTTAATGCCATATGTGTTGTGAAGAAGGTGTCAAGGTAGTATTTGCTAAACATAAAGTGGAGCTGTATTCATTGTGCCTTTTAGCTGCCAGCAAAGACAATAAAGTACCTTATGGGTTAAGACCAGAACAATTTTTTTGGGAAAGAGGAATCTTTTTCCCTGTTTGGAGACTATACATTATCTTTACAATAAATATTAAACACCAAATTGGCCATAAGTGGCATTGTAAATAATTGAAAGACAATTAAAATTATTTGAAAGATTTGGGGCATTTATTTTTCTGGAGTTACAATGATGTGTAATAAGTGAGGTTTCTCTGTAGCACATAACCATTACTTACACTATGACCTAAAGTGTTTCCTGAATTATCCTTATATCAAAATTTATGAACAATCTAAACATTAAAGAACATTTCTAAAAAGTTTGAGCAACCTTAATTTACAAAGCAGTCTTTACAACTGTAGATGCTACATTCCCCAGGGGTGTATAAAACTGATGAAGAATATTTAAAAAAAATAAATCACAGAATTTAGAGTTATATGTAACTTTGGATTTCATGTTTTTCCAACTCTTTTACTTTTCAAGGGAGGAAAGTGAGGGCCATAGAGCTTCTGTGACTTTACCAAGTTCACACAAGGCCCAAAAAGCAGATCTGAGACTTGACCAGAGGTTCTTGTTTCCAAATCAAGTTTGCTTTCCATTGGAAGTGTATTGCTTTCACATAAATAGGATTGTTATTAGTCCTGGTTAGCCTAAACTTATTTCAAGGCATTCACCATAGGTTTTAGTTTCCCTAAAGATATTTGCTAACATTTCATCTTTTGTTTTAAGAAAAAAATGTTGCCAGGTCATGAAATACATCCAGGTAGTTTTCCCTCTAGGTACATGAAATAAATGTTGCTGCTGGTCTCAGGAGTGGATACTATCAAAGAATCTTCCTATTCATAGATTTGCAAAATATCAGTAACTAAGTTGCCTTGCTGAATTAGAGAAAGGAAGATTTTAGACAGGGAGCGAAATATAAATCTCTCAAAGTATGTATTGATGTATAGTAGTAATGATAATTATCCAACTTATAATTCTATGATTGCCTATCCTATTGCCTTCTAGCCCCTTCTTATTGATTCATAGATTGTTAGTCACTGCTAGAGAATAATTAATTCAGCCTCAGTAAAGGGAAGTTTCCAGTTGATATACTTGATTGGAACTAAGGAAAATATTTGATAGTGAACAATTGTCAGCAGAAGCAATGCTGATGGTCACTAGCATGTTTAGATATGGACTTGAACTTGAATACCCCTTTGAAAGTAAAACAAAGAAGAGATAGTGGTTTTTCTTAAAAACAGTCAAAGCTGAAGAGAGACGTATATGGAAACAAAAATTTTAAAAGTACCTTTTAATTTTTTTTTTATTTTAGACTCAAACACCAGAACACAAATATAGAATAGAGAAAAGAAACAAAAACATATCATAAACTTAAATATTGGAACTTAAATACGAAGTAAGAAAGAAAAAAAACATCTTGTGCATAGCAGAGCATAAGAGAGGATTCAAAATATGAAACAATAAATTTTCATTTCAAGAAAGCCTGTATGATAAATGATACACATTACATCGAGAACTGTCAATCTTGGCTTCCTTGTGAGTTTTCTTTTGTTCTCTGCTGTACAATTTTTTTACTTTGTTCTTTTTTTGCCCTCACATGCCCCTCCACCCCCAGAAGGCTACAATTAAGTACTGATATATTTCTCTATAGCTACAGATATATACATACACATATACATACGTACATACATATATAGAAATACACTTTCCCAAACACATTCTACTCCTGATCATAGTTATTTATTTTTATGCATATCTCTTGTTTCCTATCCCTCCTGCCTCTTCTACTTTATTTCTACCTGCTACCTGGCCCTCCTATTACTTGCCTATCCCCCTCCAAGGATCCTTCCCCTGTCCTCCCATTCCCATAAATCTAAACACTCATCTATAGCACCATATAACCTATTCTCTCAGCCTCCCTAGAGATCCTTCTCTTATTCCTCCATTCTCATTGACCTAAATACCATCTATAGCCCCCTTTTACCTATTTGCTCACCCTCCTCTCTAAAGATCCCTCCTTTGTCCTCTCCTCCCTCCCTATCCCATTACCATTTTATTTCTTCTGAATTTAGAAGACTTTTACACTATTCTAAATATATATGTATTATTTTCTCATAAATTCATTCCTGAAGAAAGTAATCAGAACTACCAGCCCTCTTCCCCCATCTCATTCCTCTGTATTAATTGTTCCTTTTGCATCTCATTTGTATAAAATAATTACTCTTTTTAGCTGTTCCTAAAAGGTTTTACTTTTTAAATTTATATCATACACAGGTTTCCTCAATCTTTCTTATGAGCTACCCAATTATTAATAAGAATATTAGACATACATTTTCAATTTTACATATGCAAAAAGTAAACAATCTGTCCTTATTGAATCTCTTGTAATGAATCATTGCATGTACCTTGTGTTTCTCTTGGCTTTTGTATGTCAAATCTATTAAGTTCAGCGGGTTTGTTTTTAACAAAATCTTGAAAGTCTGAAGTTGATCAAATATCCTTTTTTTTTTCATTCAGGAGTATGACTAACTTTGCTGGGTATATTTTCAGCCAGAGCCCTGGTTCTTTTGCTCTTCAATATATAGTGCTCTAAGATCTGTGGTTCTTTAGTGTCTCTGCTGCTGGGTCTTGTGTGATTCTAATTGTGGCACCATCATATTTAAATTGTTTTAGTTTTGTTGCTATTCATATTTTATCTTTGACCTGGGGATTTCAGAATTTGACTCTAATATTCCTATAAGTTTTCGTCATAGGATCTCTTTTAAGTGGTGATCAATAGATTTTTCTACTTCTATTCCCCCCCTTCTAATGCTTCGTGACAATTTTCTTTAATTATTTCTTGTATTATTATATCAAGATCATTTTTCTGAACATAACTTTCAGTTAGTCCAATTATTTTTACGTTTTTTCTTCTTGATCTGTTCTCCAGATCTGTTGTTTTTATGTTTTATTTCCTCTTCCATTTTTTCATTATTCATGTATTATTTAATTATTTCTTGATCTCTTATAATTTCACTGGCTCTGCCTTGCCCAGTTCTAATTTTCAAGGTGCCATTTTCTTCCTTAAAATTCTGGATCTCCTTTTCTAATTGGTTGACTTTCCTTTCATAATCTATTTTTTTTTAGTTTTTCCTCCATCTCTGTCATTTGATTTTTAGTCTTTTTTAGATCTTCTATAAATTCTTTTTGGGCAGATGTTACTCTTTGGAATGGAAGGGGTTTCTTTGCTTCAATATCCTCCTCTGAAGATGAACCACTGTCTTCTCTATTCCCATAATAGCTTTTTATGGTTGGATTTTCTCCTTCGCCTGTGAATTTTTTGTGGTAATAGCTTAATTTTTGTAATCACCTCTAGCCTAGGGGCATGGGGGATGGTGCTTCTTGCCCCAGATTTTCAGTTCTCCCCTCTGGCCTGGAACCAAAGCCAAACCTCCAACCTCCCATAGGTGCTCACAGCCAGGGGCTTTCTGCCCTACAGTTTCTGCACTGAACGGGAGTGTACTGGTTCCTCCTTGTCCCCACTGCTCTTCACAACACAGCTGAGGTTCCCTTGATCTTCCACGACTAAGACACCCAACTCCCCTCACTAGCATGAGAGTAAAGGTTCCTGTGGCTGAGGCTGAGGCCGAGGCAGCCTCTCAAACCAAATAACCCCAGGGTTTGCTGCTGGTGAAAGTGGACTCTAGCCTGGAGGTGTTTACTCTTACAAAGACCAAACCTCATCCTGGGATTTTTCTTAGGATCTTCCCAAATTGTCCCAGGAAGACCCTGGTTGTGCCCCACTTTGTTCACCCTAAGGTGCTATTTTTATCTCTTTTGTGGGGGAAAATCTGGAGAGCTTGGAATTTTCTGACCTATTCCTCCATCTTCCCAGAACCCTCTCTCTCAAAAAAGTATCAGCAGTAACCAAAGTACTTGCTCTGGAATCCTGCCTCTTTCAGATTTAGTGTTGTTACTATACCAGAACTCCCTCCTAATTTTTCTGTTCTTTCTTGACATCCCATTTAGGGCCAAGGATTTTGAAACTACGAACCTAAAACTGGCTCATAGAACTGGAATACCCTGTTAGTGACTGTAATCCAAAGTGTCCCAGCACTAATACAAATATGTCTCCTTTGTTGTGAGTTTGTTTCTTTCCTCTATTTATTTACAAATAATCAACATGGAGAATGAAAGAAGCATAATGATGCAATTGCCTCTTTTTTCAAATACTTCATTTTAACTCTAACTATAGCATTGCTAGACTATTATTTTCCAAGGATTATGAGCTACTGTCCTCTATAAAGTTTCATAAAAATGAAACACCTCTTTTCCTTCAGTAAATATTTGCTTTACAAATTATAACTTTTTTCTTTATGGTACTATGTATTATTTGTGAGCATATTATAAAGAATCATTTAAGAATGCGTGGAAAAAAACCTTTCATGATTTTTTCTATTGTGGTTTTGTTAAGTAAGTACTAAGAGGAGGATTAGAAGAGGACCATTGTCCAGGTTAAATATTGGGGATATTACCTGGATATTGGTTGGTTATTTGGGTGAGGGTAGAAGTTCCAGTTTCATAAAGCTACTTTTTGACATTCTGTCACCACACAGGCTCCTTCCTGAACAACTATCACCTCTGAGAATAGAAAATCCTTAGATATTTGAATTTCCTGATTAGCTTCGGGGAAAATTCACTTGGTCCCATTTGATTTTAGAGCCCCGTTAGTGAGAAGTAACCCTTGGTACCATAACGGAACTCGACAGTTGCCTTAACATCAAAGGGTGAGTCAATCCCATTGGTTTGCAAACCATTAAAGCAGTGGTTCAGGTGGAATATACCTAGTTAACCCACAGTTAAGTGGACATATAGTTTATGGTCAGACTGCTGGTAAATGTTTAACAACCATCTCTCTGGGAAAAAAAAAGTATGCACAGCACATTTTAATTTTTTTAAGTTTAATCTGCATTATTAACACTTCCTTACACCTAACCAATCATGACAACAACACAAATCAACCCCTAATTTGTAGTATTGGATAATTCCCAAGGTGTAAATGGTCACACTGCAAATTTAGCAATTAGGTCAGTGCTTGGCACCTGGCTCCAGCACACCCATTTTATCTCAAAGGTTAGAAATTTTAACATCTTCTCACACTTAACTATAATCTAAGGATTCAAGTAGTCCTATTTTTACTGTCATAAGATGCTCCTTCATTTAATTATTCAAGATAGAAAACACTATTTTGTTCTTCCTGTGTGTGTGGGAGTGGGGGTAGGATTGATTAAATAAATCAATTACTGAACTCCATTCATCTCTCATACCTTCAACAGGTGAAAACATCGCCATTGAGTCAATTTATGAATCATCTGTGAACAAAGCCTAAACAATTCTATTGAATTAATTAATCAAAAACTTATAACTAAGTACAAAATGTCTTTGATGAATTTAGAAATCACTGAAAGTCATTGGATCAAGTGAATTCAAGCTACGCAGAAAGTTTATTCATATTGGTTGAGGAAACTTTTCACATCCTGTGGGTTTTGCAAGCCAACTTGGAATCTAGGGATTTAAGCTTCTGGCAGTTTAGTGATGGATGCCTCTAGTCAACCCTTAGGCAAGAATTGCTTGCAGGTAAGGAGAGCACTTCTATCTTATCCCTGCCCCCACCTCAACTAGAAAAAGACCTTATTAACTTCAGAGGGTGAAGGGGTTTGCTTTGTTTTGTTTTCACTCCCCTTCATTTCCTAGTCCTAAAAGACCCCTTAAAACAGCTGAGTGAATGCCTACATTGGGAACACAAAGTGAACCGATGCAAAATGATGAAAGCAGTCAAGAAAACAATATGCATAAGATAATCTGACTCCTCAGGACTTCATATAAAACCTAGAAGAAATATATATAGTAACTTTATTTTGTCAACTTGACTTGCCAGTGCGAGTGGAAGTTGGGACAGGAGCTCTAGAATATATGTTACATTCAAAATAAGAGTGCCAATATTAGGAGGAGACATGTTTCTTTGCATTCTCTATCATTCTATTCTTTTGCTATAAATTATTTATTTCATGCAAACACACTTTTTACAGAAAGTCTGAAATCAATTTATTCCAATTTTTGCATGTCCCCCACATACTTAAAAAAAATCAGACATTCAAAATATTTTCATTTGTAGGAAAAGATATTTAACCTGACCACCAAAACTAACAGATGCTGATGGTGAGAGCATATGGTTCATTCCAGCTCCTAAAAATATGTTTCTCACACAACAGTTTGTCTCTTTTCCTTTGGAGAGTGCTCCTTTGGCTTACTCTGAGTCAACATTGAATTATTACTTTGATATCCATTGTCAATTATCACATTTGAGACCTCTTGGTATCTTCATCAACTTAACATTCAAGATGCACAAAGCCAAATAATAGTCTTGAAGCTAGTAGAAAACAATTAGAAATTATCCAGTCAATACTGGCTGCAAAATGAAAATTATGTTAATATAATGAAAATAAGAAATGATTCTGTATTATTATTGCATGGAGTAAGATAATGGA
The DNA here is from genome assembly GCA_028646595.1 of Phalanger gymnotis. Lineage (NCBI taxonomy): Eukaryota > Metazoa > Chordata > Mammalia > Diprotodontia > Phalangeridae > Phalanger > Phalanger gymnotis. The sequence continues at coordinate 83,445,000 of CM053626.1, forward strand.
ACCTTGTGAAAAATAAATTTAGTGTTATATACCAACTGAGGAGGCAGCTAGGTGGCTCAATGGATAGAATGCTGGGCCTGGAGTCAGGAAGACTTGAGTTCAAACGTGGCTTTAGACACTAGCTGTGTGACACTGGACAATTCATTTAACCTCTCTTTTCCTTCATTCACTTGTGAAGGAAATGGCAAACCACTCCAGTATCTTTGCCAAGAAAACTCCATGGACAGTATTGATATGGTATGGTCCATGGGCACAAACAAATTGGCATGACTGAAACAACACAATAACACAGGATATAGATAGATTGCAAACACTAAAGAAGCTTAAAAAAGATAATTACTAGTAGTATTGCTAGAGATAATTAAAATCTAACGTCAATACCTACGTATTGAAGCCCCACATATTGGACTTAGTTCTTTGCCATGTTGAAAATTAAGTCCCATTGCATTGTTTAACCATCTGATCTTAAAGATTCTGCAAGATTTGGTTCTCCAGGGCCCTTTCCTTCTTTAAAAATGTCCATTTAAGAACCCATACATAAGTATCTTGTTTTAATTTCTAGTTAAACGAATGATTAGAAATGTTTGGGTTATAGTATGTTTTTTGTGCCTGAGGAATGCTGAAACCAGTGAAGATCCAGATGATGTTTTAATTTTAAATTAAGGTTATTGTAGCATTCAATTGAATAATGCTTAAATAGACTTTTAGAGCTGGAAGGGACAAAGAGGTTATCTCTTCTATAGTCTTGTTTTCAGAAAGGAGTATATTTAAATAAATTCTCAGTATAACTATATTTCCTAACGATAGATAATAGATTTCTCCCAAAATGAATTCATGTAGTACTATATGCTTTAATATAATGTAGTAAAAAAATGTATTTTTTCAGGCATGCTATATAGATGGTTTAATATTGTAAAAGAGACTACAAATTAATATAGTGTTAATTTCTTCCCCTAGAACACATGGATGAATAATTGTGGCATTTTAATACAGCATCCTGGCACTTTTTTTGAGACATCTGTTGGTTTAGGGTTTCTTCATGTAGCAGAGAAAGGGAAAATAAATGACAGCATGAATTCCAATAGTTCTTATCTGAGTTATTTCTAAGCCAAATTCATTCATTATTCATGTTTTATTCACTCAATTTAAAACTTCTTTCTTCATTCTTTCCCACTTATCACAACCAACCTCTCACTCTTCAATGAAATCTTTTTTTCTACTCCTTTCAAGCACATTTGTACCTCTTCCTTCAATTACCATCTCATTTCACTTCTTTCCTTTACCTTCAGGCTGAAGTGCAATGTACAACTTCCACATTTAAGTTCCTCATCTCAGTCTGCTCCAATTTATCTTGTAATCTCTTTATTCTACTGGAAAAATTGCCATCAAGTTTGCTGTGATGCTAGGGCTTAAAACAAGGTCTGATTTCACATCTCCAACCACTCTGAAATTTCTAACACTGCAATATTCACAACCATGTCATAATTCTTAAATTGCTCAGTGCCAAAGTTCTTTAACCATAGAAGTTATTAATCCAATTATGGAAACAATGAAACTATCCCACCTTTACTTCAAGTGTTCTAGGCCTCATCTCTCAATTGCTGTTATACCTTCATTCCATATGCTTTTATTTCTTCATAAAGAAACATAGGGAGAGAGTTTTGAATCCTGGCTATGAATTTGGTAAGGTAAGTAGAAAGGAGGAGGAAATAGCAGTTGCAACAAAACTATTCAACATTTTGAAATAATCTGATATTATTTGTAATTTTCCATGTTAATGATCCTCTTCTCTCTCTGAATCTCCATGAAGAAGAGGTGTCCTCAATATAAAGCTACCATACTTTAATTAAAAGATCATCATGGCAGTGGCTATTACCATACCCGATTACTGAAGATTAAATCCTGCTGGCACATCTTGTAAACTAATACCTTAGTAGAAGGGCAATAATCCGGAGAAGTGAAAAGAGCTGTAGCTATTAAGTTTATAAAACAAAAAATTTTCACATAGTAGGCATTCAACAAATATCTGATGACTGAATTATTACACAGTGATTGCCAAAAATGCATCATAGAATTTCATTAGTGTCAATGACAAAATTTGACTGTGTTATCACAATTGAAATTGCCTTTATTCAGCTAGGTCAGGGGTGGGGAAACTAAGGCCTCGGCCTTGAGGTCACATCCCTTTAATGAAAGGATTTGGTCTATAAAACTTGGACTCAGTCAAAAGGTTGCACCCAAGGACCTAGAAGGCACATATGGCCTCAAGGCCTCAGGTTCCCTACCCCTGAGCTAGGTTGATTTGGCCATTAATTATTAATAAGCATGAACAAAGGAGAAAAAAATGTCTGGGACAGTATTAAATAACGTAATGTCTGTGTTTTTGTTAGTATGGCTCCCCTTCCAATAACACAGATCATGAGCATTGTAAATAATAGTGTATGAATTAGTAGGTAGCATGGGACATAGATTAAATGCCTACTATATGCCACACACTATTCTAAGCACTGGGGACACAAAAGAAGGCTAAAAATAATTTATATTCTCAAAGAGTTCATAGTTTAAGAGGAGATGACTAAAACACACAGAAGTTATGTGAGTTGTTACTATTGTTCAGCTGTGTTCAGTCATGTACCACTCTTTGTGATCCTATTTGGAGTTTTCTTGGCAAAGATACTGGAGTGGTTTGCCATGTCCTTCTAAAGCTCATTTTTCAGATGAGAAACTGAGGCAACTGACCTCTAACTCCTGGCCCAGCACTGTATCCACTGACTCAGCACAATATACACACTGTTGGTGTATACAGAAGGAGGTTTTAAGCATAGTAGAGTTATTCCTTTCACATGCCAGAGTTTAGGGGTATGGTGGCCCCTGTGATCTGGAAAATCCATATAAATTTTTTTGTCTCCCTTCAAGCCAAAGCAGTTTGAATTATTACTGTATTAAAAGATAAAATATGTTAATGTTATACAATATTATACATATCTTTTATGCATTTCTGAGTTTCTAAACCATATCTACAAAATATCTGTTGTCTAAGGACCAATCTAGGGTAGCTAGGTGGGGAATTCTCAGGGCTCTTAAGTTCTTTGTTCTGGGCTCCCTCCCATTAGGGGAAGTAGTATTAAAGGTGGTGCCGATAGTTTAACTCACCTGGCACAAGCTGCCTCTTAGCTCTCACTCAGGATATTTTCCTATTTTAGCTGGAATTCCTAGGAATCAAAGAGGGCCTGGCCAAAGAAAAAATGAAAATTTTCAGCAAATTTCATCATATGGTATTTGAACTTTGTCTTTAATAATGAGCAGAATTTTAATAGGGAACAAAATTGGGGAGCAAGTTCGACTGAAACTAGCACTTTATTTTAGTATATTGACACAGCTCAGCATTATAGGAGGAAATCACACTGTATTTTTAATTACACTATGTAGTTTTGAGAACTGGCTCAACAGAGAAAATCTTAGGTAAATTACTTAAGTTCTCCGAGACTCAGTTTCCTTATCTATATGGTTACATTACAAACCACAAAAGGGTTTTATAAGATCATAGGAAATAAAAAGTATTCAAAGCTCTTTCCAAACAATGCAGCAAGAAAAAAAAGGTAAACATTATAATATAATATGCTTTTCATATCTATCATACATTAATAATTAATAATTCTTATGTGTCATTATTGTTGCCACTGAGAGGCAAGAATTGTTTAGACTAACTCCAGTTAGTCTAAATTTCAAAGCACAAAATTTTTAAAAATTGTCATCTACAGTTCAAAAAGTTCTCCTCCCATTAAGACAAAATAATTTGTCGAAATTTTCATGTATTTGAAAATGTCTTTAAAATTCTACATATATATGCATATATACAAATATCATTACAAATCAACATGCATTTCTTAAGGATAAACCACATGTTTGTATATATGTATTTTTAATATTCAGAATTTGAAAAAAAAACACAATATCCTTTTCACTAATATTTTTGTTGTTCAGATGATTCAGTAGTACCCAACTCTTCATGATTCCATCTGGGATGATTTGTCATTTCCTTCTCCAGCTCATTCTATAGATGAGGAAATTGAGGCAAATGATTAAATGACTTGCCCCAGGTCACACAGCTAGTAAGGGTCTGAGGCCAAATTTGAACTCAGGAAGATAAGTGTTCCTGACTTCAGGCCCAGCATTCTATCCACCATGACACCAACTACCACCTTCACTTTTAAAAAATACCCTCCCTTTTAAAATATAAATAAGATTTTAAAAATTTAATAATTTTACTTTTTAGTTAAGTTTCTTCTGATGATTGATTCACATCTTTGAAGTAAGTGAACATTTCTGAGGCTGTATCGACAAATAATTCATCACTTAATCATCACTTAGTGGCCTAAAATATTAAATACCTACTTATTAAGACATCAAAACATGTTTGTGGTTTCAACCAAGTAAATTAATTTTATAAATGAAGTGGATTTTTTATAGAGAAGTAGGTTCAAGGACTACCTCAGACGAACACTTGGGTAATCCTTGGTAAGTCTCAATCTTTCAATGTCGTCAGGCAATTCTATAATTCTCCAAATTTGAGTGGCTGCCAATCTTCAGTAATGGAAAATATTTCCTTATTGAAAGTTCCCTAAACTGTATTTATAAAATCATAGCTCTTTTCACCTTTCTTAAGAATACAAAGATTGTTGTTGTATGTTTGTCCTTCATTTTTGAAGAGGACCATGGCATCAAGGAAGTGATGACATGACTTGCAGTTGACTTTGATTTGAGTGAGGGAGGGCTGTGCAAGGTCACCAGCCTCACTTTCTCATCCAGAGCCATCTAGATCCAGTGACCAGATATTCATCAGTATGGCTGGAGATGACCCAGCATGCAGTGGGAAACCCTGACCCTTTTAGGTTAAGGC
>CM053626.1:83449999-83467563 GCA_028646595.1 Phalanger gymnotis
AAGAAGGAAGAAATCTAGTCAGTAAGCAATACAAAGATACATAGATAGAAAGAAACTTTTTCATTTCCAACTCAGTTATCTATATTATCTATTTTCATCAGAATCGTTTACACTAAATCCTTTCAAAATAATGCACTTTTTTTCTGTGACTAGGCAGGTCATAGTGTTTCTTGAGTGTCCAATTTCACTGAAGGATAAGACAAATAAGACTGAATGTCAAATAGAAACTGGCCCTGCAAATAGTTGGCATACCCCAGGTTTATGGATTTCCAAATATGCTTACCAAAACTGGCATGCAATGACATGCCAGATAACTTTCACTGACATTGGGACTAGTTGTTACTGCCATCTTCTTCTCCCCTTACCAAATCCTATCTCCTGCTACCTTCATAAGAAATCACTAACTGAAAGTTAAATATTGATGTGTAACTAACAACATGCTGCCTCCCTTTTCCTTCTGCTACCAGCAACTCAAGACTAAAGGGGCAAAGAGCTTGGTACATCTTTTATTTTAAAGGCTGCCAATCTCTGCCATTACCACTGTGAAAGGAGCAAAAAGTATGTAAAGATTCAGCATAAAAAGAATAAATGAATAAGTCGCACTCATAGTACAAGTCCATCAGTGAACATAAAGGACAAAGGGGCCTCATGGTTATATAGTGAGGAATAAAGGTCTGAAAGTTTTGTTGTTGTTTTTTGTTGCTGATCTTGTTTTGTATGGGTCAAGCAGTAATGTTGACTTCCATTCAGTCCTGCCCAAAATGAAAACAGCAGTTTAGATAAGATGATCTCTCAAAAACAGAAGCCCAGTAACTGCCATTATGCAAGGAGTTTTTATTTCCTCTATAGCATGCAATAATAGTCATGAAAATTGGTTAAAGAAATTCCTTCTAGAGCTTGCCATTAAAATAAAAAAAAATGTACCTCCATAATAGTATAAAAAAACTAACTGGTAGCATGATACACAAAACCAAAATACTGTTTAGAGACATAGTAGAAGCCATAAACATCTTATTGGGAATTTTCTTTTCACATACACACCTTTGCTGAAAATTACAAAGGTCTCTCTCGCCAGAAAATGCAAAGGCTAAGACAAATAGTATCAAATATGGAATAGTTTTGTATGTGAATGAAAGCTCCAGCTGAAAAGTTTATTCGATGGGAGTTTTATTAGAGTGATATTTGGCAGCAGGCAAAAAGCCTGCTCAATTTCAAGGAAAAAGCTTTTCCAAAATCGCATCAGGAGAGGGACTTTGCAGCTGTATAACTATTTGAAACTCATTTCCAGATGCAAAGAAAAGAACGGGGGAGTGAATGAGTATTGGAGAGTCAAGGGAAGTCAGAAGATACATTTTAAGGAAACTCCTTTTTTATATACATGTAAGAATCATGTAGCCATTTGTCTGGGATTAGGTGAGAAGGTTTCAATTCTATTGATAGGATTTAAAGCTGGAAAGGGACTTAGAGATCAACTACTTCAACCACCTCATTTCATAGATAAGGATATTGAGTCCTAGCAAGGCAAAAGGATTTATTCAAGGTTAACACAACTAGTAAGTTAAAAAAAATTGTATTCCAATCCAAATCTTCATATTACAAAGTGTTGCAGTGTTCCATCCACTATAGTCCTACATACTATTTATCAAGCACCTACTATAGGGAGAATGACATACTACTACATCCTGAAAGAAAGGTAAATTTAAGGCAGAATGTCCCCCCCACCCCATGTAACTTAAAGCCCAGTAGAACAGATACTAAATACAGAGAACTATAACACAAAAAATATCACAAAATATTTTTATTGTGAGGTTTTCCAACTGAGATTTAGATAAAAGCTTTCACTTGGAACCTAGTAAACTAAATCTTAAGTTGACAATTCGTTTATAATTTCAAAGATTAAAATGTAATTCTGGTTCCCCAAATTATGATTCACACTATTTTATTTAACTTTGGAGAACATGTATGTAATTTTATGTGGCTTTTAATCAATATTTTTAAAGGAAGAACACAATTGAAGCAGGGCAAGGGGAAACTGAGTCATTACTTTAAGGATGAGGTCGTTTGCATATTGCCTAAACTGGTATACAACAAAAGTGATACTTGCATCCACTTCCTCAATCTTCTGCCACTGTTGTCCATGTCTTTGAATGAATTCAGTATAGAGATAACAGTCTAAAAATTCTTCTTCGGATTCTTTTAATAAAACTGAGATATCAATGCAGCAGTTGCTCTGTGAGCTGTCCAATTTATTCCTTAGTCATATTCTATGACAAAATCAAGGAAGCCCCTACCTCCCCCTGCTTCAGAAAGTCAACATTGATTTTATCTATCTATCTATCTATCTATCTATCTATCTATCTATCTATCTATCTATCTATCTATCTATCTATCTATGTCTTTATGCTGTTCCTTAGGTTGCTGTAAAGGCAAGGAAAGTGCGACTTTTTGCTGTTTTTCTTTTTTCTTTTGGAGTGCCTCAGCACTAAGGCAACCAAATACCTTTGATTGAGTCTTACCTTTGTTTGAATCAAGAGTCTTTGACTGAAGCAAGAGTCCTTTACTGGAAATAGTATGTATACTCTGAGGTTAGCATTTTGCTTTGAAGACTCACTCATTGGAAGCGTGTTTGTGTGATTTGGCCAGATGAGACTCTGGGTAGCCATTAAAGAGCCACCCCTGCCCCAGCTTTGAAAACCTAGATGTTGGTGCTTTTCTCTGGAATGCATGTATTGCTATGGTCAGACAATTAGAAGGTTATCTGTTTATTTGTGTTATTTTCTCTGTTTGTAATTTCTGTTTGTATTTGCTCTGAAGTTCAAGGTGCTGACTTTTTCCCCTGAACTAAGTGAATGATATATGCATGTTTAATTAAAGTAAGATTGTCAGCCCCTTAAAGTTGCTTTCCTTTAGAGAAGCAGATTAAAGAAACTGTGCTAGCAGCCCTCCTGTGTGTTGGCGTTATTGGTCTTACACCTCCACAGCAGCTGCAAGTGACATTGTTACATTTGCTTGAAATTTTCAGTCTTCTGAAATCATGGCAAGCAATTATTGATAAGTATATAGAAGTAACAGATTTTAGAGATTTGGATTTCTCTGGAAGTGAAGAGAAATATAGATTGCTAGAGAAATTATTAGCAAAATTTTGTCTATTATGTTGTCTTTTTAAAAATGATAAAGATAACATTCAAGAAATTGTATTGATAATACATACTATTGTATTTCTTTCAAATATATTACTTTATAATATATTGATGATGGTAATATTGATTATAAAATGAGTTGTTAATAATCAGTAAAATTGAGGAATTGTGTGATAAAAAGAGAAGATGGGCAGTCTATATGGAAGACTAGAGATGAAAAGTAAACATCCAGAATGCTCCACCGGTACACAAACTAGGGAAAAGTGAGGAAGTCCTCCATCATGTTAGGTAGACCCTGTGAGATAAATTCATTGCAGGACCTGGACAAGAGTCTCAGTATTTGCAGGAACTGGTTAAGTTAAATGCTCCATTTAATATGCCTATGCCAGTTTCTCTCTCTCTCTCTCTCTCTCTCTCTCTCTGTCATTCTCTCCCTCTCCTTCTCTCTCTTTCACACACACACACACACACACACACACACACACACACACACATACATACACACACACAAAGAAAAAACTTTGTGAAGATGTTATTTATATGACAAAGTAAGTATATGGCTCAGTAATTCCTGCAAGTTTCATGGTTATATTTTCTTTCTTTCCTTTGCTTGAAGCTTCCATGATGCACAATCATCTATGATGACTTCTATTGCCAAGGTGAGAGGTGGGGGAGGCATGGTTGGAGGGGCAAGGTTGGTTAAGAATGTCCTATTTTTGAGATATCTTGAAAATAAATGTTTGAAATCTTTAAAATTGTTCAACATTGATAACAGATGCCTAGGCTTCTGTGTCCATTTGTCCATTCTTCCTGTGTTTCTTTACATGGCATTGCTTCTTCCTGACCTAGGATATCTGGTATTGGCGTCACATGGTATAAGGTTTGGCACTACTCTCATGTGAATTGAGAACATGTACATTACTTCTTTCATTCAAATAGTGAGTCATAGATTCAGTAGATGCATTGTAATTTTGCTGACAAGAATTTTGTCTCTTAAAAAAAATTTTAAGGGATAACTCAACAAGTAGAGAAGTAAGTAGGGATTTATTGGGGGTAATGAAGGTGATATAAAACAACTGTGATAGGGATACATAGACCTGTAATTTTCATGGTTTACTTAATTCTCAATGAGGAAATTTCTTCTACCAATACAAATGGGCACCTTCTCTACAATTTTTAGTCATATAGTTTCCTAGAGCAAAGGAAATCTATCAAATAGCCAATATTCGCCAGAAGCATAACTTGAACCACGGTTTTCCTCATTTTCTGTCCAGCTCTCTGTCTAATATGAGATTATGTCTCTCAATATGAAATGAATTCTATCAGTATTTTAAAAAAAATTCTGCCATTAAATTTTCATTTAAAACCACACTTTAGGGGAAAAAAGAAACTTCTGATAAAAAATGTCATTCCAAACATTTGCAAATTATTTGGTGTCACATAAGAGATAGTCTGAGAATAATTACTACATTCCTTGATATAGGCTTCAGATCTTCCATGTGTTCAATGAAATTGTTTCTAATACCTGGAACAAACAAAGTCAGAAGCATTCAAAAATTACAAATATTGGTTCCAATTCAATAAATTTATTTTAATACAGTTGCTACAACTTTATTTAAATAAATTTTGATGTATTATATAGGGATTAGTACTCATATGAGTTCAAATAATTCATTAGCTATTTGTTTCTCACGTTAACAAACCCTGTTTAGAACCAGTCCAATTTTAATCCTATTTCACTATTTCAACTACATGTGATCTTAACTGTTTGGGTACTCCCTCCACCGACTCTTTTTACATTAAGTAAATATTCTTCAAGAATTAACACTGTCCAAAAAAATTAATCACCCTACACTTAACCAAATGATGATTTCTGAATTTATATAGCCTCACCCTTATAGATTGTCAGTTGGTCAACTGTGAAAAGCTTTTTTAGCTTGCTAGAATATAACAGAAATTTCCTGCTGCCCACTGACATAGCCTTTAAGAATTAAATATCTCATCTATTTAAGAGTGTGCTGGTATGTTTAACAATCAGCTTTCCAAGAAAAGATGCACAACATACTTTTAAGTTAAATCTGCATTGTTAACATTTTCTTGATCACTTTCTTCCATCTGGACAATCAAGCTGATTTGTAATGCTTGCCATTTTCCAAGATGTAAAAGATCACCCTGAAAATGCAGTAATCATAGAACTGGCTCCAACATCCCATTGCTTCTATGCCATTAGAGTAGACTTTAGATATGAGTGTGCTAAAGCCACGTTGAATCAGCTTCCAACCGGTAAATTTTTAGTGTGAGCTTTTACTCCTCAGCAATCAAAAATGTTACAAATCAGGTCTTGATTTTTAAATTTTGTTTTGTTGATTGAACAAATTTTAAAAAGTGACAGAGAAAATGTGAATAATGAAGATTAAACTTAAAAGAGTATCATTCTTTTTTACCTTTTTGTTTGTTTGGTTTACACTTATCAGAAGACTCTTGACTTTATGGGACATTTCCTTTAAATATCCCTTCCCTCAAAAAGAACACACACACACACACACACACACACACACACACACACGACAATCATCACTTAATGTATTAGTCAATAAAGGTATATTCATTAATGAAAGAAAATGTTTCTCATTATAAAAAGACATGCACATATATTGGAAAAAAAAAAAGAAAAATGTTAATTAGAAAGGCCAAAATAGATGGAAAAATACAAATGTTTATACCAGCATGGTTCACTCTAAATTCTTTAAGTATGTATTTTAGGAAATAGTTAAGAAACTCTGAATAAAGTCCCCCTTTTCCTAACCAATAAAGAGATGCCAACTGAATCTCTGTTAGACAATCATCGAATCAAACATAACACATAGAATGTAGTGTAGAGTATCACTAACACATTCTAAATTTTTGTTTTGACTGATTTTCTTACAAATATTTTAATAATAGATATGCATTTTTCAAGTGTTCTCAACTTTTTAAAGAGGAAACAGGCCATTCAAATATAGTAATTGTAAGATACATGAATAAATTTTCTTCTGGATTAAAAAAAAGAAAAAAATTTCTTCAGTGAACACTGACACATTGAAATGTATACCATGTACATTTGAATGAATGTTTATGCTTTACTATTCAGTATTGCTCCACTAATTTTTTTACTTGTTGCTATCGTTAGCTATAAATCATGAATGATTTTTTATACTTTTTAGTGTCAAGAAATTAATGCAGCTATTTATATCAATATAAAATATGCAGATATGTAATTAGAAAGTGATTCTAATTATTATCTTGCCTGTGAATAACAATAAACTTAGTCACTTGATGACATAATTTAACCCAACACAATTTTTCTACTAATTGCTAATCTTATACAGAAGCATTAATTATTACAAATAGGACTTTACAGGTAAATCCCACTTGTGCATCATAAAATTTAATTTTTGACAGATGTCTTTTATAAAAAGAATACCAAAGAAAAGTAATATTTTAGGAAGATAGGAATGTGGTAGAAACTGACTACTTAAAAGCAAGTATTTTAATTGGTAATGTTAGGACAATTTCAGTTATAAATTTATTCCCAAGAGAAAAATAAAGGGCAGATACAATTTGGTGTACATAAAATTTTCTCAAGCCAACAGATGTGCATTTCAACTCAACAGCTGCTTGCCTTTTTTATTTTAGTGCTTGCTCATGGATACAAATTTATAATTTGTATAATTTCATAAAAATACTATAAAGAAAATGTTAAATATTTTACAAAGCAACTGTGGAGCCAAAGATATATAGTAGGAGAAGTTCGACATTATGGAAAAAAATGATTTATAAATTGTACCAATGCTGGGCTCTGCAAAGGGATAGTAGCTACTCTGCCTCAGAAATTGATTGAAGTATATTAAATCCAAGTATAGTTCATGCAATTGCAAAAAGTCCCAAGTAAGTCTCTAAGTAGGATGGGAAAAGTTCACACTTCCTACTTCTCTTAAATGAAATCACACACACACACACACACACACAATTATGAACAAATTACCGTGCAGTTACAGTAAAGCTTTGATGAATTAGAAACATGAGCTAACCAATATGCTTTTTCTTTCTACAGTTGTCTTTTAATATGAACAAAATAAGTTGATCTCAGATATTTAGTATGAAGATAAACTTTCAGCCTATGCCATGAGTTCAGTATGAATGCAGTCTATTTTCTATTTTCTAAACCTATACAGCTATTCATTGAAAAGTGACATTAAGAATTATGATGAATGCGATGGGGCCAAGATGGTGGAGCAGAGGAAAATGTACAGCCAAAATCCTTTGCACAGATCTTGAAAACCCACTAAGCTCAATACTGATCAAGATATCCAACAAAAATTTAGTGAGTCATTTTTCCCAGCTCACATTGGCAAAAGTAGTTAAAGAAATCAGAGGACACTGGGGACAGCATACAGCAAGAAACTGCCATGTAGAATATTCAGCACAGAAAGAGGTTACTTACCAGGGTAGACAAAACCAGACTCACACATAGTACTGAAATGCCCCCTTGCACAGGTACATGCAGCCCCCTTGCACAGGGGCGTGCAGTAACACTCCACTTACTAGAACTCTGTGACCCCAGATTAAACTCAGCTTCCTGGAACAAACACTTGGCATAAATCCCCCGAGTCTTGCTCAAGACCCTGTGTGGCCCCAGATGGGCAAAACTAGATATGCTCTGCTAACCACAATACCCTGCTTTTGTAACGGCTTGCTTGCACCTGCTCAAGGCTCACATATAAGAAGCCCTAGATTCTTGAGCTGGGGGCTGCTCTCCTGTAGACTTCCAGTCTATGGGGCAGTTGCCGGCCGGCTAATAAATGATGCTCAATATATTCTAGTTTGGCTTGGTCTGTGTCTCTTGGTCCATCCATTTCAGGACATATACCCCTGCCCAGAAATACATGCCAACTGACAGCTCTGTCACTCACTATGCAGCTCTTGGCCACACATCCAGAGTAGACTGAGGAGGAGAATTGTACCTAGTGATAGAATTCCAGTGGGAATTAGTCTGCCTACTGAGCCAGGAGAAAATTCAGAAGCAAGGAGCAGTGATGTAGCTCTGATCTCTTGTAATGGCAAGCAGAGTGGGACTTTTTGCTGTTTTTTTTTTTGTTTGTTTGTTTTGGAGTACTTCTTAGCACTAAGGCAATCAAGTGCCTTTGAGTCTTACTTTCGTTTCAATCAAGAGTCTTTGATTGAATCGGGAGTCTTTGATCACTTACGTAAGTCATGGGAAGGCCCAGGTCACATGGGTTTGCATCACATGGTTGTGACGCCCTCTGACGCTGAAGAAGTGTAGATATACTCTGAGGTTAGCATTTTGCTTGGGGTTCACTCATTGGAAGAGTATTGGTGTGGAGACTGGGTAGCCATTAAAGAGCCCCCTAGCTTTGAAAACCCAGATGTTGGTGCCTCTCTCTCTGGTGACTCTGTATGTATTGCTATGGTCAGATAGAAGCCTGTCTGTTGATTTGTATTTATTTGCTTCATTTATATAATTTCTGCTTCTAATTTCTGTTTGTGTTTTCTCTGAAGTTCAGGGTATTGGCATTTCCCACTGAACTAAGTGAATGATATGTGTATGTTTAATTAAAGTAAGATTGTTAACCCCTTAAAGTTGCTTTCCTTAGCAAAGCAGATCAAATAACCTGTGCTAGCAGCCCTCCTGTGTGTTGATGTTATTGGCCTTATGCAGCCACGATAGCTGTAACATTGTTGTTACTCAGGAGCAAAACAGTGTCTCAATTTCGGCCTTTTGGCTAGTTTGAAGCCTTAAAAAAAAAAGAAAATAATAACAAGGGCAAGAATCCCAAGAAAAAAAATGGAGTCTACAATTCTGTCACTTTAAACCAGCAGTGATGTCCATTTGACTGATATCGACTAAACCTAGCAATGGTTTACCAGAATTCCAAACAAGGCAAGTCTATAGGCTGTGGCTTAGACCCAAACCCAGGTTCAGAATTCATAGAACTCAAAGCAGGAGTACAATGATCAGACTTTGCCCCTGGATCAGACCACTTTGGGAGCACCAAATAATTTGGTAATTGTATAAATGAAGAACCAAGACAAAAGATTTCTAGTCCAATGTAATAAATGCTTAATTTCCATGATTTCTGATGTGACCTCTTCTCTAACAAGTTTAATTAGGTCTCTAAGAGCACTGCCATATATCAGCTAGAGTGGTAGCACTACCTTTTAAATTAGAATCTGCCTGTTGTAGACTTAGAAGATTTAAAAGCCTCAAACAACCTCAACTGTTTTTTTGTGCTCAGAACTAAGGAGCTGTTTTCTTCAACGCTGATTGAAAACAGTGTTTATAACAGGTTATGGTCAGCTATTCTGCTGAATTGCCACAATGGAGAAGGACAGAAATTTACATAAGTGCTGTGTTCAATCAAAGCAGCTGAAAAGAGCAAGGATACATGGGAATAAGAGAAGAAGTTGAGATAAAACAAAACCAAAAATGTCATTACTGTCATAAAGTAGCAGCACCTATAAGTATAAATCCATATTTTTAATGGATGTTATATACAGTCACAGCATGCCATTAGAAAATATTTATACAAATTGTTTTCTGTTGCTAAACCTCTTAAACCTAGAATTGGAAATCATGGAATGGTACTGGGTAATCATTAGAATATCAAAGGAAAATAAAAATAAACTATTTCCCAAAAAGTCAATGAGATAATGTTCAATGAATTGGGACATATTTGGATGTGGGCAAATAAAGTATAAGAAAATACAGAGCATGAATGCATTATCAAGTACTTCGTGAAGAGTGTAGAAAAGGAATTCATGAATTCTGAAATATCTAAGCTGCTTTAGATTGAATTTCTCTATTAAAACCTAATTTAACACTAGCCAAATCTTTAAATAGCTTCTTTCAAGTAGGATTCAAAGGAGAGGTTTCTTTGACCTTCTGTCATCATTAAAATAACCCACAGTACCTTCTTCCAGGGTCTGGGCTGTTAATCTGAATTATCTGGCAAGTTCCAGATTAGGAATGGTTACAAAAAATTTTTTCAACGCATGGATTGGTTGAAGTGTTGCTTTTCACATCTTCTTTCAGGTCAGCACTAATAGAGTGCTGGACATAAAACTGCACTTCACTGTTAAGTAGAGTGACCTCTGCATATTTTATCCACTTTGTAAAATGCTTGGCACCATTGTACTACCAATCAGTCTAAAATCATTGAGCCTGCATTCAGTACATGAGGCTGTTATGCACTATAAAATAGGACTGACACGTGAAATTGTGGTTTGGCAAAAACTGAGCAGAAAGTTATCACTGTGTATAGATCTATCATTCAGGTGAAGGCAATGGTAGAGAGGGGGTTGGAATCCACAAGAAAGAAATGAACTTTAGAACAATGATACCCGTGTTCACATGCATTGCTGCATTTCAACGCAGAAAATATTTGACAGGGCGAGATCTGGTAAACATACTTTTCCACACTCTATGTGAACTTTGTTTCACCCTGATGGAAGTCTTCTTCCCCTTCAAACTCCTGATGGGCACTGTAATCCAAGAGCAGAAAGTATCTTTCACAGGGCTGGCAGAATATAGAAAACCAAAATATGTAATATGGAGGAAAAAGTGACAACATCATGTGCTCAGTTCCTTATTTCTGTCTTTTGTTGGAAAGTGATATTTAGAGGTCTGGTTTACTATCTTACTAGCTGTTTGAATTATGAGGCCTTGAACAAATCAGTTAGCCTCTCTGAGCCTCAGTTTATTTTTCTATAAAATGTGGATAATAGTTATACATCTTAGCACACAGAGTTATTAGATCACAGGGTGATAGCTTTAATGTTGAAAAAAATCTTAGATATCCTCTAGTATGACCTCCTTGTCTTATGGATAAGTAACCAAAACCAGAAGAGGTAAGAAAGCGGCCCAAGAACACACAATTAGTAAGCAGAAAACCAATGCAGGAATCAAACTGCTCAGACAACTCCCTTATTAGATGTAGATGTGCTTTTTAAGCCTAAAATATTATGCAAATATTTTATTATCATTATTTTCCTTTAATTAATAGAAAAAAGTTATTCTAATTGGAGAAATAATATATGTAGACATGAAACAGCAATACAAATTAGAATGCATTCAAGTTTTGGTATAGTGGATAGAAAGTCAGCCTCAAAGCCAGGAATACCTGGATTCAGGGGCATCTTACACATCCTGGTTGTTTGATTCCAGAGAAGTCACTTAATGTCTTAGTACTCTAAGTCATTCTCTAAGAGTGTAAGTTGTAGAGAACATGCCTGCATTCATTAGTAGAAGAGTTTCCTTACTTGTGTGTTACCTATTCCAAATAAACCACAGGTCCAATCTTAATCCCTACCTAAGTGTTATATAGGGATAATGGAGACTTTACTTCATACAAGAAGAAATTATGAAAGAGCAAAATCATTGGTGGTTGGAATACAGCTAGGTACTGATTTGTGTGTTAGAATTCACACTGTTCAAAGTTGTAATTATGTAAATAGTTATTGGTTCTAGCCTAATGGGAATATGTAGTAATCGAAAACGCATGACAGGGTGGATGGAGTGGGGAAATGATATCTCATCTCAAATACCTCAGAAAAGTCAATATGCACTAGATTTAATTTTATAGCCTAATTCACCATATTGTTTAAAAAAAATGTTTTGACAGTCCTGATTCAAATAATGAGACCACTTCAAAGGATTTGCTATTTACATTAACAGTGACTTAGCTATAGCTGAGAAAAGACTGCTTTGTCCTTTCAGAATTAACATCTTTTGTTTCTCTTCTACCTATCCTCTTCCTCTTCTTCCTCATCTTTTCCTCTTCTTCTTTCTCCTCTTCTTTCTCTTTCTCTCCCTTCTCCTCTTCCTTCCTCCTCTTTTTTTTAAAAATTTCAAATATTTATAGCACAAAAAGTCCTGGAAATTGTAAGGATGCCTGTCAATTAGATCATGGAGTATACGAGCATGATGGAATACTACTCTGCTACAAAAAATGATAAGCTTGATGATCTTAGAAAAACATGGATAGATTTGAACGAAATAACGAAGAGTGAAATGAGCAAGACCAAGAAAAAGTTGTATATAGTAACAGCATTTTTTTAAAGAATATCTTTGAGGGGGCATCTAGGTGGTGCAATGAGTAGCGCACTGGCCCTGGAGTCAGGAGGACCTGAATTCAAATCCAGCCTCAGACACTTGACACACATATTAACTGTGTGACCTTGGGTAATCACTTAACCCTAATTGCCCTGCCTTCCCCACTCCAAAAAAACAGAATGACTTTGACCACTAACTCATTTTGACTGCTATAAATACCCAAATTAACTACAAAGGACCTATGAAGGAAGACACTATCTGCATCTACAGAAAGAACTGATAAATGATTTTACATACATATATACATATTTGTGCCTAATGGTAGCCATCTCTAGGGCAGAGGGGGAGCAAGAGAGGGAAGAAAAAAAAAGTTACACAATAACTTTATTATATATTTAAAGGCAATATATTTAAAGGGAATATATATTTAAATATATATATTTAAAGAGACTACATAAGAGATTTGCAGTTTCTTGTTCAATCCTCTTTTTTTCTGTTCTGTTATGTTGTAGAAATGCTTGTTTTATTTCTTAAGTTCAGAATAAAATTTTAAAAATAATGAAAATGGAGCACTGGACTGGTGTAAAAAAATTCAAATTTAGCTTCCTGTACTCAGTAACTATGTAACACTGTGTAAGTCATTTAACTACTCTCTAAATCAGTATCTTCAACTATAAAATAGAATTTTACCTAAGTCACAGAGTTGCTTTGAAGATCAAATGAAATAGCATGTACGTAAATAAAGTGCTTTGCAAATCTTAAGTGCAATATGTAACTATAAGGCCTGATATGGATGATATTACCATTGTGAGGAGGAAGAAGATTCTGCACCCCTTAACTATCAAGATTCCTTGACACAAAATGCAAAGGAACTCGTAGGTTTTATATTTTGGTTCAGGACACCCCATTATGGAAGAGAGGCTAATCTCTTGGCCACAGATGTCTTCTTACTCTCACAGAATAATCACATTGCCTTTCTTACTATGGTAATAACCTAACTCATGGAACTTTATTTTTGGATTCAACTAAAGTTAGTTTGCTTTAAGAAGTCTTCCCTCCAAGATAAAGTTCTACCTGCCAACCCACATTAGTAAGCCAAGCCATATGCTAGTTGTAACATGACCCATCAAATATGGCCCAGAGTAAGTCGACAGTGTTAATTTACTGTTCTCCTAACACACACACACACACACACACACACACACACAAACACACACACACATATACACATATATATATTTCTTCCAACATATACATATATATAATTTTCCCAATATATATTTATGTACATATACATATACATACACACATATAGCATATACATTATGTGTGTATATATGTCTATATCTATATCTATATCTATCTATCTATCTAGAACTACACACATATCTTCTTTAATGGACTCCCTTCTTTTCTTTTCCTCACAATGTTTTCCCAATTATTTCAGGAAAATCACTCTCCTTCATACCTATTCCATTAGCTCCACAATTCCTGTAATCTGTATTTCCCTTATGTACTTTCATGAGTTAAAAACATGACCCTAGTCGTGTTTAGAATTCAATTCTAACTCTACAGACCGATGATAATATGTATGTTGTATTTAATAAGATATCTCTTGATGACACTGTTAAAAGAAGAATACTGTGACAAAATAGCACCTGGGCTATCCTCATGTGATATTTCCACTTCTATGAGTCAGTCCTATAACTTGTATAGGGTTTGGTTTTCTAGACTCAATTCTATAATTGATAATATTCTGTCTCAGTTAAGGCAATGCCTTCTTTAGCGATCAAAATACAGAAAGTGGGAATAAAATCTGTAATGGGAAAATATTTTATATTCATATTGGTGACAACAGTATTTGCAGTTTTTAAGTCTATATAATAAAGGGGGAAATGCTTGCAGCTCCTGTATAAGCACTCAAGCTAATAATACAGAACTTTTTTTATTCCCCTGGATAGAAAACACAAAACTCAAAGGACCTACACTTGATCCCATAGATAATTTTTAATTTTTTTTCTCTTTCTAGTGCAGTCTAATCTCTTCAAGTACCTATCAAGCAACTAAACAGATTACTATCCTGTAGTTGAAGCCTCTTGGCAAGTAGGAAGCTTTTGGGTTATTAGGCAACTACCTCCAAAATGAACTACAGTTCTCCTATTTTTACAGTCCTCTAGATTTTTAGAACTATCCTGTGGTTGAAGTCTCTCTGGTAGGAGAAAGCACATGCAGGCCCTAGAAAGTTAAGTAACTCCTCCTTCCGGTCAGACTCATCTTCCTAGAAACTCATTTGATCTTCTAAAATATTATCTGAATTTTCCACAAACACCCTAAAAGAGGGAAAGAATTCAGTCTTTTTTAAATGGATACTTTTCTCCACATTCCACCAGCCTTGCATAGTCTAAAGAATTCACAGTACTAGTCAAGTGCAAGATCCAAGTTTGCTCCTCCACATTACAGCTTTTCCCCTTCTACTCCTTGGTTGGAGTTCCAACCTGCTCCCAGACTTCTAGTAGATATTTAGGAATTTAATGTTGTCTAGAAACTCTTCCAAATTTCTTCAGAAGGCTTGCTTTATTTATGAACTTGTCATTGCCCATGGACTCTTCCTCTTCCCTGAGAATTAGTACTAGAATTTCTCAAAAAATCCTCCATCAATCTGCCACCTTCAATACAATGCTGCTAGCTCCCATTCCTGTTACTCCTTACTCCGTCCTAGAATTCCTTATCACTTTACTCCCAGCTCTATCTGCTACCAACCCTGGAAGCAAATGGTGATCTGCTCTTCGAAGACTACAATATTCCCATTATATGATGGTGCAACCTTCCCACAAGGCAACTGGAGTCTTTTTGTGACTTAACCTACTTTTCTCTCTCAGTTTTGACTTTCTGTTTCTATAATTGCATTCACTTTTAAAGTTCAAATTCCACGTTATCAAAGTATGACTCTTCATAACTCACAAATCTTCAAATGAGTTATTAATGATGATAATAATGATTGTGAAGATGATGATGATAATTACTATTATTATTCTATCTAGATTTTATATGTCATCTTAAGATTTAAAAAGCAGAGGTCTTGCAGCAAAGACTAGATAACCACTTTTCTGGTTTTATTGTCAACATTGCAATAATAGATCTTCAATAATAGCTCCTCAGACATGACCTGAAGAATATAATATCCAAGTGTTATTGAGGGATTGTAGACCTAATGGTTAATGATAAAAGATAATCACAATTACATTCTATTAGGCCATTGATTTAGTGCTCTAGTAGATTAACAAGCTCATCTTTTATTGGGATATAACATTACTGAAATATATTCAAAGAAGTTCCTAATATTATACTAAAGCCTAGATTATTCGAGGCAAACTGAAGTACATAGTCTCTGGTAAAAGATTTCATTTCACTTAAAACCAGTGAACACACCAAAATAAAGATAAACTATTTAATTTTTTTTTTCTGCTGATAGAAACACAATGAAGAAATATGTACATTCAATAAATATTTATACATATGCATTAAAATACTACATACTCAATTTTTGCTAAAATCCTAATAACCTGAAGAAGAAGAAGAAGAAGAAGAAGAAGAAGAAGAAGAAGAAGAAGAAGGAGAAGAAGAAGAGGAGGAGGAGGAGGAGAAGGAAGGAAGGAAGGAAGGAAGGAAGGAAGGAAGGAAGGAAATAATCATAATTCTGAAAGACAAAGCTGTATCTTCTCATCTATAGCTAGGTCTGTACTGGTGTGAATAATGAATCCCTTGAAGTGGGGGGGGGGGGTCCACTAGACCTAAAGGAAAGTTTGTTGACAACCATCTTAGGCTAGTTCTTTTACCCCTAGAAGTCACCTGGGGTAAAGCCTGAGGCCAGACAAAAGTGAATTCCCCAGTGCAGGAGGAGGCTGAGACAGCTTTGATGTTTAGCCCACAGAGGAACTGTCATCAGATGGGGGGAAATCAGAAAGGAAATATAAAGAATGTAAAGAAAAAGCTAAAATCACCAAAGATCCCAGGAGGAAGAAAACTACACTAAAAATCTTGAGCACATCCAGAAAAAGCTGCAAGGAAGATATTAATAATGAAAGGAAGATCACTTTCAGGATATCTAAATGAGTCCAAAATAACTGAATAAATTTTTCAAGACAAAGGAAAATGAATTAACACCTGAAGAAGCAGTATCCCCTGAGTATTCACAAGAGAGCATGTAACCACAGCAGAATGCTGCCAAATGATTCAAAAGAGAGATGAAAACCATGAAAGCAGAATTTGTAGTCTGCAGAACAAAAATAGGTGACAGAATAGAAAACTCATATCCGGGGTGGTGAGACTCATCAAAGGAACCAAAGAGAGAACAACTGATTGGGAATGCAAATGAACAATATTGAAAGACAATTTGAAAGAAGAAAAACAAAATATAATAAAATATAATAACATTAAAGAATGATGTCGCTGAAAGCAAAATATAATGTTTCCAAAGATATGGTACATAGGGACAACTTAAGAAGCATAGATCTCCAACAAATTCAAAACAAGTAAATACACACACATACACGCACTCACTCATTCATCCTTGAGAATTTTAAGGCAGGAAATAATACAAGAAAAATGTCTAGAAATTCTGAACAGAGGAAAGAAAGTGCCAATATAAAAAATCTATGGATCAGCTCTATGAAAAACAAACAAACCAACAATAACAAAAACTCAATATTGCAAACTTCAAGATATATAGTAGTTAAATTTGATGATTTAATGATTATAATCAAAAGTAATAATTCTGCAAGTGACCAGGAGAAATATATTAAAATATAAGGGAAGGAAAGTTCAAATAATATAAGACTATTATTTGCTCCACAGAACTATAGAAAGGAATGGAATTACAAAAATAACTTGAGCCTAAGAAAGGTAAACCTGAGCCAGAAGGTAAAAAAGAAAGAGAGAAAAGATGAATGTTCAATAGAAAAGAAGTATTTGAAAGATTTCTACAAAAATCCATGTGAGTAAATTATTTTCTTCATAAATACCTGAGACTACAGAATCCATTGAGAGGAAAGCAAATATAGCAATGGAGGAAGAAACGAGGAATAAATAAATAAATTTCCCCATTTTTAAAAAGAGGAAACAAAGCATAAAATGAAAGATTGCTATGAAAATAAAAACAATAGCATCAGCAACAAAATAATAGCAGAAGGACCTTCCATAAATTTTCTCTAAAAGTTCACAAAGAGTAAAAAAAAAAGGGAGAGTAAAACTTAAATAGAAGTAATGGTGGAAGAACAGATCTGAAATGCCATAAACTTCCTAACACCTTTCCT